>VDFB02168118.1:180357940-180525169 GCA_007258455.2 Sequoia sempervirens
TTTGTTTAAAAAAAAATAAACCTAGTAGTTTAGAAACTACATTCAATTTTCCACAGAATCTATTCTTACATGTTTTTGAAATAATATAGATAACTTATTCAAATTTTTACGTCAAGTTGCCTAACTCTAATTTTTTTGAATTTTCATTGTCACTTAAGGGCCTGTTTGGCCCATCATGATCTTGCACATACCCATGATGTAGGAGTTAATGTTCATGAAGATGATGTCCATGTGGATGATGACATTATCAAAATTGATATCAATGACGATGATGATGATATGACTGTTGCCCAATTTTCACCTACGGGCTAGATTAATTGGGCAATTTATGTTTCAAGTGTTCATAAAGGCCAAATGGGGACGTTGTTGTGCATAATTAAATCATACATATTATGCTAAGTAACAAGGAAGCCTGTTGAAAGCATGCCTCAGTCATGTTTGGCATAAAATTCCTCTAAGGAGAAAGTCGCCAAGACCTTCTAGATGTCTCGCTGACTAGAAGGGGTTCTATTCATTTTTGAAATGTCTTGGTCAGCCAGACATTTTAAGTCGCCATGGGTTTTTAGAAGTCTCCCCAACATGTTGAGGTCTTGCTGACATGGAGTGGTGGTCCCAGATAGGAAAGATCTCGCCGAATGGAGGCATCATCACCATGAGGTCTGGCGACAGAGGCTGGTCTTGCCGAAAGGAAGGAATCTACGCTTGGGGAAATATAATCATTTCAGGGAGATGTCTCGGTGACTAATGAAAGTCTTGGCGAAAAGAGATGTCAACGGGGAGAAAAGGTGGGCCTCGCTGTAACGTCTCACCGAAACATGGGAGTCTCATTGAAAGAAATAATTGATAAGACTCCTGGCCATGGGTTTGAGTTCGACATGAGGTCTTGCCGAAGGATGAAAGTCTCACCGAAACAAGATAGCTTTGGAATAATGTCTCACCGACCCAACAATGTCACACCGATGTTTGTTCACAAGAGGATATTGGTATGAATTTTGCATTCGCTATGAAGTCTTGCCGACGGTTGTGTGGTCTTGCCGATAGTTGCTACGAGGTGTGTTCGCATTGGGGAGACATGATTAGTGTCTCGTCGACATGCAATCCTGATGGAGGACCTCTGACCACCAGGAGAAGCTTGCGTGGCATCTATTCGACCAATCGGAGGAAGCTGAAGGTGAACCATTGAAAATTTGACTGATTGAACACCTCGACAAAGAAGATCAATGAAACATAAACAATATGAATTTTCTCTATGAATAAATCAATGGATCAGTTCAATATACAGGTGGTGGCGTCTGTAAGAATCTAGGAGGAGATCGAAGAGTGTTTCTAGCAAAAGTCAAATTGCGGAAGGATCCAGAGCAAGAAGAAAGCTGGCAAAAAGGAGAAAGCCTCAAGTCCATGACACCTGGGATCGCTGCTGGTAGAAGAGTCGATCTACATTTACGGTAACACTTAGAAGCATTGAAGGAAGCTCAACAAGGAGATTCGAAGATGGACATGAGGACTAGAAGTTAATGCTGCAAAAGATCTTAAGGCTTCCCCTAAGCAAAATATGTCACCAAGATGGACACGAGGATGCAATCAGATGCAGAATTAATTTCATTTAAAGATCTAAGGGAAAATATTTATGAACACAGATATTTTTTGTAAGCCCAGAGGGGCCGATATATTTTTGTATATATGGCATTTTTTCCTTCTTGTAAAAGAGTTCTCCTTATGCTTTTCTGAAGTCTATGACTTTTTGTAGTCCTTTATCAGATTAGCAAACTTCTGTAACTCATTTTGGAGCATTATATATAAAATTTACCTTCGTTACCATTGACGGTTCAATTTTCCTTCTGGTTCTTGCAAAATATTGTGCATTTTTTAAGTGATTGATCAAGCTACTTCATGAAATCTTTCTTTTCCTTATAGCTTTGTCTCATGTTAGCATGCCTTTCTTTGCAAAAATAGTATTATGTAGGTTACAAATTGTGTTTACTTAATTGCACATGAGCTTTTAATTTGTGAAAATCTGCTTTTCCTTCTTGAAAGTGTGTGCATGTGAAACCTGTTTGTTAAATACTTATGCATAATCTATAGAAACTTGTTGTGCAGTACCATATCCATCATCAGTATTCAAGTGTAACTTGAGTGTCTCATTGTTCTTGTCATTTAGGTGTATCACCATAGGATTTAGTTTTCATTTTCATGCACTCCTCCTTTTTCCTTATAGAATTAGTAGTTTAGGTGACACCAAAGGAAGCTGGCCTTCTCCGGAGGTTGACCTCTGTCTACAAGAAACCCACATCTTTAGAGGTCTTCCCATGTTACACTAAGGTGTTGAACATCAGGTTCAATAGGGTGCTATTTCAAGTGATAATAGTTTTGGCACACCCGGTGGGACTCGGTCAGAAGTAAAACTCCTAAGTCTTGTTATTTTTGATATGCTGATAGTGAGCTAATAGCCTTTTAGAGGTCATTTTTAAGCATATCTGGCGACTCTGAGTTTGGGAAGTAGCAAAAAATCCAGTGCATTAGTAAGAAATTCAACATATTGAGAGATTTGGTGTTTACCTCAGTATCATTCAGCCTTTGGAGGCAGTTCGAACAACACCTAGTGACTCTGAGCTCAAATATTCTAGTTTCAGAGGAATAAGTGTTGGTATGTCTCAAAAGAATCTGTTAGTTTTGAGTTTCTAGCTCTTTCAATGAAAAGATGTCCAATATTCATGAAAATGCTTACTATTACCCTCCGCATCATGAGTATGTTGCTCCTACACCTTATCAGTCACATTCAACCAACCCTAATGTTGGTTTCAGCCCAATTTCCCTTGCAGCAACAGCTAATCATCATTTTCATCATGTTTCCCACCCTCCCACTCCAATTCAGCCTTTGTTTCAATCAATATTTGATCAAAATCAACCCCAAGAGGAGGTTTCTGATGTTAACTAGTATGATTATTTATATAATCAGCCTAAAAAAACATCCATAACAGAACATATTGGACCTGCTCCAACAGATTGACCACATCTTGTGGGATCTAAATCAAGGTCTTCACAATATGACGATTAATGATATTAGTACGGTGCTTGCATGCTTATCTAGGATGTTGATTGATGTCAAGGTGCAGAAAGGTATCCTTATGCAACAACAAGAAGTGGCTAAAAAAGTCTACTTTTATGATCAAGAGAGAGTGACAAAAAGAATCTAGTTTGAGGAAGGCCTTGAACATGAAATAGATGCTAAGGAAGAAAAAATGAAGCTACTCTCTGCTCAGGTGTAGAATACTCAAGCTTACTCAGATTATCAACACCAACTAATGGAGGAGTTTCAAAAGAGCCAACTTGAGGGGAGTTTCAAAGAGCAGAGTGTTGCAGCTAAAGAGGAACATACCCTTGATCAAACTAACTCAGGCTCATTCACCATGGAGGAGATTAGAACTCCAAATCTGTTACATCTAGCTATGGAGGAATATAGAAAGAAACAACAAAAAATGATTGAACAACAGGAAAACATTGGAGAGTTGTTGATAGATGATAATCAGCGAGACAATGGGGCCTTAATTAAGGAAGAAAAGCTTGAAATTAAACCTGATATTATCCTCCAAGGTGAGAGCTTTGATATTTTTGAACATGTTCTGGATGAGGAAGCTAATGTTGAGCTTTTTGAAGAATTGTGCACATGTATTATTGAACAGTTTTGTTCGAAGTTGGATGCTAAAGAATCAAAAGAATCAGAAGAAGTCGTCACTCATGGTAAGTTGGAACAATAGGTTCACAAGATTGAAGAAGTGATGAAACAATAGGAAAAACCTCATGAACTTGATTTGCAAAATCATAACTAGTTGGAGGAGCTTCCATTCCATTGTATAGAAGAACTTGAGACTTCATCACCACTTGAATTGTTTCCTTCTTTCATTGAAAAGGACAAGCTTGAATCAGAATGTAATTCTTCCAATAATGATGAGAATTATAAGTAGCTTCCTTTCTGGTCTATAAAAGAGCCTAAGGTTAATGAATTGATTGAAAGTGTGTCGGAGGAAGCCATCTCATTGTTCTCCATTGAAGAAATGAGTGTTCATTTGGGAAAGCATGAACATACTGAGGAGGTTTCTATTTTTTCACCAATTCAGCCATAGAGATTAGATCTTTCCAGCCCCCAAGGTGATAAAATGGTAGTTCATGAGCAAGAGATTAGCAAGGAGGTTTCAAGCTTTACCCTTACCAAAGGTTGTCCAATCAGATACCTAGCTCAGATGAAGTCCAATACAACACCAAGGACCAATCATGCATGTATACATGAAGACACAATAGAAGATGGTATCCAAAATGCACTAGAAGTTAAAAAAGAGTATGCTCAATTCACTTATCTTCCCTTGAATAACCTTACATATGATCTGTTTAAGGAGGGTAGTGAGTCTATATTTTTTTTTCATAAATTGTTGGAACAATTTATTAAATATTCCTCAGAGCATCATCCTCTTGTAATTGCCATCATGCATGATAATTATTGCATATTGAGAAGAAAGGGCAGTTATTTCAGTCATCTTGTGAATGGTTTCGTTTGACCAACTTCTTTGCTGGTTAGAGTAGGGTAGGCTAGTTTCATTTCAAATGTATCTTTGTTTTCCCTAAGTACCGTTTCAACATAGTTAGACAATTTCCTTTCTTCTGTTTTCTTGTTTTCAATAAGTTTCCAAGTGTTCTAATGAGTTATAAATAAGTTATCGCCATGTACAAGCTGCTCTTGATCCATTTCTGAGTTGTCCCAATGACTCCATTCCCAATGGATAGGCCTAGGCTACTGGTTTTTATGTTTAGTAGGAAAACATCCAATTGAGGTCACTAAAAATGTTGCCAAATTTTCACCTACGGGCTAGATCATTTGGGAAATCTATGTTTCAAGTGTTCATAAAGGCCAAATGGGGACATTGTTGTGCATGATTAAATCATACATCTGATGCTAAGTCACAAGGAACCCTATTGAAAGCATGCCTTAGTCAAGTTTGGCATAAAATTCCTCTAAGGAGAAAGTCACCAAGACCTTCCAGATGTCTCGCCAACTAGAAGGGGTTCTATTCATTTTTGAAATGTCTTGGTCGGCCAGACATTTTAAATCACCATGGGTTTTTAGAAGTCTCCCTAACATGCTGAGGTCTTGCTGACATGGAGTGGTGGTCCCAGATAGAAAAGATCTCACCGAATGGAGGCATCATCGCCATGAGGTCTAACCGACAGAGGGTGGTCTTGCCGAAAGGAATCTATGCTTGGGGTAATAGAATCATTTCGGGGAGATGTCTTGGCGACTAATGAAAGTCTTGGTGAAAAGAGATTTCAATGGGGAGAAAAGGTGGGCTTCGTTGTAACGTCTCACTGAAACATGGGAGTCTCATCGAAAGAAATAATCGATAAGACTCTTGGCCATGAGTTTGAGTTCGACATGAGGTCTTGCCGAAGGATGAAAGTCTCACCAAAACAAGATAGCTTCCGCATAATGTCTCACTAACCCGACAATGTCACACCAACGTTTGTTCACAAGAGGATATCGGTATGACTTTTGCATTCGCTATGAAGTCTTGCCGACGGTTGTGAGGTCTTGCCGATAGCTGCTACGAGGTGTATTCGCATTAGGGAGACACAATTAGTGTCTCGCCAACATGCGATCCTGATGGAGGACCTCTGACCACTGGGAGAAGCTTGCATGGCATCTGTTTGACCAACGAGAGGAAGTTGTAGGTGAACCATTGACAATTTGACTGATTGACCACCCTAGCAAAGAAGATCAACGAAACATAAACAATATGAATTTGCTCTATGAATAAAGCAATGGATCAGTTCAATATACAAGTGGTGGCATCTGTAAGAATATAGGAGGAGACCAAAGACTGTTTCCAGCAAAGGTCAAATTGCGGAAGCATCAGAATGGAGACAATCAAATAACTACATAAATTTAACAAACAGTTGATACCAACATCTTAATCTGCGACCTAGATATCTTCATTTACTCAATCAAAATACATGGATCTGATTCTCTATATATGAAAGCATTTTGCTAGAAAGCTATGTACTAAATATCTCCTAACACCTATATCTATTGCATTACCATGGAACATATATAAATACATCAAAACTTGGAAGGGACACGTCCCTTCACAAATGTTTTATTTTACTTAACTAATTAAAATAAGAGATTAGGCTCTATTTAGCCATAGATGAACATTTGATAAATGATGTAGATAATCCTATCATTAATGAGTATCAACATCTCCTAATGAATTCATAGTTGATATTTCCACCTTTATCATCCTTTCATTTTGCTCACAGCTCTCGTCCAATGTCGAATCCTTCCCTGTAGCATTTTCCAGAATTCTCTACAACATCAATTCACATTTTTTTATCCACTTGGCTTTCTCTTTCAACTTTTCTCCATCTTCAAATAGTGTAGGAAGTCCCATATTCATAAAATCAACCAGCCCATTTGCATCCTCTCACAGATCCTCATAAAGGTCCCTATGTTTCTTTATAATATGGTCACCCATACCAATGGCCACACTATTAGGAACATCTCTTTCATTTAATTCTCAGAGCTTTTCTTGAATATGTGTGAACCCCAATCCTAGTACTTGCAAAACAACAAGAATAAACAAGTTAGACAAGAGATTGCAATCCAAAACAAGGATTCCCCATGAAATCCATTTACAACTTCAAATTAGGAGAGAAAACAACAAAGAACACAATGAAACAAAGAAAGATAGATTCAATCCTAATTCAAATGTGCAAACTCATGTTCCCATGGGGGAATTGGTGCCAATTTGATGTGAAAATTGGCCCATTTCCAATTCCTAAGATGCAAGCTTGATATGTTTATAGAGATTAATCCACTTTAATGATGAAGAATGAGAGCTCCAAGCCAAAATCTTCAAAAACCTAGCTAAGAACTCAATGGTGATGGATGAAAATGGCTAAATATTTTAGCATATAATAACTTTGCATAATTTGTGTATGATCAAATGAGGATATGAGCACTTTATTTATAGAATGCCAAGATGGATGAATGTCCAAATTTGAGCAATGTGGGACTAACATTCATCCAATGGCATGATGCCACTTGTCAATCTATGAGTGGATGGAGGATGTGCAAGATTTGGGGATTGTGCCAATAAATGCATATTTTGAATTTGAAATTTGTTGAAATGACTTGCAAGAGGGAAGGGAAATTGCAATAAATTCCACTTGGATCAAGACAAAGGACATGTAAGATGAAGTTATTGCCTTGTTGGATGTACATGTTGACTTGGAATTTTTGAATTCAAATTTGGAGAATATTCCAAAAGATGCCTTGTGAGGAAAATAGAGATTTAATAAATGAATTAAATCTATTTTCATGTGCAACTTGCAAAATCTAGAGGATGGGACATGGGATGACATTAAATTAATCAAGGGTTAATTAATTTAATGAGAGGTTAGATGATGTGACCTATTTGAATCAAATTTGTGGATTTATTTAAATCAAATAAGGGAGGAATATGATAAGAGATTAATTAAATAAGGATTTTGATTTATTTAATTAAAAGAGATGGTGTCAAATTAAATCAAACAAGGTTTTAATTTATTTAATTTAATGGATAGAATTTAGAGATTTAATCAAATAAAATTAATTCTTTAATTAAATAGGGATAATTAGATCAAATGAATTGATTTAATTAACAAAAGAGATTGACTTAAATAAAATGATTTATTCAATTAAGAGAGGAATATTGATGAATTTAATCATATAAGAAAATTTGATTAAATAGTTAGACTGAATGATGATTCAAGATGAAATGGTGTTAGTAGTCGGGATCAGGTGCACAATGTTAATCAATACATTTTACGTGTCTACATTTTGCCCCTTTTTGAAGCAATGCACTTGTTGCATTGGTTCAAAGAATAAACGATCTTGATCAAAGCCAATTTTTTTGATATTTTTAAAACTTGCCCCACTGCTTCCTAGCGAGAGAAAACATGCCATTATAATGCCCCCTTGAGAGATTGGATGAAAATTTCAATATTTTGGGTGATCTCGCAAAAAAAGAGGACAAAGTACCTGAAAGGTCTGAAAAGGCTCCTGGAGGCTAAAAATGTGTCTAAATGCAATAAAATGATGTAAAACAGGCCTCAATTAGACAGAAACAGGTTCAAGGGTCCAAAACCCTAATAAGACAACCAATTAGGGTGAGAAAACTATAATAGATTTGAGCTCAGACCTCCTGACGATATGGCGCAACGACAGCTTCCTCTGCACATTTATGATCGAGTTCAGACATACCAGTGGCCACCTAGCATCAGGGCACTGATGAGTGGTCTTTACCTTAGCTTCCTTTTTCATTTATTGCATCATTTAATGCTTTAAAGAGTCGGTCCACCTGCATCGGTGCTATATGGTGCCGCTCAGGAATCAAACTGTGCTGCGCGGTGTGATATTGCGCCACGGTGGTGCAGTTTGGAGTTTAAAAACTTTGACATTGAGCTTGGGGCCAGTGGGTGGATTCATAAAGTGTGACGCGACAGCACAATTTTTCCCAAAGTGTGACGCTAAATGATAAAGTGCATTGTGGCGGTGCGATTTTGTAGTTTTAGGGCCTAACATCGGAGTTTGATTAGAAATCAAACTGCGACGCCATCATGAGTTGCACCACTAGAGACACTTCTTGAATGTGCGACGAATATTTTTTCAAATTTTTTAACATGATGACCTTTCTTGACATAGGATGTGGTGAGGGAGCTCTACTCCTGAGAGCACAGGTTGTGGGACCTAGCTGGTTACTTGCGGGACCTGATTGACAGGGTCTAGGATCAACTCTGGATTGTGGGGTTGTGGTACATTGCCTACACAGCGCCCGTGCACACACACTTAGGGATGCTATCAACGTTGGCCGAGAGATGGCACAACGAGAATTCCTCATTCCATGTTCCCATTGGTGAGGTCACAATCACCTTAGAGGATGTTTGGCGTATTTTGTGATTGCCGATTCACGGTTGTAGGGTGATTTTTGATATGGACGAGGGGCGCGAGGCCTGCTTTAGAGTCCTTGCCACATATGAGATTGTGTTTTGTGAGGGGAAGATAGAGCTCGAGCGGCACAAGATACTAACACCTCCCTACCACTGGGTGATTGTAGCCATTATTTCGAGTCTTGTTGCCCCTAACTGATGAGGGTGATATTTCAGTCTCAGCTAGGGATCCTGCTAGGAGCAGATGGTTTGAGATAGGCCGACTCATTTTGATTGGGGGCCTGTACTTCTAGCTTCACTTTACCGAGACCTCCATGAGTACGTCTACATGGACGACAAAGCACTGGGAGCAGGGGTGACTCTACTTCATGTTTGGGCATGGAAGCACATTGTTGTGCTGCGACTGCACATCGTTTCAGTTTCGATGTTGCTGGACGATCCCCTCATGGCACGATACAAAGGCGGTGTGTCCTTCACACACACCGATGAGCACAGGATCTCCTATTGGAGGAGAGTCTTGGATGAGATGCAGGTTTTTACCTAGTGACCATACCCTGGTTGGCCTGGATGGGCCGTCGATGCCAATCAGATGTTCTATTGCCGCCAAGACTGGTACATGCAGGGGCAGGATCATACTATGATCGAGAGGTACCTGCCTGGGCGCATGCAACATTAGTTCAGAGAGCCCCATGATCGACCAGATGATGACTACGTGGCTGTCTTCACCTGCTCCATGACACAGGTATCATGGGGGTAGTACATTCCTGCTTCAGAGGTGGTCGACAGCTTTAGACAACTGGTAGACCGACCATGGGCTTATGATCAGGGGCTTGCAGATCCAGGAACTACCCAGTCCTACAGAGATTGGTTTTAGCCTCCGCTTCAGCTGACGATTCTAGGTGTAGTTCCAGATCCACAAAGAGTCAGAGGTAGAGGGGGAGTACGAGGATGGAGAGATGAGATTCGACAGGATAAACCAGTTGTGCCTCCAATCTAGCCAGGGCATGGAGACGTGCATATGCAGGACCAACAACAGGAGCCACCACGAGGCGAGGATCAACCTCGGGTGCAACCATAGGTTCTACCACAAGTGCAGCCAACGGGTCAAGTGGATGCATGGGATACTTTGATTGCACAGCTACAGGCCTAGGTCCAGGTCGTGACAGTTGAGAGAGATCAGGTGGGGGCCGAGAGAGAGCAGCTTAGGGCCGAGAGGGATCAGGCCATACAACAGAGATAGGCTACAGAGCTATAGGCAGCTATTGAGCTAGGTCTGAGACAACAGATAGAGAGCATGACAGCCTCCTCCTCCCAGGGTACAGTGTCAGTTCGATCCTATAGGTATGTCGTCTAAGAGGTAGAGTATTATCAGTAGTTTTATCATGAGGTCGTCCCCAGAGCAGAGTGAGTCCCAGAGTATTCAGAGTGAGCCAGCCACAGACCAGCAGAGGGTCATGGTGACATGGGCGAGGGCAACATCCACAGGGACAGAGCTTGATCAGGATGATTTGATACTTTTCATTCCTTATGGGTTCATTTTTGATAGCCTGATGGGACTTTTGTACTGATTGACATATATGCATAGTGATCCGATTTATTCTTTGCACTATGACAGTTGCGTTATTGATATATATATGAGCTGATGATGATTTTGATGTGATGCAATGTGTTCTCTTTATTTATGCATGTATGGTTCTGCTACTTCTATATGTTATGGATGCATTTATTTCTAATGATGTATGCATTATGATTATGACTAACAGATCTATATTATGCCGCTTTATGATATGCAAATGTATTTATGTGATGCGTAATGATGTTGTCTATATGATGATCTATTTATGTTGATGCAAATGGGATAATCTAATATGTGATTTTTAATATGCAAAATGATATGGTATATACGTGAAATGTTATATGAATTATGCTTATATATGAATGGATTATGGATGGATGTATGCTTTGTATGTGATGGACTGTTTATGCTTTTGTGGAATGATTTGTGTAATGAATGATTTATGATGCTATTTATGGGATGACATGGATGATGTAATATGATGGTCGTGATATGATGCAAATGAGATGAGATGATTTTATGAGATGTTTAGAGTAAAAAATGCTATTAAACATTTGAATGATGATGTAATGTATGTGATGTATTTAATATGATGTAATGATATGCAATGATATGATAATGTTTTATGCAAGATGAACCAAATGTGTGAGATGACTTTATGATGTTTATGCAAGTATGTATGTGATGGATTATTTTTGCTTATGTACCTATTTGTTTATGATTATGCAGTATGCAAAATGGTTATGAAATGCAAATGAATGTTTATGCCATGATTCATGTAATAAATGCAATGTAATGGATGAAATGTGATGAAATGGATGCACCTACCTATGAAGAATGCCTATGATAACCTGTTTATGTGATGATTTGAAATTCAATGCATGTGTTTCCTATATGATATGTTTATGCAATATGCTAGTGTTTTGTGAATGAAGGATCGATGATGATGATGGTGATGATGATGATCAACTGTCACAGTACCTTGTTAGTGTGGTTAGCAAGAAAAGAAGAAGTCATTTCAACAAGACAAAAATATGATGCAAATGAAAATGATGATGATGATGATTACTATCCAAGGAATTGGGATTTTCAAAGGGCCAACTTTTCTTATTTTTGATAATGCACGTGGTACGATGCATCGAGGTATAGGAAACTAGGATGGCAATGTACCTAGTGTGATGGGCTTTGAATTGACAATCTGATAGGAGTATCCTTGTTCACACTTGGCATACAGAAACCTTGCTAGGATGCACTTTAGAAGTTGAAAATAGCTCGGACCAAAACATGGAAAGGTAAACCTATCCATGCAATAGTCAACAAGTTGTGCAAAACCTCCTCCATACATACCTAACAAAGCAAGTATTCGCCAAGGTTATTTTACAAGAACGTCCAATAGGCATAGCAGACAAAAGGATAATGATCGTTGCCCCATTCCTATTTCTCTAAATCCTTCATTCGGATATCATTGAGAGGTCCTTGGAATGAGCACAAATAAGATAAGTCAAAAGATAAAGACCAAGTAAACAAATAAGCTAATGCTCTTGAATATTGCTAACGAGAAGAAGATGTGTTTTCTAAGGATAAGAACTGAAACTTATTGACAAAAGATAATGCCCGTTATAGGAAGGATTCATCCTAGGACATGTTAGTGGATGGTGGCATGTCATTTTGTTTATCCAAAGAATTCTAAATGATGATTGATATGGGACCAATTGGATGATAGGTTATCGATACAAAGAGATGACCAACTTGCTTATGCACTGACCTAGACCTGAGACTCGACATTTTTGAGTTTTACTTTTAACCTGCCAGACTTGCTTCTAACTGTTTCACCAAAGGTTGAGGATGACAATCAGTTTATTATGGATGTTGTTATTGCAGGTGCAAGCGAGATGAGATGGATGGATTTTTTCAAATATTTGGATGTTTTTGGTATTTTTTGATATTTTCAAATGTTTTGATTTTTGATTTTCCAATGTTTTGGGATTTTCTAAAATTTTGACCAAGAGACTAACCTAAGGACCTATCCTAGGGGCCTCGAGGGTTGATCAAGAGATTAGCCTTGCCTACGTTATACATGCAGAGACCACGTAGTTTGACTAACGACTTGACCGATTTACAGATGAATATATACATGATGAAATGTCAGTTTATTATGATAGAATCCTAAAGGACTAACCTAAGTGTCTCGGGGGATGATCAAAGATCAACCTTGCCTATGTTCAAGCTTAGAGATGACGTAGTTTGACAAGATGACTTTTTTTTTGACCTTTTGACTAAATTTTTGACTTGTTTTTGGGATTTTGATATGTTTTGATGTTTTTGTATTTTCTAATGCTTTGATGTTTTTGGATTTTTCACTTTTTTGATGTTTTTGGATTGTTCGATATTTGATGTTTTTGGATTTTTCGATATTTGATGTTTTTGGATTTTTTTATTTTAGGACTTTAAGAATATACACGAATCCAATCCGATAAGAACATACCCCCAGTGTGATGCAATAGACTACTCCAATAAAGACAAGACAAACTGACCTTAAGGATGGGCCGAGTAGTACTAGGAGTGATCATGATACGAAAACAAGACCAAGCTATCATGCAGATGCGAGTGGATGAGTGATGGATGGAGACCTGAATGCGATGGATGATGGAAGCAAAATGGATGGATGATGTAGAACAAGCCGTAAAGATCCTAATGGATGGAAAGTGCTTATTTATGCAAGGCACCTATTTGCCAGGTTTTCACCAAGGTACTTATCCAAAGTGCCTCTGAAGTGGTTTTCACTACAGGACAATTTTTTCTCTTTACTATTTTTTGATCCTTTTTCTGATTTGATTTTTTTTTTGGATTTTTTTGTTGTCACCAAGATGCCTGTTTGCTAGGTTTTCGCCGAAGTGACCATTTTTTTTAGGACATTTTTTGATTTTTTGGATTTTTTGGTTCTATACCTTGAAAGTTTTAGGCATAAATTTTTTTGAGATGAGAGCTATTCGTGGGCTCTTGCAGAGGTTCCCCTTCGGGTGTTGATAACTGATATGCCCCTGATTTGTAACTTGCTGTGATGATGAATGGTCCCAGCCAATTAGGTTCAAATTTTCCTTTGCTGCATGGGTTTGGGACATTCTTATGATTTTCTTTTAAGACTAGTTCTCCGACTTGGAATGTCATGCTTCTAATTTTCTTATTGTAGCTCCTTTTGAGTCTATTCTGATAGACTTGCAAGTGATTTAAAGCATATATACATCGCTCATCCAGTAGGTCCAGCTCATTTATTCTTGACACTCTATAGTCTTCATCAGTGATGAGGTTTTGCAGTGATATCCTGAGTGATGGGATCTCAATCTCTATGGGAAGTACTGCTTCTGATCTATAGACCAGGGAGAAAGGGGTGGCACCGTGGGTGTATGGATGCTAGTTCGGTAGGCCTAGAGGGCGGGATTAAGCTGTAGGTGCTAGTCACGACCTACGTCATTGACTATTTTCTTGAGGATTTTCAGAATGGTTTTGTTTGTAGCTTCTACTTGGCCATTGCCTTGGGGATAGTACGGGGTGGAGAAGCGATGTTGGATTTTGAATTTCTCACATAAGTCATGGACTTCCTGATTTTTGAATTGTGTCCCATTATCTGAGATAATGGCTTGTGGAACACCATAGCCACAAATGAGATAGTTTAGGATGAACTTTGAAATCTGCTTCCCAGTTATGTATGTCATGGGTATGGCTTCCACCCACTTAGTAAAGTACTATGTTGTGGTTATGATGAATTTGTGGCCGTTAGATGATGTGGGAGTGATTTTTCCAATGAGATCGAGTCCCCACTATGAAAAGGGCCATGGTGTGACAATAGGATGAAGCTCTTGAGCTGGAGCATGGATGAGGTCCCCATGCTGCTGACATTGTAGACACCTTCTGGCATAGTCATGTGCTTCTCTTTCCATTGTGGGCCAATAATACCCCATCCTCAACAGTTTCTTAGCTATGGTCATTCCACTCGAGTGTGAACCACATATACTATTATGTACTTCAGTTAGAGCGGTCAATGCCTCCTCAACATTTAAGCAACATAGTAGGGTCCCTTCTATGCTCCTACGATGTAGGGTATCTCCTAGGATGATGAATCTAGATGCCTTTTTAACAAAGGTTCATTTTAGGTTTGATGGTAGGTCGGTGAGTATGACTCCTATATGAAGGTATGTGTAAATGTCATGATACCAAGGATCACCGGGACCGTTGATTTCACACACATATTTTGATTCTGGTACCTCGAATGTAGGTACGAGAAGCTGCTTAATCAATAATTCATATTTTGGAATGTTGTGGGGGATATTGAGCAAGGATCCAATTGTTTCCATGGCATCTGTTGCTCTGTTGTTGGTTCTAGGAATCTGCTCAAATGTAATTTTGATGAAGGCTTCCTTGAGAGTCTCCACCAATTTCTTGTATGGAGTGAGCTTGTCATCCTTGGTTTGATATTCATCATTTACTTGATTTATGATCAATTGGGAGTCTCCATACACTTTGAGAGCTATGATGTTCCATTGCACTGCTATCCTGAGACCTATAGTTAAAGCCTCGTATTCCACAATGTTATTGGTGCAAGGAAATGCTAGTTTGTATGACCTTGGTATGCAATCCCCTTGTGGGGTGATGAAGAAGACACCAGCTCTTGATCCATGTTGTGTGTATGAGCCATCGAAGTATAGTTTCCAGTGGTCAGCTACGTTGAGGTTGAAAATAGATTCATCTAGAAACTCTGAGACAAGAGGATTCTCATAATAGATAGGTGCTTCTGCCAGTTGGTCTGTGATGACTTGGCCCTTGATTACTTTCCTCTCCACATATTTGATGTTATATTCTGATAGTATCATTACCTATTTTTCCATTCTTCCTGTGAGCATTTCCTTTGATAGTAGATACTTGAGAGGATCAATTTTGGCGATGAGTTTTATTTTATGTGCTAACATGTAATGTCTAAATTTTTGTGACGCAAACACTACTGCGAGGCATGCTTTCTCAATGAATGAATAGTTTAGCTCATGACCAACCATTGTCCTACTGATGTAATAGATAGCCCTTTCTATTCCATTTTCATCATGCTGAGCTAGAAGAGTTTCAAGGGCTACTGCTGTTGCTGACACATACAGAATCAATGGTTTTCTTGAGATTGGTGGCATTAAGACTGGTGGTGTCTGTAGGTATTCCTTGATATTGTTGAATGCCTCTTCACACTTGGTATCCCATTTATACAATACTCCCTTGTGGAGTAGGTGAGAATACAGGTTCTGTTTGTCCACTAGTTGTGCTATGAATCTTTGAATGGATTGGAGTCTGCCTTGTAGACCTCTTAGTTGCTTTAATGTTTTTGGTGCCTCCATCTCGAGCATTGCTTTTACTTTTGTTGGATCCACCTCGATGCCCCTCATTGACACTATGTATCCTAGCAATTTTCCTGATTGTACGCCAAAGACCCACTTCTTTGGGTTTAGTCTGACCTTGTACTCCTCCAGTCTATCAAAGATGGCACTTAGGGTTGCTATGTGATATTTTTTCTTTTTGGACTTGGCTAGAATGTCATCAACATAGTCTTCAACCGTCTTATGGATCATGTCATGGAATATTAATGTCATGGCCCTTTGATATGTTTCCCTTCCGTTCTTTAAGCCAAATGGCATCATGTTCCAGTAGTAGGTCCCCCATGGACAAGTGAAAGTTGTTTTATGTTGGTCCTCTTTAGCTGTCATGATCTGATTGTACCCTGAGAATTCATCCATTAGTGACAACATCTCATGTCCCGTTGTCATGTCTACTATCATGTCAATGTTGGGAAGCAGGAAGTCATCTTTTGGACATGCCTTATTCAAATCTCTGAAGTCTGTGTAGATTCTGATATTCCCATCGGGTTTTGAAATAGGTACCAAATTTGACACCCATTTTGGATAATCTATTGGTCGGATAAATCCTGCGTCTAAGAGATTTTTTAACTCCATTTTGACTAGCAAGGCAATTTGAGGGTGCATTTTTTGAAGCTTTTGTTTGACAGGCTTTGCTTCTAGATACGCTACTAAGTGGTGAACCATAGTCTTTGGATCAAGTCCTGGCATGTCAGCATAACTTCATGCGAAGTTTATCTATCTTTATTTTAGGAATTCCTCTAGGAGCTCTTGCTCTTCTGATAGTAGTGATTCCACATAAAATGTGATATGCAGGGTCTCCTCTGTTCCTAGGTTGACCGGATTGCATTTTTCTGCCAAGGCTGTTGAATTTTCCTAATGAATGGCTCTTAAAGGAAGATTGAATCCCCCATCCTCAGGCACCTCAGAGAGGTTTTCACCATTGGATGGGCCCTTTCTTTTTACTTTTTCTTGTCAGAGAGTGCCACAGTGTGGTTTTCACTCAAGGACTTGGATATTGTTCTTAATTTCTCACTTTTGTGACTAAAGGATTCAATCATTTCCCCATAATAGGAATGTGTGTCCAACTCCATTATAAACCCTACTTTGCGATCTCCCTTTGGAATGTTATCCCACAATCCCATGAATTCTGAGAGTGTCTCATCATTTTCGAATGTATCAAGAACTGGTGGTCCTCATTGGTTGTAGTCGATGAGCTGAGGATATACTAGGCGGATCTCATGATTTTGATGGTCTGTTTCAAAGGATAGGGTACTAATCATGTAGAGGGTGGTATCCTCGAATAGCCTAGGTAAGTTGGGTGTGGGGTCCTCATCATCGCTACTAATACAGACGTCGGTTACATCAAATGTAAAATTATCTATGACATGACTTGTAGATACGGGTAGGTGTAGTTCTGCGGGGGTTGGCTGAGGATGATTGTTAACTGTTCTAATTGGAGGACTTCGGCCACATATGGTTATACTCGGAGGGGTACATCCAAGGCCAAGATTTTTTATTGGTCGCATCTCTGGGATGATAGGTATTATAAGCCCATTTTCATTTTGCCCCAGTCCTTGATTTCTGTCATAGCCCATTGTGAGCATCATTTGCAGACCCTTGCTTCTGTCATTCATTGGTAAATCCACTACTGGTCTTTCATCGTGATATAGCATGTGAGATGGATCTGCTTCAATAACCTCCCGGCCAAGATCTCCCCAACTTGTAAATTTGGGATAATCTGTAAGAGATGTTTGGGATGTGTAGGCTTCATTTTTTTGTGGACATCCCTGTGATCTAGGAGATTGTGGTAACTCTCCTACCACAAAAGCATTATTAGGGAGCTTGTAGTTTCCACAGCCATTATCTTGGATGATAAGCTTGATGTCAGAAATGGTGGGGATGGCGGGAGTGGTGGTTGTCTCTGTCGCAGAAGTGGATGCGAGAGTGGCAGGATTGATGTATGGTGTGGATGGGCCCTCATCATTTTTGGGTACTTGGGGGATTTTGTAATACTTTGCTTCAAGATTTTTGTAGTATGAGAAAGGTTCATGATCTCCATGGATGGTAACTTCTTGTCCGTTATGTGTAAATTTCACACATTGGTGGAAAGTTGATGCTACTGCTTTCATCGCATGGATCCATGGATGTCCTAGGAGGATATTATATGGCAAGTCAAGGTCCAAGACCTGACAAGTGGTTTCCATGATGGTAGGCCCTACTTGCATAGGGAGTTTAATTGTTCCCTGAGACACTCTTTCTTGATCGACATATGCTCTTATCGTGATGCCCTTTCCTTTGTCGATGGAATCTTCTGATATTTTAAACTGCTTGATGAGGCTGAGAGAACAGATATTCAACCCCGCACCTCCATCCACCAAGACCCTTTTTATTTTTCTCTTATGCACTATGGCTTCCAAGTGAAGTGCACAGTTGTGAGATGGCTAACCGAGGAAATCCTGGTTAGAGAATGTAAGAAGATTAGGCGTAATGATATTTCTGACCATAGCTTGGAATTGCTCCGCATCAAGATCTGCGGGGATAGTGGATGAGGCCAATGCTTCTTCAAGAATTTTCTTATGGGTAGATGATATTTTTAGCAACTCCATAATGGATATTTGTGTTGGTGTTCTCTTTAGTTGATATAAGAAATTGTAGCCATTAGGAATAGATCTAAATGTAGGGATTCTGTTTGGCTAGGATGATCCTGCGATGGTTACTTTGTCACCTCTTGTGGTGACTCCACAATCTTCTGCATAGGTGCCCTTGATAGTAATGACCATGCAGTTTTCATCTAGGGAGGTGACGACTATTTCATACACATGATTTACATTTGAGTGGATGACTTTCCCTTTATCTTTTTTATTGTTATTCCCTTTGTTGCCATGATCCGGCATCAGATTCGTGTATATCTTAAGATCCTGGTTTCCTGTAGGTTGTTCCACATTTATGATTCTTTTATTGATGAGATTTTGAACGATATTTTTCAATCTCATGCAACTGTTTGTGGTATGGCCTTTGATTTTATGGAATTCGCAAAGTTAACTTTCATTATACCAAGGAGGTTTTACATCCGGTTCTTGGTAATTTTCAAAGGTAGGAGCCTTGATGAGTTTTTCATCGATCAAAATTTTCATTATGTCTTCAAGTGGTTGCCCCAAAGTGGTATATCTTCATTTGGGATAACTCTTGCACTAAGGTGGTCCTCTTTGGTCATTGAGGTTATTGATTGTTGGATTGTTGTTTGGTTGGTGTGTTGTGTGATGAGTGTTTTGGTGTTGGATTTGAATTTGCGGTGTGGGTGTATTTTTGTGTGGGGCACTAATGACCACGTTGGCATTGACGACACCATCATTAGTAAAAAAATTTCTCCTTGCCCACGTGTGATGTTTATCATTGTAATTGGATGGTGGGCAGTTGTTTTGTTGTTCGTGTATGATGTTGATTCTGCAGGTTTAGTCACAAGGGCTCTTTTGATGCTAAGCGCCTTGGGGATCAACTGATCGTATGTGGTGATGCCCTGAACCTTGAGATGAAATGCCAAGTGGCCTTCAAGGTCTTCAAGGTTGGCTATGATGGTGTAAACTTGTTGTTCTTCTGGCATGGTCCACTTGCTCTGATTGGCCTTGGATCGCCATCGTTGTAGGAATGAGGTGAAAGATTCACCCTTTCCTTGTTTTAGAGTTGAGAGTTCTTCTAGACTAACATTCATTGCGATGTTACATGTGTAATTTTTAATGAATTCTTTCATAATTTCTTGGAATTTTCCAATTCCTAAAGGAAAGCGAGAGAACCATTCCATAGCATGGCCTGCCAAGCTCCTAGGAAATAGTCGCATTAGATAAGTATCATCGTATGCGACTTCCATGCAATGTACCTAGAATTCCCTAAAGTGGTTTTCAGGGTTTTTCGTCCCTTGATATTTGTCATATTTGGGGATTTCAAATCCCTTGGGGAATGGTTTCATCACTAAGCTCCTATCAAATGGATAGGGACACAAGTTGCTTGGTTTTTTCGTTGGTCACTCTGATTGAAGATCGAGCACTTGTTGCGAGAGCAACTTGATTTGTGCCATCACATCATTTTGCGGATCAGGGGGTGGGATGAAAGTGTTTTGGGGTGTTTCAATCGTGGGTTGTATGGGTGGGTTGGCTAGTGTGTTGTTTGATTGTATTTGTATGTTCTGCCAAGCGAGGTAGGCTTCCACCTACTTTTGTATGAACAAAGCCTATTGTTGATCTTGTTGTTGTTGCGCTAAGATTTGTGCTTGCTATTGTGCTTTCTATTGTGCTTGTTGATGTTCCAACAATGCTTGTTGTTGGGCTTCCAATTGGGCTGCTTCTTGTTACTCTTGATATTTCTTTATTGCTTGCTGATATGCTTGCAATTGCGCTACTTGTCTTTGTGGAAGAAGTTGTGCTTGTGCTTGTGCATGTTGTGCTTGATATTGTGTGTTTTCTTGAGCTTGAGCTTGTGCTTGCGTTGCTTGTGCTTGGGCTTGTGCTTGTGCCACTTGTTGTTGTAATAGAGCTTGTGCTTGAACAACCTTTTGTGCTTGCAATGCTTGCACATCTTGAAGGGCTTGTTTTTGTTGTTGTTGCCATAATGCTTGGGCTTGTTGCGCTTGTAGTGCAGCTTGGGCTGCTTAGGCAGCTTGCACAATTTGAGCAGCTTGTTGAGCATCTAGTTGTATGAATTTTTGTTTTTTCACTTGTTGGAATCCCCTTTGGAAGGCAGCTTGCAATGCCACATTGTATTGACTTGATGTGGTGGAAGTTGGTGGTGGTGGAGGTGGTGGTGGATTCAAAATGGCGTTTGTGGTGGGTGATGATGTCGTGTTGATGTTTTGAGTGTTGGATGGTGGTATTGATGTGGTGGTTGGTCCTTGGGAGGCTATGATTTGTGATGTTAGGGGGTGTTTGATGATTTTGTAATTGCTTGTGTGTTTGTCATCTGTTGTTGCGATATCGACGATAAATTCTGAGTGTTTGGCATAATGCTTTGATTGATATCTAGGATGTTGGTTTGGTTGATGGTTGGTATGGGAGGAAGCCCCAAACCAAGGAGTTGTGTGGATGATAATGGAAATGGTGGAAGAGGTGAAAATGTGAGGGGTGCAAGCTCTTGTGAGAATGTCGTGGTGTTGAATATGCCCCCTGGTCCGAACATATCTCCCTCTTCTTGTGATTTTGTGAGGAGAGGATTTTGAGGTGTCACGTGAAAAAATGATGATGATGGATTATGATGGAAAGTGAGAGGAACATTTTTGTGAAATGGATTTTTGAGTATGTTTTGTTCCAATATGGTGTTTGCATCAGAGTTTTGATAATTAACAAGGGGGTGTGTTTTAATAGCATTAGAAAATGTGTTTCCCTTGTTAACATTAGGTTGGGTTGGGGCAAATGATGTCATGATTTGTGGAATTTTTTGCATGATGTTTTGAGATGGGGGTGTAGATGAGATGGGAATGGTGGATGAGATTGGAGTAAAAGATGTCTCTACTATAGTACTCACATCAAAATCTAAAGGTAACTTGGCCCCTTTTTTAGCTAGCTCAAGCATGTACAACGAAGGGTTAAGCCTCATCATGATGTTGATGATTTTATGGTTCTCTGGATTTTGGAGCATTTCAGTCATTTCTTTGTGAGACATTCCAAAGGTAAGATCCTCTCCTTGGTTTTATTCTTGCAGATTTTGTGATGATGAGATGGCCAAAGGATTGCTTGATTCAGTGGGATTCATTTCTACGTTTGTTTGGCTAAGATCGTTTGAAGTGGGTGTTTCTTTGTTGGCTTCCATGCTCTTCTTATATTAAGATCTAGTTAGAACCATAAAATGAGGATCAATTTTTGAGAATAGGAGAGATGAATCTCTTGGTTCTTTGGATTGACCCTTATTTTATGCCCAAAGTAGAAATTTTTAGGATAATTTAAGGATCAAAAGGTGATATGATGATGATGCAAGGGATGGATGATGCAGATTGTTATGATCTTTTGGTAAATCTTGAAGGAGATACTAGGCTTTTGGGACTCTCGGATATGTTGTGGATTTTGATTTTGAATTTGGGATTTGTTCTTGATTTTTGATTGATTTTGATTATTTTTTGATTTTGAACAAAAAGACCCTAAGATGTTGGATGATGATCTAAGGGATAGATTTTTTCAAAGGAGGATAATTTGAATATGTGTGGGGAGAAGGATGCATCTACCCACACCTATTCAAACAAAGTGGTAGCTTCGCTAAGCATATGAAGAAGGATTCATCCTCATATAGTAAGCTAAACAATGATGACTTTGAATAAGGATGTGCAAAAGGGTGCATCTACACATACCTAGCCAAAGGTGATTTTGATAATGTTTTCAAGGATTTAGTCTCAATGATTTTGATGATTTTGATTTTTCCAAAAAGCCTAGCATTAAGGATGCTTTCAAGATTTCCCAAAAGGTGATTGTGAGACGATGTTTGTTTTGATGTTTTGAAGGATGGATGAAAAGGATTTTGATTTGCTTTGATCCTATGATGAATCCTAAAAAAAGATACTTTGTTTTCCTATACCTAGGTATTGAAGAGCACACAATGCTTCTATAGACTTTTGTAACCAAAGAATGATCCAATTTGAACATGCATTTTCGGATTTTAAACCAAGGATTTCTTTGAGAATTGTGAATCTTCAACACACATGAAAGTTCATTTTTCTTAGCTTTGCTTAATGGCTTTATTTTACCAAAAAAAAAACACTTTCTTCAATTAAGTTTTCAAACTAAGATGTACGATGTCTTAATTTATTCAAACCCCACAAGATATGTTATGTGGAAAGTTGATGAACTTAAAGCAAGGGTTTTCCTATTGTTTACTTAAGTAGACAAGTCGAGATGTAATCCAATGTTTAGAAACCTCTAAAGATGTGACTCCTGAGGGAAAGCAATAACATATGGATTGAGTCAATTGTATTTGTCTCCAAAAGGGTTTGAAACTTTGGATAATCATGTTAAGTGTTTGTTTTCAAGATGTTTTTGTACAAGCAAAGCATTTTGTAACCCAAGAATAAGTACAATCCTACGGATGTGTAAGACAATATTTGTTGGATTCCCACTTGGACAAGTCTAGCTATGCTTATCTCTAGCGAATGGTTAGATGCTTGACCCCACTGGCTCCCCTCCACGACACTCACTTATATGGGGCAACCAAGCATCAACACCCATGAAACTCCCATGGCATATTTTCCATTTCTACTAAAGACCGTAAAAGTGTGGGGTGGCTTTAGAATGACCGTTCTTGCACAAACAAATAGATTAAAGGATTTTGGAAAATTCTAGCACATGGGTTTTAATAAGGACTTTCCAGATTGACCCATATGGCAAGAGTCCCCTTTCGGATCCATCTTGTCAGAATCAACTGCGTGATATTGGCGTTTACTCCAATATCCACATTTATATACTGATTGGAAATACTCTTGGCTTTAGAGTGTTACCGGTTGAGTCGTTCCCTTGGGTGAGTACTTTTTCCCCAAGGCAGGCCCTCTAGGATAAACAAAAGCAAGTAAAGACAAAATCTATAACTCAATCAATATTTGATTGCAACAAAGAGAGAATATACGCGATAATGCCCCCACTCACACTCGCACAAGATGTTCAATTTTAAACCCAAATCAAAGTGTGGAGGTGATTGCTTTGTCTCAACCTAATATCATGAAAAAGGCCCTTTGATTCTCAAGATCGCTATAAAGTGCGAGAGAAGCGCATACGTCCTTTTTCAATGCCTTTAGTTTAAGTAAGCTTTCACGAAAAACAAAGCTACACTTGTTCTTTTTAAATCCACAAAGAAAAATGTGAGTTCTTTTTAAGCACCAAATGACAAGTGAGAAACATTTTGTTCAATTGTTAACCAAAAACAAACTTTAGTATTTTGTTGTCCTAATGTTCATTTTAGCCTTTTGCAAGAAATGGAAAGATTCTTTTTAAATCCAAATGAAAACTAGTGTCCTAAGAAAGAAGTGATAATAATTCCTTAAAAGTGTTAACCCAACACTAAAGTGTTTAAAAATAGTTTGAATTTGTAGGATATCACCATCATCTTTCTTCTTCTTTCATTTTTTTTTCCAACCTACAATAGACAAAACCAGTCAGATTCTGGAAAATACAGAGATCAAAAAGTAGAAAATAGAAGAAAAATCAAACATAAATCAAAAGCACGTGCTAAAATTAAATTTCCCCTTTTTACTCCCTCCCAGCATTGCAACTCGTAACTGCGTCGTAGTTTGATTTCACAGCGGTGCCCTCACAGTGCCACTTGCCAATCAGTGTCGCTCTGTCGGGAAAGAGAGCTCAACTGCATTGCAATTTTTTCCCAGCGTCGTAGTTTTCTTCCAGCATCATAGTTTGATATTTTTTTGAAAATTTCTGAGTCTTGAAATGAGTCCAACGGTGAAGTTTATAATTCAAATTTTTGGGGTGGGAAGAGTCCAACGTCACACTTTGAGTTTCCTGCGGTGCTATATAACGATGCTGAAGAGACATCAGCGCTAAAACAGTGACGCTAAGCTCCTAGCATTGGAATTTTCTGTGTATGAGCACAAAAACATGAAAATTTTAAGAAAATATGAGAAAGAATGATATCCAACCCTCCTTCTAGCGCCAAATGTGTGAACCCCAATCCTAGTACCTACAAAACAACAAGAATAAACAAGTTAGACAAGAGATTGCAAGCCAAAACAAGGATTCCCCATGAAATCCATTTACAACTTCGAATTAGGAGAGAAAACAACAAAGAACACAATGAAACAAGGAAAGATAGATTCAATCCTAATTCAAATGTGCAAACTCATGTTCCCATGGGGGAATTGGTGCCAATTTGATGTGAAAATTGGCCCTTTCCCAATTCCTAAGATGCAAGCTTTATATGTTGATGGAGATTGATACACTTTGATGATGAGGAATGAGAGCTCCAAGCCAAAATCTGCAAAAACCTAGCTAAGAACTCAATGGTGATGGATGAAAATGGCTAAATATTTTAGCATAATAACTTTGCATAATTTGTGGATGATCAAATGAGGATATGCGCACTTTATTTATAGAATGCCAAGATGGATGAATGTCCAAATTTGAGCAATGTGGGACTAACATTCATCCAATGGCATGATGCCACTTGTCAATCTATGAGTGGATGGAGGATGTGCAAGATTTGGGGATTGTGCCCATAAATGCATATTTTTGAATTTCAAATTTGTTGAAATGACTTGCAAGAGGGAAGGGAAATTGCAATAAATTCCACTTGTCTCAAGACAAAGGACATGTAAGATGAAGTTATTGCCTTGTTGGATGTACATGATGACTTGGAATTTTGAATTCAAATTTGGAGAATATTCCAAAAGATGCCTTGTGAGGAAAATAGAGATTTAATAAATGAATTAAATCTATTTTCATGTGCAACTTGCAAAATCTAAAGGATGGGACATGGGATGAGATTAAATTAATCAAGGGTTAATTAATTTAATGTGAGAGGTTAGATGATGTGACCTATTTGACTCAAATTTGTGGATTTATTTAAATCAAATAAGGGAGGAATATGATAAGAGATTAATTAAATAAGGATTTTGATTTATTTAATTAAAAGAGATGGTGTCAAATTTAATCAAACAAGGTTTTAATTTATTTAATTTAATGGATAGACTTTAGAGATTTAATCAAATAAAATTAATTCTTTAATTAAATAGGGATAATTAGATCAAATGAATTGATTTAATTAACAAAAGAGATTGACTTAATTAGATAAAATGATTTATTCAATTAAGAGAGGAATATTGATTAATTTAATTAGATAATGAAATTTGATTAAATGGTTAGACTGAAGGATGATTCAGGATGAAATGGTGTTAGTAGTCGGGATCAGGTGCACAATGTTAATCAATACATTTTACGTGTCTACAGAATCCTTCCATCAATTCTCTTGTGTTCTTTCCCTCTAACATGGTTCTTTGAATATGCTCCCCATAGTTTATTCAACCAAATCATTAAGTTGGCCTACCTTTTTCTGATTATTGTAGCGAGTGTATCATATTTACCTTGTGAATATGCAGTTGACTCATCCGAATGATCTTTTACCTGTGAGCTTTCACCATGTGTTATTAATTTAGGAGGCCCCATTGTGACTCCTAGCATGTCCTTCAAATGATCATTTTCTCTCAAGATCCTTTCATTACTCATTTTGTACATTTCCTTTTCTTTGATCAACATTTTTATTTGGGCTTTATTCAGTTTTTCCACATTAATCCCAATGTCTGCAATCGCCATAGGATCTACCTCTCCAACCTTCAGAGTCATGACATGTCCAAATGCTTTCTCAGTATCAATCACCACTGAATTTCTATGAGGTGGATACAAGGCCCATATCATGAGTATTCCTTCATCCAAGTTATATTTGGATCCAACATATATTTCTATCACCCCCTCTAGACTAAGCTTGTGTGTGGCACTATTATCCTTTATGAAGCTATCAAAGACCAATGCAAAATTCAAATCCAGCCCTGGAAAGATCATAAATCCAACATCCTCTAACATTTTACTTCCTTTATTGGGGGTCATATTAGCCATTTCTCTATCCACAATTAATTTCACATTATTTAGTAGTTGCTCCTCATTGATTGGCGTATTATTATTAACTATCTCCCTTATCTCCTTGCCCTTTTGTTTATACAAGAAAGATTTGAATTCTGAAGAATTCACAAATTCATTGTCTACTACAAATGACCTATATTCCATCTCTCTGGTGTCTGTAACTTGGCTCTCTTCAACACTTGGTTCTCTAGGAGGATAGTTGTAATCTTTAGTTTTTAATATGGATATCCTACTGGGTAGGTCTCGTGGCGTATCTTCTCTAGATTCCTCATCTCCAGAAAAAGGGAACCTTTTATCCAACAACCATTGGTTGTATTCCTCCACCACTCTCTTTACTTCCTCTACCTCCAAATTTCTAATCATGTCATCAAACTGATAAGGCACATGATCATATCCTCCAAAGTTTATCCTTTGTTTGGTAGAATTGATATATCCCTCTAGATCAAAACCTTTTCTTGGTGGACCCTTATTCATATTATACTCATTAATTTTTCAAGGATCAAATCATATCCTTCCTTTGCAAGAACAATAAAATCACCAAAGCACAGAGTACTAGGCATAAATTCTTGTTTCTTGAATGAACCAAAATTCATGAAACTAGAAAAATCCATTTGTCTTACAATTTCCAAATATACAATCCTATCCGGGATTGTTTTAGGCAAAATGAATGGAGAATCCTCAAAACCAAACACCCTTACAATAGTAGGATCTTCTATGCAATAATAGTCTCCCCAATTATGATCAATTGGTCCATTAAAGTCCTTAGGTTTGAAGAAGTTTTTTATTTCATCAGATAATGAGTGCACACAAGGATGACTATAGAATTCATATATTGACTTTACAAAATATTCTTCAAAATACAGGTAACTGGAATTAGCAAACCTACTATCCCAAATGATAGTCCACAATTGAATTGGTAACAATTTTCCCTCTTTATCAAATTGTGAAACCTTCAACTTTTCTGGAAAAATCCCTAACTCTTGTCTGAAGTACAATACTAGATGCATTAAAAGAGAATAATGCCTAAGGTACAGAATAGGAGATTTATTCTTGATTTCCATCAATACTAAGCCGAATTCCTTGGAGACAAATAAAGCATAGTAAAAAAATCTAGAATTATGACATTGAATGTCAGCTGCAATTACCATGGGAACAATGGAATTATACTGAGGAACTTCCATACCCAACACTTCTCCTACCGAGAAATAGGTATATCTCATATAGGGCTCGAATAAGTCCACATGGAATGGAGGCCCATTGCCATCATCAAGTGGGACAATTTTACCATCTTATTTAATTCTATTTAAGGGAAACTTCCAACCCTTGTAACTGGTGTCCATTCTCCAAAACTCCTTTTCCATCTCTTCATTCACAATTTTCTCATTACTCCACCCTTCCAACTTAAAAACATCCCTTATTGAACACTCTAATATGTATATGAAGGGTTTCCTAGATGGTCCACATATGGCCTTAAGTTTTGAGTCATAGTGGGTGGCCAAAATTTTTACTAGCTCTATATTGACAAACACATTAGGGAAAACCATCTTTCCCAAATTTAGACACCACATATTACAAACTGGCTCAAAATGATCTCTTCAGTGAAAGTGGAATCTAAACAATTCATAGCCTCTTATTGGGGTCCAAATGTCTCCTATGTGCTTGCATTTTTCATCCAATTTTTCCACTTTTTCCCTTAGTTGCGCGGAGTTCCTACCTCTGGGCCCAGATCCAAGAAATTGGTTAATTAAATCCTGATTTAGCTTTCATTCAACACCCTCCAGCTGAATTTTAGACTAAAATTTCTGCTTCTTACTCTTAGGGTGACTGCTCTCACTTTGTTTTCTACCTTGCAAGTTCCTCAAGCTGGTGGCTTCCATATTACTCGCTTAAAATTGCAGAAATGAAAAAGTTAAAATACAGAGGACTTACTGGTTTTGATTGAGGTCTTTCAATTGAAACAATTCTCTGGCCCTTTGTTTGTCTCCTCATTTCCTTCGCTACCAATTCACAACAATGTTCATTTTACAATGATTTCCTTTCAATTTATAAAATTGCCTGTACTATGTGGCACCATTAATGTTTTAACTCCAAGCACAAATGTAATAGATTTTTGAATTCCTTACTTTCACATCAAATGAATTGGTTAGCAAGACACTTCAAACTTTGGGCGATGTATACATTAGGCCCAAACCAACATTGATTGAATACTCTGCTGATCGGGGTAACACTCTACACATCTCACCGATGTTAACATTTGTCTCAAATACATCACCAAGAGTCACCCCAACAATGATTTTGGTTCATTTGTTTCTTCATTGGCCTAAATTTTAGTATCGCTAACACATTCAGTGGTTCCTCCGATGTTATAAGTCTCGCTGATAACACATCAAATGAACTGGTTGGCAAGACTCCTTCAAACTTTGGGCAATCTATACATTAGGCCCCAACCAACATTCACTGAATACTCTGTTGATCGGGGTAACACTCTACACATCTCACTAATGTTAACATTTGTCCCGTATACATTGCCAAGAGTCACCCTAACAATCATTTTGGTTCATTTGTTTCTTCATCAGCCTAACTTTTAGTATTGCTAACACATTAAGTGGTTCCTCTAATGATATGTCTCATTGATAACACATCAAATGAATTGGTTAGCAAGACACCTTCAAACTTGGGGTAATCTATACATTTGGCCCCAACCAACATTGACTAAATACTTTGCTGATTGGGGTAACACTCTATACATAAAACCGATGTTAACATTTGTCCCATATACATCGCCAAGAGTCACCCCAACAATCATTTTGGTTCATTTGTTTCTTCATCAGCCTGACTTTTAGTATTGCTAACACATTCAGTTGTTCCTCCAATGTTATAAGTCTCACCGATAGCACATCAAATGAATTGGTTGGCAAGACACCTTCAAACTTTGGGCGATCTATACATTGGGCCCCAACCAACATTCACTAAATACTCTACTAATCGGGGTAACGCTCTACACATCTAACTGATGTTAACATTTGTCTCATATACATCGCCAAGAGTTACCCCAATAATCATTTTGGTTCATTTGTTTCTTCATTGGCCTTGTTAGAATTCAACATGCTCTGATATCATGTTGAAATGATGGATTTTGAATTATCCAATGAAGCTATGCACACTTCAAAGGACCTTGCCAAGAGAAATTACACCACACAGAAAGTATTGCAACTAAGGGTTGCAAAGAGAGATTAATATTGATCTACAACATTAGATCATAGAATGATATTTGATTTATATGATACAAATGAACAAGTTTCCTGATTATATAGGAAAAAAAGAAAACCTAAGATGCATGAGATGTTGCCATGTGTCATGATCTAACAACATGTGAACCCTATCTAGAAAATTATTAAATGTTGAGATAAGTTCTAGAAGGACAACTCATCTTTTAGAAGGAATCTTATCCCTACAAATATGGAAGGGGATATTACCCCATTATTAAATGATTTATTAAAAATGAAACCTAGGACTAAATGATATATGACCTAAGTTAACTTATGCTAGTGTAATAATTAATTAATTACACTAACACCCCCCATAAGTTCAACTTGGGGAGGAAAATGCATTGATTCTGCAAGATGATGAGATGATAGTGATGATGGGTCCCAACTATGAGGCCATGTTAGGTACCCATGTACATGAAAAAGATGCAAAAAATCTCCCACAACCAGAGAAAAGGGGAAAACCCAGTGGGAAAAAAACCCCTCTCCAAAAAGGAGATGAAAAAGAAAAAATGTGAGATAGGATGGGAAGGATGGAGGACTCCCAAATACCCCCCAAGTACACCATCCATCACATGGATACAATATATTAGCCACCCCATAGGGAGGAAATAGAGAGACTATATAGCCCCCCCAGAAGATGATATCACCTGCAAAGATGGTAAGTGTTTGAAGACAAAACAAGATCCAATGTCGACAAACAACTTGTCTCCCTTTCGAAAGAAACAAAACAAAATGAAAATGTAGGGATGCTTCCCATTCTAGATAGAAATTGAAAGAAGGAAGGATGAAGGTGGATGATGATGTCTCTAAACTCTTTTCATGTGTCTCCTTGCCTGATGATGAAGATGCCATAGTCCCAAACAATGAAGAGGGTGAAAAACCAGGATGATGCAGAAACTGATGTTGAACAATATCCAAAGATGATGATGTGATTGATGTGATGGATATGTTGGAGACTTGATAGCCCCCTGAATGAAGTGTCCTCAAAACCACTGAAATAAGTTTAAAGCAACTAATTTGTCCAAACCACAAGTCTCTTGCTAGGAAGAAACAAATCCAATGGTAGATGCTGAAGAAACCTCAAATCCTAAATGGAATGAAAGGGAAGAAGTCTCATACATAAAATAACTGAAGAGAAAAAAAGTGTCTCCAAGATAGTCTAAGGATATCCAATCAAGGTTGAGACAAAGGAATGAGGAGACTCAAGAAAACTCTCCAAATTAGGATCAGAATAGAGGAGTGATATCCCCTCAAGAATGTCCTCCAAACCTGTAGAAGTAGCCAAGTCAGTGATACCTGAAATGAAGCCATCCTGTGATGTCAAGTCTGGAAAACTAAAGATGTCCTGATGAATAATGATAGTGGAAGCCTTAATTAATGAATTTGGACAAGGAGTCACTGAATGTGAAGGCATACCAATAGTCTCTGATGGAGAAGAAGCACCTGAAGGAACCTTGTCAACCTCTTCGAAAGATTCAAGGCAATCAACTTCTTGCACAACAATATCATCATGGGGTACTTGATCTGAAGAATTATATTCTGAATCATGATCATCGGGGAAGGGTGGGGTATCTCAATCTCTATATATCTGCCAAATCTTATCCCAAAGGATGTGAGGATAGTCACAACGATCAATAGAACTCAAAACATCACAATCAACTTGCATCTCAATGATCTCCAAAATAGTGTATCTGCTGCAACTCCAAGCAAGTTCATGAATACCTTCACTTGGATGAGGAACTATACCAAAAAAATGAGGCAATAGATCAAGTGATTGGAGATGGTGGTTGATCCCATCTCGCCGTTGTTGATAGTTACCCTTGTGCAACATAACCAAAGAAGGAGTATATGCAAACCCCATAATGAACTTTCTCCAAAAATTACAAAGAAAATGACCTTCACTATCAAATAGAAGCTTCCAAATATGATATGCAATTGAAGTGATGCTACCCAGATCAAAAAATATTTTCCCAAGCTTCAAGATGTCCAGGTTATTTAAAATATGCACCAAATTTAAAAAAATTAATGTAAGAGTACCTAGTGTTGAAACTAATCAAGGGGTCTAGACTGATGAAAAAAGCTTTGAATCACCTTCCTGATGCTGCTAGAATCTCTGAAATCTGATGAACGGTTGCAAAGATATGAGCCTTTGAGTCCAAATTAGGGTTTTTTCTTCAGTTGGGTGTAGAATTTTCTGCAAGAAATTTTTTGTAGAATGGATTACACCACTGGAAAGTAGATGAAATTATCTTTCCGACGGTATCTTGTTTGTTGATTTTTTATACCCTCGTGAAAAGTTATGATAAAATGAAAAAAATGCCTAGAAAAGGCACTTGGCAGGTTAAATAGGAGCAAAAAATAAGCTCTTGAGCTCTAGGACATGGTCGCTGATATGATTGGTGTTGTTGAGTTGGAAAAAAAATATGTGCCTCCAGGCGGAGTGAGGGCCAAGCAGAGCTAGATAGTGTCGGGACCATGTCGCTAGATGGAGCGGAGCCCTGGCTGAGGCACCCAGTCTTTGATATGACCACTGGCAAAAGGATTGAGGGATTAGTTGGTAGTTTGATGCCGGCACAGGTAGAAATGACTGCTGATAAGACTTCAATGGTCATCAAAGTGTTGGCAGGAGCTGAGAAACAAGTGATCGGTGGTAGCAGCTGAACCCGGTGACAAGGACGGCGTACTGATGGGACAGTCGTCGGTACCTCTTGCGAACAATAACTATAGCTAACCAAAACCTTTTTCAGACTGTGGAATGATTAAAAAAAAGGCCAACAAGGATAATTTTATGATTTTTTAATATTGCAACTATTGCAATCAAAAAATCAAAAAGCTAGGCTGACAATAAAAAATCAAACCCGATTTATATTTAATCTGTAGAGAATAGAATGCCGACCAAATAAAATATTATACCGCTGATAAATTATTTTATCAAATGCCGATGAGAGGAATATTAGTCTACGGATTAAAAAAGGATGATGCCGACCACTAAATAAGTTAAAGGTCGCTCCAATTTTTGCAAACTATAGAGATTGCCCATATAATATTTTTTTTGCCAAAACAAATGAAATATTAGCTCAATTTTTTTTTAAATGAAAAAGTGTCTGCGACTAAATTTTTTTTCCTTAGAGGACAACTAACCGAGGTGATTTTTTTATTGCAAATTGTATGGATAGTATGATTGATTTTGCAAACCCTAAAATACCTCTGATGGCTCCCAGGTTGATGTATTCGATTTTGATGATTGAACAGGCGATCCTTGGTTTTTGAGGCCTTCTGAAGACAATGGTGAGCACAGATCTGACTCTATCTTCTTCAAAAATCAATTTGGTCCTCAGGTGGAAACAAGTAGCCTTCAATGGAAACCTTCAAGCCTGCGATGAATCTCTCCAACCCAACTTTCTTGATCCTATGATGAACTCTCAATGGAATGGCTCTAATACCATGTTAGAATTCAACATGCTCTGATATCATGTTGAAATGATGGATGCTAAATCATCCAATGAAGCTGGGCACACTTCAAAGGATATTTCTAAGAGAAATTACACCACACAAAAAATTTTGCAACTAAGGGCTGCAAAGAGAGATTACTATTGACCTACAACATTAGATCATAGATTGATATTTGATTGATATGATACAAATGAACAAGTGCCTGATTATATAGGAAAAAGATAAAACCTAAGATGCATGAGATGTTGCCATGTGTCATGATCTAACAACATGTGACAACATGTGAACCCTATTTAGAAAATTATTAAATGTTGAGATAATTTCTAGAAGGACAACTCATCTTCTAGAAGGAATCTTATCCCTACAAACATGGAAGGGGACATTACCCCATTATTAAATGATTTATTAAAAATGCAACCTATGACTAAATGATATATGACCTAAGTTAACTTATGCTAGTGTAATAATTAATTAATTACACTAACAGGCCTGACTTTTAGTATCGCTAACACATTTAGTGGTTTCTCCAATGTTATAAGTCTCACCAATATCTTTTCTTTTCATCTTGAATATGTCGCTAGAACTGCTGCCGATATCCTCCTGTCGGTGTAACTTAACAAGTTGGGTGAACATTCAAGATTTACACCAATTTCACATGTCTCACCGATATATTCCTAGTGCTCCTATCGATGAAAGAAATGATGGTCTCGTCGATGAAACTTCATCATTGAGACTTAAACGTTCGGGCCAACATATATTTTTCATGCCGAGATGACTTTTCTTGCTGATAGATTATCTTCATCAATGAGACCATAAGAAAATCTCCCCAATATGTCTTCTCTAGTAATCTTGATCGCTACAACAATTTTGATGTCTCATTGATGTGCTAAAAAGTTTTTGTAACCCATAATACGTCAGGAAGACCCATACTAGCTCATGCTGATGTGATTTGTTTGCCACAATATCTTTGATCAGAAGGATTTTTAGGAGTAGAACAAGGTGACCATGGGTAATTATATTCTGTAGGGCCAATTACATCCTTTTCTAACTCAAAATGTAGTTAATTATTATTGAGAAATTTACATGAGTAAATCATTATAAAATTTTGAATTTTTTTATAGTTCTAGTAGACCCTTCTTCATGTTGTATTGCGGAAATTTGTTGACAACCATATCATATCCATCCATTGCTAATATAGTGAAATCATCGAAGAAAGGGAGAGAGGTGGAGATAGAGAGTCGATGGATAGGGGGGACAGGGAGGGAGAGATGGTGAGAGATAGAGAGGGGGAGATAGAGAGGGGGAGGGAGACAAATGGATATAGATAGGTAGAGGAGGAGAGATAGAGAAGAGGGGGAGAGATACAGGGGATGGTGAAAGAGATAGAGAAATCATGATAGAGGTAGAGAAATATATGGATAGAAAGAGATAGAGATAGGACTAAGAGGGAGATAAAAATGCAAATAGAGATAGAGAAATAGAGTAGGAGAGATGGAGCTAGGGAGAGAAGGAGTGAATAACAAAGAAAGTGGGGAGAGGGAGAGATAGCTCAATAGATAGAGGTGGGAAGAGGAAGTGACATAGATAGTGGGAGATATAGAGAGATAGAGATAGAGATATATGGGAAGAGAAAGAGAGATGGAGATATATTGGAAGAGAAAGGAAGAGAGGTGGAGATAGAGAGTTGATGGATAGGGGGGATAGGGAGGGACTAGAGATGGTGAGAGATAGATAGGGGGAGATAGAGAGGGGGAGGGAGAGAAAGGGATATAGATAGGTAGAGGAGAGATAGAGAAGAGGGGGAGAGATATAGAAGAGGGTTTAGGGTTTAGGGAGATAGAGAGCAACATGGAGAGATATATCAATCACACTCCCTATGGCTCTATCTATTCATCCTTATCTCTTTATCTCTCTACCTCTTTCTATCTCTTTGTCTCCCTTTCTATTTGTATGTTTCTCATTATCTCCCTATCTCTATATATTTTCTTCTCTATATTTATCTTTGTCTCCTTAAGTGTGCAATGGGTACATTGAAGAGGTCTTAAAGGAGAATTATCATATCTTTAATAAAGTGGCATGCTACCTTGATCATAACTCCCCAAGGACACATGACATCCTTGGATTGTTGACATGAAACAACCAATCAAAATTTATTTTCTCTTTTCCCTCTCTCTCTTTTCATTTGTATCTCTTATATTTCTCTCTTTCATGCTCTCTCTCCCCCTGTCTATCTAAGTTCATTTCTTTCTCTCATTCTCTATATTTTTAGTTTCTATATCTCTTTCTATTAGCTAATAGACTACATATATTGTGAGATTTGAGCTTGAAACAAATCTCATGCTTGGAAACCACTATTGTGTCATTGTCTTTATATAGAGGGGGGGAGATAGAGAGGGGGAGGGAGACAAAGGGATATAGATAGGTAGAGGAGGAGAGATAGAGAAAAGGGGGAGAGATAGAGAAGAGGGTGATATAGAGAGATAGAGGGGGATGGTGAAAGAGATAAAGATATCATGATAGAGAGTCAGTGGATAGGGGGGATAGGGAGGGACTAGATATGGTGAGAGATAGAGAGGGGGAGGGAGAGAAAGGGATATAGATAGGTAGAGGAGGAGAGATAGAGAAGAGGGTTTAGGGAGATAGAGAGCAACATGGATAGATATATATCAATCACGCTCCCTATATCTCTATCTATTCATCCTTATCTCTTTATCTCTCTATCTATCTCTATCTCTTTATCTCCCTTTCTATTTGTATGTTTCTCATTAGCTCCCTCTCTCTCTATATTTTCTTCCCTATATTTATATATCTCCTTAAGTGTGCAATGGGTACATTGAAGAGGTCTTAAAGGAGAATTATCATATCTTTAATCAAATGGAATGCTACCTTGAGCATAACTCCCCAAGGACACATGCCATCCTTGGATTGTTGACATGAAACAACCAATCAAAATTTAGTTTTCTTTTCCTTCTCTCTTTTCCTTTGTATCTCTTATATTTCTCTCATTCTCTCTCTCTCTCTCTCTCTCTCTCTCTCTCTCTCCCTATCTATCTAAGTTCATCTCTTTCTCTCATTCTCTATATTTTTAGTTTCTATATCTCTTTCTATTAGCTAATAGGCTACATATTGTGATCAGGTGAAAATATATGTTAGAAAATGAGCAACAAACAAAAGAGTGCAAAAACAAATATAAACACCCTACACCTCAAGATGGGCCTAGTTGGATTAAAAAATAAAGTAAAGATAATAAATGGAGCTGATTTACCTTGTTTTGAATCCATCCTTTGGTTGGCCTTTGATTTTCGATGTTGTGTATGCTCCTTGGATGGAAAAAGATGCAAGTGTGGGATGTAAGATGGATGGAAAATGGGTGAGAATGGATGCAAATGCAAGTATTTTGGCTAAGTATGGCTCAAATGAAAAATTTGCAAGAGTTTGGCTAGCGCAATGATCTCCCCCAAAATGAGAGAAAAGAGGGGGTATTTATAGATAATTTTGAATTGTCTAGAGAAATGGATGGTTGAGATTAAACCAACAAGGTTGAGAACTCACAAGCCCTCACATCTTGACATGTGGCATGTGAAATGGCTTGAAAAAGATGATGTGTAAATGAGTTGGAAGGAGAGTATATGACATGGAGGTACTACATAGTACCTTAGGATTTGGACAAGATCTCCTCATAAAGGAGGTCCTTGTCCCCATGTGGGTGAGAGGACATGTGAGGAATTAAAAATTCCTCAAATATCCACATGGGAATGAGAAAAAGAATTTAAAATTCTTTGAAATGCATTGGGGGATTAAATGTGAATTAAAAATTCACATGGGGAAAGGGGTGCCTTTTCTAAAAGGAGAAATCATTTAATAAGGTTGACTTAGAACACAATTCATAAATGACATGGAGATTAGGTTGACCTAATTAAGTGATTAAGGTTGTGCAAGTACTTAATTAGACAAATTGATGACATATTAGAGGCAAGTGGGAGATTATGGAGGATGTGACCCTAATGATGATTAGGGGTGTGCACATCCTAACCACAAATTAATTATGATTAGAAGAGGGTTAGATGGTTAAGAGAGATTAGAGACCAACTTGCAAAAGTTGGAGGATGTGACAATGAGAGAGAAAGTGAGGAAAAAAAATTAATTTAAATTCCAAGAGGTTATATGACTAAATTAAAGTGGTATATTTATTTAATTTAGAGAGGAAAGAGGGTAAAAGTATTTATTAAATTAAATACTTTATGAACCTTATGTAGGACATGAAATATTAATTAGATGCATGATTTAATTAATATTGGCAAAGGGGATGAAGTAGATGAGTAAAGGGATGAATAAGGAGACATCTTTGAACATATGGAAGTGGTCAAATTTGGATGTCTACACATATATTGTGAGATTTGAGCTTGAAACAAATTTCATGCCAGGAAACCACTATTGTCTCGTTGGAAAACAAGTTTCAATTGTCATTTAATGGTAAACCAGCTGTAGTGTAATGGTAAAATCCTCTAAAATATTAGGTAAAAGCCTATATATACTATTATATAATAATAAATATAATTATATTATATATAATTTAATCTAATATTACTATTATATTAAATATATATTATATTAATTATATTTTTCATTGGGATAACACCAAGGAAAATTTATATACTTTCATGAAGAAGGAACATGAATGTCTATTATTAATCTAAAAGAATGAGCTACAAAATATAAATCTAATATAGCTAATATATATTTAACTAATATATACTTAACTATATTGTGGAATATTAAAACCTAGCTAAATGGCATCATAATTTTCAATTTAACTCCAAACAAGGTCAATACAAACATCGATGAAGAGCAGAGGAGTGAAAACAAGGTCAATACCAACGTTGACTAACAGTTTGGAGGAGTGAAAACAAGGTCAATACCAGCGTTGAGGATGAGGTTGAGGGAACTTAGGGAAAATCAATGACCAAGGGACAATGAGTACTGTAAGTTTGGCACCCCCATTCTCTTTAACCTGCATTTTTCATGCCTAGTTTCCAAACATCTTCTCTTACACTGGCACCCCCAAAGGTCTAGGATTTCATCACACATAGCCTTCATCACATGATTCTAAAGCAATTGTAGAATTAGTCCAATTATATGCTAAGATAATCTAGATCTAATGAATGGAAATAAAGGCATACAATTCTTCTTTAATACCTCCACTGCAAACATATGCAATGAAATGTCTCCTCCCTTCTTGGTAGTGATAACCTCCTCCACACACAACCCTTAAAAATTATGAAGAGAGGAATATAATCTTTCAAGAACTCAAAGTTGATTCTCTCCTACCTGATGCAATTAGTCATTTTATCCTTACAAACATTTATAGTGATTACTAGAGGCACATAGACCAATTCTTCATAATAGAAGAATTTGATCATACTTTTCCAATTATGGCATTATGAGAAAACCTTAGGTTAAGTGAATAATTCCTAGCTAAGTTCTTTAAATCATGTCTAACCATATAAGAGAAGACCACTACTATGTGTACTTGGATACCATGGAGAAAGGCTCTTTGGGCTCTTTCATCAATCAAGGTATTGTTAAATTTTAACACCTAAAAGTGAGAATGAAGAATCTTTCCTAGGATGGTGGCCATCCCATTATAGCTCTTAGAGTTGTTAGAGATATTTTTGTTTCAAAGTAGAGATTGGACCATCAAATAGTGTCACCATGACTCTACCAATATATCCATCAAATTGACAAACCCTGACTTAACAACCACAAATTCACAAGAAAATTGCCCCTGTCAGCCCTAGGGCATCAATTCAATGCCAATTTTCTTGCTTTAACAGACCCCTAAATGCAATGAACCTCTATCATACCATGTTGCACACCAATCCACCGAGTTACAGTTCCAAGATAGTGGGTGGATTGGTTGATTTCATTTCTATTTAGCCCTCAAACCCTTACACAAGAAAAATAGGGCAGTCCCTATATTTGATTGTTTTCTCCCACAAGACAGTGATCTCAAAGCATATCAATCTTGTACAAACACAAAAGAACTTCAGAAAAAATAGTAAAAACATAGAAAATTGCTTCAAGAACATGGTATTTGATATGAAATTTTGGTATCAACATTTGCAATGGGATGGGAATACAATATGATAGAAGTGGGATAAGAAATGCATCGTTTGTAGCATCAAACCAATATGCAAAGATGAAAGAAAGTGCTAACCCCTTAAACTAAAAAGGTTTCTTTTAACTTTAAGTTTGTTGGGTAGCCAATTCTTTTAAGTTATCAAATCCTACCATCATACATAATGAAAATTTTGTTTCAAATGACTATGAGCACTGACCTTCACTATTTGAAGATGTTGAAACCTTGTCATAGAGAACTAGAACATTGATGCAACCACTCATCCTTCCTTAAAACATACCAAAAGTCTCCTAGCAATTAGACATAGGAAGATTTAAGATGACTTAAACAATTTTTATTGCCAACGCATAAACATATGATGACTTAACCAAGCCTAGTACACACTCCCTCCCTATTAACCACTTAGACATATGGAAATTAAATGTGAAATTGCTGCTATTTTTAGTCATGTAGGTGTCCAATAAACCACTTGGTGGTGTTCTCCTTCAATTTTATTTACTTGAATGAAGAGAAAAAGTCATTTGATTACAATTACAAAATACATTTGAGGTATTGGTTGTGTAACTGGTGGACCATAGTCACATTTAACACTTGTTACAAAGTTTGGGAGTTAAAATGTTAAGTAGATTTGATTTGTGATGGACACATTTGGACGATAGTAACAATAATTTAATCTATCAAGACTTGATTACCTTATAACCTGTCAAATTCTAGCGATGAAATGATAGATTTATCATAATGTCACATTGGGATCACATCACCATGAAAGAACTTCATCCAAAATCCTTATGAGTGCAGGTACCACCAAATAGGTATTTGTCACATATGTCTTCCTCAAGCAAGGGATATTCAGGAAGAGAAGAGGAAAGCGAGACATGTAGTAGGTCTAAAAGAGTGAGATCAACTAGAGGTCAAAAGATTAGAAGAAAATTCTGTAAACACATGGAATATTTTCTTGCTGAGGGGGGGTCATGTTCTTATGATGATGAGAGCATATGTGACATCGAGGTTCCATTGAGGTACAAACATCTACAGAAACAATGGGTACCTAAGGAACTTCCTCCAATAAAAACTAATTTTTGTGTCGAGAGGATATATCACATAACACCATCGTCATTACATGGTTTGGACTTATTTTGTATGGATGACATAAAGATCTGTTAGGAAAAAGTTACTGAATTGATGGAGTATGTCAGACCCTGTTACAGTTACAAAGATTGGATGCAGCTGGTTCGATATACATGAAGTATGCATAGGTATGCACTGTCAACAAATTATATAAAGCTAAAAGATAAGGATCAAAATAAAGGAGTGGCTATGTACATTGATGGAAGACCAAAAACATTAGGGAATATTGTAGGGTTTATAAACAGTACATGACCTAGGTCAACAAATAACCAACCCAATTGCATATTCGAGGTGCACGAGGGAAACCGTGTATTCATATGTGCGCTAAAATCAATAACTGTAGGGGAAGAGTTTCTAATCGATTACAATTTGAATTGCTTAGTTACAAACACAGTTACTATGGGGGTGGTATGTACTATGTACCATTTTACCCAACCTCCAATTAATGACTCCAATATACCATTTTATTCTTATGTTTTTTTTCGTAAGTCTATTGGTTTCATTTCGGTAATACTTTTTATATTTAATTTTTGTCACAGCGGAACATTGATCATACAGGGAAGGATCTGCCCCAGAGCATAGATCATGATGCATCTTCAGCCACTTCTACCTAACAGGTTTACCTCATTGTCATTGTACAAATTAGATATGAGCAAAATGCTTTATTTTTATGTTTTTTTCATAAGTTCCTTGGGTTAATTTCGATAATGTTTTTAATATTCTTAATGCAGTCAGCTGATCAAGGAAATGAACCAGCAGTAGAGGAGAACATCCATAGGGAGGTGCAGTCAATATTATGTGATGTTGACATTGCATAGTCAACAAGCCCTCTCGATAGATTAAGGAAGACCCAAAAAAAATGCAATGAAGAAATACTTAAGTTGATACTCATAGTGCCTCAAATAGATGAGATAAGAGAGAGGGTTAAAATATTAACTGAGAGAGCACAAAAATTGCAAGTAAGCTATCATGAGGTCTTTAATTATAATATAAGTTCATTCATGGCTTTATATTTTGTACTCTTCTATGTCATGAACTAAAATATGTGTTTTTTTTATAGGATTATTTTCATCCTCATGATGTTGCTAGCCATGATCGGGGTACTGTAGGTGTTGCTTGAGGAGTAGGGGTTGGTACAAGTGTCGATCCTAATCTTCTTGTGCATACATCACATCATCCAACCCCATCATTTGTGCCTATATTATCGTCTCAAATGTCGACAACACATAGCATGCAAGCATCGGGTAGTGCACCCTCTCGCAACGAACACATGGAAAAACATGCATCAAGACATGTACCTGGGGATGCAGAGGCCATAGCTAGTACTGGTGATGTTTTAGCAACATTTCCTAGATCTTCCCGTATTACTAATATGGGAACATTTTTGGTCATATTTGTGGTGATCGAGGATTTTTTTCCCATAAAGATAGAGGTCCTATGTACTTTAAAATGTTTTAATTATTATTATATATAATCCAATTGAAATTTACATATTGATCACTCATTTTAGACTAATGATCCCATGATCAATTTATAGGAAATGATGTTTTTTATAAACATCTAAGTGATATTACATTGGAGTTCTTCGGGCCCACCATACGTACACAATGGAATGCCCAAAATGAAGATTTAAAAGATGAGCTCATTAACCGTTTAGTTGTGTTGTTCGATGATAAAAAAATTCAATCGAACGAAGGTCCTTAAGAAAGTCGATACCTATCTAAAGTATGTGAGGGACCAATATAGGTCACATTTAGAGAAGAACAAATAGTACGAGCGTCCTCCAATGATTTCAGAGAGGGAGTGGAAGGACCTGATGTTGGATGGAAAGGAGAAGGCTAAAAAGAAAAAAAGGAAAGACACCGCCGGGCCAAGGAAGGTATGTGATACTATCAACAATGTAATTATATACTGATTACTCTTTCTTTTTACATAATCTAATGTATTTCAAAATTTTCATAGGATGCCCGACACATCAAAGGAAACAAAGGAAATACCAGAAAAATATGGGCAACACAAACTTGGCTCTAGTGGTTATATGAAATTAGCTGCACAAATTGTAAGTATCAATAAATGAAATATTACATCCAAATAATAAATTGCAAACAATTTTTGTTTTATCACACCATAGAAGCAAAATTCATGATCTTATGCAAAAATGCAAGGCTCTGAATTCAACAAAGTGCCTAAAGAAGAGGACCTAAAGATTTCCTAGCAAGGCTATGGAGCCGTGGCTGAACACCTAAGAGTCTTGACTAGGAAAACACAATCTTCCACTACATCCGACACGCAGGTAAATAAACTCAATAAAGTTTATTTAAAATTGAATACTTGTGCAATCTATTCAATAGTAATTTCCACCACAAAGTAATTATGTGCCTATTTGTTTTAAACAAACAAGAAATGATAATACTGCACATGACATTGGAATGCAGCCTAGTGAGGGTGGAGCACAACCTACAAATGAAGGTCATGGTGTGCATCCCAATACTGGATGTATTCATGTGCTATACAAAACACAGTATGGATTAATACAATTAAACATCTTTAATTGCAATTGATGTATTAAATAATGTAGCCTTTCGTGTTTCAACATTAGAGCATGTAGAGTGTGATCAACATGTTGAGCATGATCAGGCTAGAGAAGATTAGGAACATGATGTGGCCCCATCAAGTAAAGATGACCACTCTAATGTTCTTTTAAACATATTTAACTACAATTGGTGTATTAATTAATGCAACCTTTCGTGTTTCAACTCTAGATCACAATTTAGAGGGTGTTCAACATGTTGAGCATGAGGCTATAAGAGAAGATCAAGAACATGATGTGGCCCCATCAGGTAAAGAGAACCACTCTAATGTTCTTTTAATTAATGAAATACTTGTAACAATAATAATAAAACATATCAATTTAACATTTCTTTGTTATTGCAACAGACCCCCCTTGTAGCGGCGTCCACGCTGTGAGTACATGACTAGGCATACATTAAGATTACAAGCAAAGGGAAAAAAATTGAAGGGGGGAGAGATTATTTAGAAAATGATACTCCACTTAAGCTTTTTTTAGCTTAAAAAAAGAAACAAAAAAAAAGTGATTGTAATCATATTATGAATGAATGTGAATATGTTAATGAATGAATGTTATATGTTATTAATGGATGAATGAATGAATGTTATATTTTATTAATGGATGAATAAATGAATGTTATATGTTATTAATGGATGAATGAATGATTAATGTTATATGATCAGATATGGGGAATTGAGAGTGATGTGAGGGGTGGGGGGTGGGGCCAAATGAGCTTCCACCATCATGTGGTTGGCCCTGTTAAGTAGCGAATATTTAACTATTCTCAAAACAAAGATAAGATCAATAAGGTAATGAACTTTTGAATATAAGAAATGCATCGTTTGAAGCATCAAACCAATATGCAAAGATGAAAGAAAGTGCTAACATTTCACTATGGTGGTAGAAAAATGATTCTTTATACCCTAATGCCTTAATTTTCCAAGCTAATTTCTCCTGCTTTGCATAGCTCTACCATGTTTGTGGATGTGATATGACTCCTACACAAAAAACATGTACCAATTTATGGCCTTCAATCCAACTACATCCAAGTATATTTTTAATTACTCTATCTTTCATCAATCTGTTTACTAGTTGAACCTTGTACAGATGTTTTAGATGAAGAACCCATTATTGTAAAATGTGCCTCTAGTTGAGTAACGTGAATCCATGCTCTATATCATAATTTGAAGTTCTTTCCATTCCAATGTTCTGAGTTTAGTTTGTTTGTATGGATTTCTATGAATACCACATTATGTTGTGTGTGTATTTGGTTTCAAAGCTCTGTTTCTTTTGTTTTTAGTGGTGACATAACTCTAAAATTTTACTATGGTGCATAATAGGTTAGTGGAAAAATTGACAGCTCTGAAGGGTTTAGAGGCTCGATTGAGATAGATACATGGATATTTGGATCTTGTTGTTGATGGGAGGCTTCCACTTAACCATGAAATTTTGTACCATCTGTAGGTATGCAAAAATTTCTCTACTTTCATTCATTCAATAGGCTAGATTGCTTATCTTTTGTCATATGGTTGGATTAATGTGGCATACAATGTCAGTGTGGGCTATATTTTTTTTAATATGTTCAAGTTATGCATAGTTTACAATGAATAGGGGGTGAAAAGGGGTGTGTAAGTTAAAACAACCATCATTAACAATCATTCTTTATACTATGTTATATTTATTCATGATTCCTAAAATTCTTAAACATATAGACTAAGAAGAGAACTCTATTCAATACATGAGTATGTCCTACATATATTGTTGTATCCAAGCCCTATGATCTTGGATATATCTAGGAAGGCCCAAGAAAGGATTTTCATGTATATAAGTAGTTGATTGGATGTCTGAGAAGTTTTGGAAGAATAACAATACATGACTTGTACGTGTAACAATAAATAACAATGCACTAGTTTCAATAAGAGTTGCATGGACATGGATATAGACATAGATGTGATTTTTTTTCAATGCTCCCCCTTCTATTGTTATGGTATTGATCTTATTACAGGTCCTCTCTATATTTCTAGCATTGTATTAAACACTACCTCTAAAACAAAAGCAACATTTTGTCTACTCTCGTACAATTGTTCTTTTTGTAATTCCAATTATTTTCCTATACTACAACTTTTGGAATATTTTATAAAAGTGAATTTACAATTCAGTATGCAAATTCATCCATGTTTCAGAACTTGCAACCTCAATATGGATAAATACTATCTCACAAACCTGCACCAACATTCGTCTTCATTCTTGCAAGGTACTTTGCTGTTCTTTAATACTTTGATAGTTATTTTATAATATTTGGCTCAATTCTGGAGTGCTATAGCAATCTATTCTATGATTGGAACTTAATATAAGTTTATATCAGAAAATACATGTCATGTATGGTGTTTTCTAATCCATGTGAAGCTAACTTGTAATCCTTCGAATGGTCATACTACCAAATAGTTATCATGTTTGGATAGAAAGATGTGTTCATATTGCTGCAATATCTTGTTGAACCTTTCTTGCTACAATGGGGTTGCAATATTTGTGAGTACTATTATTGTGTGTACTTGATTGTGTAGGTGCATTTGTGGACTATTAGAAACACAAATTTTTATGTGTGGGAAATGATCTTGCAACATTGTTTAGTAGAGACCAAATCTAGTTTGGCTTGTGCTGTTAACTCAAGGAGGTTAAGTTTCCACTTGTCATTATGTATTGTCCATTTGTGTACCTTAAAATGGTAAATTCCACCATGATCATACACTCATGGTTGTCCATTATAAACAAATGATATCTTTTTATGTATAATTTTAGTTATCTCCTACCGATTTTAAATAAGTAATATTATTTTTCAATAATATTTTAACCAATAGATATGTCTGGCAGAATTCACAGACTCCTATGTATGCCTTGAAAAAGCTCACTGATGGAGAGAAAAGGCCACAAAAGACTCTCACTGATAGGCAGCAAGTATATGATTCTGACCTTCTGGACGATTATCTATCTCTTCTATTTGTATTTCTAGTTATATCATTTTTTTGCTTAGGCACATTATATTATAAAGCTCTGGTGATTTTTTTATTCCCTTACACTACATTTTTTTGTTATTTTGGTTTCAGGAAAATCAAGATGCATTCATCAAGTGTATTACAAAATATTTTGGCTTTAATAATGGAAGACATATAGCTGCATGTATCATCTATAAGTCACTTCTCCAATGGAATTCATTTGAAGTTGAAAGAGCAAGTGTTTTTTAGCATATCATTCAAATGATTGGTTCAATAATTGAGGTATCATTGATTTTGCATTTCCCTAGTTCTGAGTAGTTTATGTGAATTGGTCCTACAAAATATAATGATTTACTCAAAATTTTATAATGATTTACTGATGTAAATTTCTCAATAATAATACATTTTGAGTCTGAAAAGGATGTAATTGGCCCTACAGAATATAATTACCCATGGTCACCTCATTCTACTCCTAAAAATCCTTCTGATCAAAGATATTGTGGCAAACAAATCACATTGGCATGAGCTAGTATGGGTCTTCCCAACCTATTATGGGTTACAAGCACTTTTTAGCACATCAATGAGACATCAAAACTATTGTAACGATCAATATTAATAAAGAAGACATATCAAGGAGACTGGCTTATGGTCTCATTGATGAAGATAATCTATCAGCAAGACAAGTCATCTCAGCATGAAAAATATATGTTGGCCCGAATGTTTAAGTCTCACCGATGAAGTTTCATCGATGAGACCATCATTTCTTTCACCAACAGGAGCACTAGGAATACATTGGTGAGACATAGCAAGTTGGGTAAACATTCAAAACTTACCCCGATGGTATAAGTCTCACCAATATACTTGCTTGTGCTTTGTCGATGAGACCACAAGTTAGTCCTGATAAATATTTAAAAAAAAAAACTATAACATTTTGTTGAAATTTTGACGACACAGTCCAATGAAAAAAAGGTGCTACGAGGTTGCTATAGCTCTGATGCAATTTTAATCTCATTCCAATAGCAAGATCATTGAACAAATGATGAATGTTTGTCAGAATATCAGGGAGAATGGCTTATGGTCTCATTGATGAAGATAATCTATCAGCAAGACAAGTCATCTCGGCATGAAAAATATATGTTGGCTCAAACATTTAAGTCTCACTGATGAAGTTTCATCGGTGAGACCATCATTTATTTCACTAACAGGAGCATTGGGAATATATCAGCAAGACATAGCAGGTCAAGTAAACATTTAGAACTTACCTTGATGGTATAAGTCTCGTCAATATACTTCCTCATGCTCATCAATGAGACCACAAGCCATTCCTCCTGATATAGCTATAGCTCCGACATAATTTTTATCTCATTCCGATGACGAGATCATCAAACTACAAATGTTTGTTCGACTTTCGATGAAACTTGGTCGCAATTTCAACAAACATCTTATGTTTTTCCAACAATTTGGCAGAGGCATGCCACGTATGTTATGGCTATTGTTCGTTGCTAGATCAATGAAATGTTTATCAATAGACCGATGAACATGAGGTCCCTTTTTTATGGCAGAAATTGACAAAGTTCAATTGTGAGTTCAACATTTTGAAGCTCGTCGGGATACAGAAAAAAATTCAGAGACAAATTTTTTTCAAGAGATTCGTCAGAATTCTAACAATAGTTTGTTGACAATACAACAAATGTTCATCAGAAAGTGGAGTCAAATACAGTAATGAAGGCATCTAATTCTCTTCGATTCAAGCATTTAGAGTATACTTTTGAAGGCATCCAAGTGATAGAATTTTGTAGAGCGACCTGAGAGAAGGATTGGGATTTTGAAACTCCATACAAATGACATCAAAAGGTTGTGCTTGAAGGAGTGTTGTTCAACATCTTGGTTGAAGACTTCTCTCTTGCAAGGTTGAAGATCTAGGGTCAGGTATAAATAGAGTATTTTTTGATACTTGACTTTATTCTGGAATGGTGAATTTAGTATTGTCTAAATCATGTATGTAAATGAGGCAAGATACCTCTATATCTAGTTCACATTCAGTCAATGCTTTAATAACTAGGACTAATTTTTTGTTATTGTTGGAAGCACTTGTTTAGTGTAGATTCAAGAAGTGCTTGTAGGGCTTGAAACTTCCTGGCAGTGACAACTTTATATATGCAGTCAGAAGACCAGATGTTGTAAGCAATTTGAAGGTGGCAACATTAATGGAAATTAATCACACTTATTTAGCAGATCCAAAGACATATCCCTAAGAGGTGAACTTTGTAATCAAATGTGTCTCTGATCTTCTGGTTTGTTCTTGATGATGGCTTATGTTTTAATTCTACAAATAGATTAATAAATGAGCTCAATAAATTGATGGATTGAGATTGCATATTGGATTCTAACCATTAATTAAAGATATTGGCACATATTTGGAATTGAGTAAGTTAAGCAACTGATTTTGAATCTGATAAATGAAGAACTTAGTTGAGTAACCACACTCTAGAGTTTTTTAGATGAAGTGGTATCAGAGCGGTTTCTGAGCTCAAGTTTGTTTTGTGCAAGCTTGCCACTTTGATCAGTTTGATAGTTTGTTGGTTTGCAAGTTTGCATGTTTAACAGGTGAACATCTAAGAGATTTGAGAAAGATGGTATCTAAGCAAGGGGAAGCTTCTAAGGTGACAATGTTTGGATCCATGATGGATACTTCTTTTCCATGAAAAGGATGATCGAAGCACTTCACAAGGATAAGTCTGAAAGGCTTCAAGAACTTGAGGAATCCAACTAGCATCTCTAGTTGGAAAATGTTGAATTGAGGAGTTTCCTTGAAGACTTGGAAGATGAAAAGAGGAAATTACACTTGGTGTTGTAGAGTGTTGTGGAAGAGTAGATGGGAGAAAGTTCTGTTGTAAAAACTCCTTCCAGGATTGAAAATCCTGACATTTGTACTTTTTTTCCACACTAAGAGGATTCCTTGTATGTACCCCACATATCCTAATAGTTTGGAGGATTCATCTATAGTAGTTCAAAAGGAGCCATTGGAAAGAAATCAAGAGGTTGATCAGGTGACAAAGAAGGTAAAAAAATAATTAGGTTCAATTCCTTCCTTTAACCATGATCATGATTTTGCAGCATTTGAAAAACATACCAAGGGTATTGGTATGAAACTGCTAATGAAAATGGGCTACAGTAGGAAAGGCCTTGGAATTAGTGGCCAAGGTATTGTTAATCCCCTAAAGGTTAGAGAGAGACCTAGATATAAAGGATTGGGTTATGGAGAAGCTAACACTTCAGACTATAGCAATGGAAGTGACTACAAGTCATCTCCTAGAAAATATGAACATGATGGAGGAAAGTCTAAGGAAGAATACCTTCAATAGTTTAGCACAAAACCTGAAAAAGGAAAAGTGGGTTCTCCTAAGCAATTCAGTGCACAAGATAGTCAAGGGAAATCCAAAGGTGATGAATACTTTAAATCTATTTTTTATTTTGAAAGTAGTAATTATTTTGTGCAATCCTTATGGAATATATGACCATGCACATTTTTTCATGCACCGAACCACTATGTAGCAAGGTGTAGCAAGAAGCAAAGACATTTTCAGAAGTTACTCATGCAAGATAAGGGGGCATTGGGGAATGCATCACACCTTCAATGTTCCACTCCGAAGAAGGGAACTACAATGTAGGACAAAGCCAAAAATTATTGTACTCACTGTAGAATCAGTGGGCATTGGGTTGAGAAATGCTAGAAGCTGCACCTAGAGCTTCGATATTCACCAAGGTCTACAAAAGAACTCAGTCAACAGGAGGTTGTAGAGGTAATGACATCACATATGGTTACCATCCTTGAGGCAGCCCATGAAGAACCTCTATAGAAACAGGATCAACTGGAAGGGGAAAGTTCCTTTGTTCAGCTCCATACGAGATGGGAAAACATGTTGACTAAATGAGTGTATCAACTTGTTTTATGTTACATTTTTGTTTGTAGTAATTAGTTTGCTGATATAAAACTAGTATAGTTTTTGAGTGAAAGACTGTAACTAAAATTTTTCCTACAAGTATTAGTATGCAATTGTATTTCTCTAAGATTGATATTTTGTAAGGCTTTCAAAGCCATATATCTTGTAATCGAAAGGAGAATACTTGAAGACTTATTTATGCAAGTTAAAGACTTGTTTACAAATTTCTAGAGTACTCAAGTGGCTGACACAAATTCTTGAGGCAAGAGTGTGTCACTAAGCTTCTATTGAAGAAGAAGAGCATTTTGTAAAAGATGGATAGACCATCTACACATCAGGACTCAGAGTTGCAAAGAATGGTCAAGAGTGACCTATACGTGCTTAGCTAGAAGACTCAATCAGATGGTGATCAAAGCCCTTGGAGGCCATTTCAATGGTCTTGTTACTACAACAAAAATGGACAGACCTAAATGGTGAAGCCTTGAATCATCCATTCTAAAGTACAAAGGTGAAGGAATGTATCAAGCTAAGGCATAGTTTCCATTGCTTGAGTAGTTTGTGAGCAAGGAGGAGCATCATTGCTATGCCAAAATCTTCCTTGGAATTGTTGAGTTACATAATGAAGAGAATGGGGTATGTTTCAAAGGAACAATGCACTTTTGGAGACCAAAATTTCTTTAGTGGGGAGGCTTGATCTAGGTGGATATCCAAACCCTAAAAATTCATCTATTCCAGTTGACCTTGAAATCATCACCATGTCAAAGTGCTTAGAAAAATGGACTCAACGCAACTTGAATAGGCGAAAAAGGAGTTCTTACGCCAAAGTTATGACAGTCAAATTTTGGTCAAAGCAGGTACAAGGATCCAATCAGAAAGGAAAAAAATTGATCAACTCAGAATTTATCAAAAATAGCATCAAATCAGAGAGCTCGTTGACATGAACCCAACATCACTCGCTTTGCCAAAATCCGAGTTCATATGCAAAAGTTATCACAAGTCAAGGTTTGTAGGCCCTAGAGTTGATTGGACTGTACAGATGCTGACGCCAACATGTTGATGCAATAGGGCCGTATCATATAGACATGAGCTAGACCAATCCTAGCTTAACACGTGGAATTATGTATTTTGATAGAGCACATGTCATGGTAGGGTGATGTGGTCAGTTGATGAGGCAATGCTAACTAAACAATGACATTGACAATGGCGTGGCTTTGATAGTGAATCAGGTCATTGCACATGGAAAAATCAATGGGTACCACATGGCACCCCATATAGATCCTCCAACATTGTTATTCATTTTTTTTATTTACCAAAATTACATGGCAGGGTTCAAACTCCGCACCTCCACCATGGTAGCCCAACTCCCCACTGTTACACCGTGCAAGTTATCTTCACCCATATTTAGTACTGGTTTTGTTTTGTTATTTAAGAGTTAGAAATCAGTTAAAAAAAACAACAATGGGGAGGTTGGAACTCATAACCTCCCTGCTACCAAAATTAACTGCCACCACCATGCCATTTGGCATTTCAAATATATGTGCAAGGTGGGTTTTATTTGACAATTAGTTAGGCCCAAGGCCTAAAATAAACAAGTTTAAAATGGTTAAAAAAAAATACCTACCAAATGAATAAGACAAACACCAAAAACCATAAGAGCTCGAGCATGTATAAATAATTCAGGGCTTAGAGACAAGATTAATATGTTTTTTATGGGGATTGTTATTGGTTTTTTGTAAATAAGGGAGATTAGTTTAAATCTTACCTTAAAGGGGGAAATGGCCAAATTTTATGGTTTTAACCAAATGGGAAATTTCAAATATAAAAGGGGATGCAAGGAAGGATGAAGGCATCCAATTCTTTTAGATCCAAGCATTCAGAGTATGCTTTTGAAGGCCATCCAAGTGAAAGAATTTTGCAGAGCGACCTAAGAGAAGTATTGGGATTTCAAAACTATGTACAAACGATGTTAGAAGGCTATGCTTGAAGGAGTGTTGTTCGGAATCCACATTGAAGACTTCTCTCTTGCAAGGTTGAAGATCCAATGTCACATATAACGAAAGTGTTTTTTGATTATGATATTGCTATCAGGATTCAACCGTGTAGTTTCGAGTCAAACTCATTGACCCATGTTTCATGAGTAGTGGTTCAATAAGAACCCATCTCTCATGATATCGAATGGTCCACTTAGCACTCATTGCATCTAGGTGATGCTCACAGAGGTGAAGCACTGGTCCGTCCCGGGAGGTCACCCATCCCAGTACTGCTCCAGCTCAAGCGCGCTTAACCAGGGAGTTTTGATAAAGTCCAGTGTTTTTTGATACTGGACTTTATTCTAGAATGGTGAATTCAGTATTGTTTGAGTAATGTATGTAAATGAGGCAAGATAGCTCCATATCTAGTTCACATTTAGGTAATGCTCTAAGAACTAGGATTACTTTATTGTTGTTGTTGGAAGCACTTGTTTAGTGCGGATTCAAGAAGTGCTTGAAGGGCTTGAAACTTCCTAGTAGTGATAGCTTTGTATATGCATTCAAAAGACCAGATGTTCTAACCAATTTGCAGGTGGAAACATTAATGGCAATTGATCACACTTATTGAGTGGATCCAGAGACGTAGCCCTAAGAGGTGAACTCCATAATCAAATGTGTCTTTGATCTTTTGGTTTGTTCTTGATGATGGCTTATTTTTTAATTCCACAAATAGATTAATCAATGAGATCAATAAATTGATGGATTGAGTTTGCATATTGGATTCACACCATTAATTAAAGATCTTGGCACAAATTTGGAATTGATTAAGTTAAGAAACTGATTTTGAATCTGATAAATGGAGAACTTAGTCGAGTAAGCTCACTCTAGATTTTTTTAGATCACAACTAGGGGATACCTAGTTTCACCCTGAAGAGTTTAGACCTAGGGATTATGTCAAAAAGTGCATTTACAAATCTAGGTCCAACTAGGACTGACAAGGTGATGCAATCGATAGGAGGGATGGAAATCCCATCATGTGTAGAAATATTGCTCCTAGGTTGGTCATATCCATCTTTGTGTAAGAAATTGATCAACATAATCTCCTCAGTAAAGACATTCACCCGACATGTAGGGTCAACGAGGACATCCATTACGGTCTTTCCATTGATTCATGCAAGGACGTATAAGGAGATGGTTCTCTATAATGATTCATCAATAGGTCCTACGAGGTGAAAGATATGCCAGGAGATCCACTCATAGGTTGTGTAGATGGGATGGGCAGATGCAAAAAGAGGCCATTTCTTCATACACTAAACAAAAATTTCACAAGAGCCCTCAAGGGTTAGATAGTGACCCACCTAAGGTTTTGTTCCACAATGCTTAGGGAACCTTCCAACTATGCCGCTAGGGGTCATAGGTTGTGTTGCAAGGCTAGGAATCTCACAACAATCACACCCAAAAAAGTCCTAGGATAAAAAGAAAGGTACTTTCAACATTTCTAAATGGAACCAAAATGGTTCACATTGGGTTCACCAAAATGTAGAGGGGGACCAACCACACCAAGGCTCTAGGTCATGGAGAACCAATAGCAGAAGGCTTCCCTGATCTAGCTCAACCGCGTAGGTGTTTAATGTCAAGGATAAAGAATGAAGATCACTCTCAAGAGCTTTTGTCACTCTACTAACCTAGGAGTTTCAATGGGGCTAAAAGAGTAAGATTTTGGAACCCAAACTATACTTCAGATAGCTCTCTACCCAAGGACAACAGTGCGGGTCAAGGACGACAACATTGCACGCTGACATCTCACAGGGGCACTAGTGTCCTTATGGATAGAAAGTATAAAAGTATAATAAATGTACCAGAAATCTACTAACAGCTTAGGAAATGAATTTTAAAGTGCTAAATAAAGTGATAATGAATATAATAAGAAAAATAACTAGAAAGATGGTGTAGAAGTGACAAAAAGAAAAGGTGGTGAAAGTGAACTCACAAAGGGACCAGTTCACCAACAAGCTCCAAATGAATGTTTACCTACACATAGTCAAGAGAGGAAATATGTTGGGCTATATAGGAGTTTTTCGTAGTCAAACCCCCACTTTGGTGTTTCCACCTCCACGGATAGCCAGATAGAGATATATATATATAGGAATATGATAAAAGAAATGATGCTAGAATTGAAATGAAACCAAATCCTACAAGAGGCACTATGCTACTCAAATCCAAAAAATAAAATAAAAATTTGTTACCACCCTTGACCAAAGGCACTCAAGGCAAATGAGAGAGGAATGCAATCCCACAACAATGGTAGAGTCGATGCAACTACAAAAATGCCAAAAGAAATCTCACTAGACACCAAGCTATAGCTTCTATGGTAGATTTGTATGATGTTGTGATTGTTGGAGTTGTGATGGTAATAGTGCAACCAACAACAAACGTATGGAGCAAGAATTACCAAGAACGTGAAGCAAGATCAAGCAAGCATGTAGAAACATGAAGAAGATGGATTGAATGAGAAAGATGGCCATTTAAAGACGAAATGGGAGGGAAAGAGTCATTCAAAGTTTGGTGGGAAGGTGTAGGGGCATTATGTTTCATCACCAATGGAGAATGTAACACCTCTACATATTCCATAGGTAGGAATCTTGTCAAGACAGTAGTGTACCGCGCAAATGTCCACGTGCCACACATGCATCCCCAACATAAATTCCTCCATCGACACTAAAAAAGGCACCAAGTGAAAGGGGTATGGAATGAGGACATGAATTAATTTGGTTAGATTTTATTTTTCTAAGGTGGGGGATGTAAAAGGGGAATTTGTGAAAAGGGTGCAAATTCACATCTATACATGGAGATACCTAGAGAGGGGCGAGGTAGAGAGGTGATGAGGAGAGAGAGGTGATAGAGAAGAGAAAGAGAAATGGAATTATTTGTAGAGGAGTAAAAAGGGATGAAGGGAGTGAGAAGCGTAATAAAGGAGGAGATATAGAGGTGATGATGTAGAGAGGGGAGGTAGAGAGAAGAGGGGGGACAAAAGAATAAAGAGAAAGAGATGGCTAAGGAGGGGTGAAGAGGTATACAAGGAGTGACTAAGACCTATAGAGGGGAGAGTTAGACAAGTGAGGGGGATAGAGAATAAAATGAGAGAGAAGTTCACAAAGAGGGAAAGAGGGGTAATGAGGGAGGGAGAGAGGTGGAGATGGAGGGAAATAACTAGAGAGCTTAGAGTGATATAGAGGTGAGAGAGCCACAACCTAGGGAGAGAGGGTTGAGAGACATAGGGGAGAGATAGGCGTGAGAGAGATAAATGGAGGATAGAGGTGGGTAATGAGACAAGGAGGGAGAGGTAGAGAGGTAAGGAGGAAAGGAGGGAGAGACTCAAAGATGGGGAAGGGAGAGAGGGTGGGAGGGAGAGTTAGTGATCGAGAGAATGGAGAGAGATAGGAAATAAACAATAATAGAGGGAGAGAGAAGAAGAGAGAGGTAGGGAGGAAAGGGAAGGTAGATAGGGAGATAGGGAGAGAGAGAAGAGAGGGAGAGAGAAAGGGAAATATTGGCAAAGGAGTAATTAGGGATGGCGAGAGAGGTAGACATGGAGGGAGTGAGAGACATAGGGAAGGAGGAGATATAGAGGTGATGACATGGAGACGGGGGGATAGAGAAGAGGAGAGAGAGAGAGAGAGAGAGAGAGAGAGAGAAAGAGATGGCTAAGGAGGGATAGAGAGGCTAGTAAGGAGTGACTCAAATAATTAGAGAGGGGAGAGGTAGAGAAGTGAGGGGGAGAGAATAAAATGAGAGAGAATTTTACAAAGAGGTAAAGATGTGTGAGGGAGGGAAATAACTAGAGATCCTTGAGAGATATAGAGGTGAGAGACCTAAAACCTAGGGAGATAGGGGTGAGAGGGATAGAGGGAGGAGAGAGGTGGGTAATGAGACAAGGAGGGAGAGGTAGAGAGGTAAAGAGGGAAGGAGGGAGAGACCTAGAGATGGGGAGAGAGAGAGGTGGGAGGGAGAGGTAGTGATCAAGAGAATGGAGAGAGATGGGAAATAAACAATAATAGAGGGAGAGAGAAAAGAGAGATAGGGAGGAAAGTATATAGATGGGTGTAATGAGGGAAGGCAAGGTAGAAAGGTAGATAGGGAGACAGATTTGGAGAGACCTAGAGAGGGGAGAGAGAAGAGAGGGAGAGGGAAAGTGAAGTATTGGTAGATGAGTAAGAAGGGATGAAGGGAGAGGTACACATAGAGGGAGTAGGAGACACAAAGAGGAGGAGATAGAGAGGTGATGAACTAGAGAGAGGAGGGAGAGATAATAGGAGAGAGAGAAGAATGAGGTGAGAGAGGTAGAGGGGGGAGAGAGGTGGGTATTGAGATGAGGGAGAGACTTGGACATGGAGAGAGAGAGAGAGATAGGATGGGAGGAAGATGTAGTGATTGAGATAAAGCATAGAGATAGGTGAGAAATAGTAAAAAAGAGAGAGATAAGAAGAGAGAGGTAGGAAGGCAATGATAGAGATGGGGCTAAGGAGGGAAGGAAAGGTAGAGAGGGTGGGAGATACCTAGAGAGGGTTGAGAGAGAAGAGGATAAGTATTGGTTAAGAGGGAAAGAGGTAGAGAGGGAGTGAAATGTAAAACCTCAACTATCCATCATCGATTATAAATAGTAAAATCTAAGCCTTAATCAAAGTGGGGGAGACATAGACAAAGATAAAGAGGATATGGATTTACCATTAACATTCAACACTCACCAAATGATGTTCTTTTATTTTGCAAGCATAAAATTTGGCACTCACTAAATGTATTGCATTGGGAAATACCAACACAAAGGGTTGGAATTTTCCTTGGGCATCCAACCCAAAGGGTTGGACGACCATTTCATGCCAAGGACATTATTTTATGAAAGGGTAATAAAATTTAACATATTTTTAGCCATGCTCTCCATTAGGTTTGCACATGTTTCAATAAAATTTATAAAATACCATGATGACATTAGGCTCTCTCTTAGCTATCTAACCATTTTTTTTTTAATGTTTTGGTTATGTTAAGGTTTTCATCTATAGCTTCTCTTGCTAGTGCCCACATTTTTTGTCAAAAACCAACATGTGATAGTTTGGGTATAGATTTTTACTCGTTCATCAAATTTTGAAACAAATTATGTTTTTAGAAACTAGAATCCATTCTACACATATTGAAAAAATGATTTTCAATTATTTTTAAAATATTTAGGGGAAGAACACTCAAATTTCTACTTTTTAGAATGTTTCCACTTCAAAAATTAGTAAAATATTATATATACATTAAAAAATTAGCCAAAAGAACTAGCATAAACTACATGGTGTTAGCTAATTTCTCACTAAAGTAATTTTTGAAATTCTAAAAGAACATAACATTTTAGGGGGAGCATAACAGACACTATGCTATATTTTTTTTATCAAAAAGGGACCACTTTGTGTTCTCCCCCTTTTTCAAACCCTTGATCTTCACCATTTTCAAAAAATGTTAGTAGTTTAGAAAGTAGATTCAGAGCACTACAACTCTTGTTCTTGTTTCATCTTCAAATTTTGAGCATAACTATCTTCATTTTCTTGTGAACATCAAACTTTGCTGATTTTTTAAAAAAAATGGCATCTTAAGAGCCATTTTTGTGTCACAACTTGGTGCACATACCCACACCATAACTGTATCTGATGAAGATACATTTCACAACCTTTTTCTCTAACTTTGTTCGCTTCTCCTTTGGCACATGTGCATATGCTTCAAAACCAAAAATTTTAAAATTTCTTAATGAAGGATTGTGACTTGACCATGCCTCTATAGGACTCTTATCAACAAGTGATGATGTAGGACACCTATTAATTAGGTAATAGGATGTGGAAATATCTTCAAATGAAAAACTTTGTTCTAGACCAAGACCACTCAGCATACTCCTAACCTTCTCCATCAATGTCATGTTCATTCCATTGTGGAGAATACAAAGTTTTCTTTTGTCTATGAATACCACAATCTTTATAGAATCTATCAAAATCATTAAAGCAAAATTAACTACCATTATCAGTCCTCAAATATTTTATTTTATTTTCAGTTTGCAATTTGACCATTGATTTAAATTCTTTAAATCAACTGACAACTGTATTTACTCTTTAGAAAATATACCCATGTCATTCTACTATAATCATCAATAAATGAAACATAATATGTGGATTCTATAATTGAAGGAACATCTATAGGACCAAAAACATAGAATGAATAAGATCTAATACACCACAAGAGTTATGAAAACTTGAGTAAAACTAAATGTGGCTTTGTTTTCCATAAATGCAATGATTATTGAAATCAAATTCAAGATTACAATCAGACAACCTGTTATGCCTTACATAACCACCCCATTTTTTTTTTTATCAAAATGGGTCCCCTTTGTGTTTGTTTGTCCTTGGTGTTCTTGTTCGAGTCTTAGGTTTCCTCCTAATTCTTTGTTTCTTTTGCTTTTATGGGATCAGAACACAAGTAGAAACTGAACTTAGAACTTTGACAAGGTTCCCGGTCTAGTTTTTGTTCTCGTATCGGCTCTGTTTCTTGCCTTGTTGGTTTCTTTGTGCTTTTTCTTGTCTTGGGCCCTTGGGTTTTCTTTTGTTTTCCTCCTCTTTGTGTTTCTTTTCCATTTGGTGGAAGCAGAACTAGAATGAAAACTGGACCCAGAACTTTGCAAAAGTTCCAAGTGTAGGTTTGGTTCTGATCCCGCTCCCTTTTCGTCTACCTTGTGTTTTGTTCTTGTTTGGTGTCCTTTCTTGGGATGGGCTTCATTTTGGTCCCATTTCCCTTTGTTATTTTGGTTTTCCTTGTATCACCATTATTTCCCTTTGTCGGGAGCAAAATAGGAGTCGAATATGAAATTGGAATGTTTTAAAGTTCTAGGTCTAAATTTGGATCTAATCTTGCCCCTATTCCTTGTCTTTGCACTGCCGCAGGACTGAAGCTAGATTCAAAATGGAATGTGGAAATTTGGTAAAGTTCCTTATTTTATCTCTACTTCGCTTCTGCTCCCAATTTACCTTTGATGTACATGGTGGTTGTGTACTCGCTTTCACTCTAGTTCCATGCCTAAAGAACTATATTAATTGCATTAATTGCAACCTCCTCACATGCATGAAATGGTTTTTTAAACCTTAATTGAGGATTATTTGGCTCATTATAATTATTCAAAGCATTTTAATGAGCCAAAGCCAAAGTAACTTGAGGAGGAGCATGATTTGGTTGTAGGAAAATGTTCGTGAGTGGATTCCAGTTAGTTTTCAACCCTTTCTGGTTGTGTTTCAAGGTAGGTGGGGTCTCTCCCATTCCTGTTTATGTTTTCCCATTTTTTTTCGGCTTGTCCTTCACATTTTGCAGGACATTTCCCATGGATCTTTGCATGTTTCCATTCCTATTGTTGGTGTTTTTTTTTTGTTTGGGTCTTCCTTCCATTTTCTATTTTTCTTTTTTCTTTTCCTGTTTGTTTTCATTTGTCTGCTGTTGTTTTCTCCATTCTCAGTGGCGATTCCATTCCCCTATGCCCTATTTTTTATTAGGGCTTCATTTTGGGGGGTTCGGGTGCTTTGAGTTGTTTTAAATCTTTCCTTAGACCCTTCTGATCTTATGTCTTATTGGTCTTATGGTTTTGATCATAGGGTTTTAATGCCCTAGTTTTAGTTTAAGTTGATGGGCTGTATGAATTAGGGTTTGCATTTTTCACCCTTTTTGCATAAATGCCCTAGCTCACTCGATCCCAGTCTTGTTTGTCTAGAAAAATCAAGCTCTAATTTTTCCTCCCTACACCTTCAATTGTGAGAAGTTATTCATAGACACTTTCTCATAGGAAGTGATTGGGAGGGCTAAAAGAATAGCCCAATCTAGAATGGCACATGTCACACTCTTCCCTCTATCAGTTTAGTGCCGAGAGCTTATACTCACAACAATAGGGGCTTACAATCCTTCATCAAGACAGTGTATGGACTTCAAGGGGAATGTGATCATTGATCTATCTCCGTAAATGATGAGGTTATTGTTCAATGCACCTATCCCTAAGAACCCCAAACAACTGAATGAAGCAAAGGCATTGTAGTTATTCAATAGGGACAAGGAAACTAATAGGTCCCACATGAACAAAAAATGGTTAAAAACTGAAAAAAAGTCCTTGAATAAGGTTCCTAAACAACCCAAAAGGGGCTACTTCAAAATGGAAATTGATGACTTGATCATGAAGCTTTCCAGGGTGTTTGGGAAGAAAGACTACATATTTTAAGGAATGGATGTTTCCATTCAATGAAACCATTTTGGATGGTAGGAAACAGTTTGATTAGGGAATGATTTTGTTGAATAACTTCTTCATGACCTCTTATGTTGTATATTTAGCTGCAAGAATGGGCATATTCCCTGGATTGAATGTAGTGGGCATATTAGGAGAAGTTCCCAAACAAAAGAGGGCATGGGAGCACTATGATCAGTTGACCCTGCAAACATCAGAGCTACATTATTGAAGGTTTGCTGATGCATTCCTTTATGTCATAATTAACCAGTTGACAAGAGATGTTGGATATAAGTTGAGCAGGGAGGCTATGGCCTTCATTGTTGAACGGGGACATTGGTATATCCAATATCCCAAGTTCTCCTAATTTACATCCTTATTGATTGCCAATATGCTATAGTGATAGGATTGTTCTCATGGAACTCATATATCAGGCTATGGGAGTTAATACAAAGTTTTCTAATAAACACAAGCTAGGATGTCACAAATTTCCCATCAAGTTGGGAGAATTTTGTTTTGTTCATAATTTGGCAGCAAAGGCAATGTGTGAAGAATTGAGTTACCTAAAGTAGGGATTCTATACAGCTAGGAAACACTTTGACCTAGAGCATAAGATTAATGGATTAGCTCCCACCATTTTTGATAAACACTATAACTTGATAGAAGATTTTTGGATTGATTTACAAGATGACTATGATGTAAGGAAGAGGAACTATGAAAGTCTTACAATCCTACTACTAATTGAATAAGGGGTAAAAGAAGACATTCTTGAAACACTATCAGATGATGGTGTAGTTTTGGACCCCAGGTATGAAGCAGAGAATATAGGCACTGAGAGCTTGGACCCAATAAATTGGGATGAAGACAGGTTCATAGATATTAAAAAAATTTCCAAAATAGTGATGGATAGGAGTATCCAATGGGTGGTGATGAGGATAAAGGAGCCATAAGCTTAATCCTCAAAGAAGATAAAATCAAGAGGTACCCAAGGTTATAGGAGAACCAAGAGGAGGACAACCCCCAAAGAACACCTAGAGTTTTATCCTCCTAGCCTTGGAGAGGATGTTGATCTAGGGGCACTTTCTCAAGATACCCATGAATCACAAGGTGTGGATAATACCACAACTAGAGAAGGAGCCTCATCCTAACCTTCTCTCTCTTAAGAATCTACTAAAGAAGTACCTACAGGAAGCCTCCATGAACAAGCTGAAAAAGATAAGAAAAAGGAGGTTGAGATACATGACATTGACACTGATTCAAAGGCCACACAATTAGATAATGAGCCTCTTGTGACTGGACCTACTGAGGATATTGAAGATGTTGGGACCGAGCATGTCCTAACTCTAGACTTGACCAATGGAAACTCTTTGAAGATACAAAGAAGGAGGTTGATGCCAAGGAACAAGTTGATGCATTGCAAAGCAACACGAATTGTAGGCTAGAGCAAAAAATGAAGAGCTAGCAAAGCAAAATAAGGAGGAGGACCTCCTGTAGAAAAAAAAGGAAAATGAATGGAAAGCTAATGCAGAGAGGGAGAAGTTGGCCTTCCTATAGAAGATTCATGACCTTGAAGAAGAGAAGGCCCAGCCAAGGAGAGAAAAGGAGGACCTTGAGGCCAAAACCAAAACTATAGAGGAGGTCAAATAAAGAAAGAATAAGAAGAGCTCCTATTGAAGGAGGCGGAGGAACAAGAAAAAAATGAACAAGAAGTTTCCAAAATTTGGGAGAAGGTCAAAGAATTAGAAAAAAAAAGAAATGACATGTTGGAAGAGAAGAGATTGGAAGAAGAAAAGGAGAAAGTTGAAGAACTAATAGGCTTTCCAAAGAGATGGTAGAAAAGGAGCATGAACAATAGGTTGGTTTCCAACCTAAGGTAACCCTTTTGAAACCCCTCTCTTCTACCACTTCATCCTCACCACAAGTGATTAATCCTCCTGCTGCCCCAACATGGTTGAAGCTCAACTTGGAGAGAAAGAAAATAGTCCAGCCTCAGCCCCTAAACTGAGATGATATGATGAAAGAAATTGAGGAGAGGCCCAAGGAAAAGGCTCGAGTCCTTCATTCCACCAAATTGACAGATGCTAGAGAAATTGTAGCTGAATTTTCCATTCCCATGGTTGATAAATATAAACAATAAATGCAATTGAGTGATTATCAACTAGGCACTGTGAACTTGGGGAGGCCTACAAGGAACCAACAAATGGATCTGATTGAAATTGTAGCATCTTCCACTAAGTAAAGAATTATAAAAGATAAGCAAAGGAAGGATGAGCTCAAAGCTCAATTGGATCAATTGCATAAGTTCTTGAAGGACCTATCCTCTCCTATTTCTTTACAATTTGCTGCTCCTGAGACACCAATTTTGTTAAGTAAGAAAGAAGCTGATGACCTTGTTGAAATGAGAAGCAAGGTAGGGATGTTGGATAGATGGACTGATAGGTTGAATCAAGAGGTGGAAGAGCTTCTTTTTGAAAGCCATAAAGATCATAAAGGAGCATGGGAATCTATCAATGATATGATTGCATATGTTCATACCCTCTAGAAACAAGAGGAAGAGTATAGAGAACATATGAGAAAATTAAAATAAATCAATAAGGTGCCTTAGCATACACTTTTGGAGCAATCTATCCTTGAGGAAGGTAATATAGATTTTATTAATAAAACTATCAACGTTATCAGTCTTTGGTCTTCATTCATTTTTGCACATAGGAATGAGGTGCAACAAGCTAGGAAAGATTTGGTAGATCAAATTCTGGAACTAGAGGAAATCATAGCCATGATTGTGAATGAAGATAGCACTGTGAAAGATGGTTTCCCTCTTGATGAACTGAGGAATAAATGGAATAATAGATTCCAAGAGGCGATTTAGAAGGGAGATGATGGTAATGATTTGTTAATTTATAGGTCAGTGGATATAAAAGAGGTAGTAAAGATTGCTCAAAAGGAGCTTACTAAGTTGGAGGATATGCAAAAATTCACCACTGATGAGTTGAAAAGAATAAAGTTTGAAGATAATTGGGTAGATGGGCCTGATGAGAGATTCAAAATACTTTCATTTTATGTTTAAAAGACTTTTTATTTTTGTTAATTGACATGACTGGTGGTATATTATAGATTAACATATTTACTTATTTTTCTTTATATCTAGCTAAATTAGTGGATATATTTGAAGTAATGGTTTATGTTAGATGCATTACTTTATGGTGATATTAATGAGATAATTATGTTGCGTTGATCTTTTACTACCATAATTGTTATCCTTTTCCTAAGGGTTTTTAATAGGGTATTTTAAAGATTAATGATGTGGTTAAACTCTTTGCTTAATCAAGGGAAATAATCGCGCCATTTGATGGGCCTAGCTGGATGATGAGTCACTCAAGTCCAAATTGGCTTCTTTGTAGTCGGTTATGGAACTTCCACTTCCAGTGCCAATCTAGCATATTTCTCTATGTCCTGCTTTAGTTCTGTTTCAGTTTTGCCTTAGTTTTGTTTTAATATTTAGTTAGACACCTTGAATCTTGGCAATTAATTGCCATGTTGTGAATTCAATAAGGATATGTTTATAAATATCCATGTTTCAGTTTTAAATAGGAGTTAGATAATTTTCAATTAGATTTTTGTAATTGATGGAAATACTTTGTTTTGTGTCCCACTTTGATCAAAGTGAATGAAAGCAAGAATTTAACTCAATCAATATGTTAAGGGATCTTATCTAAGGAAGAGCAAGGCCCGCTCAACCAAAGGGATCGATCTTGTGTTGGTATTTTACTAAGTTATGCTATTTCTTCTCATTGATATTAAATCAAAAGCATTAGATGTTAATTCTGGAATGATAAGTTGTTGAATCATTTTTTAGTTATTGAATGATAAATATGGATAGTTACTTCTATTTGAATCACTTTTGAATTCAGTTTATCATGGTTAGATTAAGTTGATAGAATCATTATAAGGTTTATTAGATTAATCAGATTTAGATGTTGTTCAAAATAATTAAGTTTGGTAATTATACATTAAGTTTAATTAGAAGCAATGATGGAAACTTATGAAAAGATGGAATTGAAGTTTGTTGAAAATATGTTCATGGAGATTAGTGTTTAGGTTTTCTAGATTAATTGTCATTTCCTTGTAATTCATTTATGTTCTTAAAATAGTATTTAATTACCACAACAAATCTTAAGATAGATTTCTTTTAAATAAAAATAGAATTAATTTGGGTTTCAAATTTTAAATTAAGAATTAAAAAAAATGTTAGTCTTCTCCATGAACTAGTCTCAATCAAGTCCAATGAAGTCAGAAATGAGTCAACAAAACTTTAGTTTAGGAAATAAGATAGAATTAATCCTTAGCAATTAGTCGCTGCAGTTTAGCTCCTGAGAGCTCCTGAAGGAGCTAAATTAATATCTGAAGTCGTTGTTAATAGTGAAAAACCCCCCAAAATTTTGTGACAACCATCCTTATCACATATAGCTTTGAGACACACTTGGTTCAATAAATAAATTGAATAAATGATGCAAGTTGTGACATCAACAACCTTTCCCATTAGGGTTGGATATAGATATGCTTAAACAGGTATTGGACAACTATAATCAATACCTACTTGAACTTGAGACAGGGGAATAAAATGGCTATAGAATATTCTTTTGGATAAAGCATCAAATAACACGGCCAGCTGGGCAACTCTCTCCTAATTTTCAAGATCATAACACAAGCTCCATTGAGTATCCCCAGTAGTTCAACCTTCTCCCTTTGCCTGCAAATTTTTGATAAAGAGTCATCATTGGTTAACTGAAGATCATGATAGGTAGTTACCCCATGCAGCTCTAGTGGTTCCTTGATTTGTGGATCTTCATTTTTTATGAGAGGAATTAGTGCTAAATTTCCTATATGTAGAATTTCTCTCCATATTGTAAAAGTCGACTAATTGAAGTGAAGATTAGCTACCTCAAGAGAGATCTAGGATAATTTTTATAGTTCTTAGAAGTTGTTACAATTTTTATGCAAAGATACTTAAGCAGTTTTACAAGTTTTGATACAATGGATGTTATTTTCTAGAATTAGTTTCAATGGTGATGTTGATGAACAATAGTCATTTGTATGCCAATGAGTTTATTGGGCATAAATGTCTCTTATTTGATGAAAATAAATAAAAGATTCTAAATTTGAGACTATTTTCATTGAGTCATCTGTGAATGAGATTTATTTGTGTTTATTGATCTATGAATTTTGGTAATGAGGTGGTGATGTGTTCTTGTTTGAAAAATGGAATGATAAAAAGTGAAGGTGAATGATTGTATGTCTTGAATTTGCACTATGAATGAATGCAATGGTATAGAGTATTCTATGGATTGAATTATTTTATGGTTTTAGTTAGAAATGCTCATTATAAAGTTTATATGTTTGAATTAAAAGAAATCTACATTTATGTTATGCGGTCCTGAGCTCTGTTCTATCTTTTGATGTTTATTTACACCCCCTAAATGTTATATTAATTTGTACTATGTAGTTTGTATCCCTTTACTAGCAAGACCCTTGAACATTACAATTGCATAGGCCACCGAACAACATCAACACAGTTGAGAACCAACTATAGAGACCTTGGAAGATAGGTAGCTTTAGGTTATTTATCTTTTTGAGGAGAAATAGAGTACAAATATTCTATTTTAATGTTTTTGTGTTACATTGACCATCAACAGAACTAGCGCTAGAAGGAGTGCCTAGAGGAACTCCAAACCCCTATTAGGCCCAGAGCCCATAGGCTTTTGATCACACCACCAACATGACCACTTACTCCACTCAGATTTCCATCAATACCATAGTTGGCACAACCAAATCCACCACCACCACCACCTATGGCATTCTTTTCCAATAACCCTTCACTAATGGGAGTCATTCCTGTGGCATCCATGAAATGCCTAAGAATCTAGAGAAATTCTACCCCGGTTATGCTCATGGAGAGTCATGAAGTGTTGAAGAGCACATACATGCATTCAAAGATGCCTCTACTCGGGCTCAAATTGCTCACCATGATGTTGCATGTAGACTGTTTCCCTACTCGTTGGGAGATATGGCCTACAATTGGTATCTGAATCTCCCCACTAGATCGATCCTGAGCTAGACAAAGTTAGAAGATGCATTCATTAACCTATTTAGGGTTTATGTCAATCCTACAATATTATATCATCAATTCACCACTATTAGGAAAGAGCCACATGAACCATTGCCCCTGTTTCACACAAGATTTTAGAGGATGTATAGGAGGTTACAAAACTCATACTTGGTGCCTAAAAAATGTTGCTATCCAAGCTTACCTGAAGGCCATAGATCCCTTGATTGGCTTGTTCTTGTAGAGAACATACCTCGCAAATGACATTGATTCCCTTTCCAAAGTTTACCACCTTGCTATTAAACTGCAACAGTAGATTAGTTTGCAATTTGTAAGTCTAGGAGTTTTCTCTCCTCTAGGATATCCTCAAATGCCTAATCCTACCCCGTTGTTTAATACAAATCCAAGGATGTCTCACTCTACATATGACCCATTAACCATGCTACAGGCTCCATCTCAACAATTATTCTTTAATGGTTAGACCCCCGACTCTTTGTAGCAAGCTCAAAATTCCCATAACCACGCTGGAGGGTCTAATCCCATGACACATACGTCAGCTGCAACCACTACAGAAAGTAAACGTACTCCTCATCTGATGATGGAGTTGGAAACTCTGAAGAAAAAATTGTCTTAGGTGACTAATGAGATGACACAACTCAAATACAACCCCCCTCAGAATCAAAATCAAAACCAGAATTACCAAAACCAAGGAGGGTATTCCAATCATGGTAGTTATTATAATCATAATGTTAATCAAAACCAAAGGAACTTTCAAAACTAGAATTCCCCCAATCAAAATGACCAAAACCAAAATAGGGGATACAACCAGAGATCCAATAACAATAGGCAATGAAACATTGGACCAAAAAATGGGGGAGTTCCCTATAATTATTAATCTAGTGAGGATAAAACACACACTACAAATGTTGTAGATCTCAATTTCATGACCAATTGGAGAAAATGGTTAAGATTGCACAAGCTGATGTCCCACTGCAAGGTGTCCCCAACAAGAACAGTGGATCCATTGATACAACCATGGCTTATGAACTCTTTGACGAAGGATCTCCTTTCCCTAGACAAGAGGAAAATGAACCAAAGGAAGATGTATATGATGCTCAAGCCTTCCAATCCAAAGGGGGTCATTTCCTAAGGAATTAGAGTAAAGGCCCATTCACCACATTTGATCCTTTAAAAACTATAATTCCACCCAATCAGAATGTTAACAACAATCTGCCTCCACTGAAAGGCCCACCTGAATTTCAAAATTAAGGTAACTCCTCTTTTGTTCCTAAATATCAGATGAAAAATGACATGGAATTTTATTTTATTTCAAAGATGCAAAAAAAAGACTTTGTTGTCATTCTTTGAAATTCTAAAGTGGTGCCTTGCCCAACACGTCATTGTGTTGAGATCTTTAGAGGAGGCAAATAGGTCAAAAGGAAAGAATAAGGAAACTCCAGCTACTAATATGAATGTGGTCTTGTACAAAGGTAAGACAGGGACCCCACCATTCCTTCTAAGCCTGAGAATCTTCAGAAAGAATTTGCATAATTTCCTCTTGGATTCCAGAGCCTCAGGTAATGTCATGCCCTTTTCCATTTGTAAAAAGTTAGGTTTAAATATGGTTCAGAGTCACAAGAAGGTAATATAGTTTGACAAAACTAAGGTTAATGTGGTAGGAGAACTAAAAAATATTCATGTGTAGGTTGGATAAGACCCATGGATCCAGACCAATATGGATATCTAGGTAGTTGATATCCCTGAGACATACGCCATGCTTTTAAGCCGGGATTTGATGAAACACATTAAGGGTTACCTACCTTTGGAATTTTCACACATGTGGTTGCCATGGAAAGGGGCAGCAACACAAATTAGGATTGAAAGCAAGCCTTGTCTCAAAAATATGATCATTGAATATGATTGTCCTAATGAGGTGGTCTACTTCAAAACCAAGATAGGAGTATATAGGAGAGAGGAAATCATGACCTTTTCAATGTTTAATATTGATAACCTACAACCTTTAGAGCATAGCGACCCCATGTCCATTGTCAACCAATAAGTTTTAATTAGAAATTTTCAATAAGATAGGTTGGTTCTGGGAGAAGAGATTGATCTATGGAGTTTGCTACTCCCTAATTGGTGTAGAATTCATTACCAAAATCACTATGAGTTAACATGTTAGCCTTGTGTATACATTTTAAACCATGTTTGTTGATTGAAGGAAACATGTGAATGCCACCCCAAAACACTCCTGAATCAGTTTTCATTTAAGGCTAGAGATGCCACCATTTTGACATGAACTAATAATACATAGGAAGAAGTCCTCCCCCCAATAGGATAGACTCAGGTTCCATGTTCTTCCTTGGGAGATGAGGTTGCAGAATCACAAGAGTTATCTGATACACCCACCCTTGCCAACCTTCCAATACCCAAGGGTTTGTTAAAAACAATGACTGATTGTAACACCATTGGTCAAGAGTAGACTCAAGAAGTGTCTACACAGGTTTTAAATCTGAGTGAAATATCTAATGCTTGTCATTCACATGACTCCCCACACCCAAAAGTCTTAAACCAGTCTGAGCCACCACCAATTTCTGCCAAAAAATTACCTTTGGCTCACCCTAAGAAAGAACTACTAGTCCAAGATCAATTTTGGGTCCTCAAATTCAATGGTTCTAAGTCCTAAACAAGGAATGGAGCTAGAATTGAACTAACAAACCCGAAAGGGAAAGTATACTTTTCTTTTTACAAGTTGCAGTTCGACTGTACCAACACTGTGGCAGAATACGAAGCACTGGCTAGAGGACTGATGTTTCAACATTGGAAAAAGGTTACAACTCTGATAGTCATGGGATATTCTGAGGTCATCATCAAGTAGGTTCACATTCAATACACATTCCATAACAAGAGGTTGGATGCATACAGGAATAGGATATGGAATCTGATAGAGGACTTTGATGCCTTCAGAATCAAATTGATTCCCAGAGAGAACAACGAAATTGCAGAAGCACTTGTTGTTGCTGCTAGTACTTTGGAACCCATGCAACACTCTAAATTGAAAATATTCTTAGTAGAGTTAGTATTGATCCCATCCATTCCAGAAAATGTTCAAAATTTTTTAGGTCTTTGATGATGACCAACATATATTGGCCTTCCTCGCAAGTTTGGATATCTTTGAAGGAAAAATTATAGATGAATCAGACAGAGATCAGGGAGAATGGGATCCAAAAACATGTGATGTAGAGGGGATAATGAACTTGAAAACAAATAACATTCCTAAGGGAATGTTAGTGTTAGAGAGGATCCTTGATTTTGATCCTCGAGCCCATGAAAATTTATGTACTGACACTGATGGAGGGAAGTATGAGTTAGTTAACTTGGAAGATTCAAGCCTTGAAAATAATGTATTTATTGGAAAAACCTACTCCAAACATATTTGGGATAAAATTATGATAGCATTGAAAGCAGATATAGCAGCAATCGCCTAGGGGTAGGAATACTTGAAAACCTTCGATACTTTAGTAATAACACATACTATCCATTTGAAACCTAAGGAAAATCCTTTCCATAAAAAGTAGCGCCTAGTGAATGCCCTGATCGAACCCTTAATTTAGAAGGAAGTGTAGAAGTTACTGTCCACAAGGATAATCTTTCCAGTAAGGCATTCGACTTGGGTCACTAATCTGGTTCCTGTTTATAAAAGAGTTGAGAGATAAGGTTATGCGTTGATTTTAGAAATCTTAACAAAGCTTCAAAGAAGGAAAATTATCCTCTTCCTTCCTTGGATGAGGTGCTGTAAATAGTAAATGGTTTGAAAATGATGTCATTCTTGGATGGATATTCATAATGCAATCAGGTAATGGTCAACTATGAGGATAGGATGAAGACTACCTTCACTACCAAGTGGGGGACATTTGCTTGTCGGAGAATTCCATTTGGTCTTATCAACACTAGAGCCACCAATCAACAAGTGATGGATTTGGAATTCAAGGATTTGGCAGGTAAGTGTATTATTATATATATGGATGATTTTACTGTGTTTTCCAAGAATTGAGAAGACCACGCCATAGATCTATCAAAGGTTCTTAAAAATGTATAAGTTATGGCATCTCCCTCAATCCAAAAAAGTGTGTATTCAAAGTCTTAGAAGGAAAATTACTAGGCCACATAATATCAGAAAAGGGAACTTCAATATACCCAGACAGAGTGGAATCCTTTATGAAATTGACCATGCCTGGTAGCAACAAGGAGATGAGGTCCTTTTTCAGGAAGATCAACTTTGTGCATAAATTCATAACTAGGTTTGTGGAGATCGTTAAACCCCTCAACAAAATGATGAAGAAGGATGCTAATATTGAGTGGAGAAATGAAGCCAAATCTGCATTCTCATAGATTAAACAATCTATTTTAGAGGCACTAGTTCTAACTAGCCCTAATTATTTGAAGCCTTTTTATATATATTCTTTTGCATCTGACCATTCTTGTGTTGTTATGTTGACACAGGGAAGAGGTGAAGGGGATGAAAGGCCAATTGCTTTTATGAGTTCTCCGCTCAAGAATGTTGAAGTTAGATATCCACCTTTGGAGAAACAAGATTTTGCACTAGCGTGAGCTATCAAGAAGTTCTGACACTATATCCTCTGCAATCAAATTACTACCATAGTTCCTGAACCTATTGTAAAGTCCCTTCTTATCTAGAGTGAACTGGGGGAGAGACGAGGGAAATGGATGGCAATCTTGCAAGAATTTGACCTTGAAATCCATCTAATGAAGCTAGTTTGAGGACAAGGCTTATCCAAAGCTATGGAAGATGTTGATACTAAGATTACCTGTCAACAATATATAGTATAATCATTTACAAGTGATCCTTGGTACACTAATTTGATCTTTTTATTGCTAAATAAAAAATGCCCAAATGGAATGAATGCTACTCAAAGGAGAGCAATCAGGCTAAAGATTTCTCACTACATGGTTAAAGGGGGAGCTCTATACTGAAGAAACTTTGAGGGCATCTATTTACACTGCCTTGATTAGCAACAAGAAAAATAAGCCATAATGGAATTTCATGGCAGGCATGGTACTGGACATGGTTCTGTTGATTCCATGGCACACCAGATTCTAACATTAGATTACTACTAGCCCCATGTGTTTTACGATGCTCACAAACATGTGAGGACATGTCATACATGTCAAACTTCCACATCCAAGGAACACAATTTGGCAATGCCTCTATAGGTGGTATACGAGGTAAGACCATTTACCCAGTGGGCATTAGATTTTGTCAGGGTAATTAACCCATATTCTTCTATAGGTCACAAATTTATTTTGACGATAATTGATTACTATACATGTTGGACTGAAGCTCAGCCTTGTAAGAACAACACCATTGAGGTTGTCATAAAATTTCTTAACGAATGCATCGTTACTAGGTTTGGAGTACCATTTTCCCTGGTATGTGATAATGGCCCTGCTTTTTCTTCTGCAAAATTCATTCAATGGGCATATGAGCATAAAATTGTGTTAAAATATTCTTCTAATTACTACCCACAGGGGAATGGAGTAGCTGAGTCTATGAACAAAAACCTATTGGAAGTAATTAAGAAGCTGTTAAAAACTAATCCTAGGGATTGGCATACCCAACTGAGGTTTACCTTATGGGTAGATAGAACCAAAATTAAGGCCGCCTTGGGAAAATCACCATTTAAAGTAGTCTATGGTCAAGAACTGGTCTTTCCTATCCATCTGCAGATACCTATCCTTAGGTTCATGCAAGAATTTTACTCAAGTGATGATAGGATAGAAGTTATACTAACCAGTTTATTGAACCTGGAGGAACAAAGAGATGTTGCTTTACAATAGTTTTCTAAACATCAAGCTATTGTCAAATGTTGGTTTGACAAAAGAGAAAAAATCAAAGCTTTTGGAATATCAGACCTTGTACTATTGTGGGATAAAGCCAAAAAAAAAAAAGGGACCACCAAAATTTTGAACGAATTTGGTTGGGTATATATCAGATTGTTGAAATCCTGGGTGAGAACACCTTTCAGTTGAGCACTTTAACGGGAGAGCATGTTCCATTGCTTGTCAATGGCAGTTTCTCAAACACTACTTTCACTCATGAGGGTTTGATGTTCTGTTTGGTTTTATATATGTAATTAGTTGGCTCTTCTTTTTTTTTGTTTGTCTTCTTTGTTCATTTTTGTTTGTTTGTTTTGTTTTGTTGTTGTGGTTTGTGTTTCTATTCTTTTGTTTTGGGGTGACTTCCATTTTTTTTTACTTTGAAATTTGGGGTGGTTATCCAATGTATACTGAGACTACTAGGAGAGAATTTGGTTTAGGTATTTTTAGGTATGTCTGTGGAGTTTTTTCATCTCAAGACCTATGTCTTGTGTTCTTTTAAGTAGCAGTCTGAAAGGTTAAGAATAAATAGGTGTATTGTAAGTAATCTCATAAACTGCAACTGAATTTGTCACAAAATAGATAGAAACATCTATTTACATGGAGGCCTATTTGTCTCAAGATAATTATATTCTAGATTTAGGTGAACAATTTGAGTCCTAACACTGTCATGAAGTCCATTGTAGTTCTCAACCCAAATTTCAGAATGATAAATCTGAGTATTGAGGAAAAGATGAAAAGGAAATTATTTAAGTAAGCCTGTGTAAAAGAAAAGAAAAGAGAACCATTAACTGATGGAAAAACTCAATATGAGAAGGGTAATTCAAGTATCTCTACCGGGGCTATGGATTCTTGACTGGAAGCAAATTGATGCTTTGAGAGAACTAGAGGTATCTCCATTGGGGCTATGGACACTTGTTTGGTAGCAAAGCAATACCCAGGATATCATTGCATGACAGTCGTAAGGATTCAACTCACGTAGCCTAAATCTTTAATATAGTTATTTCAGGATGGGAAGAACCTTTTATAAAAATAGATACGCCATACATGCACACACGTTATTGTTGATTTACATTTGAGATTCCAGCTCAACCTTGTTTTCCATAACTAATCATACACATGTTTAAAATTTCCATGAACCAGAGGTTCTGGGTGATTGAATTCTTTAGTATCTTGAAAATGGGTAAACCATTTTCCCAACCGAGTCACCATTTGTTATGCCTTGCATAACCACCCCATTTTGTTTTTGATAAAAATGGGCCCCCCTTGTATTTTTTTGTCCTTGGTGTTCTTTTTTGGGTCTTAGGAGTTGTTCTTCTTCCTCCTAAGTATTTGTTTCTTTTGCTTTCATGGGCTTTGAATGTGAGTCAAAACCGGACATAGAACTTTGAAAACGTTCTTGGTCCATTTTTTGTTCCAGTCCCGACTCCATTTCTTTCCGTGTTGGTTTCTTTGTGGTTTTGCTTGTCTTGGGCCCTTGGATTTGTTTTCTCCCTTGGGTTTTCTTTTGTTTTCCTCCTCTTTGTGTTTCTTTTTTGTTTGGCAGAAGCGAAACTAGAACAAAAATTGGACCTGGAACTTTGCAAAAGTTCCAAGTCTAAGTTTGGTTCTGATCCCACTCCCATTTGTTCGGCCTTGTGTTTTGTTCTTGTTTGGTATATTGTCTGGGGATAGGCTTCGTTCCTATCCCATTTCCCTTTGTTCTTTTTGTTTTCCTTGTGTCAATATTCTTTCCCTTTGTTGGGAGTGGAATGGGAGTTAGATCCAAACCTGGAAATTTTTAAAGTTCTGGGTTTGAATTTGGATCCAATCCAACCCTGTTCCTTTGTTGTCTTTTCCTTGTCGCAGGACCAAAGCTGGATCTAGAATGGAATGTGGAACTTTGGTAATGTTCCTAGTTCTATCTTTGGTCTACTTCTGCTCCCACTTTACCTATGATGTACATGGTGGTTGTGTACTCGCCTTCACTCTAGTTTTGTGCCTAACCAACTACATTAATTGCAACCTCCTCACACATGTGAAATGGTTTTTTAAACCTAAATAAAGGATTATTTGGTTCATTACAACTATTTAAAGCGTCTTAACGAGCTAGAGCCAAAGTAACTTGAGGAGGATCATGATTTGGTTCTAGGAGAACATTCATGAGCGAATTTCGATCAGTTTTCAACCCTTTCTAGTTGCATTTCAAGGTAGGTGGGGTTTCTCTTGTTCCCATTTGCATTTCCCATTTTGTTTTCAGCTTATCCTTCATGCATTTGTGAGAATTTTTTCGCAGATCTTCACGTGTTTCAGTTCTTGTTGTTAGCATTTTTGTTTTCTTTGGGTCTTCCTTCTATTTTATGTTTGTCTTTTTTCTTTTCCCATTTGTTTTCATTTGTTTGTTGTTGTTTTCTCCATTCTCAGTGGCAGTTTTGTTCCACCGTGCCCTATTTTTGATTAGGGCTTTGTTTTGAGGGGTTCTGGTGCTTCGAGTTATTTTAAATCTTTCCTCAAACCCTTCTAATATTATGTCTTCTCAGTCTTACAATTTTGATCGTAGGGTTTTGATGCCCTAGTTTTAGTTCAAGTCGATGGGTCATACGAATTAGGGCTTGCGTGTCGCACCCTTTTTGCATAAATTGCCTAGCTCGCTCGATCCTGGTCCTGTTTGTTTGGTGGAATCAAGCTTGAATTCTACCTCTCCACACCTTTTTTTAACCTAAGTCCAAACTGATGTAGGTGTGCGAGGAGAATCCACCTAATGCTAATAATATATAGCGGAACCAAAGTCAAAAATGAACTCATCCAATGAAATTTTTGCCTAAGAGTTTGGTTCTAGAAATGATTCGGCTCCTAGTGGGTTCCTATTTCGATTTTGATTCGGATGCTTCCAATCTTGGTGAAACCAGATCACCGAATGATACTAAATATTGGAACTTTTGAAAATTCCAGCTTCTACTCTAGTCCCAGTTCCAGTTCTGATTCTGTTATTTATTTTAGTTCTCTGGTTCTTGTTCTTCTCTTGATCCCACTCCCGACAGGTTTAAAATTTCACTATGTAGAGTTACCTAGGGAAGAATAGAGAAGTATGAAATTTAACACTTGTAATGCTAATTCCTATACCTTGTGTTGATCTAATCCAAGGTTGTCTTGTGGGAGAAAACAATTTTAGGAGCATCTGAGGAAGTATAACAAAGGGAAGGACAAGCTATGGAAATATCAAAGGGAGTGAAACCAAAGAAGATTAAGGTGGAACAACTGCCTTATACTTTGAGGTATAAACACTAAGATACCACTCTCACAGCCAACAAGTTGGATTCAAAATGGGCTAATATCATAGACACTAATCTGGGACCATTCAACTATGAAGAGTTATTTATAGACACTTTTTGGGAGGAAGTGATTGGGAGGGTTGAAAGAATAGCTCAATTTGGATTGGCACATGTCACACTCTTCCCTCTATCAGTTTAGTTCCAGGATCTTATACTCACAACAACATGGGCTTACAATCCTTCATCAAGACAGTGTATGGAGCTCTAGGGGAATGTGATCATTGATCTATCTCCACAAATGATAAGATTCTTGTTCAATGAACCTATCCCTAAGAACCCCAAGAAATTGAATGAAGCAGAGGAATTATAGTTATTCAACAAGGAAAAGGAAACTAATTAGTCCCACATGGACAAAAAATAGTTAAAAACTAAAAAGAAGTCCTTGACTAAGGTTCCTAAACAACCCAAAAGGTGAGACTTCAAAAAGGAAATTGATGACTTGATCATGATGCTTTCCAGGGTGTTTGGGAAGAAAGACTCTACATCTTTTAAGGAATGGATGTTTCCATTCATTAAAACCATTTTGGATGGTAGGAAATAGTTTGATTGGGGAATGATTTTGTTGGATAACTTGCACAATCAGATGCTCAAGGTGAGGCAAACAAAGAACTTCTATATTTAGCTACAAGAATGGGCATATTCCCTGGATTGAATGTAGTGGGCATATTAGGAGAAGCTCCCAAATAAAAGAGGGCATGGGAGCACTATGATCAGTTAACCTTGCAAACATCAGAGCTACATTATATAAAGGTTAATGATGCATTCCTTTATGTCATCATTAATCAGTTGACAAGAGATGTTGGATATAGGATGAACAGGGAGGCTATGGCCTTCATTGTTGAATGGGGGCATTAGTATATCCAATACGCCAAGTTATCCTACTTTAGGTTGGAAGGTTTTGATGGACATCCTCATTGACTTCCAAAATGTTATAGTGATAGGATTGTTCTTATGGAATTCATATATCAGGCTCTAGAAATTAATACAAAATTTGTTAATAAACACAAGTCGAGATGCCACAAATTTCCCATGAAGTTGGGAGAATATTGTTGTGTTCATAATTTGGCTGCAAAGGCAGTGTGTGAAGAATTAAGTTACCTAAAGTTGGGATTGTAAATAGCCAGGAAACACTTTGACCCGAAGCATATGATGAATGTCTTAGCTCCCACCATTTTTGATAAACACTATAACTTGCTAGAAGATTTTTGGATTGTTTTGCATGATGACTATGATGTAAGGAAGAGGAACTAAGAAAGGCTTACCATCTCACTGATGATTGAATATGGGGTAAAAGAAGACATTCCTGGGTATGTGTAGGATCATCATGGAAAAAATACGCCCGTAAGTGGCGAAAAATTTAGAAAAATCAAAGTTAGGCAACTTGCTATAAAAATTTGAATAAGTTATCTATATTATTTCAAAAATATGTAAGAATAGATTCTGTAGCAAATTGAATGTAGCTTCTAAACTACTAGGTTATTTTTTTAAAAAAAACCTATTTGGTGAAATTTTGAAATTTCAATGCAGTAGTACTTAAATTTTAGGGAAAAAATAAGAAGTAGGTGTCTGTCTGACCACCCTAACCACAATAAAATAATAATATTTTTTTAATAAGATTTTAGATATAAGTAGAGGACTCATGACCCAATGTGATGCATATTTTTTTGTAATTTGTTTCCAAGTAAATAATTAACTATGAATTTTTTATTACAAATTTTAAAAAATATAAAAACTCATATGTCTGACCTCCTTAACTTGGTCAAAACTTCATGAATTTTTATTTATTTTTAATCCTATAGTATGCAAAGCATATAATGTTACACATATTTCAGATTCAAAAAATGTGATACCATTTGAAAGCTATAGATGTTTTTCAATCAGCCTATCAATCAAGACTTTAGTTATAATTCAAATAGAAGATGAATAATAATTATTTATTAAATTCAAATTAAAGCATAATTTATATTGGTGGAAGTCTAAGAATCTCTTTTAAATTTACCTGTTTCATTTCATCAATTTTGGGTTAAAAAAATTTGACATCCACATACCCTACACATACCCATCATATCACCATTTTTTTCCCATCATGGTCCTACACATACCCTCGTAAAACACTATCAGATGATGGTGTAGTTTTGGACCCCGGGTATGAAGTAGAGAATATAGGCACCAAGAGCTTGGACCTTCTAAATTGGGATGAAGAGGAGGTCATAGATATTAAACAAATTTCCAGAAGAGTAATGGATAGGAGTATCCAATTGGTGGTGATGAGAATAAAGGAGCTAGATGCTCAATCCTCAAAGAAGAGAAAAGTAGGAGGTTATAGGAGAACCAAGAGGAGGATAGCCCGCAAAGAACAACTAGAGTTTTATCCTTGCAACCCTAGAGGGGATGCTAATCTAGGAGTACCTGCTCAAGATACCCATGAATCACAAGGTGTGGAGTCTACCATAGCTAGAGAAGGAGCCTCATCCAAACCTTCTCTCCTGGAAGAATCTACTAGAGAAGTACCAACAAGAAACCTCCATGAGCAAGCTGGAAGGATAAAGAAAAGAAGGTTGAGATACATGACATTGACATTGATTCAGAGGCCACACAATCAGATAATGAGCCTCTTGTGACTGCACCTACTGAGGATATTGAAGATGTTGGGACCAATCATGTCCTAACTCCAGAAGACCAATGGAAACTCTTTGAAGATGCAAAGAAGGAGGTTGATGCCAAGGAACAAGCTAATGCACTTGCAAAGCAACAAGAATTAGAGGCTAGAACAAAAACTGAAGATCTAGCAAAGCAACATAAGGAGAAGGAGGACCTCTTGCAACAATAAAAGGAAAATGAATGGAAAGATAATGCAGAGAGGGATAATTTGGCCCTCCTACAGAAGATTCATGACCTTAAAGAAGAGAAGGATCAACAAAGGAGAGAAAAGGAGGACCTTGAGGCCAAAACCAAAGCTATAGAGGAGGCTCAAAGAAAGAAAGAAGAAGAAGAGCTCCTACTAAAGGAAGCAGAGGAACAAGCCAAACATGAACAAGAGGTGGCCAAAATATGGGAGAAGGTCAAAGAATTAGAAAAACAAAGAAATCAGATGTTGGAAGAGAAGAGATTGGAAGAAGAAAAGGAGAAAGCTGAAGCTAATAGGCTTGCCAAAGACATAGCAGAAATGGAGCATCAACAAGAGGTCGGTGTCCAACCTAAGGTAACCTTTCTGTAACCCCTCTCTTCTACCACTTCATCCTCACCACAAGTGATTACTCCTCCTGTTGCCCCAACATGGTTGAAGATCAACTTGGAGAGAAAACAAATAGTCCAACCTCAACCCCTAAACTGGGATGATATAATGAAAGAAATTGAGGAGAGGCCCAAGAAAAAGGCTCGAGTCCTTCATTCCACCAAATTGAAAAATGTTGGAAAAATTATAGCTAAATGTGCCATTCCCATGGTTGATAAAGATAAACAAGAAATGCAGTTGAGTGATTGTCAACTAGGCACTGTGAACTTGGGGAGGCCTACAAGGAACCAACAAATGGATCTGATTGATATTGTAACATCTTCCACTAAGTCAAGAATGATAAAAGATAAGCAAAGGAGGGATGAGCTCAAGGCTCAATTGGATCAATTGCATAAGTTCTTGAAGGAGCTATCCTCTCCTGTTTCTTTACAATTTGCTGCTCCCAGGACACCAATTTTGTTGAGTAAGAAAGAAGTTGATGACCTTGTTGAAATGAGACACAAGGTAGGGATGTTGGATAGATGGACTGATAGATTGAAACAAGAGGTGGGTATGTGCAGAATCATGATGGGCCAAAAAGTGGCGATATGATGGATATGTGTAGGGTATGTGGTTAACAAATTTTTTTTACCAAAAATTGATGAAACAAAAAGGGTTTTTAAAAGAGATTCTCAACTTTCCACCAATATAAATTATGCTTTACTTTTAATTTAATAAATAATTATTATTCATTTTCTATTTGAATTACAACTAAAGTCCTGATTGATAGGCTGATTGAAAAACATCTATAGCTTTCAAATGGTATCACATTTTTTTAATCTAAAACATATGTCACATTCTATGCTTCACATACTATAGGATTAAAAAAATGAATTTCATCAAGTTTTGACCAAGGTAAGGTAGTCAGACATATGAGTTTTTATATTTGTAAAATTTGTAATAAAATATTCATAGTTAATTATTTACTTGGTAAAAAATTACAAAAAAATATGCATCACATCAGGACATGAGTCCTCTAATTATATCTAAAATATTATAAGAAAATATTATCATTTTATTGTGGTTAGGGTGGTTAGATAGACACCTACTTATTTTTTCCTTGAAATCTAAGTACTACTGCATTGAAATTTCAACTTTCACCAAATAGTTTTTTTTTTTTTTTTAAATAAACCTATTGATGGGTGTTTTGTACACTTCTCAACATAGGTAATGTTTATGTGCACTACCTTTGTTGAAAGGAAATCTCCAACTACAAACTGCTAAAAATCTCCCCAAGGTCTCTCGAGTGTCAGGTCATGACTTGCATGGAATTCCTCAGTTGAATTTTAGTGTGATTTTTTTGGTAATCACAGGGCGGACTTACGTAGCTAGATGCAAGGTGGGCCTTCAAATCCAAAGTTTCTATGATGGGGATTAAAGTGTACTTTGCTGTAGGTTCGAACAACAATCTAAAACTTTGATGTTTTCTTCAAGTTTGGCTTTACAATGTGTAATGAACCTTAGCATAGGTTGTTTCTTAAAAAAAAAGGAAAAGAGAAGGGAAAAGGAAAGGTTCCTGGATCTGCAACTAACTATGAATAGTGACCATGGAGGTTCTGCTATGGACAACTCCCTTCAAATAGGATTCCATATAACCAAGAAATCTACAGTATCGTGAAATCTATACTATCTTCAAAGGTCTACAAATATTTTACCATTCATCCACCATTTACATGCATGAATAAAGATAAAGATTCAAAGAGAAGATTCAAATTTCAGCCCAGGCTAACTTTGCAAGGCCATTTACCAATAGCAAACAAAAAAAATTATGGGCTGGAAGGCATCAACACAGCAAAAATTTATATAATCACAAAACAACATGACTAAAATCTATCAAAGCAAGGATACAACTAACTAAAACAGCAATGTGAATATAACTAAAGCATCTAACAATGGATATTGAACCATGAAACATGTGGAGAAATTATAAAATACACCAAGTCAATATATTTTCATTATAAATTTCAGCAACATGTCTTTACAACAACTCAACTCCCTTTGCAAATGAGAGGAGACCCCTATTTATAGTGCCAAAAAAGTTGAATGAATGGCCAAGATTGATTTTCATTGTGTGGCCAGGATTCATTAAAAACTAGGGTTTCACCTACCCTCAAATATATTACAATTTAAAATTACACTCTTGTCCCTTTCCCTATTTTGTCCTTTAGTGATGACATTGTAGCATTTTGTCTTTTGTTGACTGCTCTTTTGTTGTAGCTATTCCTTCAGGAGCTCTTCATTGATAATAGGGTTGCCCTCCTGCTTCTTCAAAGCTGCATATTCCATGAATTTTAGAATGACTAGCTGGAGCTTATCCACCTCAATAATCTCATACCGCAACATCTAGTAACTCCATTCTTTTGCATTATCCTCAAGCTTCCATTGTTATTTCATTGGATATCCCATCCTCCATCTTCTTCTAAAAATAAGGCTTTATCTTCTTTGGATCCATCTGCACTACAAGCATGTCATACTCCGTCATCAACTTCAGATATCGGGTGCAGTCCGCCCTAATTTCCTTGACCCATTCGATGTCTGGATCCACCTTATTCATTATCTGTTCCAACCTATCCTTCCATCTCCACACATCCATCAACCAGTGGTCATCATTTTTGAATGTGAGCTCCTTTTCCCATGTGGCCTTTGGTAACCAGAGGATGGCTTCAATCTTTGGACAGGTGGAATCATATGTTGTAGGGAAGTCGGCACAAAGCTTCTTCGTACTCTCTAGAGATTACTACAGATCCAAGAACTTGTTGGCTATTTGAATAGCCTATCTGATACCCGTGTTCCCAACGTACAAGACTTGTTGGAACCAGCTCTCTGTAGTCTTGTCCAAGTTCTTTCTTTTCTCTAATTTGTTAATTTTCTCTTTGGACAACAATTGGGGCGGAGTCGTAGATGTGGTAGGCATGTCATCCACTGAAGACCATTGTTGGATGTAATTTGTCAAGGCGGCCACCTGTGCCTTAAGTTCGTCCTTCGAGACCTTGTCCTATTTTTTCAAGGGCACCACTGTAGCCACTGACTCCACAAGATGTTCCACCTTCTGCTCTCTGGTAGCAGTCCCCAAGTTGATGGAGGAAATGTTGTAGCTTACACCAGCCTGGCCTACCACAAGCATTGCTATTTGCGCGATTCGAGACCCGAAAGAATCCATTGTCATCTTGGATCTAACTTTAGGCTTTTTCTCTTTTTTGGTTGAGATTTGCGCTCGGGCTAGGATAGCCTCTAGCCTTGCTCTCGAATCCTTAGGAGTGGGAGTCTTCTTCTCAAGCTGCCTTTCCAACCACTTGAGGATGGTAGACTCTTCTTTTGATGGCACTTGATTGCCTTCACCCTCCCCTATTCAGCCCTCTATTTTTGCACCTTTTATCTTGGTGTCATCTCCCTCTTCCTCATCAAAATCTAGGATGAATGTGAGGCATTTGACAAGAGGTTTAGTAATCAATTTCCCTCGGGGACTTCCATCTACCTCAATTTCCTTTTCCTTTATTTCTTCAATCTATTCGCCCTTGTGCATGTATTCCTCAGGCTGGTCCTCTTCTCTGTCCCCTTCTTTTGTAGGAGGAGGTGGCACAATCTCTAGTTGTTTTTCCTTTGTAGCAATTTCTATATTTTTTGTTGTCTTGTCGCCCTTCTGCCCTTCACTGGGAGGTGACCTTTCTGCCTCTTCTTCATTGTGTTTCAACTACCGAGTCATCTCTTCTTCAAAATCATCATCGAAGGTCTTTATGATGACCTTACCACCGACATCCTCTTCCTCATCCCCGCTCTAAGAAGAGCCTGTTCCTCCTTCTTTGTAGGCCACCCTATCAATTTGTCAGTGTTCGTACTTCAGTTGTTCATGGTACTCATCTACCTCCTCTTCAATTGGCTTCGAGGCTTCTTGCTCCCACCTCTCCAATTCTTTGGAGATTAGCATCATGGCCTCCATTACTGGTGGTCCCGCAAGAGGTTGCAAGGGTATGGCAATGGCAAGGACCTGCGCTAAGGCAGCTTGAAGAGTGGGGCCAATAAAGATTTAGGAGAGCTCGGAAGGGAGATTTTGCATGTGCTTTGAGAAAGCCTCAGGTAATGTGGGAGCAGGAATTGGTGCTGCCATTGTGGCTAATGGGAGTGATGTATTAGGTGACATGGTAGTAGAGGAAGGAGGGATAGTTATGGCAGAGAAGGAGTCAATCACTATTATGTGCCCAACCAGAGGTGAAGGGGCAAGATGGACTGAGATGTCTACTGCCAGCGGGGATGTGGCGACCATGGCCAGGGAGAGAGACAATGGGGAAATCGAGGTGGGGAGAGCCGAAAGAGGTTTTAACTGACCTGTCCTTTCTTCCTCACCTTCTTGGATTACAGGTTGCTCCATGGTGCCCCCTGTTCACTTGGGCTTCTTGGAAGGTGAGCCTCCTAAATCCTTCCTTGTGTATACCTTGGGATCTAGAGACTGCTCCGTTTCTATTCCTTTCCTCTTCTTTCATCTGGTGATCAGAGGAGATTTGGATGTCTCGCCTGTTGAAACTATAGTGGCGACATCTTCGATGGCACTATGCTCACTTTTGAGTCCTTTATATGTTAGGACCACTCCTCGTTCCTTTAGTTGGGTCACTTTCCCTTTAACCCATTATTTAGTTCAGGCCACACTGGGTTTAGTCACAATGTTAAGGTCATCAACCTCCTGTTCATCCTAGTCAATTGTAGGCAGCGGAAGATTGGAGACTGTGTTATATCAAGGATCCATGATGGTACCTTCATCCTCCTCAACCTGATCCAGTATAGGGAATAGTTGCACCCTTCTTATGAAGTATACAATCATCCTCATGTAGTGTTTGGTGCGCACCTCTTTGTTGTCCTAGCAATTTTCCTAGAAATCCTCAACATGATGTAAATGGGTGTACTTTGGTCCCAACGCTTTTCTCACATGCCCATGCGGGTCCATCCGCAGGCGAGCAGTGTGTAGTTGGAAGTGGTATTCTGCCAGTTCCTTTTCTGAGTTCCCAACACACTAGAAGGTTTGTAGTTTATACATGCCTTGCCCGAAGGTCAAGGGATAAGAGATCCCTACCAAATGCTTGTTGTTGAGGATGGTGTGCACATGTTGCAGTTGCCGAGAGAGTTCCAATAGTATAATCCGGTCATTGGGGTACCGGGGCAGCTTGTTCGGCCTCTCAGTGAAACCTTGGACGTGAATGTAGGTGAACTTGGGGAATTGTAGGAACATGAAAGCGTACTGCTTTAGGAATGCCTGTATGTTGTGACAGACTCTCCTCTCAAAATCCCCTCCAAGTAATTAGATGATGTGACCAATAAAGGCATCATTCACCCTCCAGAATTCCTTCTTAAAGTTTCTGAATTGGAGTTGGGGATGTTTGTCATAGACTTTCAATCTTCGCCATGGCTCCTCATCGGATGCTACAAACAATCCACTATACTACCTTTGTTATGCCAATGAATAGACCATATAGGAGGTCATGTAGAATTTGGAGCTTTTATTTATGTTCATAAATTGCTCATGGAAGTAGGCGCTTATCATACCTCCCCAATAGAATGAGGCTTTTGTGGTGACATCCTCGTTCCCATAGAGGATCTGTTCAACAAAGTATACCATCCATTCTTGAAAGAATGCAGCAGTGGGAAGGCTCATTACCCGGCTCAACATGGTGACTAGGTCATGGTAGTCTTCATGGAAATCGCTGTGGAAGAGTTCTTGTGGAACCTTCGCAGTGCTGCCCCTTTTCTCCTTGAGAAAATGTTGATTTATCAATCTCTTGTAGCCCATCAGGTTATCATCCCATGCCGCTTTACATTCTTCTATGGTGGGCGTTTCCATTTCTTCAAAGGTAGGAATGTGTAAGGTCTTTGTAATTCCCACTGCCGACATTTCAGCTAGGACATTGCCATCTCTGTGAATGATGGTCCTTGTCTCGGGTTGGTAGGCCTACCGATAGGCCATGACTAGCTCAGGGGAAATTAGAGATGGGGTGAAGCCTACAGCCTTCACGATTCCACTCTGCCTGATTAATCTGGCATTGTCAATCCTGGGGTGAATCCTGACCCTTTGCGTAAACTCATCAATATCGACGTGGCCGATATTGGTGTCTGAGATTTCTTTCCAATCCTTAGTGATTTTTTATCGTAGAGGTTCACCCTGGAACTAGAACTTCATCTTGTCTTTATCCTCCTTCCCACGAGGAGTCTTGCTTGATTTCTTTCCTTTGTCTTTCTCTTCAATTCCATATATCTTGCAAACATGGACTTGATGAGTACATCCTTTTTAAAAAACATTATCATTAGCCAAAAATCTTGTGAACTAAATCAAAGTGGACATCATATGACTAATAAAATTAAATCTTTTACTTTTAGATGTCGTTAATCACTTTTTTTTAAGGGATTTTAGACAATTCGGGTCCCAGGGGGCGAAATTCCCTGGTAGGAGTGTTGTTTTGAAAGGGGAAAATAGGCCAAGGTGATCTGGGTGGTTTCTCCCGTCTTCACATTTTGATGGTTTCATGGGCTCATGTTGAATAGGTCCAAATTTGAGCACATGGGTTGAGCTTAGTTTTCAAATTTGAGGTCGTTTAGGTCACTTTTGGGGCTCCCGAAGGTTCAGGCCTGGAAAGCCATATGTAGTTTGTTGTCTCCAACGGCCTAGGGGAGAAGAAATTTTGGGGACAGAACTCTGGGGTCCTAGACTTGGAAGGCTAAAGGATGGTTGGTGGTTCGGGTCTGGAGAGGCGGAAATCCGTTGATGTTATGTCATTTTGGAATGGAAATTCAAAAACATAAATCTAGATGGAGCGGCTCGGTGGACCGGACCCGACATCAAGCTTGGATGACTTATTTTTCATGTGAAATTTTTCTTGGAGAACAAGAGGGTGGAGCCTAGAGGTCGGAAAGGTGGATGTGTTTTTCCCTTTTGAACCGGCCAATGTGGGACAAAATCCTGGATGTCGGAGACCAAGGAGAGCGAGGACGTTTAAAGTTGAATGTTCAATCCTTCGCGGAAAATGAAGGCTCAGGGCCCAGAGGTCGGAAAGGTAGTCATTAGATGGCCACTACAAAAGGGCACAGCTGCGATAGAAGTTTACAGACGGAAGTCCGCAGACCGGGACTCGGGGTCATGACAAAAGGTTGACTTCGATGCGCTTAATGTCGAATGGCAAGATGCAAGGCAGGGTCTAGGGCTCTGGCAGACAGGGTCATTTCACCATTTATGAATGGCAAAAGCTTAGCGAAATTCTGAACATGGAATTCTAGGGTTCGAGCCCAAGAAGGAAAAGCGGAGGCCAATTTCAAAGTTTGTAAATCTTCAATGGCGATCAAATGACGGAGGCCCGAGTGTTCAGGCCCGAAAGTGCAATTCATCATTTGGAAGATCTTTCAGTTGTGATTTCTCGATAGCCATGGGAAAACCCGGGCCCGGAGAGTACGAACGCCCCTGAGCGATGAACGGTGGCGGTGAAATTCAGTTCCGGATCGATCTTAGGAGGTCAATTCAAGGGTTTATCAACATTTCAAAACGTGGGTTTTAGCATGTTCTATCAATTGGATTCATTTTTAGCTTGTCTTGTTCATTATCTTAAGTGTAAAATGATAAAAAAATTCTTAGTGCAACCAATGGTAAACTTACCTCGAAATCCTGACAAAAGATACGGTGGGATCGATGACGGAAGGTGCAACAACGATCTCGAACGAGCGGGCTGTGAGCAGTGAACAGTTGATCTCTTTTGTAAAGCGCTCTAACCTCCTCTGGAGTCCTGTCAAATGAGAATGATAGGTTGGGGCTTGATATTTATACCCCCCTGTGCCATTAATGGCTTCATTTAATACATGTACGGCAGACCCATTGGTTGGTGAATTTGAAAATAGCGGATGGTGGCAGGAGGTCCGGGGTTCGATGGCCAGAAAGACATGTTGAAATGGCCGCTGAAAGACTACCTTTTAGGAAAGGAAGCAAGAAGGGGCTTAAACTCTAGAGGGCAGAGCATTGGTGATGTTTCGCCACTAAAAAATGGCGAAGGGAAAAGGGAGTTCTGGGAACGGTGGCCTAGCCATCCAGACCCAGAGGACACAAATGTAGTCCATAACTTCGCGTAAATGAAAACCCGACGGCAATTGATGATCTAGGACCCAGGGTTCGGGAAGGTGGTAGCCTTCCGCCATTCGGGGAATGACGAACCCCCAGTGGCAGAAACCCAGAGGGCCGGGTCCGGTAGGGCCCAGAACCGTTGGTAGAAGGAAACCACCAAAGAAAGCCCAAAAAGCCTAAGGGCTTAACTGAAGATAAGTGGACAAAACATGGTCAGTTTAAGATGGGACTTTAGGGTTACACTGACCATTAGGGACACCAAAACAGGGAATGCAAAACGAGGCAATGACAAAACAACCTGGCAACATGAAAGAAAAGAGGGTCCCCATTCCGAACGGGACATGCGTGCTGAGGGCACAACAAATGGCGATTCTATTGGGGAACATTTCTGAGCATTCTAGGGATAAGCATTCATTCAGAACCCAGAATCTCTGGTTTCGCAGACCAGGAGTAGACTTTCAAGAGTGAACTAGGAGAACAGGAACCTTAGTTGGGTTAGTCTACAAGACATCTCATAAATGTGTGTGTCGTGGATTTATTCCTTTCCTAGGGACTGCGCCAAGTGACTGCTAATCCAACCGAGCAAGCTACATAGATCATCCAACACCAAAAGTAACTTGGACATTGCCCCGCTACCAGTCAGGCGTCCATAGCCCCAACGGAGTTGTCGCTGTGAACCCAGGGATATTGCTCTACTATCAGCCAGGTGTCCATAGCCCCGATAGAGTTATCCACACACCCATACGGTTGCTTGATTCTAGAATTTTCTTTCTTTTGATTTCTTTTGATTTCTTTTGATATTTCTTTCAACTTGTCTTCTTTTCTTATCTTTTGCTTGACCGTGTAAGCACTGAAGCCTACAAAGGGTTTGGGAGTCACAGTGGTCACTGGAGAGGACTTTGGATTTTTCACTTACTAGGGTATCATAGTAGCCATTGTACAGTCCTTAGGAATAATTAACATGTTTTTTCTGCGAGATCTGAGATATGCCTAAAGAGAGCCAACCAAGGGTCAAGTTCTAAAACAAAGTTCAGACAAGAAAATCATTCCTAGGTGACTTTCAAGGACCAATAGTCAGGAATGAATGTTTACTTGAAGAATACTAAGGACAAACAACAAAGCAATCCATTCATTGAATTAGCATGGCCACCATAAAGGGATGGAGAACATCCTTTCAAAACAAAATAGCTGGGAATGAGCAAAACAGAAAAAAAGGATGCAGCAAAATGCAAGCAAGCCAAAAGACAACCTATTCTACCCTATATATAGGTATTTATAGAAAAGAGCCCGCGGGAGCTCAAGCTTGAAAGTAATGCTTAAGGTGCTGCCCATTGACTGGAAACGGGACATCTACACCAATTAAAGTCTTTAGGTGGAAAGCATTATCTCCCAAACTTTAAGCTATTTGAAAGGGGTCAAGCCAAATCTTGTCGAATTTGTTGTGTCCCCCTTTCTTTTCATGGGCCTTGTCCCAGTACGGGACTAAATCTGCAATTCTAAAGGCCTTGAATTTGGCTCAGCGATCAAACCATCTCTTAACCACACCCTGATGTTTGGCAAAATTTTTGATTGCATGGTCTCAGACTTCTTCTAGATGCAAGAGTTTAGCTATTCGAGCTTCTCTACGATCCACTCCTTCGTAAAATTCGTTGATAAATTGGAGAGTGGGAATCTTCAGGTGGATAGGAAATATGGGCTCTAGGCCATAAACAAGATGGAATGGGGAATCACCAAGGGCAGCCTTGTGGCAAGTGCAGTCTTCCCAAAGGGTGAAACGAAGTTGGGTATGCCAGTCTTTGGGATTCCTATCTAGCAAATTCTTGATTACCGTGATCAGGTTCTTGTTTGTGGACTCAGCAAAGCCATTGCCTTGAGGGTAGTAATTAGATGAAAATTTGAGAGCGATTTCATAGCCAAAGGCCCAACCAGCAAATTTTAATGAAGCAAATGTGGGTCCATCATCACACACTAATGCATAAGGACAACCAAAGTGATTCAAAATGAAACTTTCCAAAAAATTTGTAACTACCTCAATTGTGCATTGCTTACATACAATTGCTTCTGTCTATCTAGTACAGTAATCAGTAGTGATAAGAGTGTACCTATTTTTTGCGGATGATGGAGGGCTTACCAGACCAATGAAATCAAGACCCCATTGCACAAACGGTCTCACCTCTAGCACGGGCTGCAGTGGGACAATGACATTCTTCTCCTTGGTGGCAGCTGTTTGACATGTGTCACACAAGCGAACATGACAGTGAGAATCTTTGAAGGCAATTGGCCAATAATATCCCGCTCTTAATATTTGATGTGCAGTGGAGGGCCCAAATCCATGACCAATGTCGAATTTGTCATGAAACTCCCTCAAGACCCGGTTTGCTTCTTCCTTACCAAGGCATCTCAAGTAAATGCCTTCATGATTTATTTTGTATAAAATGGACCCCTGTAACATGTAACTGCTACTCTTTAGTCTGAGAGCACGCTTTTGGACTCACTGTAGGTGAGGTGGACACTTGTGGTTCAACAAATAATAGATGACGTTCTCGTACCATTCTCTCGATGAAACATCCTCGAGCTTGTATTGTTGCACCGTGAGTTCGGGTCTGGCCTCTGCTACTGCTTCAACAATTGTGCAAGTTTGTTCCTGTCCTATCACCAACCTCATCAGTTGGATTTCCATATCATATTCCTGGAGCATTGTGACCCATTTGGCTTTTCGTTCACCCAGTTTATTTTGCATGAGCAACGTTTTTACTGTTGGGTCGAGGATAATAGTGAACACTTTGTTATGCAAGATATAATGCCAAAATTTCTTTACTCCCCACACAAGGGCATATGTTTTCTTTTATACAATTTGGTATCATAATTCAACATCCTTCAGGTGAGCACTCATGAAGGTGATTGGGTGCTCATTTCCTTCATCATTTTTATGGGTTAGAATGCTAACACAGGAATGTTCTGAAGTGAATGAATAGATATAGAACGGCTTCAGATAGTTTGGACTGACGAGTACAAGTTCCTCAGTAATGGCCTATTTGATTTCTTCAAAAAGCTCGTTTGGGTTCGAGAGCCCACTCAACTTTGGAATCATGTTTTAACATGGCATTGACTGGTTTAACAATTTTAGCAAAACCCGTGATGAACTTCCTGAAAAAATTAATGTTTCTAAAGAAGGAGTTCAATTATTTCTTCCTACTTGGTGGTGGGATCTTCAGCAAAGACTAGATACGTTCAGGGTCTATAGAGATTCCCTATTCTGAAATGATATGCCCAAGCAATCTACCCTCAGTCATGCCAAAGATGCACTTTTTTGAGTTAAGGGAAACTCTAAACTCCCTACATCTCTGAAACACTTTGCATAAATCAGAAATGTGATCACTCCACCTTTTAGAAAACACGGTTAAATCATCCATATAGATGATTATACATTTTCCAATCAGATGTTTGAAGGCGATATCCATGGCATGTTGGAAAGTGGCGCCAGCGTTGATGAGCTCAAATGGCATCCTCATGTAAGCGAAGGTCCCCCACTTAGTGGTGAATGCTATTTTATTATGATCTTTGTACTGTACCATCACCTGGTTGTATCCAGAGTACCCATCAAGGAAGGACATCATTTGGGAGCCATTCACAATCTGCAGCACTTCGTCCAACGAAGGCACTAGATAGTTGTTCTTTTCTGAAGCTTTATTCAGATTGTAGAAGTCCACACACAATCTGATTTTTCCATTCTTTTTTCTGACCGGGACCAAGTTGGCTACCCATGTAGAATGCTTGACTGGGAAGATAATCCTTACTGAAAGCAACTTTTGTACCTTTTTGTAAATGATGGGCTCTGACAAGGAATTAATAGGATGTTGTCGTTGACGGAATGGCCTCACTTCTGTCTTGAGAGGGATGGTGTGCTTGATGATGGAGGTGTCATAAGTCTTAAGGTCCTCATAGCTCCATGCCACCATGTCATGATAATTTCGCAAAGCATCAATGTTCCCTTCTTTTCTTCAGGCATGCACACTTTGCCAATAAACACATTTTTGGCCTGCTCGGCTGTCCCAAGGTTGTGAGCATCGCATTGGTTGCTTATGGCTTCATTCTTTGTCTGTAGGTCCTGGTCTTTGATCTGATCCAAACCAAATATGTGTTTGAGCTTAACCATGCCTCTGGGTATCGTGTTGGTTTTGAGGTTAATAACCCCCTCTATGTCCAATTCGGCCTCTTCAGGGTTAGCTTCATCAATTATTTGGGTCGTGAAGACATGGGAACTCATGATGAATTCAAGGATGTGCTTATCATCATTAAAAGCCTAAAAGGGAGTGACATTATCTGGGACAGATGGTGTAGATGTCAACTCAACTGTAAACTTCTTAAGCCCAGACAAGGAAAGGGGCTACAAAGTGCTGGCTACTTGAGCCAAGGCATCGACTGTATGATTCTGAGCCCAAGGGATCAATTGTATATTAAATGCATCTAAGCATTCTAAGAGATCCCAAACCCTATGCCTACAATTTACGAGCATTCTATCATGACAGGAGTACAATTTTCTAACTTGTTTAACTACAAGTTCAGAGTCCTCGAATACTTGCAACATTTTAACATTTTTCTTTAAGGCCATAAGAAGACCATGCATTAATGCCTCGTATTCTACTACATTATTAGTGCAATAAAACTGTAACCTATGGGCAACAAGAAAGGTCTTACCCATTGGACTGATGAGCTTGAACCTGACATCGACTCCTTGTTTTGATTTAGATCCATCAAATTCGGAGCGTCCAAAACTTGGAAAGTTCCTTGACTTCGGGTCTGACTTGGCTCTTACTTCCTTCTGGCTGGGTGGTTGCTCCCATAATCTTTTGGGAATCCTGCAGCCCGACGTGTTGAACATCAGGTGGTTCTACTAGCACCTCCTTTGGTATTTCCTTCTAAGGGACAGCTGATTTTTTGACATGCTCTACTTCTATTTGGCATAAGCAGCAATCAAGCTCAGAGTGGGAAACATTATGAATCCTGCACCAATTTGGCAGTAAGAGATCCTGAAAATTCATTCAGGCACCCAAGCTGAGTTGATGCCTTGCACACTTTTCCATGAATTCATGGAAACCACTGAGTAGTCCCCAGTTGTTGCCTTCATCAGTTTTATCATCTGATTCTACCAGCATTTCTTTACTCGAAGGTATTTGAGTAAAGTCGGTTGGAGGGCTGCACTGCACTAAGAGTACTTCCATGACATACTCTTCTTGGGGTTTTAATTTATCTTGATAGGCCAAGGGATAGTAATTTCCCAATTCTGTCTCAACAAACAACACCTCATTTAGGTTGTTGTACTCTGTGATCATATATTTCATACTGGGCTTGCGATCTACACAGATTTGATTTGGCAGCCCTTTCCATGGCAACCACATGTGAGAATGGTCTATGGCAGCATATCAATTCAACGTTTTGGTGAATTCTCTTCCCAAGATGATCCCATATGCATCAGGAATGTTAGCCACTTGAATATCAATGACTTGTATCCTCGGATCTACAACAATTTGCATCGGGATCCGATTCATTTCTCCCACAATGTTGATCTATGTTTTGTCCAGCTGAGTCACCTTCCTCCTAGAGGGTCTGGGAGTAATTCCAAGAGCCTTACATACTGCCAAAGACATAACATTGGCAGACGCTATTGAATCAAGTAGGCAGTTATGCAAGTTTTTCCCGAATATCTGAATGGTGGTAAGGAAAGGGGGAGTTTCCAATCTTCCTTGGAAGAGGCCCATGGGTGTGTCTACCTGAGCTATTTGAGCTTTGTTCTTATTACCAGTTTTATCCTTAATCTGTCTGGATGATTGGTCCTTAGAACTCTGCATATTGTTCTGGTCTGGTTCCTTTTTTGGTTGTTTATGTGTAGACTAATTTCAGGGGACATCCTTCGTTCTCCCTGTGTTGTCCTGTATTACGAGTTCCTCCCTAGGTTCTTCAAAAGTGATTCTCTTAGCTGATACCTCCTGTGTTGTGCTGGAGGATGGGGCCCCATTGAATACCCTAAAGAAGGCATGCCTTACAGCAGGGACTTTGAGTAGTTCGAAGGCAAACAAACTAATTTTTACTTTCTTGAACTCTTCTGCCACCTATTCACCCATCTATTCAATCTCAGAGTTGAAAGCCTGACCTATTTCAAAGCTAGGAGATTGGACTTCCCTTTGACTTGACTGATTTTGGGGTTGGCCTTGAGGTTGATTTTGCACCTGATTTTGAGGCCTATCCTTGTTGAGGTTTTGGGTGGGTATGTGGGGAAACCCAGGGTTATTGCTGGCACTAGGGTCAGGCGGGTAGTAAAATTATTTGGAGTAGAGGTTGTAAAGGGTCCACCCGCCTACCTATTTCTAAGGAAGTAAGGGGTTGTTCTCTAGTGGAACATGTGAATTTTATCTACATATGGTTATTCCTCATCTACTGGATCATTATATATGGAATCGAAAAGCTGAGCCAAGGTTTGCTTGTTACTTACCTCTTGCACTTCTTTGCTTTTAATGGGAGTAGGCTCGACTTTGGGCTAATTGTGGTCACTTCACGGAAATGGCGCTTGGTTTACCATGAGACAAGAGGAGTCATAAGGCTTAGACGGAATGATGTCTCTACAACTAGTACTATCAACAGCATTTTGGACCTCAATTTTGAAAATTTCTATAGCTGTCTAGAATTCAAGACAATCCAACTTAGAGTGTCTACTAGTCTTGTGAATTTGACACCATCTGGACAAGGCCGCCTCGGTGAGGTACACCCCATTGGCCATTCTTTCATTATTGGCCAGCTGATCAAGAGGAGTAGGGACACCTCCATTATTGGGCTTCGTATTCTATGTGCGGTTCTATCTCTGAGAAGGTCCCTTCTCAGAACTTTGATTTAGATTTTGTGTATCATAATTTTTCCCAAAAGAGGTGCTTGTCTCTCGGTTGTCCCTACTATCCCTATTGTCTCAGCTATCCTGATTAAGATTGGCATAGAGGTTATGCTGGGATGCTTGCAACTGATTATTCTAATTCTTTAAGTGCGTCATTTCCATGGCCATTTTCTTTATCATCTTCGTCAGCTCTTCTAATTTGTCTTTCTCAACAGTTCTGCTTGGTTGCAATGCTGGATTTTGGAGAAAGACAGGTGGGGCTACCGACTGATTCTGATGCACTAGAAGGAATTCTAACCCTGGAAAAAATAGTTGTGCTTGCGGTTGTTGAGAATACACCTATTGTTGTTGGGGAGCTTGAGGGTAACTTTGTTATTGTTGAGGTTGCAAATAAGAAGGCACGGGAGGGGCATAATTCATTGGTTGTCTGGGGTGCGAAACAATGGGTAGCTAAGGCACGTGGTTCATAAGAGGGGTCTAGTTAGTGAATGCTTGATTAATCCCTTGAACCTACATCGGGTGAGCTATTGGTCCCAAAGAAGGTAGCGGACCTGAGATATTCTACCCCAAATTTGCACTGGTAATAACTTCCCTCCTGATGGACATAAACTGCCTATATAACTCTGAAGGGCTGATTGGGATCTTATATTTTTGCAGGAAAGCATTCTTCATTAGGTCCCATGAGGTGACAGACCCCCTTCACAAATTGATGTACCAATAAAAGACCTCTTCACCCAATGAATGTGGAAAAAGGTGACATGCAACATCCTCATGGTCGACTTGCATTTCGGTGACTGTTGTTTCAAATATTTTGATGTGCTCTTCAGCTGTTCTTTGCGGGTCATGAAGATTGAATTTTGAACATAAGCCTTCTAGATTCTTGGGCATGTCATGGTAAGCGGCAAAGTGTATCAACGAAGGATTTTGTGCCAACCAAGCCATGGCAGGAGGCAGAGGTGGTATCTGTTGCTGAAGGACAACAATTTGGAGTTGCGCTTGTAGTAGGACAACAACCTGGGCTGCGACTATTTGGACTATACCTTGGATCTTGAAGGCTGGGAGAGAGGCAACTTCCTGGCTGCTGGAGATGGGGGATGAAAATGCAATTTCGGATGGCCGGATGGAAGATCAACACAAGCTGAATGAGGGTGAAAGGGGAAGGGAAGTGGGTGGAATGGAGGAAGAGGAAGAAGCAACGTTTCCTCCCTTAGTTCATTTTTCCCTTGTAGAAGGTGATAACTCTTGGAATTCTCCCTTATTTGGCACTGACTGTAAAACTCCTTGAAATATTTCCAAGGAGAATGATCCAATTCGACCAAGCTTCACAAGGCCCTCCTTCTAGTGCCAGTTCTGTTGATGGGTGTTTTGTACACTTCTCAACACAGGTAATGCGTATGTGCACTACCTCTCTTGAAAGGAAATCTCCAATTGCAAACTACTAAAAATCTCCCCAAGGTCTCTCAGGTGTCAGGTCATGACTTGCATGGAATTCCTCAGTTGAATTTTGATGTGATTTTTCTGGTAATCACAGGGCGGACTTACGTAGCTCGATGCGAGGTGGGCCTTCAAATCCGAAGTTTCTAAGATAGGGATTAAAGTGTACTTTATTGTAGGTTCGAATAGCAATCTAAAACTTTGATGTTTTATTCAAGTTTTGGCTTTACAATGTGCAATGAACCTTAGCACAGGTTGTTTCTTTAAAAAAAAAGGAAAAGAGTAGGGAAAAGGAAAGGTTCCTCGATCTGCAACTACCTGTGAATAGTGACCATGGAGGTTTTGCTATGGACAGCTCCCTTCAAACATGATTCCACTTAACCAATAAATCTATAGTATCATGAAATTTATGCTATCTTCAAAGGTCTACAAATATTTTACCATTCATCCACCATTTACATGCATGAATAAAGATAAAGATTCAAAGAGAAGCTTCAAATTTCAGCCCAGGCTAACTTTGCAAGGCCATTTACCAACATCAAACAACAAAAAGTATGGGCTAGAAGGCATCAACACAGCAAAAATTTCTATAATCACAAAACAACATGACTAAAATATATCAAAGCAAGGATACAACTAACTAAAACAACAATTACAAAATAGGGTTTCACCTACCCTCAAATATATTACAATTTAAAATTACACTCTTGTCCCTTTCCCTATTTTGTCCTTTAGTGACACAACTGTAGCATTTTGTCTTTTGCTGACTGCTCTTTTGTTGTAGCTATTCCTTCAGGAGCTCTTCATTGATAATAGGGTTGCCCTCCTACTTCTTCAAAGCTGCATATTCCATGAATTTTAGAATGACTGGATGGAGCTTATCCACCTCAATAATCTCATACTGCAGCATCTGGTAACTCCATTCTTTTGTATTATCCTGAAGCTTCTTCCAGTCTTCATCATATTTTACGCCTTGATCCCTGAACAACTTTGATTGGGTGAAGGCACGGGCGGTGAAACTCATGCATTCCATTGTTATTTCATTGGACATCCCATCCTCCATCTTCTTCTGAAAATAAGGCTTTATCTTCTCTGGATCCATCTGCACTGCGAGCATGTCATACTCCATCATCAACTTCAGATATCATGCACAGTCTTCCCTAATTTACTTGACCCATTCAATGTTTGGATCCACCTTATTCATTATCTATTCCAACCTTTCCTTTCTGTTATCAAAATCTTGTCTCCAAACATCCATCAACCAGTGGCCATCGCTTTTGAATGCGAGCTCCTTTTCCCATGTGGCTTTTGGTAACTAGAGGATGGCCTCAATCTTTGGACAGGTGGAATCATATGTTGCAAGGAAGTCAGCACAGAGCTTCTTCGTACTCTCGAGAGATTGTTGCAGATCCAAGAACTTGTTGGTTGTTCAAACAGCCCGGCTGATACCCATGTTCTCGACGTACAGGACTTGTCAGAACTAGCTCTCTGTAGTCTTGTCCAAGTTATTTCTTTTCTCTAATTGGTTAATTTTCTCTTTGGACATCAGTTGGGGTGGAGCCACGGATGTGGCAAGCATGTCATCCACTGAAGGCCATTGTTGGATGTAATCCATCAAGGCGACCACCTATGCCTTAAGTTTGTCCTTCGAGGCCTTGTCATATTTTATTAGGTGCACCATTGTAGCAACTGACTCCTCAAGATGTCCCACCTTCTGCTCTTTGGTAGCAGTCCCCAAGTTGATGGTGGAAATGTTGTAGCTTACACTAGCCTCGTCTACCATAGGCATTACTATTTGCATGATTTGGGACCTAGAAGCACCCATTATCATCTTGGATCTAACTTTAGACTTTTTCTCTTTTCTGGTTGAGATTTGCGCTCGAGCTAGGATAGCCTCTAGCCTCGCTCTCGGATCCTTAGGAGCGGGAGTCTTCTTCTCAAGCTAGGTGCACCATTGTAGCAACTGACTCCTCAAGATGTCCCACCTTCTGCTCTTTGGTAGCGGTCCCCAAGTTGATGGTGGAAATGTTGTAGCTTACACCAGCCTCGTCTACCACAGGCATTACTATTTGCGTGATTTGGGACCTAGAAGCATCCATTGTCATCTTGGATCTAACTTTAGACTTTTTCTCTTTTCTAGTTGAGATTTGCGCTCGGGCTAGGATAGCCTCTAGCCTCGCTCTCGGATCCTTAGGATCGGGAGTCTTCTTCTCAAGCTACCTTTCCAACCACTCGGGGATGGTAGACTCTTCTTTTGATAGCACTTGATCGCATTCACCCTCCCCTGTTCGGCCCTGCGTTTGTGCACCTTTTATCTTGGTGCCATCTCCCTCTTCCTCATCATAATCTAGGATGAATGTGAGGCATTTGATGGGAGGTTTAGTAATCAATTTCCCTTGGGGAATTCCTTCTACCTCAATTTCTTTTTCCTTTATTTCTTCAATCTATTCGCCCTTGTGCATGTATTCCTTGGACCGGTCCTCTTCTCTGTCCCCTTCTTCTGTAGGAGGAGGTGGCACAATCTCTAGTTGTTTTTCCTCTGCAGGGTTTTCTTAATTTTATGTTGTCCTATCGCCCTCCTTCTACTATCCTATTGCCCTCCTTCCCTTTACTGGGAGGTGACCTTTCTACCTCTTCTTCATCGTGTTTCAGCTATTGGGCCATCTCTTCTTCAAATTCGTCATTGAAGGTTTGTATGATGAGCTTACTGCCGACATCCTCCTCCTCATCCCCACACTCAAAAGAGTTTGTTCCTTCTTTGTAGGCCACCCTGTCAATTTGTCGATGTTCATACTCCAGCTGTTCATGGTACTTGTCTGCCTCTTTTTCAATTGGCTTTGAGGCTTCTTGCTCCTGCCTCTCCAATTCTTCTTAGATCAACATCATGGCCTCCATTGTTGGTGGTCCCACAAGAGGTTGCGAGGGTGCGGTAGTGGCGAGGACCTGTGCTAAGGTAGCTTGAAGGGTGGGGTCCATAAAGATTTGGGAGAGCTCGGAAGGGAGATTTTACATGTGCTTTGAGAAAGCCTCAGGTAATGTGGGAGCAGGTATTGGTGCTGCCATTGTAGCTAATGGGAGTGATGTAGTAGGTGACATGGCAGCAGAGGAAGGAGGGTTAGTTACGGTGGAGGAGGATTAAATCACTATTACAGGCCTGGCCGAAGGTGAAGGGGAAAGATGGACTGAGATGTCTACTGCCAGTGGGGATGTGGCGACCATGGCCAGGGAGAGAGACAATGGGGCAGTCGAGATAGGGAGAGATGAAAGAGGTTCTAGCTAATCTATCCTTTCTTCCTCACCTTCTTGGATTACAGGTCGCTCCATGGTGCCCCCTATTCGCTTGGGCTTCTTGGAAGTTGAGCCTCCTAAATCCTTCCTTGTGTATACCTTGGGATCTAGAGACTGCTTTGTTTCTATTCCTTTCCTCTTCTTTGATCTGGTGATCAGAGGATATTTGGATGTCTCACCCATTGAAACTATAGTGGTGACATCTTCGGTGGAACTGTGCTCACTTTTGAGTCCTTCATATGTTATGAACACTCCTCGTTGCTTTAGCTAGGCCACTTTCCCTTTAACCCATTCTTCAGTTTGGGCCACAATGGGTTTAGTCACAATGTCAAGGTCATCGACCTCTTGTTCATCCCAGTCAATTGCAGGCAATGACAGATTGGAGACTGTGTTATATTAGGGATCCATGACGATACCTTCATCCTCCTCAACCTGATCTGGTATAGGGAACAGTTGCACCCTTCTTACGAAGTATGCAGTCATCCTCATGTAGTGCCTAGCGCGCACCTCTTTGTCATCTTGGAAATTTTCCCAAAAAACCTCAACATGATGTAAATGGGTGTACTCTAGTCCCAACACATTTCTCATGTGCCCATATGGGTCCATCTGTAGGTGAGCAGTGTGTAGTTGGAAATGGTATTCTACTAGTTCCTTTTCTGAGTTCCCACTAGTTCCTTTTCTGAGTTCCCAGCACACTAGGAGGTTTGTAGTTTATACATGCCTTGCCCGAAGGTAAAGGGATAAGAGATCCCTACCAAATGCTTGTTGCTGAGAATGGTGTGCACATGCTACAGCTGCTAAGAGAGTTCCAATAGTATAATCCAGTCATTGGGGTACCAGGGCAGCTTGTTCGGCCTCTCAATGAAACCTTGGGCTTGAATGTAGGTGAACTTGGGGAGTTGTAGGAACAAGAAAATGTACTGCTTTAGGAACGCTTGTGCGTTGTGAGAGACTCTCCTCTCAAAATCCCCTCCAAGCAATTGGATGATGTGACCAATAAAGGCGTCGTTCACCCTGCAGTATTCCTTCTTAAAGTTTCTGAGTTGGAGCTGGGGATGTCTTTCATAGACTTTCAATCCTCACCCTGGCTCCTCATCAGGTGCTACAAACAATCCACTATATTGCCTTTGTTCTACTAGTGAATAGACCAGATAGAGGGTCATGTAGAATTTGGAGCTTTTCTTTATGTTCATGAACTGCTCATGGAAGCAGTTGCTTATCATACCTCCCTAATAGAATGAGCCTTTTGTGGTGACATCCTCATTCCCACAGAGGATCTATTCAACAAAGTATACCATCCATTCTTGAAAGAATGCAGCAGTGGGAAGGCCCATTACCTGACTCAACATGGTGACTAGGTCATGGTAGTCTTCGTGGAAATCACTGCAAAAGAGTTCTTGGGGAACCTTCGCAGCACTGCCCCTTTTCTCCTTGAGCCAATGTTGATTTGTCAATATCTTGTATCCCATTGAGTTGTCGTCCCATGCCGCTTTACATTCTTCTATGGTGGGCGTTTCCATTTCTTCAAAGGTAGGAATGTGGAAGCTCTTTGTAATTCCCTTAGCTGACATGCCAGCTAGGACATTGCCATCTCTGTCAACGGTGGTCCTTGTCTTGGGTTGGTAGGCTTGTCGATAGGCCATGACTAGCTCAGGGGCAATGAGAGATGGGGGAAGCCTGCATCCTTCGCAGTTCCACTCTGCCTGATTAATCTGGCATTGTCGGTCTAGGGGTGAATCCTGACCCTTTGCGTAAACTCATCAATATCGACGTGGCCGATATTGGTGTCTAAGATTTCTTTCCAGTCTATGGTGATTTTTGATCGTAGAGGTTCACCCTGGTACTGGAACTTCATCTGGTCTTTATCCTCCTTCCCACAAGGAGTCTTTCCTGATTTCTTTCCTTTGTCTTTCTCTGTGGTTCCTCTCGATGGTCCTGCACTTGATTCCATATATCTTGCAAACATGGACACGATGAGTACATCCTTTTAAAAAAAAATTATCATTAGCCCAAAATCTTGTGAACTAAATCAAAGTGGACATCATATGACTAATAAAACTAAATATTTTCCTTTTAGATGTTAATCGCTTTTTTTGAAGGGATTTCAGACAATCCGGGCCCAGGGGGCAGAATTCCCTAGTAGGAATGTTGTTTTGAAAGGGACAAATAGGTCAGGGCGATCCAGGTGGTTTCTCTTGTCTTCACATTTTGATGGTTTGAGGGGCTCATGTTGAAGAGGGCCAAATTTGAGCACGTGGATCGAGGTTAGTTTTCAAATTTGAGGTCGTTTAGGTCACTTTTGGGGCTCCCAGAGGTTTAGGCTCAGAAAGCCGTCTGTAGTTTGTTGTCTCCAATGGCCTAGGGGAGATGAAATTTTTGGGTCCAGGACCCAGAAGGCTAAAGGATGGTTGGTGGTTCAGGTCTGAAGAGGCAGAAAGTCATCGATGTTATGTTGTTTTGGAATGGAAACCTAGATGGAGCAGCCCAGTGGACCGGACCCAACATCAATCTTGGATGTCTTATTTTCTGTGTGAAGTTTCTCTCGGTGAATAGGAGGGTGAAGCCCGAAGGTCAAAAAGGCGGGCATTTTTTTCTATTTTGAATCGGCGAAGGTGGGAGAGAATCCCATATGTCGGAGCCCAAAGAGGGCGAGGATGTTTCAATGTTCAGTCCTTCACAATGAACAAAGGCTCGAGGCCCGGAGGTCGGAAAGGTGTTCACTAGATAGCCGCTATGAAAGGGTGAAGCCATGACAGAAGTCAACAGACCGGGACTTGGAGTCATGACAGAAGGTTGATTTCACTGCACTTAACGCCAGACGGCGAGATGCAAAGTAGATTCCGGGGCTCGGGCAGACGGGGTCATTCCTCTATTTGTGAACGGTGAAAGCTTAACCAAATTTTGAACATGAAAGTCCAGGGTTTCGGGCCCCAGAAGGCAAAGCGGAGGCCAATTTCAAAGTTTGTAAATCTTCAACGACGATCGAATGACGAAGGCCCGAGTGTTCGGGCCCGAAAGGGAAATTCACCGTTTGGAAGATCTTTCGGTTGTGATTTCTCGACGGCCATGGGAAAACCTGGGCCCAGAGGGTACGAACGCCCCTGAGCGATGAACGGTAGTGGCGAAGTTCAGTTCCAGATCGATCTTAGGAGGTCAATTTGAGGGTTTATCAACATTTCAAAACATGGGTTTTGTGGGTTTTAGCATGTTCTATCAATTGGATTCATTTTTAGCTTATCTTGTTTGTTATCTTAAGCGTAAAGTGATAAAAAACTTCTCGATGCAACAAATGGTAGACTTACCTTGAAAGCCTGACAAAAGATGCAGTGGGATCAATGATAGAAGGTGCAATGACTATCTCGGACAAGCAGGTTGCGAGCGATGAATGGTTGATCTCTTCTGGAAAGCACTCTGACCTCCTCTGCAACCTGTCAAATGAAAATGATAGGTTGGGGCTTGATATTTATACCCCCCTCTACCAATAATGGCTTCATTTAATACTTGTACAATGACTTGTTGGTTGGTGAATTTGAAAAGAGCGGATGGCAACAGGAGGTCCGGGGTCCAATGGCTGGAAACACATGTTGAAACGACCACTCAAAGACTACCTTTTAGGACTGGCACCAGGAAGGAGCTCAAACTCTGAAGGGCAGAGTGCCAATGATGTTTCACCGCTCAAAAATGGTGAAGGGCGAAGGGAGTTCCGAGAACGGTGGCCTGACCGTTCGGACTCGGAGGGGATGAATGTAGTCTGTAACTTCGCGTAAATGAAAACCCAACAGCAACTGATGATCTAGGACTTGGGGTTTGGGAAGGCGGTAGCCTTCCACCATTCAGGGAACTGTGAACCCCCCAGAGGAAACTCAGTGGTGGAAACCCGAAGGGTCAGGTCCAAAAGGCCCAGAGCCATTGGCAGAAAGAAACTGCCAAAGAAAGCCCAAAAAGCCTGAGGGCTTAACCAGAGATAAGTGGACAAAACATGGTCAGTTTAAGATGGGACTTTAGGGGTATGCTGACCATTAGGGGCACCAAAACAGGGCACACAAAATTAGGTGATGACAAAATGACCAAACAAGGTGAAAGAAAAGAGGGTCCCCATTCTGAATAGGGCATGTGTGCTGAGGGCACAACAAAACCTAGTAGTTTAGAAACTATATTCAATTTTCTATTGATTATATTCTTACATATTTTTGAAATAATATAGATAGTTTATTCAAATTTTTACGTGAAGTTGCCTAACTCTAATTTTTCTGAATTTTTTGCCATTTAAGGGCCTATTTTTTCCATGATGATCTTACACATACCTAGGTAGAAGAGCTGGTTTTTGAAATCCATAAGGCTCATAAAGGAGCATGGGAATTTTTCAATGATATGATTGCATATGTTGAGACCCTCTGGAAACAAGAGGAAGAGTATAGAGAACATATGAGGAAATTGAAAGAAATCAATAAGCTACCTAAGCAAACACTTTTGGAGCAATCTATACTTGAGGAAGGTAATACAAATTTTATTAATAAAACTATCAACATTATCATATTTCAGTCTTCATTCATTTTTGCACATAGGAATGATGTGCAACAAGCTGGGAAAGATTTGGCAAATCAAATTATGGAACTGGAGGAAATCATATCCATGATTGTGAATGAAGATGTCCGTGTGAAAGATGGTTTCCCTCTTGATGAACTGAGGAATAAATGGAATAATATATTCCAAGAGGCAATGTAGTAGGGAGATGATGGTGATGATTTTTTAATTAACAGGTTCATGGATATAAAAGAGGTAGTAAAGATTGCTCGAAAGGAGCTTACTAAGTTGGAGGATATGTAGAAATTCACCTCTAGTGAATTGAAAAGAATAATGTTTGAAGACAATTGGGTAGATGGGTCGGATATATATATGCTTAAACAAGTATTGGACAGCTATAATAAATACCTCCTTGAACATAAGATAGGGGAATAAAGTGGCTATAAAATATTATTTTGGATAAAGCATCAAATGGTACAACTAACTGGGTAGGTCTCTCCTAATTTTTAGGATCATAACACAAGCTCAACTAAGGATCTTGAGTAGTTCAACCTTCTCCCTTTGCCTGCAAATTTTTTATAAAGAGTCATCATTGGTTGACTAAAGACCATGATAGGCAATTACCTCATGCAACTCCAGTGGTTCCTTGATTTGTGGATCTTCATTTTTATGAGAGGAATTAGTGTTAAATTTCCTATATGTAGAATTTCTCTCCATATTGTAAAGTTTGGCTAATTGAAATGAAGATTAGCTACCTAAAGAGAGATCTAGGATAATTTTTATAGTTCTTAGAAGTTGTTACAGTTTTTATGCAAAGATACGTAAGCATTTTTATAGGTTTTAATATAGTGGATGTTATTTCCCAGAATAAGTTTCAATGGTGATGTTGATGAACAATAGTCATTCGTATGCCAGTGAGTTTGTTAGGAATAAATTCTCTTATTTGATGAAAATCAATAGAATATTTTGAATCTGAGACTATTTTCATTGAGTCATCTATGAATGAGATTTATTTGTTTTTATTGATCTACATGAATTTTGGTAATGAGTTGGTGATGTATTCTTGTTTGAAAAATGGAATGATAAAAAGTGAAGGTGAATGATTGTATGTCTTGTGTATACACATAAAAATGGTCATGTCTATAATCCTGGCAATTAATTAAATATTTATTATTTTAATTAATTTATCTAAAAGTCCTCTACATATGATTAAATTTAATTAATTTAATTATATTGTTCATTCATCTTATTTCTTCTTTCGTAATTAAATAAATCTATTTTATTTAATTATTTTCATATGTCCACTTAATTAATTAAATAAATACATTTTATTTATTTAAATTAATTATCATTGTTTGAATTTAAATTAAATCTTTTGATTTAATTAGGTTTAAATATTTCTCTTTCTTCTATTTTAAATTCTTCTTCTAATTAATTAAATGTTTCATTTAATTAATTTCATAAAAGTGATTTAATTAAATAAATCTTATTCAATTAAAAGATCTTATGCTTTCTTTCTAAAAATCACAACTAGATATCTTATTATCTTCTGTTTTCTTCTCATATCATAATTAAATATTTTATTTAATATGATATCTTCTACTTTCTTCAAAAATCCTGATTAAAGCTTTATTCTTATCACAAACTTTCTTCTGCTTTAAAAGCTTAATTAAATATTTAATTTAATTAAGAAAAGCTGAATGTCATCCACAAATAAATAATTGAATTTTTAAATTCATTATTTATCAGCTTTTAAATCTTTCTTTTATCTTTTTAAAGAAAGATGATTTCTTATCTTCTTATCTTTCCCTCTTTCATAAAAATAGAAAAATCTTGTTTACAAGTTTTCTTCTATTTTCTCTTCAGTTTCATCCTTCTTCAGCCATTCGATCTGCCAGGAATTATCACAACCGTCAATCAAGACAGCCAATCAGAATCATCCAAAAAACTATAAATACCTATGTGAATCCAAGCATTGATAATAGGAAATTAATTAGAGTACATGCATATAATTCATTTAGTATTCTCATATCATAGCATCATGTTTATTTCAATCATCTTAGTCTTATTCAATATCATAGCGTAATCTTGCATCATGCATCACATTTAAATCTCGTTCTTTAGGAAGACAATTTGTTGAGCCTAGCCTACAATCTGAGAGCAAAAGCTAGAATCGACAAAAACACTGAAGATAGAGGACAATAGGATGACAATCGAAGCAGAATACTGAGTTTGCATTTACTTACCTTTTATGTTCTATTTTGATACAATGTCTTATTGGTGTGCTTGAATAGTATTTATTTCAATTCATTTATGCATATTATTTTCGAACACACATTTCTAGCGCCCACCGTGGGGCCTATTCCCCCATTTTAGACTTCTTGCTTGTAGGTTTTCTTGCAGGTTTCTTGCAAGTTTTCTGACATCCGACAGCGCATCTGGGAGATCCAATTTTTTTTCTTTTTGCAGGTACTTTAGCGCATCTGAAGACTGTTTCTGCGCATATGGGAATTTCTGAAGAGCATTTAGGAAACATAATGGCGCATATGGGCATTTCTGAAGAGCATATAGGAGTTTAATTACCGCATATAGGATATCATTTAGTACATTTAAATCTGTTTCAGAAAAATTACAAAAAAAAATTACATTTTAGTTTAGCGCATTTAGTGTCTTTTCTTGCACATCCGGGTTCTGTTCTCGCGCATCTAGGTTCTATTTTTGCGCATATAGGTTCTGTTATTGTGCATCTGGGCTCTATTATTGCACATCTGGGTTCTATTTCTGTGCATCTGGGTTGTAACAGAGATTCTGAGTTTGACGCCTTCCGTAGACAGAATTTCTTTCTTTTTTTTCTTGCTGGATTTAAAATGAATCAATCTAGGGTAGTCACCACATCTTTATCATGCAATTAAAATGAACCCCATGTCTGTCGTGAAGAAAAATCTTCACTTATATTAAATCATTTTTTATTTTGGTGCACCTAAAATGAATCTGTCTACTCTTTTTGACTATGTTTGAAAGTGGTAGGTGACTATGCTCTCACCCTGTGCAAACTAGGTGATCAGAAAACTAGACCCACTTTTCCCTGTGTAACCTTGACTTGATAATTGAAATATCTTCTCCCCTTGCGCACTTGTGCGATCCTGGGTGTAAGAGAAATGGTTATTGACTCTAGAAATTGGGCTTGCCTGGAGATTTCATCACCTCAATGCGACTCAAACCAGTAATGGAGCTAAGGCCAAGCTACCCCCAACCGGTATATAAATGTAAATCTTAAGGGAAAACCCAAGGTTGCTTGTGCGGATGTGTCATACGGACAGAGTTGTACTCCCATAAACCCTGTTGAGCTTAACCTCTTCAGGCTGGAGTGCCACCTTAATGGTGATTAATCTCTTGCCCCATGTATGGCCATTCGAATGGGGGTCCCAAACTAAATACCATTGTTTAGAAAGCCAAAAACCTTCTATCTGCTAGTCCAGCACCGGTCGGTGTGAAGCCTTCCACACTTTCGCAGTCAGTAGTAGAGGTGATCAATCTGCCATGGGAGTTTCATGGGGATTGGAAGCTTGGTTGGCCTAAGAAGAGAGTGCACTGTAAGGGGGAGCCCGTGCAGCCAAGCTTCTGAATTCACACGCTACTGATATACGGTTGGGGAAACCCATGTGGAATCTAGCGGATATTGTCCTGGCCTAACTTAGGTTGTGCTTGTCTTATTATGTGCTTGGTTACGATCAACTTAAATCAGATTGTTTGCTGTGTTTTCAAGAACATTAATTCAGATAAAGGATCATCCAAAACGAACATGAAAAACTTCAGCTGAATTTTCCAAACTGGTCTATTAGAGAACTATTTTAGCGCATCTAGGAAAAACTGTAGTGCATATAAACTCTGTTCTGGCACATCCACTAGCTGGTTCAGCACATCTAAGTCATTTTTCAGCGCATTTAGAGACTGTTTTAGCGCATATGCTTCTTGGTTTAGCGCATCTAAGCTCTATTTCTGTGCATTCAAGGTATTATGTAGCGCATTTGACTTTTTCTCCAGTGCATATACCTCTTTCTGTAGCGCATTTAGGGAACAGAATAGCGCTTTTAGGTTGCTATCAAAATTTTACACAGGCCTGAATTTATGACATTTCTCTCCCATGTTGAGAAAGTGGAAATCAACCAAGTTCGTCAAGAAATCAATTTTCAATAAGATCAAGAAGCCCAAAACGAACTTAAGTTACAAGAAAACTTTAGACCGCAGAGAATTTTTGTATAAGATTCAACACGTCTTGCTCCATTATCACAAATTTCTCCATAAATACCAAGACTATATTAGAGGATTCACTGACGATTACCCTGTAGAACCTTTAGCTACTCAAGCTTATTATCAAAGATTAGCATTATCTCAACATCACAATCTTAATCAACCTCTGGAGTTTGAGAATATACCACAACCTTTGATTGAATATTCAACGCATCCTAGTCAAGTCCTTCAGTGACCTGTGATCATATCATAGGATTCCTTCCATATGCCTATTTTTACAAGATCTCAACACAACAAACTAGGAGAAAAATCTCAACAAGAAACTCCTACCCACAACATTCAAGAAGAAGGTGAATGTGATAATCCTCATTTTAGTGTGAATCACAATCCTCTTTTCAGTGACGACAATATGGCTGATAGAGAGGTAAATCCACCTCATAAGAACAAAGACATGAACAAAACTCCCGTAGATAGTGATGATGAGCAAGAGGAAGAACTTCACCTTAGAGAGGCTGAACAAGAACCCAAGTTTCTTAAAGCCATAGAAAAGATCCTACAACATGACAAAGAAAAGTATTTCCTCTTCCTAGCCGATCAAGGAGCTAAACTGCCTAAAGATTTTGATATTGAGAAATTAAAAAGCAAAGAAGACGAAACATCCCCATCTAATTTTACTGCTCTTACTCAACAATTTAAGGCACTCCAAGGACAAATCAAAGAGTTACAAGGGGGGACCACAACAAAGAAATACACTCTTGATGACATATGTCCTTATCCTTATGATAGAAGTCTCAACATGATTCTATTTCCTAAACATTGTGAAATTCCCAAATTTGATCGTTATAATGGGAAATCGGATCCAATTGATCACGTGAGAGACTTCTGAAACATGACTTTAGAATTTGCACATGAAGACACTTACTTACTACAATTGTTCCCTCGGAGCCTTGGAGTTAACTATATGGAATGGTTATCTAAGATTACACCTCCTGTTCAAACATTTGAGGAATTGATCAATTTGTTCATAACACAATACGCCTACAACATCCAACACCAAATCACCATGATTGATCTTTGCAAAGTTGCACAAAAACCTGGTGAACCTTTCACTACCTTTCTTCAAAGATGGAGAAGAATTTTCGCTAGGTACCCACGGCATGTTCCTGAAAAGGAAAAAATGGTTACTTTCATCAATAGCCTAAATTCAAAAATGATCTATTGTTTGAATCTACATTGTCCACCTTCCTTTGAGAAATTGATTGAGGATGCCATCACCATTGAAAGTGCTTTGGTCAAAAGAGGGACAATAAAACTTGACAAGGACAATCCTAGCTCATATAACCATTACAACAATCAAGACAAGTCTAAATTTTGGACTCGCAACAAAAACATTTTAAACGATGGTGTTGTAGATGCAAATCATGTCGTGACTAAGCTATTTGTTCTGAGTACTCCAAATACTACTCGTAACAATAATTACAACAATGTCAATTCAGTCGCAAATCAAGGAAACAATCTTCCCCCTCCAACGAACAACAATCAGGGGACTGTCAACAACCAAAATTACCGTGGAAACAACAACAACAACAACACCTTAGGGAATACTTCAAACATGAACCCATAATGCTTTTCATTCTTCTCTATTAGAAGAACTTTCACTCCACTAGGAAAATCCTTGGAATCTTCTTTCAAAGAGGTTATGGAAAAGAATGTCCTTACTTTGCCACCTCAACGCAATTATGAACCTAGTGTAAAGCCTCCATCATGGAATGAAGCTTATTATTGTGACTATCATAGGTGCAGAGGTCATCGTACAAACAACTGTCAAGCTTTGAAGCATGCTATTCAAGACCTAATTGACAATGGCATTATCACAGTAGAAGGACAACAAAAATCCAATGAAGATCACCAAGCATTTCACAATCCTTTATCAAATTATCAAAAGGGAGAAACTTCTGACAAAAATGTGAATCAAATCGATGACACTGTAATCCATCACCTCTACACGGATGATGAGTGAATCAACATTATAAAAATCAAGGAGAAGATAGACAATGGATAAGTTAATGTCACAACGAGAGCACAAGCGAAAGTTGTCTTGAAGGGTGCTTCTTCGAAATCCACTGAGCCCTTCCCTCAACATTGATATGACTTAGTTAACCAACTTCGAAAAACTCCAGCCCAAACTTCCATTTTAGAACTCCTGAAGATTTCTCCTGCACATAAGGAAATTTTAGACAAGGCCCTTTTTGAAACAACTGTATCCACGGATTTGGATGTGAACCGATTTCAAGCCATGGTAGGACATTTGTCCTCACCTACATGTCTTTCATTTTCAGACAAAGATGATGTTTCCTTGACTCATCCCCACAATTCATCATTATACTTAGAGGTCATGATCCATAAGTTTCATGTTAAACGTGTCCTAATAGATGGAGGGGCTGGTTTAAATATATGTACCATGAAGGTGGTTCAAGCTTTAGGATTTTCAGAGGACTCCATTGATCCTAGAAGGAAGATTACTATAAAGGCCTATGATGATGAGGAAAGAATGTCTAAAGGTCTAATCATGCTACCAATCAGAGTGGGACCTGTTATCAAAAATACCTTTTGTCAAGCTTTAGACTGGGATCTTGCATACAACATCTTGTTGGGTCATCCTTGGATTCATGAAATGCAAGCTATTCCGTCCACTTACCATCAATGTCTTCAGTTTCCATATGACAGACAGGAAATCACTATATCAGCTGATAATTCAAACACCCAAACTTGTGCCCATGTCAAAGCTAATCAGGATACTTTGGTTCCAAAAATTTGAGAAGCACTTGCTAATACTTCTCCTAAGAATGATACACAAATAAGTCAATTAGCCAAAAGCTTTGACAAGAAACTACAGTTCAAGGAAAGTGGAGTTGGAGAATATTCTCTTTGTCTTTCTAATCTACCTACATCACCTCAATCACATGGACAACCTTCTATTACACAACAACATATATCAGTAGCATCAACATCAGCACAAATACAAACAAAGACAACTACCAAGTTCAACGGACAATTTATCAAAGAAAAATTCCCCATGGGAGATCCTAAGGACACAACAATTCTGAATTGGCTTTATAAGGATGAGGATGAAACAGTCCTAAATGTCACCTTACCAACGGATCGATATAGAAAAGGGTATTCCATCATGCAAAAGATGGGATATGACAATGGTCCTCTTGGAAAAGGAAAAGAAAGCGTAGTTGAGCCTATCCATCTTCCAGGGCTTGCCGCATATGATAAAACTGGACTAGGCTATGATGCTACCCCATCCAACCAATCATAGGGTAATGTTTTTACACTGCAAGAAGGTTCTGATAAGAAAGAGGCATGTTTGGCATCAATCTTGAATTTCATAGAAAATAACTCTGATACAGATTCTGTTGAATATGAATGGGATACCATCCATGATGATGAATTTTGGAGAGACAAAGAGGTAGATGTCATACACAAGTATACACCAACTTTAATCAAAGGAGAAGGTTCAGGGTCCCAACCACAAGAATCTGAACTACAAAGCAACCATGAGTCTAGTGATACTGAGTCAGATTTTAATGAACAAGACTATCAGGAGAATCGTACCATCATTGATCTACCTCATACCTTGGATCCTACCGATAACTCTGTCTTGACCCTTACCATCGCTGATTTCACATGACCAAATGACTTGTTGCCTTTGATCCATCCTGATCTCATTGATTGGGATCTAACTGAACCTATTGATTTACCTATTTTTCCTAATGACGAAGCTATCATAAACTTCCTTTCCGCAGATGATGTAAATGATTGTTCCACTAGCGATTTTTGGTACAAAGTCTTTAATCAAGAGAGTGTCAAGTCTCCTAGCTGCAAAAATAAAAATAAAGAAAAATGATCTAGTGGTGAAAACTAGAATCTGGTAGTACTAGATCAAACAAAAGATAAAATAAAGAGCGTATCAGATGGTGAAAACCTTTTTAAGGCACCAGCTGATGGGACTCTTGACACTCTCCCAGAGCACTATCATGAGCGATCGCCCATTTTGATCGAGCCTACAACGGAAATCAATATTGCAACTACAAATAATCCAAGGATTCTACAAGTAGCTGAATCAATGACAGATAAAGAAATCCTAGAGTTCATGAACTTTCTCAAAGAAAATCAAGTCAATTTTGCTTGGTCATATGCAGACATGCCAGGTCTTGATCCTGATCTCATAATGCATCATTTGTCTATTAAACCAGGAGTTAAACCAGTGAAACAAAAACTCAGAAAGATGCATCCTCATGTTGCACTACTGGTTAAAGAAGAACTCAAGAAGCTCCTAGATGCAGGATTTATAAGGTCAATTGCCTATGCAGAATGGATCTCCAATATTGTCCCAGTAGTGAAGCCAGATAAACGCATTAGAGTATGCACTGATTTCAGAGATCTCAACAAAGCTTGCCCTAAGGATGACTTTCCACTTCCAAGCATTGACACTATAGTTGATTTAATAGTTGGCCATGCCATGTATTCATTAATGGATGGTTTCTTTGGTTACAACCAAATCAAGATTGCACCAGAAGACCAAGAGAAAACAACTTTCACTTGTCCGTGGGGAACGTACTGTTGGAATGTCATGCCTTTCGGCTTAAAGAATGTTGGGGCTACTTATCAAAGAGCTATGACTATGATCTTTCATGACATGATGCACACATTCATGGAAGATTATGTGGATGACATATTGGAAAAATCATACACTAGAGAAGGACACCTGGAGATACTGTCAAAAATACTTACCAGATTGGAAAAATTCAAAGTTCGCCTAAATCCTAAGAAATGTGTTTTTGGGGTCACATCTGGAAAACTATTAGGATATATAGTTTCAGAAAAGGGAATTGAAGTAGATCATGCTAAAGTTCAGGCAATCATGGAGATGCCTCCCCCAAAGAACATCAGTCAATTAAGATCATTACAAGGGCGACTTCAGTCCATAAGAAGATTCATTGCACAATTGGTCGACAAAAGTCTCCCGTTAACACATCTCCTACATAATAATGTTCCTTTTAGATGGGACGACAAATGTGAAGTGGCATTTCAACAAATCAAGCAGTACCTGATGAACCCACCAGTTCTAGTACCACCAAATCCAAAAAAATCATTGATCCTGTATATTACCGCAACCGATACATCCTTGGGGGCATTATTAGCACAAGAAGACCGTGAAGGAAAAGAGCGTGCAATATATTATATCATCCAAACATTGACAGGACATGAACTCAACTACACTTTCATCGAGAAGGCTTGCCTAGCAGTAGTCTTTGCTTCACAAAATTTTTGACACTATATGTTAACGCATACAATTGATCTTGTTGCAAAAATTGATCCACTCAAGTATCTACTAAGTAAAGCATCACTAACAGGAAGGTTAGCAAAATGGGTCATGATTTTGAGTGAGTTTGACATCCACTATGTTGATCGCAAAGCAATCAAGGGACAAGTTATCGCTGATCAACTAGCAGATGCTCCCCTACAAGCAGAGCACCCCTTGCACATTGAATTTCCAGATGCTGATGTTTTCACTACAGAATCTAAGCAACTATGGTCCTTATACTTTGATGGTTCTTTTACTCAACATGGATCGGGGGCAGGCATTCTCTTTGTCACCCCTCAAGGACATACCATTCCTCGGTCATATAGGCTAATGTTTCCATGCACCAATAACATAGCCGAATATGAAGCACTAATCACTGGACTAAAAATGGCATTGGAATGGAGGATTACCGAGCTACAAGTTTATGGTGACTCATAGCTAGTCATTAATCAAATCAATGATGATTATCAGACTAAAGATGACAAATTGTTGCCATACAAAAAGATGATCGATGACTTCAAAAAGTACTTTGTGGGCATTCAGTTCACATAAATTCCAAGGATTGATAACAAAGCGGCTAACGCTATGGCTACGATCGCATCATTGGTACAACTCCCAAAAAAATAGACTCGCTATGAATTTCTGGTGGAACAATTATTTACACCTGCTTATGACACACCCGAAAGCTAAATTATCTGCCACTTGGTAGGATCCGATTCACCCTGGTATGGTAATATTTATGCCTACCTAAAAAATGACATTTTACCACCTAACTTATCCCATAACCAAAAACGTAACTTTATCTAACAATCTTCTCGCTATACCCTTATCACTGATACCCTTTATCACCATGGTCTTGATGATACTTTACTTTGATGTCTTGAACGTGACGAATCCGAAAAAGCTTTACAAGAAGTTCATGGGGGCATTTGTGGTACTCATTCAAGTGGACTAACCTTATCCAAGAAATTGATTAGAATGGGTTATTACTGGCCTACAATGGACAGGGAATCATTCACTTTTGTTAAAACATGCTCAAAATGTCAGATTTATGGGAATCTTATTCATGCTCCTGCACAAGAGCTTCACTCATTCACACCAACCTGGCCATTTTCTCAATGGGGGTTGGATCTAGTAGGGAAAATTTATCCTTCATCCTCAAATGGGCACAAGTTCATCATCATGGCGACAAAATATTTCACTAAGTGGATTGAGGCGGTACCTCTCTCTAAAGTCACTGGAAAACAAATTTCATCCTTCATACTCAACTACATTATTTGTTGATATGGTATTCCTAATGCCATTATTACAGATAATGGTCGACCTTTTAAGAATCAAGATGTTGATGAACTTTGTGAAAGGTTTCATATTCAGCACAGATATTGAACGCCTTACTATCCACAAGGGAATGGCCAAGTAGAGGCCTCAAACAAGACTATACTAAAGATTTTGAAGAAAACTGACAATAATTTAGGGAAGGATTGGCATGTTCAACTCAATCCCGCCTTGTGGGCTTACCGAACTAGTGTCTGAATGCCAACAGGAGCAACACTTTTTGCCCTTGTCTATGGAGCAGAAGCCATATTGCCTTTAGAGGTTGAAATACCTTCACTAAGAGTATCACTGAAAGGTCTCATAACAGATGATGAATACAGAGTTTCCCACTACAAGAGTTAGAACTTCTAGATGAAAAGAGACAGAGCAGCTGACCATTTGAAAGCATACCAACAGATGATGTCTCGTAGCTATAATCACAAAGTAAAACCACGTACCTTTTAGGTGGGTGATCTAGTTCTGAAAGAGAACCCACACAATCAACAAGACAAAGAAAAGAAAGGAAAGTTTGAACCAAATTGGCTAGGCCCGTACGTGGTTATTGCAGTCTACGGTTCGGGAGCATACAAGTTATCAACACCAGAAGGAGACCTATTTGACGAACCCATCAACAGCATGCATCTTAAGAAGTATTATTTTTAAGTCAGCTATAATCATCTAGAAAAAAGTCTTGAAGAAATACAAAAACAGCAGAAAAAGTCCTGAAGAAATACAAAAATAGTAGAAAAAGTCCTGAAGAAATACAAAAAAAGCAGAAAAAGTCCTAAAGAAATATAAAAATAGCAGAAAAAGTCCCTAAAAAAATACAAAAACAACAGAAAAATTCCTGAAGAAATACAAAAAAAAACAACAGAAAAAGTCCTGAAAAAAATCAAAAACAGTGGAAAAATAGAAAAAAATAAAAAAAAATGTCATAGGGTGAAAACCTGGCAAATAGACAGTCTATTGACAGAAAAATACAAAAAAAAATCAAAAAGAAATCAGAAAAATGCAATAAATACAGATAGTGAAAATCTGGCAAACAGACGCTATCTGTACCTCTCCATCTATTAGTTCCTGTTTTGCACTTTGGCTTTTTAGCTTTCCTTTTTCCACATCTTTTTCACATCTTAGGGTCATACTTGCATCATCTTTCCGTCATATGCCTAGCATGATAAAATTTCTTACCATGGCTTGATCATTATACATATTCCTTTTCACATGTTATGTCAATAAACGGGGCAAAAACTCAACTAGGGACACTTAACTTTCAGAGCATACTAAAACAGCTAAACAATGTCATAAAATCCAATCATGCGAACAAACAACAAACTCACGTGAAACCTTATCCGATCATCAAGCCTTATCATGAACAATTTTCAGCTGATGCCATATCATTGTCTATTGGATGATCCAAAAATCTGAATAATGTATGAAATAACAATATTACACTTTGAACAAAGGTTGTTTGATTTTTGATATCATTACTCTGGAGCACACTCGATGATGTCCTGAACTAGAGTGGCAAGGAACGAGAATGATTTTTCTTTGTCTGTTGTCTTGAGGTTAACGATCAATCTGATGCACATATGTCACAGGACATGATTATCAAAGCAATATCGTTGAGGACAGTTCCACATTTGCATCAGAAGGGTGATTAATCTTTGTCTGTTTATGCAAGAAATGCTCAAGTCATCTCGTTTCCATTATACCTCGATGCTTGTGTTCGCTTGCTATATCAAAAATCATGAAAGTTGTACTCAGGTCATCATTGGTGCTAATTCCCCCTCTGATGCTTGTACATACTTCCAACATTTTAAATGCTCTATGATGATTCAAGAAGGCCTATAACAGGCTCAACAAATTGGTTAGTTTCATTTAGTTGCATATTTGTTAGATCATTGTATATATCTGCATATTGTATTCACATCAGTGTTTTGAAAGGCTGAATGAAAACATTAACAGTTGTCATGTAATTTTGAACTCTTTATGGAGGACATTGGGACATTTGATTCATTTCTCATTTATTCATTTTTATCATTCATTATCATTTTATCATTCATTTCCCATTTTCATTATCACTATCATTTTATCATTATCACTATCATTTTATCATTATCATTCTCATAGCATTTATCCTTCATTATCATTCATCATTCATATCATTTTATCATTATCATATTCATTCATCATTTCTCATTTATATTCATTATCAGTATCATTATCATTTTTATATTCATTATCATTTCATCATTATCGTTATCTTTATTATTATCATTATCATTCTCATTTCTCATTCATTTATCATTATCATTATTTATCCTTTCTCAATCATTATCATTTCTCATTCATATTCATTATCATCATCATCATCATTTCTATTTCATTTCTATCATTCTCATCATCATTCATCATTTTATCATTTATCATTTACTACCATTTATATCATTTCATTACCATTACACTCATTCATTTCATATTATTGCATTCACATCATAATTATCCTATTATCATCACATTGTCATTGTCATTACATAAACATTACCAAACATATCATTTAGCTTTTCATCATTATCATTATCAATATCATATTCATTATCTACCATTTTCATATCACAATTTCATGATGCATTTCATATACATACTATTCATTTCTGCATTTGAAACAAAATTCAAAAAATCAACATCTCATGTCTACATTATCATAATCATTGCATCTACATCCTAGATCATCCATTTGCATCATATCATTAGATCATCCTGCATCATAAGATTAGTCCGCAAAAACAATAAAAAAACATATCAAAATCCATCTCATATCATACATACATAAAAGTAGCATCTATATCACATCACAAATGCACAAACATATCATCATCAAAAACATCGCTGCTGCATATCATCCCTCATCAAAATAATACAAATGTCCAATGTCCAACGAAACTAAAAAGTTCAAAACATAATACATGAGACATGACCAAAACTCAATATACATGCCCTGCATATGTGCAAAATATATCGGTTCCAAACACTAGCTGGTAGATGCCCCTGAACGAGTCGGTCCAAAAGGAGGCATCCTGCCACTAGTCCCTGCATCAGGATCCCGTCGAGGCCCTGTAACCTCTCTGCCATGTGTAGATGTCCGTGATCGAGTCCTCGTCTTGCTATGTGATCGGGGATAAGGCTCTCGCTGCTTGGGAGGGCATAGCTCCTCATATCGAACTTTGTAGTACTCAGCCTCTCTGGCTGCCTCGAATCCCTCTGTAATGGCCTCTCCTAATGAGGTACTCTCTACGATAAGTCTTTGTGCCACACCCTCGGCCTCCAGTGCCCACCGTCTAAGGGCATCCCTCTCTGCTACCAACTCTGCCACCTGGGAATCAGGGGCAGGCATCTGAGCTTGTACCTGTGCCTGAGCCTAAACCTGTGCCTATGCCTGAGCCTGTATCTGTGTCTGGGCCTATGCAAGTTGTGACTATAACTGCCCTATCACACTCTAAGCCTGAACTAGTTGGCTCTGTAGTTGTGCCTGCTGTCCCTGAGCCTATAATGCAGCAATCTATGTCTGCTGAGAGGAGGATGACACCCTAATCACTGTCTGTGGTCTGCCACCGGATCTGGCTCGCCGAACAATCTGTGCTCTACCCAAACTATCCAACCTCTGCCGCCTCTCCTCTCCACCACCATCTCCCCTATCATCCCTGTCATCTGAGCTGTCCTCCTCATCATCTCTGCTCTCATCACCCTCCTCTCCCTCCTCCTCTCCCTCCTCCTCCTCTCCTCCACCCATTGCCTGCTCTCCACCGGCCACATCCTCCTATCTCTCTGCCCCTGGCTGTGGCGCTATCCCAATTGCCCGTGGCTCATCTGGCACTGTAAATCATGGAAATGGATGCATATGAAATTATTGTGCATAATCATCTGTCATCCCTGCATCCTGCACCTCTGGCCTGTCGGTCCATACCTCAGGCTATAAGGTAGAATACTCTATGTATGATGCCTAGTATCGAATGCATGGTCCCCATCCTGGATCACCCTTGCGCCACCCATAATGAGCAACGCCCTGGGGCATCCCCTGTGTAAATCCAAACTGTCTTAGGACCCGTAATGCCAGAAATCTCTCAATAATAAAAGGGGTCTGCCCTATCAGATATCACGGCCTGCAGACAAATGGCATCTCCAAGTGGTCACTCTCCCATGCCTCACAATCTGTGTAGGGTCTCCATATCACTGCATCTATGTCATCCAATACCCATCGCCAATACTCTACCTTGCCCAGCTTTTGTTGGACAACGGCACCAAAATATGCATACACATACAGTCTCCCTGCTGGCCTATATCTCGTGCAATGTGGTCTTGTGATCGCAATGTGCTCCCATGCCCAGATCTATAGCAGTGTCACCCCACTCGCCAAACTAGTGGATCCTCTGTATACAACCTGATGGAGATCATGATACATGTTGGCCAATACACAGCTCCCCCAGGCAAACCTCTGTGGCTGTGTCATCAACCACTCCAGCATCCTACCCCAACCGACTGCGAATCCCTTCGACCAATGGTCCGGTCCAAGGAAGACTCCAATAAATGCAACCAACATAGCAACTAAAGCTGGATACCTGCTGAAATCCTCCCAATCTATCCAGTAGCCACAAATGCTCAGATCGCCACATATCCGTCGTAGCGCCTCGGCACCACCAATCTCCTTTTGGTCATAAACCACAAGGGCACCAACAACTGGGATCCCAAGACTCATGTACACATCCTCAGGCATCACACTCATCTCACCAGTCGGCAAGTGAAAAGTGTTATGCTCTGAGTGCCATCTCTCTGCCAAAGTGGTCAATAGTCCCCTGTTGGCCCGAATACCTCGCGGTATCGTCAACAAGGGTCCCAATCCACAATCTGCAATCAACTGTAACTCTACAGGGGTAAGCTCTCCTATCCGCTCCCAACATAGTGGGAACCACTCTCTGATCTGGAGGCTTTTGAAAGCCTCCTATTTTGTTTGATCACCACAAGGACACATCAATCAGACTCATATCATGTGATCTATCTATCCAAATTTAATCAATGACCCATATCAAGTGCTACATCAATCTATCTGAATGTCAAATCAATCTACTCTATCATCATTTACTATTTGTTTTTCTTTTCAGGAAAGCAAATTTATCAACACGCAAATCATTTCCTATTTTTACTTCAATCATAAATGCAAATTTGTATCCTCATTTTACTATTTCATTTCTATCGTAGAAAGCAAATTTATCAAACATCTACTCTTTATTTTTCAATTGTGAGAAGAAAAGTTATCAATCACAAATCAATCAATCAATCAAATTACTCTTTGTTGTTCGTCACAAAGTTATCAGCTATCTACTCTTTGTTTTCTATTTTGGAAGACAAGTTATTAGTTCTCTATCGGATTTTCTATCATATCAGCATGATGGTACTACAATTCATCTATTTATTGACTAAGGCAGCAATTTAAATCATCCTTTTTTCATCACACAAGCGTTCTATGGAAAATTTCCTAAATGCGCTATTTTGTTGCCCAGATGCGCTAAAACACAGATGCGCTAAAGTTTTGCTCATATGCGCTAAACTTTTTCCTACATGCGCTAAAACTCGAGATGCGCTATTCTATCCTGCCTATGTGCCATTTTAACTCTCAAATGTGCAACTCTATCATTTGCAAACCTTAGTCCTATATGCGCAATTTTGTGCCCTAGATGCGCTACAGGATCAACCTAGCCGATTCTAGCCTATATGCGCTACTATATCTATCGAATGCGTTAAAAGATCCATTTTTGACCCACGCCTAGATGCGCTATGGAATTTCCTAGATGCGCTAAATAATTTTTCGAATGCGCTAAAACTTTTCTCATATGCGCTAAAATGTGCGAAAAAACTAAAATCCGATTTAAAACATTTGAAAAATTGATTCAAAATGCAAAATTTGCAATAAAAAATGGTTGGAATCACTCACCGGTGGTCCATACGTAGCTGGTCTCTAGTATTAGCGCGCTCGCTCGAATCTATGCATGTGCAACGGGATCTCCATCTCGCCAGGTCACTCTTAGAGCTCACTTTTTACTATAGCAGCAGGGTGAAAATGGCACTTCATTTTACCCCTTTTTACCTTATAAGGGTCTTTTAGGGTGGGAGTTAATGACACTTTTCATTCTTTTCATATTTTTTTTCACTGGGCCATCACAAACATCATCTATCAGGAGCTAAATCACTGCTCCCCTATCATTCTCGACATCATCTTCCGTGATTTATCTCCCAATGGGGCATCATCGACATAAAAAATCAGAAACATATCAGGGGCAATTTTTTTTTATTTTTCTTTGAAGCAATGTGTTTCACACATCACTTCAAAGAGGGGCAAAATGTATACACATAAAAATGGTCATGTCTATAATCCTGGCAATTAATTAAATATTTATTATTTTAATTAATTTATCTAAAAGTCCTCTACATATGATTAAATTTAATTAATTTAATTATATTGTTCATTCATTTTATTTCTTCTTTTGTAATTAAATAAATCTATTTTATTTAATTATTTTCATATGTCCACTTAATTAATTAAATAAATACATTTTATTTATTTAAATTAATTATCATTGTTTGAATTTAAATTAAATCTTTTGATTTAATTAAGTTTAAATATTTCTCTTTCTTCTATTTTAAATTCTTCTTCTAATTAATTAAATGTTTCATTTAATTAATTTCATAAAAGTGATTTAATTAAATAAATCTTATTTAATTAAAAGATCTTATGCTTTCTTTCTAAAAATCACAACTAGATATCTTATTATCTTCTGTTTTCTTCTCATATCATAATTAAATATTTTATTTAATATGATATCTTCTACTTTCTTCAAAAATTCTGATTAAAGCTTTATTATTATCACAAACTTTCTTCTGCTTTAAAAGCTTAATTAAATATTTAATTTAATTAAGAAAAGTTGAATGTCATCCACAAATAAATAATTGAATTTTTAAATTCATTATTTATCAGCTTTTAAATCTTTCTTTTATCTTTTTAAAGAAAGATGATTTCTTATCTTCTTATCTTTCCCTCTTTCATAAAAATAGAAAAATCTTGTTTTCAAGTTTTCTTCTATTTTCTCTTCAGTTTCATCCTTCTTCAACCATTCGATCTGCCAGGAATTATCACAACCGTCAATCAAGACAGCCAATCAGAATCATCCAAAAAACTCTATAAATACCTGTGTGAATCCAAGCATTGATAATAGGCAATTAATTAGAGTACATGCATTTAATTCATTTAGTATTCTCATATCATAGCATCATGTTTATTTCAATCATCTTAGTCTTATTCAATATCATAGCGTAATCTTGCATCATGCATCACATTTAAATCTCGTTCTTTAGGAAGACAGTTTGTTGAGCCTAGCCTACAATCTGAGAGAAAAAGCTAGAATCGACAAAAACACTGAAGATAGAGGACAATAGGACGACAATCGAAGCATAATACTGAGTTTGCATTTACTTACCTTTTATGTTTTGTTTTGATACAATGTCTTATTGGTGTGCTTGAATAGTATTTATTTCAATTCATTTATGCATATTATTTTCAAACACGCATCTTGAATTTGCATTATGAATGAATGCAATGGTATAGAGTATTTTGTGGATTGCATCATTTTATGGTTTTAGTTAGAAATGCTCATTATGAAGTTTATATGTCTAAATTAAAAGAAGTCTACATTTATGTTATGTGGTACTGAGCTTTGTTCTATCTTTTGATGTTTACTTACACCCCCCAACGTTAGATTAATTTGTACTATGCAATTTGTATCACTTTACTAGCAGGCCCCTTAAACATTACAATTGCATAGGCCACTGAACAACATCAGTACAATTGAGAACCAACGACAAAGAACATGGAAGATAACTAGCTTTAGGTCACTTATCTTTTTGAGGAGAAATAAAGTATAAATATTTTGTTTTAACATTGTTGTTGTTCGAAACAAGCAACACTAAGAGGGGGGGTGAATCAATGTTGTGCAAAAATTCAATTTTATTATACTGGCATTTAACTTACTTAACCATTCAACAAAATAAACATGCATCAACAAAAAGAAAACAATCACAACCCCATAACACCAAAAAATTTTACGTGGAAGCCCTATTAAGGGAAAAACTATGATAGATGGCCAATCTACAATAGAATATGAGTATACCCAAAATGAAAAGTACAAAATGTGAATGCAGTTGCATTCAGGCTCACTACCTAGAGCTCACTACTCAAAATGGATGGGCTCACTACCCTACAATGATTTGGAATAGACCTAAAAGCTCAACTGATGAAATAACATCTACTATGCCTAATTATAGTTCCTATTAAGCTCTATGGATAATCTTTTGTCCTGATTGATTCAACAATTTTGCTCTGCTCTGCACAACTCACACTACAAAAATCTTATTGCACAAGTGAAACTATGCATAATCGCCTAATCGCTCTTCCTAATGATCGCAATATACCACCACACTTCTTTCTTCACATTTCAAATGGTACATTGAATCTCTTGTATATATCTGCATCTAGAAATCAAGTCGCTATAGGTCAACCTTAATAAAACTTGGAAATATTATCAACTATCGGCCCAAATCATGAAAAATTTTGATGCGCATTGATACAAGTTGGCTAGACTATAGCTGGGACCCATAATTAAATATTTGAACATAAAAACATTTTAAATAATTTCACTTTACACATCCACAATGCACCACATTCACTGAGTCAGCTATAATGAGAAAATAGATAGAAAACATCCTATCGAACCTCCAAGCTCATATAACAACTAATGCAACACCACAAAATTCAGTAATAAGATAACATATGTGCTCAACAAGCAGTCCCAGGGATCCACAACTCAAAATAATGATCTGATGAAGTAGACAGATTAACTGACTGGCCGGATACCCTATTCTTCAAGTGTTCTACCGATAACACACAATATTTCACGTTATCTACCGGTATGACGAGATACTAATTTGCGGACCATGGAAATTACTTCAGTTTCCATCAATGACAACACTAGAAGCCATATTCCATAAATCTCCCCCTTTGGCATTGATGGCAACACTTAGTGAAAAATGACTAAGTGTTGAAGCTAGTAAGTATACTGCCAAAATTCAAAATACTGCTCCCCCTAAGAATGTCAAGGAATTTTTCACTTCACTCTCTCCCCCTTTGACATCAATGACGAAATTGGGGAATCCAAAATTGCAAAACTATACAAACCTTTCCAAAATGGTTATATGACCGCAAAGAAAATATGACAATGTTTCTACTACTTCGAGACTTTTTGGATCAAGAGAGGCCATAACATCTTTAGCCTCTTTCAAAGCATTCACCATTATCTCAATCTTTGTACTTATTAGTCCCTTGAGTTCACATACTCTCCCAATAATCCTTTCATTTTCAAGTTTCAAATTCTTTATTTGGTTGAACAAGGAAATTACCTAACTTTCTTGTTTACAAACACTATCGACTAATAGATCAAAAGTATTGGAAACAGTGACCAACTATTTCTCAATGTCTTTCACCTTCTTCTCATTTGTTTCAATAAATTTTGACAAGACAAAGCAAGACTTGTACACTTTTCCTCCTTTAGACATAGTACCTTGGATATTTTTTATGCAAATGCCTAATAGATCTCTATCTTTGGCAATCAATTCATTTAGGCTACCAACTCTCTTTTCCTTTAACTCCTTTTTCACTTTAACCAAAGCTGATTTATGAAAAGATTCAAAATGAGAATTTACAGAATTTATTTGCTTCTTTAACTCACTGGAGGAGGAACCTGATGGGTCCATAACATAAGTAGGCATTATTTTCTGTAAAACTCTAGATGCAAGATTTAGTTGTTCACTGTCCTCTATGTGAGATTTTAGTATCCTCTCACTGGCTTTGGCTTGAGCAATTTTAGCGACCTTCATCATTTGAATTGGAGACAGAGTGGATAGATTAATTGAGCTTTCATCTAACTCAAGATTTGATTCTTCTTGTTGCTCCAATAAAGATCTCTTCACTTCTTCTATCTTGATTTCTTGATCCTTTTCTTTTTCAACCTTGGATTCTGATTCAGGATTGACTTTATGAATTTCAACTTCTTCAATATGCACCTCTTTTTCCTTGGCAAACACCTCAATAGGGACCTTAGTTACCACAGGTTTCTTTGTATTTTCCACATTAGGAGGAGTCAGAATATCCTCAAATTCTAGAGGATCAGACACATTCATGTTCTCCTCATTCACATTCTCTTCTTTATTTTCATTTTCCTCCACATTCACTTCCTCATTTCTTTGAACATTTTTAGTATTGATTTCCTCAATATTAATCTTATTCCTTGACAAAAATTCTTCCAGAATTTCCTTAGTTTCACTAACAACAGCGTCAGTTTCACCAATCATGAGTTTATTTACTCTTGTCTTTCTCTTAAATTCCTTTTTATCTTTTTTGAAGGAGTAAATCCATCTCTTCAATTGACATTTTTGGGCACAAATTGATAAGAACTCTCTTCCTCAAATTTTCTTCTTCTATTCTGGCACCCACCCTCCTAGATTCCAAAGCATTATACAGACTTTTAGGAAAACAAGACATGATTTCAACAAGAGCTTTATTAAAAAAAATCATATGTTTTATTGTAGCTTCTTCAAGAGTTCTCTTACCGGGTTCATCAAATGTCTCATACCAATCATAGAGTGGCTTGAGATTTCCATCTTTCACCACTACATTCTCAACATCCTCAACAGACATACTAGGATTTTCAACTTTGGCCTTTTTCTTTGCTTCTTCTCCTTTGTCAGAAGGTTTTCTCTTGTTTAATTTGACAGCCTGAGTACCAGTAGCCTTTATCTCTCTTACTACTTCTAAGTCAATTTCTTCCTCTTCATCTATAGACACAACTTTTTAAGATCTTGTGCTTTTATTCTTCTTCCTTTATCTGGAAGCCTCGGCTTGATTTGACTGAGCTACAGGGGAACTCTTGGTAGATCTAGTGTGAGCAAGAGATGTTCCTGAACCAGCTGATTCTACCTTTTCTTTCTTTTGAGCTGCTTTAGGATCATCTCTTTTCCTTCTCACTTCTTTTAGTTTCTTCACAGGAATGCCCATACTCTCTACAAGAGTTTTCGTCTCTTTTCTTACCCTTTTGACTATCATGGGCTTTTTCAATTCTGAATGAACTTGCAAGATTTTCTCTGCATAAGTACCACACCTTTCTTCTCCCTAATCTAGTGGAGAATTCAATAGGTGTTCTGCATACATCTTCAGAATATTCTCATCTACTTCATAACCAATAGGCATGATCCAAATTGTTCTAGGATCAACAACTTCCATATGGCACTGGTCAATGTCTACCATGAAGCAAATAATGTCTTTGTATTGTTCCACTATTGTGGTAGGAATTCTCTCTCGTGTGCATTAAATTATGAAAGCTTTTAAAGTAACCCCATAGGATTGTATTGTGGGTTTGTCAGTCACCTAGTCCAAATAATATATTCCTTATCTGAACAACTACCGGTTCATCATTATGCCATTGAACTTTACCAGTTCCCAGAACCTCACCCAAGAAGTAGAAAAACAAGCATATCAATAGGTTACCATATTTGAATATGTTCTTCTTATCCTTCTTTATTTTTCCCAAATTTTCCAATAATTGGCTTCTAAGCAGTTCACACAAATCATAGTCCGCATTTTCTTTGACCATCTCATATGTTGCATAGATGGTTGTGCCAAATATTGAATTCTCTTGACTTGACTGATAAATATTATAGCTGATAAACATTGATGCAAATTTTACATCCACTACAGAAATATCATCTATTGTCATTACTCTTTTGTCCCATCCCAATCCTGTTACATCAGTAACCTTATCATTCTTCACAAACTTCAAAACTGGAAGTTTGCCGGTGGAATTTAGTCCTATAACTACACATATAGCTTCTTTTGTGATTTTGAATGACACATATAACCACATGAATTCATCATGGACACAACTCAACACATATCAAACCCATTCATCTTCTTCAAATATTGGAAAATTTTCAAATTGCGCAAATTTCTTATCCTCTAGGGTTTTGAATTCCAGTTTCATAGTAAGATCTTCTCTAATTATATGATTATAGTACAAATCCATCAAATGAGAGGTTCCCAAATCTTGAATGTTTGCATGCACATAAGCCCTAATATCCTCAATATGCAAGACTTTGTATGACACTAATGAAAATACACCTAAGGGCTTTGTATCTACAGACTTATATAGATGCCATTTAAATTTTGGACATAGCCTATCCTTAACTTCAAATATCAGAGGAGTAGACATGATTGCAATCACACAAATTTACAAGTTTTTCAATAAATACCTTTCAGGGATGAAAAGGAATTTGATCGTATATTATCCTTTAAGCTTGAATCTTTCCACAAATTTGCAATGATCACTTCAGAGCTCTCAAACACTTTTCTCCAAATGCGATATGACAAATGAGAGTTGAAGTCATTCTTTTATTTCCCACATACCTAACTCCTTTAGTTTGCAATAAATTCCCTTGACCTAATTCATCTGGTTTCATTCCTTTCAGGCACTGAGATAAATGACTCTTATGCGGATCTCCAATATTCTTCACTAATGCTTCTAACTGGTTGAACAACATATGAAAAGCATCAACTCTCCTACTGGACACATCCGGATTCTAGTATCATTCACCTAGAAGAGGGCGTTTAAGAGTTTCTCTTGATAGCTCCCCCTATGCCAAAGACCTAAAATTAATTTCCTAAGAAATTACCAGAAGTTGCTTTTGGTGCTAGTGCATTTCCTTCTTCAGAGGAATTCTTCTTCACCCATTTCTTTTGCATTTTCTTTCTAATCACATTAGTAGTGACTTTTCCTTTTCCTTTGACATCATGTTGCATGCTCTGTTTTACCAGACCTCTTTTGTTCCAACAAAATCTAGCAATGTGGCAAAATTTGTTGCAGTTGTAGCACATAACATTTATCTGTCCAGGCCAACTATTTCACTGACTTTGTCTTGATCTGCATTGGTTAGTAATATGTCAAAATCTATTGCATGCATAGCATCTAGCATCTCTATGAAATTTTTTCATCACAATTCTGCATTCACTTGACTTGTGACCATAATTATAACAATTAAAAAACTGACCTGAAAATGATGGTCTACCTATATTCATTCTACTCCTACACTGAGAAGCCATATGACCAAATTTGTTGCCAACATAACAATATCCATTGAATCTTTGAGCATTTGGTTGCCTTACCAGATTTCTTCTAGCTCCTTTCAACTGATTTCCTTGTCTGAATCTTCCTTGTCCAGAATTCCTTTGTCTAGAGTTCCTTTGTCTGGATCTAGAACTTTCTCCTTCTTCATATCAAAGACCTCGTATGTCACCATTAGTCCTCTATCCTTTGATTAGTTCATCAAGTTTGGCTGAGCTTGCCTTGAATTTTTCCTTATATGAGCATTTACAGTAGCAAGTTCATCTCTGAGATCATCAACCTACTTTTCAAGCACTTCTTTATTGTTCTTGGATTGCTCCAATTCATTATCTAGTTAGCTACATTGTTCAGATTTTTCTTTCAAATACTATGCAATCTTTTCTTCATTCTTCTTTCTGTCCTCAATCTCCTTGGTCATTTTCATCATGATAGATTCCATCTCTTGCTTCAAGGTAGCATTCTCTTTGGAAAAAAATTCACATTCTTCTATTTTCTCTTTCAGAGCTAATTTGAGTTGTTCATCTTCCATGATTTTGTTCTTCTGTTTGAGCTTACCACATAATTCCTTTCTTTTCTCCCTTGATTCATTGATTTTGTCTTTTAACTAGTGACTGAATGAACTTTTATGCATTCTCAATATTTTCTTGCAGTTCCTGGTTCTCAGATTTTATTTGGTCAAGATCATCAAGGGCCACCATAAGTTTCTATTGAAGACTGCTTGTATCCATTGAGAAACACTTTCCAAGATATCCTCAAGCTATAAGACTTCTTTCGAGGAACTAGCTCTGATACCAATTGTTAGAAAAAAGCAACACTGAGAGGGGGGTGAATTAGTGTTGTGCAAAAATTCAATTTTATTATACTATCATTTAACTTACTTAACCATTCAACAAAAGAAACACGCATCAACAAAAAGAAAACAACCACAACCCCATAACACCAATTTTTTTATGTGGAAACCCTGTTAAGGGAAAAACCACAATAGATGGCCAATCCACAATAGAATATGAGTATACCCAAAATGAAAAGTACAAAATGGAAATGCACTTGCATTCAGGCTCACTGCCTAGAGCTCACTGCTCAAAATGGATGGGCTCACCACCCTACAATGATTTGGAATAGATCCAAAAGATGAACTGATGAAATAACATCTACTATGCCTAATTACAGTTCTTGATAAGCTCTGTGGATAATCTTTTGTCCTTCTAATTGATTCAACAATTTTGCTCTGCTTTGTCGAACTCACACTGCAAAAATCTTACTGCACAAGTGAAACTATGCATAATCGCCTAATCACTCTTCCTGATGATTGCAACATACCACCACACTTCTTTCTTCACATTGTAAATGATATATCGAATCTCTTATATATATCTGCATCTAGAAATCAAGTCGCTCTAGGTCAGCCTTAATAAAACTTGGAAATATTATCAATTGTCAGCCCAAATCATGAACAATTTTTATGCGCACCCATACAGGTCAGCTAGACTATAGTTGGGACCCATAATTAAATATTTGAACATAAAAATATTTTAAATAATTTCACTTTACACATCCACAATGCGCCACATTCACTAAGTTAGCTACAATGAGCAAATAGACATAAAACATCCTACCAGACCTTTAAGCTCGTACAACAACTAATGCAACACCATATAATTTAGTAATAAGATAGCATATATGCTCAACAAGCAGTCCTAAGGATCCACAACTCAAAACGATGATCCAGTGAAGTAGATAGATTAACTAGCTAATCAAATACCCTGTTCTTCAAATGTTTTGTTAGTAACACACAATATTTCACTTTATCTGCTGATATGACTAGATACTAATTTTTGGACCATGGAAATGACTTTAGTTGCCATCAATGACAACACTAGAAGCCATATGCCAATAGTTGTGTTACATTGACCATCAACACAACCCTTCAACAAGGTTTTTATTTTTTTAAGGTCCTTAGACCCTTTTCTCTAGTGTGGCCAAGTCTTTGGTGTCATAACATAGTTTTCTCTATAAGTAACTTTGATTCGGAAAAAAATTAAAAAAAAAAGCACCCTTGGCTACCTAAAATCCATAACCATCTGTTGAAGATGAAACCCTCACTTCTTCCAATGAAGTAGCCACATACTTGATTTTCAAAGAGGTATTGTTACACTCAACAGTGAATGTATCAAGCTTATACAATGTGTCATATCTAACACCTCTAGCAATCACCATAGCACCTCTAACCATCTTACATCTTGCATCAAAAAAATACTATTTGTACACTTGAAAGGATATGCAACACACCATTAATCATTTTTATTCTACCATTAGGAAACCCAATTCTAACTTTACCATGACCAACAATATTTAAATAAGAATCATCACTCAAGTACACCTTACCTCCATCAAATTCTTTATATTAAAAAAACTAATCTCTATTAGAGGTTATCTGGAAAGATACACCTAAGTCAATTAACCATGCATCATTATCTGCACGAGTTACCAGAGCTACAATAAATACATCACCATATTCATTTTGATACATAGAATCAAAATCAAATCCCTTCTTTTTCTTCTTTGCAGTCCTTACAAATATGTCTAGGCTTATTGCAGTTCTAGCAAATAACTTTGGACTTTCTAGGAGATTTGGATCTCCCCTTAGACTTGAATTTATCATGCTTCTCATTCTTTTTTTTTTCCTTATTTATTCCACAAACATTTAGGGCCTCCTTAGCACTGATGGATATCTTCCTCTCAATAGCCATAACATGAGAATCTCACGAATCAAGTAAAGAAAAAAGAAAGATCTAAAATTTATCCTCCTCATCCATTTTGACACCAAATGATGTCAATTGAGCCACCAACATATTGGATGCTTCCTGATGGTCTATAATTCATCCACCGTCTTCCATTCTGAAGGAATACAATTTATTCCTTAAGAAAATATTGTTCACTAAAGATTTGGTTTGATACATCTCACCAAGTTTCTTCCATAGTTTCTGTGTAGAGGTCTCCTCATGGACATTAATTAAAAAAAATCTTGTCAATCACAATCTGATTAGAACCTTGGATTTATGGTCCATAACATCATATTGAGTATCCAAAGTAGGATCTATAGGCCTTGAAACATTCTCATCAACATCATCCCACAAATCTCGATCTATCAACAAATCCTCCATCTTCAGCTTCCACATCTCAAAATTATTTTCAAAAAAATTATTGACCTCTATTCTCCCTAATGAACTTGTCATTTGAAAATTCTTGCAACAAGATCACTAAGTATCTTTTGCACAATCTCCCACTCAAATTTGGATTAGTTCAAAAATCCCAACAACCCACAATTGAAACCAAAGGTGATCAGGCTCTTATACCACTTGTAAGGAAGCTAAGGTAGCAGAACAAATTCCTACAGTAATCCTCAAAGGATAATAATACAAAACTTTATAGATCTTTTCAATAGTTATTGAAATTTCAAGAATTTAAATAAACATAAATATCATGCATACCACAAAACACTGACTTATATGGGGAAAACCCTTTCTAGAGAAAAACCCCACATTAAAAGCCATCCAATATATTATTCAAAAATCACAAAGATTACAATATAATTATACAACAATCTTCTCATAGGAGTATCACCAACCAAAGATCTAGAGGCAACACAACCACTATCAAACTCTTAGAATACATCACAATACATAGTCCTAAATAATGCCCTCATAAAATAGGGTTTCCTTCCACGGAAAAACAAGCAAAAAAAATTTCTATCATATCTGAGAGCTAATGATGAGTGGTCTAGATTTACAATATCATTAATTTAATTTATGTCGGTAATTTAATATATTTTAAATTATTTTTGTTAATACAATCACATTTCACTTCACCTTGTGTTGCCACTATAGGTTACACCTTCGAGTGTAACTGTAGAGAAGGGGGATTCGCTGCTCATGAATCTCTTTATTCTCAAGAGATTCTCAAGAAATGAACTACCTTAAACTACCTCAAGGAAAAATGTTCAAGTAATAAGATAAAAAGGCGAGAGTTCTAAAATAAAAAAGAGTAGGTCACATAGATTTTCTAGACAGACTAGCTCGAGCTTTCGTCCATAGGTCTTCAATGCAACAAATGGACGTTAGCATTACATGCTTGAGTCCCAAATGTATGCTAGAGTCTCATATAGATTGAAAACAAAGAATGTTAGAAAATAGCAAAGTGACTACTTTTACTCTAACTACTAAGAAATATTGGAATGTAGAAAAGTAACAAAGAATAACAGAACTGAAACAAAGTAAAGTAAGCTAAGTAAGACATAAATGATAAAGCTAAGGGGAAGAAAGAAAATGCTTACAACAGCTCAAGTGATGAAGCCTCCAGCAAGTAGATATCTTCAACACCTACACACAAAATACTGACAGAAAAATGTTGGGGCTATTTAAGGGTTTTCCTTAGTCAAACCCCCGTTTTAGTGTTCCCACCTCCACAAACAACTAGATAGATAGAGAGAAATAATAAGCAGAAATAAAATGAATGTAAGAGTGATAAAATCAAACCCCACTCAAGGAGGAGAACTTGTATCATCAAATAGAGTTGCAATAGATAGAGGATGTGATAAATCCCAAGATGCTTCAAGATAAAAGGTAAGAAAGATGTCACGTGAAAGGCTTAAGCAAGCCAAAGAGAGAAAGAGACAACTATGAGAACCTAGAGAGTTGCAAAGAGTGTTGCAAGAATGTGAGAGTTCTGTTGTAGCGAGTTGTAGAGAGTTGTGTAAACAAGAGAGAAAAAGAGAAAGATTAGAGAGAATATTTAAGAGAGAAGCAAAGAAGCTAGAGAAAATATAGAAGACCAAATGAATTGAAAAGATAGCATTTAAAGAGAGAAGAGGAGGGAAAAGAAGCTTCTCGATCTGTTACAAGGTGTCTCAAGCCATTACCACCGACAAAAGTGGCTAACAAGTGGCAAGGCACTCAGAAACAGTCATTTGAACATCAAAATATCATAGGACGCTAGCACGTCATGTGGAAGTCCATGCAACACGTTAGTGTCTAGACACATCACAGTACAAAACAACAAGAATGGGAAAAGAACAAGGTTTAATGGAAAGTTGACACATGAAGGTAGCTGTTGAAAAGGGGTCTTGAGCATCCTGAGAGGGGAAAAAGGTTGGTGCAGGGGCTAAAATGAACCTACACAAGTGCTAAAGGAGTGGACACTAAAGTAGATATAAGAATGTATGTGAAATTGCAAAGGGTGCAATTTTACAACATTATAGTAACTAGCATAAATATCTTAAGTACATTCTATCAACATTAAACCTTATATAATTGCAAAGTTGAGACACATTTTCCCTATAGTGACAAGGATTCATACACAAAAATAGGAAAACCTCTTATACGGACCTTGTAAATGTCAAAATCCTATATGAGATACAACAATAATTATAAATAAATTATAAATGGCTTAGGATTTTTTCATTATAAATTTTGTCAATGATTTCTAAATGTTATTTCAATTTGATCATTGCCAATGTAGGGTTACATAGTCTTATAATCCTATAAAATATTCCTCACTTTAATTAAACCTAATTTGGTAGTCAAAAAATTGTTTTTAACTTATAATAACATGAGCAATACAATGCTCACAACATGATCCTACTTAACAATCCATTCGCAATCACAATATCTTTTTCATTTTAATGAAATAAATTATTTTGCTAACTGAACATAAACTATCAATAAAAGCATACCTAGTTTATATTTAATCCTACAAATGATTGTTGACTGTGACTATTGGATTAGTCTACATACCTAGAAATTCTTGAATACCATTCAAATTTTAATATTGGAAGAATCAATACCATCTCTTAAATTTGTAATCACATAGCTTAGCATCGAATTGAAGTTGGAATGGAAGAAGCTTTGCCAATATTCCCATGCCTAGATTGTATAAATTCTCCAAAGAAAATCCTACGAACAATTTTAGGTGAAAATAATAAAGATTTCCAATCAAATATCAAGTGTCCAAAATAATGCGTGGCTCCCCTTTATTTTTATTTCCTCTTCTAAGTGTAGTATTAGTTATATTACACCCAAAAAAAATATTAAGATGTAGATCAATTGTGCATCCAACAGGACATCGTGGTAGTTTAGACTAAGCAAAATTCTTGGTGTTTTCATTTACTTTCTTCATTTTCTCTAACTAAATTTCCATGACTCAATTAGTGTATGCTTAGACTAAGGAATGGTAGGTATGTTTCATAGTTGAATTAAACATGAGTTACTTACTATTTATTATAATTTAAATTTAAATTTGACTATTTACACATGTACTATTTTTAATTAATTTATTTATTTTTCTACTTGAGACTAACTCTTTTTATTCATTAATTTATTTTAAAAATAATAATACATATATAATAAGATTAGATATACTAAGAAGGTCATGACAAATTTCGTGATAGTGTAACCACACGTATTGATGTTTTAGATAAAATGAATACTTGCACCACATGGAGAGACCAGTAATGGAAAGTTGTATAGACAAGCAAACCCAACATATAGGATGACCTTCGAGATTAAAATTTTAGCTCCTCCTTCATTCTAGCTAGACCTACTTTTGATTGAGATTGAAAAGGGTTAGAAGCCTTAAGTGTAGAAAATATAAAATGACAATGCAGTAGAACGAAGACCTCAACACTTGTTCATGTATGAAAAACAAATAAAATAGTGGTCTATAGAACTAAGAAATGAGCACAATTGTAGGAAAAATGAAGGCAATAAAAATTATAAATTTTAATAAAAGGACAAAATATGTCACATCCATTACATTCATTTAAATGAAAAACTTAGACACATTCATATGCTAAAAAAGACTAGTAGATCTGGAAATATATTTTAAATCTAAACTAAAAGTTACAAACGGTAAAGAAAGGAAGAAGAAATGTTAGATAAGGCCTAGACAAGTTCATGTCTGAATAGATCCATCCTCCATAAGATAATTGATTTTATCTTCCTTGATCCATAACAACTTCTAAAAGCAATGCCAAAGTAGTGCATGTTTATAAAAATGCCATAACAACTTGATCTACAATACACAATAGCCCTCATCTTGTATATAAAATTGACTTATACATAATTGAAAACAAAATCTAATTAAAATATCCAAAAAACAATAAGTTATAACCACTAGCTTGCAAAACTTACAAAACCTAATTATACATGAGACACAAACCACTCCTCCTCAAACCCCCCACACAAAAATGGAACCTCTTTTACAAACCATTTGGATGAATTCATATCTCATCATAGTAAGTCCTTGGATATGATGGAGTGGCTCTGAGACCATGATTGAATCTACTATTCTTGTCTCCTTAATTATACAAAATTCACATATTACACAAAATAGGTGAGAGGTGTTGGTGAGAGGCGTTGTCTACCTGATACATACTTATAGTGGGTGGTGTTGTAACACAATGATCCCCTCTTCCACCTTCGAACACTCACTATTGCATGTGCTAATTAAGATGTTTTAAACGTACGTGATATTTTAAGTTATATATAGCAGCCAAAAACTCTTATTGTAGACTACTTGATATAATATAAAGAAAAAGGATTCCAATAAAAATGTCGGCCAAACCTTTTTCACATGTGTACCACCCTGAGGTGACCACCCATTAAGAACTGGAAAGGGCAGAGTGTGGTGGCATCATATTGAATGCCTACAATCGAAAGGCACTAACGTGCAAAAATTAAGAAGCCTTGCCCAATATCAGCCTCAAATTAAAGAAAGACAAATTTTACAGTTTAGTGCCGCAATGATTGCAACATATGGCCATGTCAATGAGCCTTTAGGGCGTTCCTACTGTTCTTGTAATTGTATTAATTTCTTCTGTACATTTTCCTAATGTTGCTCATTCTTTCACCTTTATAATCAGCTTTGTTCAATATAAAACAAAACATATGGCCATCAAATGGGACAATCACTTTTACTCAGACTAACCCATTTGCATTCACTGCTCATATTCACACTGGTTTGTTACATTGAATAGAAAGCCGAATGCCAATACCACTAAAAGTAAATATACAGAAGAAGCAGATGATGAAGAAGAAGAAGAAGAAAGAAGAAGAAAAAGAGAGCAATCGGATCTCTGCCCATGTCAGTTATTACTTCCATTTGCCACCTCACAATTCTCAGTTTCCTCCCATATGAGCCTCAGAAGATTTGTGTGTAGCCAGAAAAGTGGGTTTGTGGTCACCAGGCATGATCACAAGAACCTTTTCATCATCTACGCATATGACCTCAGACACCATAGATTCAACATGGGTACCTCCTCTTATGCTGCCCCTAGCCAACCTCCACCAAGAGCATATGAGAATGACAGATGCACAGGCTACGAGGACCAGCATAGAGGCCGCTGCAACGAACAAACACAGCGCCGGAAAGCGCCATCCCAAATCCGATCCATTATAGGCTGGTGCAGCCGAATGGCCCATCGCCTCTGTCAAAATAAATCTCTGATGAAGAACATCCGTCATTCTTAACAGAAAAAACATTCAAAAGAAAACACCACCGAACGCTAAGGCAGTCTAAAGCTTTCTGCCCATTTCGAGGTACTAAGTATCGTGGACAGGTTATTTAACTTTTGCTTGCCCACCTTATCGACATTAAAAGACAAATTTGTCATGTTGACAGTATACGCATCTCAATGCATGATGTGGATCCCACTCGCGTCTGGATTTGCAGCCACTAATTGCGACTAACCCTAAACAAATCAATGATAAAGCAAACAGTACGGAATGCAAATAAACCGCAGTTGAATATGTTTCACTTTAAATGAACATTAGGTAAGTATACCTTAGTATTTACTGTAATGCTCAAGATCGAATTCCCATTTTTCCCTTATGTTCTCGGCTGACCTTTTAGAGTCCTATATATAATAATTGATATACAAGTACTATATTTTTAGGGAGAAGCTATTCTCGTGACATAACACACCTATGTATAGACAAAAGTAGCGACAAAAAGATTTGACGAATCTTGACGGATGTTTAGGCACATGTCATTTGGAGTGCCATCACCTATCCCATCGTTGAGAAAACATGGCAGCACCGACGAGTTTTCAAAATCATAATTTGGAATGGACAAAAAGCCCAACCTCGTTATTTCAAAATAATAATTTGGAATGGACAAAAAGCCTAAAACATCGTCATTTTCAACATTCACATTTTGGAGGTTGTCAAAGAGCACGGAAGGGAGTTGTAGCTGGTGTTTGGAGGCCGAAGTAGAGTGGCCACTCTCCCTACCAAAATGCATTTGACAGGCACGAGCAGCTAGCTAGCAGGTATGTATATCTGCTAGAAATATATTCCATTTTGCCATTCTACCTAGGAACTGTGAAGAATTGAATGGCTATTCATTGTGAAGATGGGTTTTCATTGATAGGTTTCCAAGGGGTTTCCTTGTGAAAAGGGGCTTTCATTTGAATTGCAAAGTTGTTTATGTGCTTTTGTGTTGAGGGATTTTTAATTTTGCCATTTTAATATTCTCACAACCTAAAACTTTTAGAGGAAGTCAGATGAAATAATTGACAACCCATTGTGGAAATATGAGTGAAATAAATGAATAATGTTTAGAGAAACCATAAACCATGTTGAATATATAACCAAGTTAGAAAATGCAATGTGGGTTCTGCAATGAAATGATATATTTTTAAAACCACATAAAGCCCATAATGTCGCCATTTTTTACATTCTCATTTTTAAGGTTGCTAGCAAGCCTGAAAAGGAGTTGTAGGGGTTTAGACGCTGAAGCAAAGCGACTATTCTCCCTACCAAAACACATGTGGCAGGTGTAGAAAACTAGCTAGTAGGTATGTATATTTGCTAGAAATATATGCCATTTTGCCATTCTACCTAGGGACTGTGAAGAATTGAATGACTATTTGTTGCAGAGATGGGTTTTCATTTGCCCTCAATGTGTAGAGGGTTTTACAATATTGTGTGGGTTGGAGATTTCATAAATTATGTACTCACCTCCCACGCTATGTTCTCCAACTTGCAATCATACTATGCATATATATTTAGATTATATTAAGAAATTGAAACACAATTTTTACTTTGCAAAAGACTTGTTATAAATTTTGAAGTTGGCTTTCATTACATTCATACTATCTAAATAACAAAAGCTTTTCAAGACATTCATACTATTCTGTAAAATTCCAAGTTGGAAAACACCGGGTGTTATAAAACTTGCAACTCACATACTATTCTATAACCCTTTACAAGTAACAACCCAATTGCTAAGTCACCCCTCACCTCAATTTGGTATTTTTTTTATTGTCTTGAGAACCTTTTGTGAATTAGATAGTAAGAATGTAATGAAATTGGAAAACATTAGGTATTATGAAACTTGCAACCCACATAGTGTTGTAAAACCCTGTAGACATAACAAACCAATTGGTTGGTCACCCCATAGCTCAATCTGGTTAGTTTTATGAAACCCCCACTTGCAACTTCTCATCATGCTCTACACCACTTAGCTTTGAACATATAGAATGGAATAAATGGAAAAGCACATTGTGTTTTCAAACCTGCAATTATATTCTACATTTATTTATAAATCATATGAGGAAATTGAAATGCAAATTTTAGTGTAAGTAAGAGTTGCTTTAAATTGTGAATGTGAATGAACTTCACTACAGTTTTACTGCCTACAAAACTAAAGGTTTTCATTACAAGAATGCTATCAGCTTTCTCCGTCAAGTCTCTTCGTCATTGTTTTTTATCAGGAGATTGGCATCGGGGATGGGGTGTTATGTTATAATGTCTATGTATAGGTCTGTTTTGTTGGAAATGGTGACATTTTGGGCTTTTTGTCCATTCCAAATTATTATTTTGAAATGGAAAGGTTGGGATTTTTGTCCATTCCAAATTATGATTTTGAAAACCCACCAGTGCTGCCACATTTTTCCAATGACGGGACATGTGACGACACTCCAAACAACAAGCGCCTAAATGTTCGTCAATGTAGTTCGTCAAGTATTTCTGTCGGTGCATTTTGTCAAGAGAGTGGCATGGGGGATGGGTGTTATGTTATAATTTCTATACATATGTGCATTTTGAATGTACAAAATGAAATAAATGGAAAAACACAATTTGTTTTCCACTTACAATTATATTTTGCATTTATTTATAAATCATATGAGGAAATTGAAATGCAACTTTTAGTGTATGTAAGAGTTACTTTAAATTGTGAAGGTGAGTGAAGTTCACTGCATTCTTACTGTTTACATAACTAAAGGTTTTCATTAGACTTATGCTATCTACATATAATTCTACCAAACTAATAACTTATAATTTTTATGTGGCACACTGCACCAAAGTTGTCTTGTCCATCAAACCCTAGATTTCAAGAACTTCCCTAACATTATTATCCTTTTCAAAGAGAGTACAAAAGTAATTTGAATAATATTGCTCTTGAAGCTTCGAATCAATGTTCACCAAACTTTGGCTAACTCCTCTTTTATCTCTTTCAATCAAAATGAGGAAAGCAAAGTTAGCCAAGGTGTGGTGATAATTGAGCAGAATGCATTAAAAGTTGCTCCAAGAGCAAGGATATTCAAATCCTATGTACTCTTTCTAAAAATGATAATAAGTTAGGGAAGTTTGAGAAAAATTTCAATGGACAAGACAATTCTGGTGCAATGTGTCGTAGGAAAATTATAAGTTATTAGTCTGGCAAGTGACACTGATGAAGCTTTAGAACTAATAGATAAAGTGGTTATTACAGTTCATAGTGGAAAATATATTGTGTTGTAGAAGTCATTCATGATAGAATTTACTTGTTCAACTCCACCCATAGCAGCATCTCTCACTTTCTTTTCCTGCATAAATTCTTGTGCAATACAAAACCTCTACAAATTGTCCACTTGTGCATTGCCATTTTCCTTTTGCATATACTACACATGCACCTTGCTCGACTTCTCAAGAGAATGGAGGATCTCTTCAGTCAATACATTATCTATCTCACTCACTCTACTCTACGTCTTTTCATGTTTTTAGAGAAGATTCTTTTTTCATTCCATGCATTCTAGTACCTATTGCCTCTAGTTCTACATTGACATTTTCCCATTTCACATAGTGCACATGCTCCTTCGTCAACTTCTCAAGAGCAGGAACAGTCTCTTTAGTCAATACATTATCTATCTCATTCACTTATTTTTCATTAAGAGGGGTAAATGCTTTTGACCTGGAGCTATGAATCAATGAGGTCACAAATGAGGGATCTCATCCCCAATATAAATTCTCAATAATTACACCCCAGTGGGATTTGAACCTTGATGGAAAGAATAACAACACAACAACTTAACCATCACACCATGCCAATATTGGCATCTATCTCATTCACTTTAGTCTACTTCTTTTCAAGTGTTTTTAGAGTAGATTCCTTTTACATTACATACTTTCTACTACATATTGCTTGAGTTCTGTATCGCTATTTTCCCATTGTGCATACTGCACATGCACCTTCCTCAACTTCTCAACATGGAGAATCTATTCACTCAATACATTATATTCTATCTATCTCATTCAATGTGGTCTTCATAAATTTTGAAGGTGATCTTCATTACATTCTTACTATGTACTACACAAATCTTCTTCATTACGTTCATACTATCTATATATAACTGGATATTGGAAAGCATTAGATGTCTAATCAAATTGAGCTAATGAGTGACAAACCAATTAGGTTTTTATTGTGTTAATTAGAAAAGGTTTTGATTACTTTCATATTGTTTTATAAAATTCAATGTTGGAAAACACTGGGTGTTATAAGACCTACAACCCACATACTGTTCTAAAACTCTTTACAAGTAACAACCCAATTTCTTGGTCACCCCTCAACTCAATTTGGTATGTTTTGTGTATTCCCCACCTACAACTCCTCCCTGTGCTCTTCACTCTTTAGGTTTGAGCATGCAGAATGAAATTACTCATAACACAAAGGGTTTCACAACCTGTAATTATTTTATGCATTATCATATTTAAACACATGTTCTCAAAAAACAATAATTATTATAATTTTCAATGCATGTCTTACTCATGTTAGCATGCAATGCTCGTGGGTGTACAAAATCGAAAGAAAGGGATACCTTCTCATGCAAGCCACATGGCTGGTGAGTTTTATGGTGAAACTCTTGCAAACAACACAAGAAACTCAATATGACAACGCCATTCTCTCCTCACTTCCGTCACCATAATGTTCCCTCATGTCAGTCAATTTTGTCACTTTTATCCCCCATCTTGGCAGGTCGTACACTACGTTGTTCCATCATGTTATGTATGTTTCTATGTATGTTTTTATGTATTTTTTGATGATTTTTTTGTATGTTACATGCCTATGGGAGGTGCATTTTTTCAAGTGATTACCTACTATTTTTTGTTCAATCGAGGTGATACCAAGGTCTTCATTAACTTCTTAACCTTTATTCTTGCTTAACCGATGTACACTGTGCTTTGCAACTAATGTTTCTTGCAATAATCTATATTTTTGTAGGTGTTTGTACAAGTAATGATATAAACAATTTAAGTTCAATGGTACATGGTATCTTTCTTGTCCATCCTCTCTTCCCTTATTGATTATGAAAGTTATGGCCTCTTTCATATGCTAGGAGAGATGAGTTTTTCATATATTCGAATGAACGTTTAGTGCTTCACAGTTCCACCAGAATGAAAAAATGGCAGATATTACATTGTTGATATATATTACTAGTGTTAGCGATAGGTTAAATTAAAAATTAAATTCCCATTATACAGTTTAATATGTTTGTTTATTTTTTGTATACAAGCTGGCATGTTGTACTCAACACAACATATAATTCAATATTGGTGAATTTTGGAATAAAATGAATTCTTTGTATCACAAAATACCTTTAATTTTCCAATTTTAATCTATTACTAATGCTTGTCTTTCTTCCAAGTGGTTGATATAGGTGAGGAAACATAATTGAATAAAACAAGGGCAGGTGGATTGAGAAGGATTCTTCAAGAGACATGAACCTTTTGCACTAAATGCAAGTTATTCTAGATGTCATAGCTTGAATTGCAAGTGTATTGGACAGTTAAATTTCCAAAATTTATTTTGTATTTAGAAGTTATGATTTATTTATAGTTGAGATGCTTAGTGTGGGGAATGTGCAAACAATTTTTAGTTTAAATTAAATAAAATAAATGTTACATTATTGTGTGCATATTATATCCCAAATTTTACGTGGATCATATTTCCTCCTTGAAGTGTGAGTGTTAAATGGGAAATGCTTAAAGCATCAGTGAAGGGTGATACTACATCCTTTTAATTATCCTCCTCATAATTGATTTGTGTTAATTTTAGGATGATTGCTCGAACACTACATTGGTATGATTTATCTCCCAAAATAGAACAAGAACCTTTGGATCCTTGGTATTTAGATCAAATATATTTGTAAAAAAATATAATATTTATCAATTTACATTAGAGTATTTCTTCATTTAAATCATGTACCTTTGTTCAATTATGAAGCATCATTGCATAGTTGGGTTTCATAAGGTTGTGATTAAGGAACATTATTATTGTAATAATTTGTACTTAGTATAATATACCATACAAACTACAAAGGTGAGGCCATATTAACACACAAATGGCCATTAGGCTTCCCAAATTTTGTAATGGAATTATTGATCTATAATCACAATGCAAAGTTCTATAAACACTATATGTTTTGTAATGTAGAAGCCTCTTTACACATATGAGTATTCCTTGTTTCCCATTTTGGAGCTTTAGAAACACAATGTGTTGTCAATTATGCAGATGCTTATGCCATGTTGGACGTAGCTAATCTCCCAACAAAACACACATATGTACATAACAAAATGCATAAAACTATACATAAAAACATACATAACATGATGAGATGAATGTAGTGCAGGTAGATGGGGGATAAAAGTGATGAAAATGGCAGACAAGAGAAAATGTTATGATGATGGAAGTAAGGAGATAATGACATTATTAGGTTAGTTTTCCCGCCTTCTGTCAATTAATAAAATTGGGCCCCGTGGCTTATGCAAGAAGCTATTGTTTTCAAATATTTTTTTGGCATGAGAATTGGAGGTGCACTATGAAGTGTGTACTATGAAGTACACTATGTATTGATAGTTAATAGAGTTTTCCTTTAATGAGAAATGTGTTATTTGATAAAATAGAACCCCATCTATACATTTGTCTATATATAAATTTCAAGAAAAAGATTGGGTATAAGTAAAGGTAGGCTTCAAAACACATTATGTTTCCCAACCTGCACTACACAACATTCACCACTATCAACAAGTTTATTCATTATTTCCAATAATGCTAAGAAATTGGATTTCTTGCTATTTTTTATGCACACCTACATATACAGGCTTAAAAACCACAAGGGATGGGGTATGTTGTGATGTGGAGGTTGAAAAATGCAGTGTGTTAAATGAAGCATGGAATTTTTTATATCACATAGCTTATGCAGGTTTAACTATCTACTCTAAAGCTTGGTCCATGCCATTAAGTGCAATTGAAAAATTACAATGTGTTTTCAAACCTCATATTTGTGTGAAGACATTCAAAGTTGAACATGTAACAACCAAATCGGTTAGTCACACATAAGCTCAATTTGGATAGTTTTTCTCATTTGTGATAGTTTTGGACTAAACATCAAAATTGCAAAATTACAAAACCCTCCATAGAAAAGCACATAATGAACTTTGCATATCAAATGAAAATCCCTTAAATTGAAAGGAAAACCCTTGGAAACCCATCAATGAATACCACTTTTTGCAACGAATATATGTTCAATTCTTCAAAGTCCATAGGCAAAATGGAAAAATGGCTTATATTTTTGGTAGATATACATACTTGCTAGCTAGCTACCCACACATCCAATGCATTTTGGTAGGGAGAGTATCTACTCTGCTTCGACCTTTGAACACTTGCAACTCCCTTCTGCGCTCCCCAACAACCTCCAAATTTTGAATGTCGAAAGTGGTGATGTTTTGTGATTTTTGTGCATTCAAAATTATGATTTTTAAAACATGATGATGGTTATGATGCATCTGACATTCATTCTTGTAGGGAGAATAGCCTCGTCCAATGGGAAGAAGCTAACATCCCTACAAAATATAGTAAAATAAAGCTATTATCCTTAAAAAAATATATGTCCTGGACATGATAACATAATGAAGCATGTCTTATATCCCTAAAAAAGGGTAATACATTATCATGTGTAAGCCATGCAATTTTGTAGGGAGATCACCTTCTGCAATTGGATGTGGCTATTCTCCCTAGAAGAATGCATGTCAGAGGCATCATAACATACAAAAATGCATTAAAAAATAGAAAAGAAACACACACCACATGATGGGACAACATAGTGTAGGGCCTCCCAAGATGGGGGATAAAAGTGATTAATTTCGTAGACAGGAGGAAACATTACGGAAAAAAAAAGTGAGGAGATAACGATGGCATCAAATTATTTTTCTTTCCTTTTGTCGGCTGTGACATCATGGTGAGAGTTTGAACATAAAACTTACCATCCTGATGGCTTCCATGAGAAGCTATCCTTTTCACTAAATTTTGTGCACCTATGGGTATTGTAGGTAGACTCACATGAGTAAGACCTACGTTCTAAATTGTAATAACTATTTTTTTCAAGATGTGTTCAAATATGATATTGCACAAAATAATTGGAGGTTGGAAAACACTCTATGTTGTGATTTCTTTCATTCTACATGTTGAAAGATGAAGGTTTGAGAGCATAGGGTGGAGTTGCAGGTGGGGAATATATCAAACTATCAAAATTCACTTGAGGGGTGAGCAAAGAATTGTGTTGTTACTTGTCAAGGGTTTTACAACAGTATTTAGGTTGCATGTTTCATAACACCCAGTGTTTTCCAACCTATAATTACACATTGTTGGTGTTGTCATTGCACTAAAAGGTTGACCTATCAATGTGTGATACAAGTGTCAGATAAAATCCACATGAGGTGGTTAAACCATATCATGAAGCACCCAATTAGTGTTGACTAAGGGGTGGAAGCATCGATATTCTAACAATCCTCCCCCCATGTGCGACCATGGGATTTGAACCTGCGACCTGTCTCTAACACCAATTATAATAAAAATAATCATGAGTGCACAACTTGACATCAAGATCTGCAAATGATACCGATGGAAAGCTCTCAAAAAACCCACATCAAATATTTAGCTTGTTTTCTCCTCTGACCTCTAGAAGTAACCTCTATAAAAACATGACAACATTTCATGACAAATATGAAAAGTTATCATGAAATGTTATCATGTTTTTATAGAGGTTACTTCTAGAGGTCAGAGGAGAAAATATGCTACATATTTGATGTGGGTTTTTTGAGATATTTCAAGTGGTATCATCTATAGATCTTGATGTCAAGTTGTGCACTCACGATCAACTTTATTATAATTGGTATTAGATCCAGGTTGCGGGTTTTAATCTTGTGGTCACACTGGGGGGATTGCTTGAAGCTCAATGCTTCCACCCCTCAATCAACGATGACTGCATTATTCACGATATGGTTTAACCACCTCCCATGGATCTTATATGACACTTGTATTGAGCATTGACAGGTTGATCTTTTGGTGCAATATTGGAAAGGCCAACACACATAGATAGTATGAATGTAATGACAACGTTTTGGTTACTTACATAGAAAGAATCCAATTGGTTGGTCACACCCCAGGTGAATTTGGATACTTTTATGTATCCCCCACCTGCAATTATATTGACAGTATGAATATCTTGGAAGCATTTTGTTTTGTAGACAATAAGAATGTAATTAAGTTCACCTTCAAAATATATAAAAACTCTTAGTTACAGTATAAATTGGATTTGAATTTCTTCGTATGATTGAAACAAAGAAATACACAAAATAATTGTAGATTGGAAAATATATTGTGGGTTGTCAATTTTTTCATTATGCATGTTTAAATCTAAATGGTTAAGAGCACGAGGAGGAGTTGTAGGTGGGGGATACATAAAACTAACGAGATTGACCTGAGGGGTGACTAAACAATTGGGTTGTTATGTGTAGAGGGTTTCACAACACTATGTGGGTTGCAAGTTTCTTAACACCCATTGTTTTCCAATTTCAGTACATTATTTCTATGCAAAGAAAAAGGTTCTCAAGACAATCAAAAAACATACCAAATTGAGGTGATGGGTGACTAACCAATTGGGTTGTTACTTGTAAAGGGTTTTAGAACAGTATGTGGGTTGCAAGATTTATAGCACTTAGTATTTTCCAACCTAGAATTTCACAAAATAGTATGAATGTCTTGAAAATATTTTATTATTTAGATAGTACGAATGTAATGAAAGGAACCTTCAAAACTTACCACAAATGTTAGTTATGGTAAAAATTGCAATTTAGTATCTTCAAGTGATTGAAAAATAAATGCACAAAATAATTGCAAGTTGGAAAACATAGTGGGTTGCGATTTATTTCATTTTGTAGGTGGGGGATACATAATTGAAACCAAATTGAGTTGATAGGTGACTAACAAATTGGATTGTTATGTGTATAGGGTTTTACAACACTATGTGGGTTGTAGGTTTCATAACACCATCTCTTTTCCAACCTACAATAATGCAAGAAGTGTTAGAGTAATCAAGATAATTGCTAGAATCTAGAGAGAGCTTGAGAGAGTGAAAATAATCAAGTGAAAATGGACGAATTGGAGGGAAATAGTCATTCTTGGTGGTCAAGATTCGGTAGGGGATTGTATGCTTGTAGGTGATAGAGAATCATAATGTCTTTACTGTTTCCTGATGAAGGAATCTTGTCAAGATGTTAGCTCGTGACATGTATACGTCCATGTGGTGTACATATATCCTAGACAAAAATTCCCTTCACTGACACAAAACGATAAGGACAAGTGGAAAAGTGGAGCAAAATCAATAAGTTTTTTGCATTATTGGACTTGTAAGGCTAAAATGAAGATAATATAATGGGAATTTGCAAGGGGTTCAAATTTATGCCATTACAATGTGGAGAAACCCTTGCGAAAAAAAAATCCACACCCAAAGAGATCTAATATTTTATTAATATTTAAGGAAGTACACCAATACAACAATCCTCTTTGTAATCCAGTAGCACTTCATTGCTCTGACAAACTGCAAACAAACTCTTACAAACCACCATCTCAAGGCTCCAATATATAGAATTTTTTGGGAGAGAATACCACAAATGGTATCCCAAAACAACAAGCAAAACCATCTAGAAAAACCCACGACCCTTAGTGGAAAACCCATAAACATGGCATAAAATATTGAATAATCACATGGTCTTCACATGGGTGCCTAACCCATAACCAATCAAGATTGGTCAAACTTGAGTGCTTCATAACTCATCGATGGCTCCGATAGCTATATGTAAGAGCATGCACCAACATGCAAACATGGGTGCCCAACCATGAAGAGAATGCAAAACATGTAAATAACATGCAAGGAAATGCACACTAAAGTGGTCCCCAATCACAAAGTTGGATGCCCAAAAGGAATATCCTCCCAAAATGCTCTATAATTGCCACCATAATTGGTCCACCTCTTTGAATATAATTACAATTTATCATAGGACAATAAATAATAAATATTTTGTCCCTTATGTCCCCTAGAACACTTTTCAAAGAATGCAGAGACACATAAATCAACTTAGGATAGAGATTACAATGTCACCTATTCTAGTAGGATGGATAAATTATTTGGTTGAATTTTAGTCTTGCCTGCTCCAATTCTATCCAAAATATTTATACTGCAAGCATTAAGCCCCAAACCATTATCAATAAGGGTATGCCTAATTCCAACATTGTTAATGACAACCAATATCATCAAAGCATCATTTTTTTTGTATTTCCCAAGGAGTTAATTCACTTTGACGAAAGACAATATCCACATTACACAAATTCATACCCTCAATTAAAGTTGCTACATCAGTTGGTTGTGCACTAGGAGGGATAACAATTTTTTATAAATAATTTTGAAGAATACCATGATAAACAAGTGATGTTTGAATCAAATCCCACAAGGATATCTTAGCAGGAGTGTTACAAAGTTGATCCACAAGATCATACTCCTTTCCACCATGTTGTGGTAAATAAGGGGCACTATTTAAAATAGGTTATGAGAGTGGGATCGATGAAGGAATGGCTTGTGTTTATCTTGGTTTCTTGTTATTCCTTGTGTTATATGTATGAGAAACTATGTGATAACTTAGTTTTTGTGACACATGATTACTAGTAAGTTGTTTTGTAAAGTTTAGGATATGTCCATGAGGTCTAGGAAAATTCCTATAATAAGAGGTAACTTAGGAGGTCAAATAATTAGAGGAATTTTTGGAGGTCCAATAATCAAAGGAGATATAATATTTAATTGTGTATTTAGAACCTCAACAAATTTGACTTCGTGTTGGTGATCTATTGAGGGGGGGTCTATTATCACCTTACTATCTTTTGAAAGAAATTTATCAATGATTTCATCTTCTTGCACCATAATTTCTTCCTAGGTAGGAGAAGTATTAGGAGAGAAAAAAACAATACTCTCATGTTGCTCAATGATTGGATCCTCTAATGCCAAGATAACTTCTTCACAAGTAGGAGAGGTATCAGGAGAAGAGCAACTAGTATTGTTGTGATTTTCCATGATTGCATTGACATGAACCAAAAAATTCTCATAAGTAGTGGAGATGTTGGGAGATGAATGAAGATTAGGTAAATTTATATTAAGAAATGTGTCAATTATTTCATTCTCTTGCACCAAGATACTCTCACAATTAGGAGAGATATTGGGAGAATGACTAACATACTTGTCAATGACTTCATTTCATTTCCTTAGATTCTAATCATAAGTAGGGAGATTATAATTATACAACCCATGCATAACCATATCTTTGAAAAGTAAACATGTTGCTACTTGCCTTAAATATATCAAATAATCAAAATAAAATTGAAAAAAAGACATCAAATTTAGATAGGGGACACTGAGAGAGCTTTGCCACAAAAAAATGAGCCAAAAATAGCAGGATAGAGGCACCCAAGGGGCATTAGTGTCCTAGGTAGATAGGGTTTTTGGAATTTCAAAGTTTGAATATGTAATGCACTGCTAAAGGATTTTTCTTCTACTTGCAAATAGGTTTAATAGTGAATAGTTTTCCATATTTTATTGAATTTATGCCAATGTGATGCAGAATGCAATTGTACAACAATGTGGAAGATGTTTTGATAGTTTTGAAGGTAATTTACAAATCTAAAATTCAATAACTGACTGATTCTAAGATGCCACAATCTAAAAATTATGATATTAATACAATTTTAAAATAAAAAAGTACAATGTTTTTTACTTTTTAAATTATATGAAAGATCCCTAAATACACTAAATTAAGAAGTCCAATTTAGATATTTGCAAGTACAAATAGATTAAAGACACAAAGACAAAGATATGAAAAAGCTTGCTAATGCAAGTGTAGGAGGATAGAGGTGCCCAAGGGTGTCCCAATCCTTGATAGGGCATCTAAAAACTAAAAAAATGAATGTTTACTAGATTGTCTAAGTGCTCTATTTATGTGTGCAAATAGGTCTGCAACTGAGTATATTTCTAAAATTTCCTCAACTTAAGACAATATGACTCAAATGAAAATATGTAACAATAAGTGACAATTGTGAATGCAATGTTGATTGTAGATTTGACCTAAATGACTAAAGTAAACCCTAATAGAACCTATGATGCAATATGTGATGCATAATTTTTGACTTTTTATGCTTTATGGTATAAAAATGAAACCCTAAACGAGAAATAAAATGCAATGCAAGACCTAGATCTAGTGTTTAAAATTTTAGAAGGTATATGATGATAATACATTGGATTCACCAAAATAAAAAATAAAATAAAGTTAAAATGCTTAGAATAATAGGATTCAAGGCCTTTCTCTAGGGTTTCATTAGGATGGAGATCAACAAGGTGTATAGATTGACTTTCAACCATGAAGGTGAGCCAATAAAATATGGATCTCCATCTTATTGAGTATTCAAATGGATTGGAATTGATTGACTATGAGTAACCTAATTAGATTATGTGCCCTAATATCAAAATTTCAAGAATCTGATAGTTGATAAACTAAAACAGTGAATTGTCAACAAATCTCAGAAGTGCAGAGGATTGTGTACCTACCCAAAAAAAATTGATGTTAGTCTAAATAGGAAGACATATTTTTCCAAGGGCGTTTGAGTCCTTATATGCCTCTCTTGCTCTATTTCTGGAGTTCTCTGATGACAGATATGAGATGTCCATTTCTTCTTGCAAAGTTGTCAAAACATTGTTAGATAATTTTGTAGGCGATTTTCCATGAGTTGACAAGTGTAGGGAGTCAATTGTAACAATGAACAACTTGTCTTAAAACTTCCTTCAATCCTCTTCAATCTTGAAACATGCACATTCAAAGAGAAAGAAAGGGTTTGTCTATTTAGGGGCTTTCCTTAGTCAAACCCTATGTTAGTCTTTCCATTTCCACAATGGTAATGCCAATGGTGAAAAGGATAAATGATAGGAAGGAATGATGAAATCACAAAGTTTTGAAACTCACCACCCTTTAATGGCTTCCTTGAAGGACTAAAGTCATACACATCACCTCAAGGTCTTGGATCTTGCTTTCTTGAATTCTTGAAATTTCTTAGAGACCTACAAAAAGGGTTAGCCTTTAGAAACAATGATAGCATAAACACACATGAACTCACATATGATTTGAAATAATTCTTGGATCTTGAATTGCTACAATAGGTTTTTAAAATGTTGTTCTTAAAAATAATGCTTGATCATAAATTCTCCAACTTTCTAGATAATTTCACTTAGATTTCGAATGATGCAATAACTAGGTATTTATAGGAATTTCTCTAATTTTTGAAAAATGAAATCTTGATAGCTGACATTTGCAAGTTGAATTTCAAATGTTAAAATTTTGACATTGATGTATTCAAAATTAGTCCTCAACAAAATAGGGGGATCTATATGCCCAAGGGCATATGGGTCCTGACCCTATTTTCCAAGACATTAAGTGTTGGGGGAAAAATATCAATTGGATGTACATTTGTTCAATGCTTGCAATTTCTTGGAAAATGGTACAAATGGACCCCAAAACACATAATTTAGGAAACTAGGTGCTTGATTAGGTCCAATAATTTAAGGGGGACAAAACATAAAGTGAAATTATCAAGGATGACAATTTATGGCAGTACATGTGATAATCTATTCAGAAGAACCCCAATATATGTTTCAATCTATCATCATAAAATGCATAATATATGAATTTGTAGCTCGAGGCAGGCACTGGTCTTGCATAGTTTTTCTCCCCCATTCTTAGAATAATTTTTAAATTCAAAAAACATTTCCCTACTTTAATTAGTTTAGATTTTATTTTTGTTCCAACTTCATACTTAGTTTTAAATGAGAACAAGGGTGTACCTTCGTGAATGTATCCATACAAACCCTTGTCATTTGTACGAATCTTATCTACTATATACTATAATAATACCACAACTATATGTATGCATCCACTATCATATAGGGATACCCACCTAGGTCTTGAAGAGCTTGAAGTGTAGGGGAGAAAAATGTAATATAAGTCTCCCACTTTTTGGCCACTAATATTGAATTCCTTGAGTGTAAGAGTTGGCTATCCTTTAGTGGGTTTCAAGGTTAGCTAGAAAAAACACCAACATGTTGGATGACTAGGCTATGACCATTTGAATTCAAACTAGAAATTCAAAAATATTGATGAAGATGGGCAGCAGATTGGAGTGAGTTATTGACAATCATTTGACCGTTAAATTTAACACAGTCATAGATGATGGTCATTTAACTATAAAATTTAATAAATTACTTCTGGTATTCATTTGATTGTCAAATTTAACACATTCTTCGATACAATCATTTGGCCATCAAAATTAAGATAGTCGGGCAAAAATAAAAATCACCAAATTTTTTTAATGCAAAGATGAAGTATTATATATTAAAATAATTTTTTTTGGGTGTTCTAAGCACAATGGTAGGGTTAAATTTGACCCAAAATGCTCTACAATGATGGATCCATGTTAGATATTCCAACATACCTCCCTCTTCAAATCCCTGTAGATTTTCCTTATATGTCTGATTTACATGAAATAAAAGGGAAAAAATGAATTTTCTTAGACCTTGTGAATTTAATGGTGAGCTTATATCTTCACCAACGAGCTCCAAAATAAACCTTTAATAGAAACTCACAAAGAGGAAACCCCAAATCTGGTATTTCTTTTCAAGTTTATTATTTTCTAGGTCATCATTCAATGCAAGAGAGGAGCATAATCAACTTTTTAAGATCCACCAAGATTTGAAACCTAAATATCTCAGAAAATACTAAGAAGTATTCCCACAAGATCTAATACCATGTAAGAGTTGATATATAATATTCTACACCACAAAAGATTTGGTTAACGATTATAGCCACCCAAGATCTAGGAACTTCATGAAAACACACAATAGATCAGCTACGAGAGAAATATTCTATTCTATCAAAGAATACAAATGATAGGTTATGATGATATAATTAATCAATGAATTATCAATGTTGATTTACACATGAGACCACATGCTTATGTTGCTTAGGTGAGACATAGGATTAGACAAGATCATGACAAGTGTCTTAATCCTATGTCATGTGACAATTAATATTAAATGACTTAGGACACAAGTATTGAAAGTCAAAAGATAAGATATAATGGCAACTAACACCTTCTCTAGAAAGATTCTCTGATAGGACCTAAGTAAACTTAACATGTAAATAGGACCCAATAATGAACTAGTTAGGTAAAATACCTATTTACACCAAAAGAGTGAATCATAGATACAAAATACACTTCCTACAGTAATGTACAATATAAAATATATGGAAAAAATACTAATTATATAGTTATGAATAAAAACATAATAAAAATATACTATACATTATATTTATGTGGGGAATTCCCTTTAAAGATCAAAACCACACACTCCAAAAATGAACCAATCATATTATAAACAACAAAGGTTACATTAAATTCTTAGGGACATGCCCTTATATCAGTATCACCAACATACAACTTTGGACTAAATTTAATAGAATAATGATACATACAAATCAATTATATATACTCCACCAAAAGCACCCAATTTATAGGAAAATATCAAACCAAAAATTATGTGTGGGTTCCAAAACTATTTACAAAATTGATGGAACTAAAATTTGTTTCCAAAATGATACAAATTTTAACACCCAAGTTAGCCTTAGTCTTTTAGACTATTTTTAGAAGACACTCTTATAATTATCATAAATTTTCATAGAATCCATCATATGTAATGCCTCAATATGCGTGATCATTTTTGCATATTCAAACCTATTCAAAGATGAATTATGACCCAACATAGGTCCAAGGGAATTCATATGACATTTGCATGGTGAAAAATAAGAAATATTGGATAACTATTTTTTTATATATTTTCTACATTTTAGTTATATGCATTTTTAAGGCCTTCAAAGTGTTTCTAGCTCTTTACTTTTGTAGAGAGAATGTTACCTTTGGCTATGACTCTTAGAAACACTACTTAGATATTCTAGATTTCTTTCCAAAACATCCAAGAACTTTGATTTATAATAAATGGACTAGGAGTTATGGCCCCATTATGTTGGGACCTACCAAAACCAAATATTTTAAATAAATATTTTCCCGCTTTTTAATTAATAAATAAATTAGAACATTATGATGTAGAGTTGAGATAAATTTTCCAACACTTGTCATGAAATTAAATTGTATGGCTTCATGACTATGATCCTTATCATGTTACACATCTTATACTTGCATATTATAATCCTTTCCATACACACATATTTTACATCATATTTATTCTTATGTGTTACTTATCTATCCTTATATTGTCGTTTATCTTCATTGCGGGATCAATGGGATTTATCTTTCCTCTCCCTCCTTATTCATTCTTTTATTATTATCACCTCCTTATATTCTTGCATGTTTATCAAATGATGATAAATTTTACTATGTCTACATTCCTTTTCATGCTTATAATTTTTCACCTCTCCTTTGATTCCTTACATCATTTGTATGAAACTTATTGGAAGGGGCATGTGTCTAACTAATGTTCCAGTAATGTATTTTAGTAGCAAGATCATATTTATTTCCATGCTTAGAAAATATTTTTTCAATCCATTTGCATTACAAAAATATTTTGCATAGAGTGATGAACTTTCAATAATAGACAAAATCATATATCCTTCAAATTTTACTATTTTTGAGAATAATTTATTTTCAAGAAAGTTCTAGTTAATGCTTGTTTTGAAATGTGAGATGAATGGTACTCATTACACGCTATTTTATGTTTTACAAATTTCTAATAGAGTGCTCATTGCAAGTGAAATTCAAAAAATATACATTACTTTACATAAATTTGGTTGCAAGTGAAAATCAATAAATATTTGTTACTTTACATAAACTTGGATCCTTTTATGTGTTTGAAAAATAACTAATTTACATGTTGATTGCTTGTTTTACTTTGACTTGCATCCATTTACTAGTTAATATGTACATCAAAGTTGGGGCTAAATATAATGGTTAAAACTCAATGCGATGCCCTTTTCCCTTATTTTTTGAGTCTACTTTGATTAAAGTGTCCTAAATGCAATAGCTAGCCTACAAATGACATTTTCCTGGCATATGGAAAATTCATTGCCAATAAATTCACCGCCAACAATTCACAACAAGAAAATTCATCGCCATGACAATTCACCGCACGAAAAATTAATTGCATGAATTTTTGGCGGTTAATTTTCCATGGCTATGAATTGTTGGTGGCGGTGAATTTTCCCGTAGTGAATTGTTGACGGTGAATTTTCCGTCAGTGAATTGCTGGTGGTGAATTTTCCTAGAACCCATATTCCAACATGATTTGACTTATGATATCGCCACATCTTGTTCTTTTTATTGATTTTGAAATATTGAATGTTGATCCATAAACCTAACATCTATCGCTTTAATCATATTTAAAAAATACAAATTAGACTAAAATACTTTTACACTCATGAATCTATCTCTTAAACTTTTAAAATTCATAATTCAAACTTAAACATTACTAAATACTTGACTAAGAATTAGTGTAATGATCACTTATACTCATTGTGGCTAAAAAATATTTAGCTCATTCACTTTGAAATGATCTAAGAGCATCCTAGAACTATAACGAAAACTAAGTGTACATGTGGGCAAAGGATATTTGCATGATTAATACACTTTTTACCAAAATAGTTACTAATTAAAATATAAAAGCAACTTAACAGATCAAGTAAAAAGTGCACCAACAGATGGGTGGGCCTTTATCTATCCAAAACAAATAGTGTTTGTGTCAAATCAGTTCCCATTGAGATGAGTATCACACTTACGTTTCACATCAGCTGTTGTTGATAAGTTGATACCAGATGTCCCAACCTTAGTAGCAGCGACCTACGCTCCAAAAAAAGAGTAGATAAGATTGGCCAAAGTATGAAAAAAACAAGTAAAATCTAGTCAGCAGTAGAGATGCTTGTTTGGGGGTAGCATTTCTGTTTAAAATAAATAAATATTCTCATTGGAAATTATGAGTTCATGGATATTCACAATTTTGAGTTCATGTCAAACACTAGATTATTGAACTATCATGGGCAAAAGGAAATGAATGTTAGTGTTTGGAAATAATAATAAATGCTTTTTCAGTTGATTCCATGTAGTTATGGATAAGCAAGTTTAATTAATAATTATTTGATTATGAAGTTTTTATATAAAATATATATAAGATGTAGTTATGGATAAGAAGGTTTAATTAGTAATTATTTGATTACAAAGTTTTAATATAAAATATATGTAAGATTTATTAATGGAATGAAATTATTGTAGTAACTGATAAAATTATGATTTTATTGATTTAAAATTTAAATTATAGAAAATATATTTATCATAAAAGTTTACAAATAGAATGAAATATCAGTATTTAATTTAGAATGAATTTTAGATATAATCAGTGCATGGTTCTTCAATAGAGTCTCATCTAAATATATTTTCAACATATAATGTTTTATTTCTTGAACTCTCAAAATGCTACTGAACTTTCTTTCTTCAATGATCGCTAAATGTTGTATCTTGAATTCCTTGTATTATTTTTCTACAGTTGAATGATTGATTTGTCATACCAAGAACAAGTAGGTTAAAATGTCTTGTCATTGGTCATATTCAATGTACATCAAATATGAAAATGTGAATAATGACCCATCTTAATTATGTATAGAAAAATGTATGCGTCAAACTCAATGTGGTCCTAATAATGAACATTCAAGGGACCAATTACCTTATGAACACGTGTCTTCAAAATTTTGGTGCACTATTGAAGTAGGCCTTCCTTAAGATATTTGAAAAGCTAAATCATATTAAGCAATGGATGAAACCCTTAGTAATAACATATAATGATAGAATATAACTCAATGAATCTCTAATTTCAATTATAAGGTTTTGTAATCAATATTTGCTGCCACATAATAAGAATGCCATTTAGAATTTTAATAAGATAATGTGCTAAAGTGTTGACTGTGAAAAGAATGAGCTCTCTGGCAATAACAAAATGACTACAATACTTCTAAGTAACTATGAAACAAAAGATTCATGAAAATAAATATTTTTGGTTCATGAAAGATTGCTCTTACACTCTAAATACTCATGTATTAAACACCCTAGGTAACTAATAAGTGACACTCTTACTTTCAAACAACTAAAGTAAAACCATAATGATTTACCTTAGTTATGCATATCTATGTTGAGTCTTCAATTGGTCTTTTCTCCCATTTTACCAATTATTATTCATACCTTTTGATCATTATGCTCTTTCCAACTCTATTGCCCATAATTTCCTCAATTTTTTTTGTCTTATTGTTCTGGCATCTATTTCTTCTAATTCATACATGTTCTTTCCTCTTCTATTTACCCATTATGATATTTATGAGAATCTATAATGTTAAATAGTGGCAATATGAAAATTTATTTAGGCAAATCTACTTCAAAAATATTATCAAAATCAAATTTCTATAATGTTACCAGATGGTTTTACAACTCTTTTTTTTAGAAATCTTGGGATGCACTGGGATTTGATTTGCTGCTAGCTATGGAAGAGTCATGGAAAAATGGTACAATGTTGAATAATTTTAATGTGACAAATATTGCAATCTTACCAAAAACAAAGGAGCCAACGACTTTTGCAGAGTTTAGACCCATCTCATTGTGAAATATAGTTTATAGAATTTTCACAAAGGCAATATATTTATGGTTGCAGTATCTCATCCCTAAAGCCATCTCGCAAGAACAAGGGGTTTTTGTACCAGGTAGAGAAATTGTTGAGGGTGCATTGGTTGCGCACGAAGTACTTCATTCTATTAACAATAATCATCTATCCTCGTTCATTTTAAAGCTTGATATGATGAAAGTGTATGACAGGGTTGATTGGAATTTTTGTATGAAAGTTTTGGCCAAATTTGGTTTTTGTAGCAAGTGGTACAAATGAATATTATCTTGTTTATTAGGGGCCAAGTTTTTCAATGATCTAATCAATGGTGCACTGTCAGGTGCTATGCAGGGGGTAAGGTAAGGGGATCATCTATCCCCTTTCCTCTTCATTATTATGGAAGAGGCTTTGAGTAGGACAATAAAGGAGAGGCATACTTTGGGCCGGTGGCAAGGCGTAAATATTCCTCATACAAGTATTTCAGTTATATGCTCTATCTTTGCAGATGATACTTTGCTATATGGGAAGGAAAATATTATAGAAGCTAAAGAAATAAAAGGGGTTTTAGACATGTACTCCTCAATGTTAGGGTAGAAGATAAATGCACACAAATCTAGGTTATATGTCTTTAACTCCAAGGAAACCATTAGAAGGAAGATTGTTCAAATTCTTGGCTTTTAGGTGGCAGAGCTTACGTGCACTTATTTGGGGATCCCATTCTTTATGGAAACAAATAAGACTTCTTACTAGTCTAAGGTCATAGAAAGAATTAATTCCAGAGTTTCTACATGGAAAGCTCATTGGTTATCATTATCAGGCTGCATTTTTTTAATCAAGACTATTTTAGCAGCAATCCCAAACTATTTTATAGCAGTTCTTAAAGCCCCTAAATCAGTTGTTGATTAGATTGAAAAGATTATTAGGAGATTTTATGGAAATGGAATATGAATGATGGGGAAAAAATTCATTTAATTTCTCTTGAGAGCATGTATTCTGAAATCTCAAAGGTGGAGTTGGAATGCATAATATTTTAAAATGTAACATGGCTTTTAGGGGAAAACTGATTTGGAAAATGTACAATAAATCTGATTCAAAGTGGTGTAAGATAATGTAGGCTAAATACTTAGATACACAAAATATGGCAAGAATTTTTACAATATCTAATCCCCCAAATGGATTTTCTACGTGGAATTTTATGGTGTCTTGTCGGAAGGTGGTCACTTCTTACTTGTCTTGGGAAGTGCATCAGGGTGAGGATGTTCACTTTTGGAATGATTCTTGGAATGGATATCCCCCTTTCAAATATTTTCAAGAATTGTAGTCAAGCTATCCTAGTTTTGTCTCAATTGTGGGGCACTAGATTGATTGATTATGTTGACTTGGTAGATTTGGTAACTGGGAGAGTAAAATGGAAACAATTTTTGGAAATGCAAATAACAAAGGCTCAAAAGGATTTCATGCATCATTCCTTAGCTGAAAGAGTAGTTTTTTTATCAGAAACTTCTGATAAGATCATTTGGGTTCCCTCCAAAGATGGAAATTATATAATTAAGGGTATAAAGAAATTCTTAATAGAGATGCTCAAATTCAATCACAAAGATCCTTTTCTTTCTATTGGAATAGTATGGTTTTGCCGAAAGTAAGGAGTTTCACATGGCTAGTATTGTGTAAAAGGGTGCTAACAAGTGAAAGACTTAGTAAAATAGGCATTACAAAACCTTTTAAATGTGTCTTATATGTGAAGAAGAATTTGAAAATGTTGATCATTTGTTCTTGTAGTGTGAATTTGCTCAAGAATGTTGGAAATTTGTGCTTCAGAAAATAGGATTTTTTGCTCCTTTGCCAAAGACAATTTGGGATCTATTTCAAGCTTGGCATGTATTATATAATTCCTCCTTTTTCGCTTGCATCTAGCACCTAATACTAGCTATAGTTCTTTGGTCATTATGGTGGGAACGAAATAAGTGCATTTTTAGAAAGGTTTCTTCTTCAATTCAAAATGTTCTAAGTATAATTAAGAAATCAGTTTTAGAAACAATTAATGCTTATGTTCAAAACTGTAAGAATGTTAGTTCTCTATTCATAGCTTGGGATGATAGTATTTTGAAGAATTGGAAAAATATAAGTTTATCATTCAAAGGCAGCTTGAAGCAGCCTCACAAGTCAAGTGTTGATAGGAGTTAGGTTAAATGGAAACCTTCATTCTCAGGCTTTTTTAAGTTGAATTTTGATGGAGCTTCGAAAGGAAATTTGGGAGTGTCTAAGGTAAGGGTTTGTATTAGGGATTTGTGTGGGGTTTTGAAGGCATCCAAGTCAATTGCTCTAACTTCAGGTACAAATACTATAGTAGAGGCAATGGCAGTTCTTCATGGTTTGTATCTATCTAGGAATTTAGGTATATCTAGAATTCATATAGAAGGGGATTCATTAATAGTTATAAATGCATGCAAAGAGAGGTCATGTTATAATTGGAAATTAAAATATGTAATGTAGATTGTTTGGGGGTTGCTTGATAAATTTGAAGCCTTTCATATATCACACATCTACAAAGAAGGGAATAGTTTGGAAAATCATCTGGAAAACATGGAGTGCCTAAGACAAGAAGTGTCTATTACAGAGGATAAATTCAATGTTGATGCTTTCCCAGTGTTTGTAGAATTAGTGGCAAGAGAAAAGTGTACTTAGGGTTATTTGAAACAAGGATTTCAATGGCTCAATTGGATCATATAAGTGCAACTTTTGATTCTATCCTAAGTGGCATCCACTAAGTTCAAGGCGTTAATGCATAATCATGTCGAAGTCTTGATAAATATTATCTGGTAATGTGATATCATAGTTAAGTTGGCACAGTCTGAAGCTTATCATTTAAATGATGCATGATGGTGATTCATCTATCATTTAAAGGAAGTGATGGGAGTAGGCCAAATTAGCACATTAATAAAGGTATTTATTTGCATAGGATTTGGGAAATGCGGAAAGGAGTACTTTGTGCAACAGTATCAAATCTATTTGTCAGAAGTGTCATCTCTATCAAGGTGGCTTTGTACTAGTTTTTCTCATGACTCATGTGAGCAACAATCATCAAAATCGAAATGATTCGTGAAAGTATTCATTCAAGCGAGTGAAGGAATTTTTCTTTAAATGCTAACTTTTTTTGGATTGCATGCAGGTGTAAGCCCATACATAGCACTCCATATAATGATGAAGTTACATTAGTTTTGTGATAGGTGAAGGACTTCAGGTGTGTAAGAATTGGTAGTGATTTATGACAACCAAGGACATGATGGCATATATAGGTTGGTGCCATCTTTAAACAAGCATGTGTAGGATAGCTTATATCATTCCCCAGGCTTGTTTGCATTTTAAGGAAAATTTGTGAATATTTGTAGAAGTGTTTCAAAGCTCCAAGTATGCATCATCAATTCTCTTCATAAGAAGGATAAATTTGGGTTTGTAGAGTCTGTGGTAGAAGGAAAATGGAATACTTTCCATGAAATTATTGTGTCTGGGTACCTATTTGTGATTGGGAACTGCCATTTTCAAATGCAATCAGGGATGCTCAACTCGTCTAGGAATTCACAATTCATTTTTATTAGTTTAAGAAGAGTATGAAAAGAATTATTGGGGATGAGATTTTGTACCCACAGGCATGAAGGGTAATCTTTCCTTCACAATTAGTTTCTATCTTCCTTTCAAATGCATTTGATTTGTTAGTCATTGCCTCAACTTCAGTTAATTATCGACAAAGTAGTCAAGGAAGTTTTCCTACTAGATAATAAGATTCTTAAGGGGGTGCAAGCTTAGAATTTATGGAAAGGACAAGGTCAAGTTGGTGGTCTTTTTTGTGCCACTTCCTACTCAATGGTAATGTGTACATCTTTGTTTTAGATATCTGCAACATGTGTTGGATAGGCATATTGTCGTGGTTGGTGAAGATATGGCAAAAAGAATTAGGAGGAAAACCAATGATTTATTGGCTCTTCTTGCACATGTTCATAATGAACATGTGGTTGCATCTATTCTTGAGATACACAGTATTCCTCATGTCCCTGTGTCTCCAGATGTTAATGTTCTGGTGGTTCAAGCTGCCCCTGAGGCGAATATGATAGACAATATCAGTTCTTCAATTCCTCTACGCCAACCTCATGTTCCTAATTTCAACATTTCCCTGGCGATGCAAACTACAGTGGGTGAATATCAAGAGCATCAGGAGAGAATAAAAATCAGCCTGATGTAATGGAAGAATAGGAAGTTTATGATAAGATGCATATATTTTGTTAAGGGATAATACAGTGAATTTTGCATATATGTTTTATGGGTGTATAGGGTCTTTAGTTAGGGTAAGTATGTTAATATCAAGCAATGCAATATAGTGTATAAATGGGGATTGTGAAATTTTGTCATATGCAAGCTGCCGTGATAACAAATCTGACTAGTAAGAGCCATTGTTACTCATTTTTGTAAACTCTTACTCTTATATATTAATAAATATAGACTTATTTCCTTTCACCAGAGAAAAAAAAAAAAAAGCATTTATCACTTTAGATCATATTTAAAAATACAAATTAGACTAAAATACTTGTACATGTGGGGCAATGGATATTTGCATGATTTACACTCTTTTCAAAAATAGTTACTAATTAAAATATAAAAGCAATTTAAGAAATCAAGTAAAAAGTGCATCCAACGTGGTGGGTGGACATATATATCTACCGAAAACAGATGGTGTTTGTGTCTAATCAGTATCAAACTTACGTTTCATATCAGGTGTTGTTGATTCTTCCAACTAAAAGATAAGTTGATACCAGATGTCCCAACCTTAGTAGCAGCGACCTACGCTCCAAAAAAAATAGTAGATAAGATTGGCCAAAGTATGGCAAAAACAAGTAAAATATAGTCAGTAGTAGAAGCCACATAGAGATGCTTGTTTGGAGGTAGCATTTCTGGTTTGAACTTCATTGGAAATTATGAGTTCATGGATATTCACAATTTTGAGCTCATGTCAAACACTGGATTAAAAGGAAAAGAAAGTTAGTGTTTGGCAGTAATAATAAATGTTTTGACTTATTATAAGGGATGATACATGCATATTAAGAAGAAATGGATATTGAGAGTGTTCAAGAGTTGATTCCATGTAGTTATGGATAAGAAGATTTAATTAATAATTATTTGATTATGAAGTTTTAATATAAAATATATATAAGATTTATTAATGGAATGAAATTATTGTAGTAATTGATAAAATTATGATTTTATTTATCATAAAGGCTTATAAATAGAATGAAATATCAATGTTTATTTTAGAATGAATTTTAGATATAATTAGTAAATGGTTCTTCAATACAATGTCATCTAAACATATTTTCAACATATAATTTTGTTTTATTTCTTGAACTCTCAAACTGTCATTGAATTTTATCTCTTCAATGATCATTAAATGTTGTATCTTGAATTCCTTGTATTATTTTGAGTTATGTTGAGTGATTGATCTCTCATAGCAAGTACAATTACATTAAAATGTCTTGACATTTTCCATGTTCAATGTATATTAGATATGAAAATATTTAGAATTACCCACCTTAATTATGAACAAGAAATTATGTATGCATCAAACTCAATGTGGTCCTTATCATGAACATTCAAGGGACCAATTACCTTATGAATGTCTTCAAAATTTTGGAGCACTATTGAATTGGGCCTTCCTTAAGATATTTGAAAAGCGAAATCATATTAAGCAATGAGTGAAAACCTCAATAATAACATATAATGATAGAATATAACTCAATGAATCTCTAATATCAATTATAAGGTTTTGTAATCAAAATTTGCTGCCACACAATAAGAATGCTATCTAGAATTTTAATAAGCTAATTTGCTAAAGTGTTAACTATGGAAAGAATGAGTTCTATGGAAATAACAAAATGACTACAATACTTGTAAGTAACTATGAAACAAAAGAGTCATGAAAATAAATAATTTTGGTTGATGAAAGATTGCCCTTACACTCTAAATACTCATGTATTAGACATCCTAGGTAACTAATAAGTGACACTCTTACTTTCAAACAACTAAAGGAAAATAATAATGATTTACCTTAGCTATACATATCTATGTTGAGTCTCAATTGGTCTTTCCTCCCATTTTTCCAATTATTATTCAGACCTTTTGATCATTATGCTCTTTCCAACTCTATTGCCCATAATTTCCTCAATTTTTTTTTGGTCTTATTATTCTGGCATCTATTTCTTCTAATTCATGCATGTTCTTGCCTCTTCTATTTACCCATCATGATATTTATGTGAATCCATAATGTTAAATAGTGGTAATATGAAAATTCATTTAGGCAATTCTACTTCAAAACTATTATCAAAATCAAATTTCTTCATGATTTACAAGGTCCAAAATGTTTTATCTTTAGTATGTTGTATGTTTTTGTTAGAAATATATTCTTTCTCAAATACCATGACTTTGTCTCCAACTTGTACTCCATATGTCTTCTCTCTGTGTCATCCTTCTCTTTTTTATCTATAATTTATTTTCTCTAACTATCCTTTGACTTCATCACATGTGATGTCTTCATATGAACTACAAATTCTTCTACTTTTGTACTTATTTTATCTTCATTTATGATAAATCAGAAATTTGATATATAATTTGGATTATTTTGATAAAATACTTCAAATGTTATTATTATTGTATTCATAAAGACACCAAAGGGTGGTAGCATGAGAACTAATCCCCAAGTAGGATAGAGATAATAAAATTCATTGCAAAAAACTAGATAATGGTGCAATAACTAAACTTCACCCATAACATCTATAGAGAGGAATATTGAAAAAGGAACATGAAGATGTACATTTCCCTATATGTAGGTGAACATATAAAACTAAACAAGGATGAAAAAATGAAATATTTAAATAATATGAAATCTTTTATTTGGTTTCTTATATTTCCCTAATTGAGTGGTGTGCACCCAATACTCCATTTGACGTGCTCTTTTTGATGTGGTTATGGGTATAACAAAATTTCTTAGAAAAATAGAAACATAAAGGTAGGTTTGGATGATGGGAGATCAAATATTTAGCATGAGGATAATGTAATAGTGGGTGATTAGAAAATGGGACATGTAGTTAGGATATGAAGAGATAAAAGGAAGGGAGGGCCTCCAATTTATATATTTTTTATGATGGAAATAAATGGCCAAGATGTATTGGTTAATGGAGGGCTAAGATTTGAGGAATATGGAGGCATGGATCAAAGGCTTAGCCTTGTGAAAAATTTCATAGGAAGAATCTAGAGGTGTAATATATAGGAATGCTCACATATGTGTGAGAACATCACGTGTAAGGAATACGGTGTCTCATGAAAGGGGCAAGTAAAAGGAGGGTGGCTGCTTTATGGCATGTGTAAGAGAATAGGTGGATACACATGTGTGAGGATAATTCTCACACATGTGCGAATAAGGATTAGGTTCGGTAGAAATGTTCACACATGTGAGAGGATGAGGGGGGTAGGGACACTTGTCAGATGATGAAAATTTTAGATTTTGATCCGTGCAGTAGGATTAAATAGCTAGGAATAAATGTACAAGGATTAAGGGTTATGTGGATCTAAATATTAGAGGAAATGGTAATGGGGATCAATCAACATAAATTAATTAATTAGGGTGATCCCACAATAGTGGTTTATAATTTTTGGCCAAACTGGACAGTAAAATTATTATTTTAAACTAAATCTTCACATTCGGGCACCTATAGCGGCTAAACCATGAAGAATTTGAAGATGATGCAAACTAGAGTCTCGTCACATTTTGTCTATAGATTTTAAAATATTTTCTTCAAAAATTGGAATCAGAGTGCACTTGGCCGCTAAATACCCCACAAAAACTTGTTTCTTTCATAAAACAACATTTTTAAAAAGTGACACACACCATATAATGCATAACCTTTTTTCCATGAAGGATAAAATTCTAATTCTTTCAAATTTAGATTTGTAACTCCGATATCTAAAAGGTACTTCAATTTGTTAAGACAATTTTTTGGTGAATATTTTTTCTTTAATCAAGTTTAGTCAAACCAATTACAGGAACTAAAACATATACTGACCATTATAGCATGGCATATATACTTACGAAATTCTTTTTTGTTGGATCAAGGACTTCAATATCTAAATTGCACTCATATTTTTTCAATTTTTTTTTTTTGATAATCTATTGTTTTCACATGTGCTTAGAACCAAGACCTCCATTTTCGATAGAAAACCTATATTTAATACAACTAAAAAACAAATACATAATAAAACAAAACATATTAAAATTATATTAGATTGGATATCTAAGATTCCAGGGACCTTTGATTCTAGTTGGGTTTTGTGAAGATTCCTCCATTTTCATCCTCAGCCCAAGAGCTCCGGAAGTGCCAAAATCTAGGTTTTGTGTCTCGAGGGGGATATGAGGAATAAAGAGACCATTGAACCCACAGCCTTCTATAAGGGTTTTTGTTGGATTTTTTGGCGAGAAAGAATTAAAAGGGTTTTCCCAAACCCAGGTTCTAGCGAACCCCTAATGGGTTCGGTCGAACCAATAGGTTCGTAAAAACCCCTAAAATCAAGTTTTTTTGCCATGCATTCATTTTTGTGAGTTGTCCTTCCTCACTTGAATTGTAAACCACTATTGTGGCTTCACCCATTAAGTAGGTGTTAATTAATTGATTTAGTTTAAGTATTTTTGTTATACTATTAATTAAGAAAATATAATTTATTTAATTAAGAGTGAGGGATAAAGATAAAGGATGAATTAGTTAATTAAATAAATAATAAATAATTATTAAATTAATGGCTAGGAAAGGGTAAATTCAAATTTGGTCAGGTATGGATAAATATAGGCGTCTACATTTCCCCCCTCTTTTTTTACAACTTTATTATTGCAATAAGTGACATTGTATCAAATAATAATTAAATATAGTGGGTAGAAATAGATGAGGACTAGTGTCATGATGTTGTACTTACTATAAGGATGATGAAGAGAGAGTTTGGTATGCCCCATTGAGAGGATAGGAAGGTTAAAAGAGCACAAGTGTGATCTCAAAATGATGGGAGGATTGGAGGATAAAGAATGATGGATGAGAATTGGGGAAATCAGTTATGGATTTGATATTATACTTGACATTATGCACCAACGTATAAGGAACCAAGGTGACAATGTGCCAAGTATATGAGATAATGGTCAAATGCAAACATATTACCTATGACACCATTATATGGAAGAACATTATATCCCTATGAAAATATGGTTCATAGACCATAATAAATGTAAACAATGGTAACACACACAAGAAAAAAGGAAGCATGAACAACAAGATAACAATAAGTTAGGAATGCATCCCTAGTCAAGTTGAAAATTGTTGGTGTCATCCACCTCCCAGGAGCACCATCTGCAAAAAACACCTTCACGAAAAATGAGAGAGGTAACACAAGGCCATTTCACCAAAACAAGAGTGAATAAAAATGAGATAATAAAATTACATATTCTATAGGATTTCAAAGTCATGAAATATGTGACAAGTAAAAAACTACCCAATATGGGAAATAAAACTACCCAATTAATTTCCCTAAGATAAACTTAATACACTAACACCCCCCCTTAAGTGCAAACTTTGGGAGAATGAAGATGTAAAAATAGGTCTCAGCTACACAACCATGTTAGGTACCCATTTGCAATGTAAAAATAAAAATCTCTCACAACCAAAGAAAAGGAGAAAAACCCTATGGGAAAAAACCCCTCTCCAAAAGAGAGAAAATAAATAAAAAACAAATCATGTGAGGAAGGATGGAGGACTCCATGATACCCCTCAAGTACATCATCCATCACATATATACATTACAATCGATAGCCCCCCGATAAGAGGGAAAAAGAGAGACTATGTAGCCCCCCCACAATGTGTAATCACCTGCAAAAATGGTAAGCGCTTGAAGATAAAACATGATCCAATGTCGAAAAACAACTTATCTCCATTTTGGAAGAAATAAAACCAAATACAAATGCAAGTATGCTTCCCATTCTAGATAGGAATTGAATGAAAGAAGCATGAAGATGTATTATGATGTCTCTAAAATCTACTCATGTATCACCAAGACCTTGGAAGATGATGTCATGAACCAATCAGGAACATGCCCAATCACAATAGGAGGTGACAAACAAGGTACCATTGGAAACTAATTCTGAACAATATCCAAAGACAAAGATGGTTTGACAATAGTTGTACCACAACTATCATCAAATAGGAGGGATATACCCTCAAATGTGTCCTAAAAATCTAAAATGTGAGACTCCACAAACAAGGAACCAATGTCCAACAAATAAGAAACCCAATCAGGAAGGAAATGAAATAATTTTTGTAATGAATCACTAGACGTGCTTAGTGAATCATCAACACAGGATGAATGGTCCTGATGAACCAGAATGATAGGAGCCTCAATCAATGACTTTGCATAATGAATCACTAAAGGTGAAGGCACATCAACTATC
>VDFB02168118.1:180525269-180556853 GCA_007258455.2 Sequoia sempervirens
GGTTGTTTTTGCTCCATCACAATCTCAAAGGCCAACATCCATTCGATGATGCCATTGCTACCTTTAGACAATTAGATCATATCATATTTTTTATCTAATAATTTACTCTTCTGACATGAGTAATCTTATTGTGACTCCTATGGTATCTAGCTCACAAGTTGTTATGTCGATTGTCATTAATGAAGTAGCTTAGTTTTTATTACACTATTACATTTCCCTTTATTAATTTTGCAATCAATCTTGAAGATAACTATCTAGATTAGTTATTCGACCTTAGCATATTTTGTATTTTTTTCCATATCAAGTAATAGAAGGAAAAAGATGTATTAGACTATGCATATATAACCTTTATCTAACATTTTATTCTCTATTAATAAATATTAATGCTCTGTGTCATCTTTACCTTTTGAATATAGTCTTGATAATTGATTCTTATTTTTAGCTTTTATGTTTATCTAACTTAGACTTACATTGAACTGTATCATGTTTGAAACTATTTCATTTCCTATTAAAGATATGTTAGATCTCATACTATGTTGTTGGGGTGAATTATTTCTATAAGGGTTTGAAGCATCACATCCAATGTTGGATCCATCATATATTTTCGAACCTTAATGGGTGCTTCCCTTGAAGGATTTAAATGAATTCTCTATGCTCATATAGGCCTTAGTTGTTTGTTATCCTTTGAACAATGAAGGGTTTGTGTCATTATGTGTTCATTTTATTAGAATTGAAAACCTGTTAGGGTTTTGAAATGTTGTAAAAAAAATTTGGTGCATCGCCTTAGTTAAGTTTTATTTCTTTATTTCCTTCTCCCTTTTTGCAAATAGAGAGGAAGAGTTGGCTTCTTTAAAAATATCATAGGTCATTCAGTGAAGCACAAATAGGTCCCCCATTCACTGAATTTCCTATAAGGCTCTTTAGAGAGGTGCAATATTTTATTATCAACAAATCCCATGGAAAACCAAGAAAGGCACAAAAAGAAACACGAATGTAGTAGCAACAGAAGATACAACATCATACAATGTCAAAATTAATGCATCTAACTTGTTGAGGGATCACTTCCCATAATAATTCTAAAGAGATATAAGAAAGGGTGGCTCACTACCAAATATGAACTGCTAACAATGCATTTGACCTATGTTGAAGATATAGTTTTGTTGAAGATAAGAATACTAATGTAACCCACTTCATTCTTCACCTTAGGAAAAATCGTAGTTCTCTTCTCTGAATCTTGCACAAAATTATTTTGCATCTCTATGTGTCATTTCACAAACTTACACAAGGAATTAACCTTATATATATACCATAATCAAACCAAAACATAAATTAGGTTGACCTAATTGATGTACCGTGCAACACTTCATCTTATCATCTCAAAAATAAATCATACATGCCTTGCAAAGGGAACCAAAGCATATAATACATTAACATACGTCAACATGACCTATAATTATTCCCATAATTTTTCTCCATACTTTAGTCATCTCAGCACAACTTAAAATACTTAGGTCAACACCATAGATGAAGTAACAATAGAATGAACCATCTATTTCACTCACAACTTGACACATGAACAACAAAAACACTTTCCACTCAAAGAAGAAACACTATAGGAATCCTCAAAAACTTCTATAAATCAACATATCAAAATGTTCATCCACAGTGGAATGCAGAGAATTCCTATCATATACTTTGTCATAGTTAAACTGGCATATCTAGAATGATACTCAATCACTATTATCTTCAATTGTGAAAGAAATTAGATCATGAAACTTTGGACTTATAGTCTTCCAACAAAAAAAATCATTACCTCAAAATGTCATAACAAAATTCTTCATGGTAGAGCAATGAAGACCAAAAGACTGGTTCTATAAATACAAGAACTACATTTCAGACTTAGGTAATTATCCAATCATTTGATTTTCACTAAACCAACACTTTTGCATCTTTACCACGTATTTCCATCAATAATGGATTGCCATAAATGAGAGCACCATATATTGTCATATGTTGATCATGCTCCTTTAATCTCTCTATTCAACTCATGTTGCCATAACACAATCTTCAATGAAAAACTTCCAACAATCTCTCCAACAATTTAGGTTTCCAATAGATCCTGCCTACTAGTAGTTGCTTGATTTGCGTCAAATTGTTGTCCTAAAGTTGAGGGTTCATTTTGAACTATTAGAGTTTACACAAACTCTCCATTTTGACATGCATTTTAATTATGTGGCTGATTGCATGGGTAACACCAATCATGTTCTCAAGCTAAGTTATTCTAAACTACAACAAGAGCCTTTGAAGTGTTAGTAGTGGATGGATTTATACTATTCAAGGGATTAGCATAATTTTATTTATTTTTCCCTTGATATAGCTATCTGTTTTGTTGACAATTTTAATTTTGGGACTTGTAAGGTTTTCTATTTTGAGCTTGTTGCTTATTTATTATCACCGACTCATTACCAAAATTTTATAATAAGGATTTGACTTCATGTAATTCATTTGAAGGTACAGTAGAAATAGATGGATGACTATTAGATGCAATGGGAATAGGAGCCAATGTGGGTTGTTGAGGAAGATCTATATGAATAGAGGCATTTACAGTCTTGGAGCTATTTTCCCAAATTGTATTAGATAATTCTATTCCCTGATGGCAATGCCATATGTATTTGGTAGAGTCACCCCACCCATAGAATATATCATAATAGCCACATCACTGTTCAAAGCCCTTAAATAGTACATGAAGGCATGATTGGGAGAAGGCTTCTCCAAGGCATAAATTCTATCCCAAGTCTTATGAAATTTTAAGTTGAAATCTCCCATGAATTCATGGGATGCCCTCTTAATTGTTGTTAATTGCTCCACCAACATATGATCAATCTTATCCTCAAATTATTTATATAGCCTTTCACCTTACTCATCCCAGTTGTGAATGGAGTTAGGCTGCAAACCTTTGTACCATTGTAATGCTTTTCCTTTCAAGGATGTGGCTAGGATTCTAACGACCATATTATCTTTTGTGATATTATGCATAGAGCATATATTGGCCACATCTTGAATGTGTTCTATTGGAGTAGTGGTTGTCTCACTAGTGTAAAAGGAATACTTTTTAAAACATTCACTGGTATGTCATCCCTTTGGGCTAACACAAGAGGGATACCACCATTAAAAGTGACAAATGTTTGATTTCTAGGGACAACCATATGAAATAAGGGTCTATTTATCTAGTTGGTAAGAGTCCTAGGTTGATGCAATCTATTGAATGAAGATGTAGACCGAGCTCTAAGAGATGGAGTTACAAAACCCCTACCTCTCCTTATTCATGATAAAGAATGCCTATTTTTTTCTTATAGAAGTAGAAAACTATAGCTCAATGTATTAAAATTGCCTCTAGAAGATGCCCTTGTTTGAATTTTGGGTATGAATTTGTAGGTCTAATCTAGAACCAAGTCTATTGAATTGCTACAAAGTCGCCAAATTTGATTGTAGAGTCACCAAGTACAATGTTGAATGCCTCTTCAAGGTTGAAAATATTGATATAAACACCTTTCTCAACAAAATGAAATAAATTCCATGAAACTAGTCCCACCCAATATGCCAAAAGCAGGGGCCACATGAAATTTCACACTGTTGAACATAGGCTTAGCATTCAAATGACACAATGAAAATAACCTCAAGGTCTGGGACATTTCAGTCGAGGTTAGATCTTCAAACAAGATCGACTTCCTCTCAAAACTAGATGCAACAATATTGATGCAACCCAAGACTAGATAACTCTACACTAATCCTAATCTATCAATCTATAGAAGGAAAAAGGAGAAGAGGATGCTAAAAATTAGAAAAATAACGATGCACCAAGATTGAATTTGTTTATTCCTACCTATGACTATACATAGTATTAACAAAATCCTGTAAAGAAGCTTATATAGTTCCCCATTTCATCAATTTTATAAGAAAGCATGAACATTGTGGTTTAAAAGATAAAAAGTGGTAGAGATTTCCCAAAATCAACACTAATAACAAGTTAACACAATCATATAGTCTACAAAATTGATAAGATTTCATGCATGCATAGAGGCATCAAATGTTACACAAGACAGAAGCATTGAGAAGAGGTAAAAATAGTGATTTTATTAAGATAAAGGCATGAAAGCCAATTTTATAGTTGTAGAATGCAAAAAATAGCATAATTCTACTAAAGATAAAGAAAATCCAAGGAAGAACCCTTACAATGAGCACAAAAGTACCTTATATCATCCGTAGGTTATAGAGAGATAGGGCATTTGACTAGGTAGGAAACCCTAACCAAAATCATTACAAATTAGGTGCAAACATGCATCCATCCAAATCCCAAGCCAAAATATTACCATAATAACCTTGACATCATAGCCATGCTTCCACAATGATGAATCCATGAATGAAGATCAAAATCCCATAAAATCTGTAGTAGAAACATAAAGTTAGGGATGTCCCTTTGACAAAAAGTGGTATGTAAATAATAAATGAAGCATGGGAGCCATTTTTTCCACTTGTAGCTAGTAAAAAATCCATTTGAAATCATTCGTGAAGCTCAAAGAATCATATGTGGTAGTTAGGTAGCTTGATGCAACATTAATGGTGATTTCTAGGTCAAAACATGAAAATCCATCGAATGGCGAGAGTGGGGAACACGGAACGGATTTGGACTTTGTCCAAATCTATAGAGGGAACTCAAAATATTGAAAGGACAGAATTTCCTTCGGGGAATCAAAACCTCAATGGGACATTGTGGAGGAAAAATATCCTTGGTGGAATCAAAACCTTGACAGGACATTTTGGAGAAAAAATGTACTTGGGGGAATCAGAACCATGACAAGACATTTTGGAGGAAAAAGGGGAAGGGGAATTAGGAACGAATTTGGAAACATTGTCCAAATGTTCGGAGGGAACTTGAAAGGTCAAAATATCCTTAAGGAAATCAAAACCCCAATAGGACATTTTGGAGGAAAAATATTTAAAGGGAACTAAAAACCTCGATAAGATAGTTTGGAGGAAAAATGTCTTTTGGGGAATCAAAACTCTAACATGACATTTTGTAGGAAAAATATCCTTGGGAGAATCAAAGCCTAGATAGGACATTTTGGAGGAAAAATGTCCTTGGAGGAATCAAAACCCTAATAGGATATTTTGGAGGAAAATTATCCTTGGGGAAATCAAAACCTCGAGAGGACATTTTGAAGGAAAATAATCCTTAGGGAAATCAAACCTTTGATAGGACATTTTGGAGGAAAAAATGTCCTTGGGGGAATCAAAATCCTGATAGGACATTTTGGAGGAAAAATGTCCTTTGAGGAATCAAAACCGATAAGACATTTTTGAGGAAAAAGGGGAAGGGGAACCAGGAACAGATTTGGAGGTACCAAAAATCTTGTAAGGACAAAATGTTCTTGGGGGAATCAAAACCTTGACATGACATTTTGGAAGAAAAATGTTTAGAGGGAACTAAAAATCTTGACAAGACATTTTGGAGGAAAAATGTCCTTAGGGGAATCAAAGCCCCAACATGACATTTTGAAGGAAAAATGCCAAAGGATAGCTGCCCTTGAGATTTTCAACTAGGTATTTGACTAAAGCTTAGCAAAAGGATAAAAAAAATACCAGAGGGATACTTGAGCATGATAAACCCATTAAGATTTCTTAGATTGGTTATAATTGATCTGAGAAATGCAATGGGAGGCACAAAGTAACAACATTAGTGTGATAGGACTCTCAGCCCTACCAAATTTGTAGGAGAATGGTTTAACACTCCATACAATGTCCTTACATGAAATTGGTCGTTAAGCTTAACAACAACTAGTAGAAAATCAAAGATGTGAAGGTCTAGGAGAATATTTGTTGCAAAAGAAACTATAACTAACGTTTAAGAATAAAGACTCTCATACCAAAGGTGACATCCATAAAGAATTGATAATATTTTTTTAAAATATAATCTACATCTTAAAGTTGAGAAGCCCATATGTTTCTAAACCTACTCTAGTCAATTTCTACTTTTAATTGGCATTTAAAAGCCATATTTCAAAGTTTTAGTAAGCTATTTTAACTCGGCTAGGCTGACTTACCATATTAATATTAATATATATAGTAAAGTGAGAGCCAAATAGATCCCTCGACTACCCTATATAAAAGAAACAAGAAGTGGAGAAAAATGATTCTTAATAGGTAGTTGTAGCAATTGAAAATTGTGAAATGTAGCAAACTTTAGGCCTGTCGTAATCGTTGAAACGCATGCGTTCGACCAAAAGATCCCATACCTTCTCCATGGAAAGAGAAAAACAAACACCCGAAATCCTTCGTCGTAATTTCCAACTCCACAAGCTGCCGGGCGAGCAGAACAAGTTTAGGTAAAAGTGGTTAGCGAAAATTTAAAATAAAGCTAACATGACACAGATATGGAATTTTAAATGGAGCCGACAATGGAAGTAGAGGAATTTGTTCCTATGAAGGGTTCATTCTTTTTGTATAGCAGTAACGATAGATTTTTAGGAAAGATTTCATCTGAAAAAGATGTGGCACAGTTCGCCTGCACCCAGATACGAAGAATCACATATGGGATGGCACTCTCCTGCCCTCTATATCTTCATTGGACTGGCCACTATGGTGGGCCTTCTGGCCTTTGTCTTGCTCTTTCTTTTCTGCACTTGTAGGATTGCTAGTACCAATCTAAGAGGAACTCCCTTCCAGGGGAGGCTTGAATCTATGGAGCCTGACCCACTTATGACTGAGATCATACGTTTAGATAATGAAAAAGCCCTGGTGATCATGCCTGGTGAACAGAAACCTACTTTTCTGGCCACACAACTGCCCTCTGTGTGTGATAGTACTGAAACTTGTGAAGAGAAAGAAGTGCAATAGTTTTTCTTTCATGGGAAAGGACTGTAACAGAAAAGTGACTCTTGATATGGAGCAAAATTCCATTCAATGTATACGCCACTGTACATGTTGCTTGTAACTTATAGAGAAATTCTTGAGTCCTTGGACGATACAGCTTCTGGTTTATCATGGGATGGCCTTAATAAATTGTTTTGTTCATTGTTTTAGATGTTTGGAATCACAGCATTGATGGCAGGGAACATCAGTTATGAAGGTCAAGATAGAATGGCCGTTCTCTACTGTTCTTATTTTTATTTCTGAATGTGTGTTTTTATCAGTGTGTTGAGCATTTAGGGTCGACACTGGGTGTATGCTTTTTGCTTTTTTAAGATTATAAGATTCTTTGTGGATGTTGAGTATTTTTAGCATAGGCAAGTAAAGATTTGATCTTTGGTATAGTAAAAATGTGCAAATATGTAGTACTGCTTGATCAACTTGATTTATCAAAATGAGAATTGATGTTTCTAACCCTCACCTGCGTGTTGCCAATCTTATTGATATATTTAAATATGAATTCTATAATTTGCACTCATTTATGTCATTGTTCATTGCCCTTTCCTTTGCAATTTGAATTGAGAATGTTTTTTATTAAGTAGGGAAAGGGTCCACTCTCTTACATTAAGCTGAGTTCGAACATTAAAGTAAGACATGATGTTTTAATAGGATAAACAAAATTGAGAATGTATTAGGTTGAATCTTAATGTAGTGGAAATAAAATGCTATATAATATATTAATTTAATTTAATTTTTATTTCATTTGTATTTGGTCAAAGTTAGGATATTACTAGTATTATTACGTAGAATGTTATTCTTAATTTTTCATATATAATTTAAATGGGGTGAATATTATGTGAATGTTACTCCTTTTTCTCCTTCTCATATTAAAAATGAAAATTTTATTATATCAAGAAAGGTAGCACATCAAAGGGTATGTTGTATGGGATATTTGTCATTGTAGCATATGAAATTTGACTCTAATTAAAGGGAAAATAATTTTCTTTGAGATAAATTCCATATATTACATTAGGAAAAATCATTGATGATTTCATTTAAGTAAACTTATTAATAAGGTTTTATTCTCGTTATCATTTTCTAAAGTTTTGATTTGAAACAAAAGTGATACTAATTGAGGTTAATATGCTTAAGGAAAGTAAACTAGTAAAAATAATTGAGAAAAAAAAAAAAAAAAGTAACTTTCTAATAATAAGAATGGAAAATGCAAAGAATAAGGAATTTGGAGTGTAAATTTAAACGTCCCTACTTGGGACCTCAATGTAGTGCAATGACACCAATGTGATGCATTGTCATCTTTTAGGAAGAGAAAATCCATAACACACCATAACTCAAAATGATAAAAGTAACATGACTAAATCTACTAAAACCGATATTATTTTTGAAAGATAAAAATGAAATAAAATAAGAGTAAATGGATGGTGTTTAGAAATATTTCATGAAATGTAATAATTTCACCTCCAAAAAACCTATAATAATAAAGAAGAAAGATTTTTTTTGCTTTTGTTAGTGGCTTGTCTCAATCAAACCTCATATAGGTCTCCCGTCCTCCACAAAATCATTTTTTAATAGATTTTTTAATGAAAATGATACAATATTATGAAAAGGAAATGCTAAATAATAATAGTAGAATCTAGAGTGAATGGAATCCTAAATATAAGCATTGTTAGCACATATGAATTAAAAACTCAAATAAAAGAGGTGAGGAACAATAAAACAAGAATAATATCGCCTCTAGAGCTTGAAACCACAAAGAAAGATGTTAATAGTTGTTGTAAATTTTTACCACTACTCCACGAATATGATATCACACTGAAAAATGTTGTTTACATGCACAATAGACTAGTAAAAGCTTTAAAAAATGATCTTGTAGTCTATTTGTTTTTCTTGAGAGGGAGATGAATCTTTTTTTCACAAATTTTCCTTCTAAGGCTAGAATGATAAATCTTATTTTTCCAAATTGGAAAGAATAGATGGAAACATGTATCGAACAATTGCTTGTTAGCAAGAAAAGTGGGGAGTGAAGGACATGAGTTTTGAGCCCCAAGTATACTTTATATGTTATTTTTATATCCTAGACATTGAAATAGGAAAAGGATCATGTTAAGAATTAATTGTGGAATGAGTTCTTAAGTTATTCATATGTGACATAGATTATATCAATCATATAAGACATCAGAATCTTAAGATATGCACAAACATTTGTATTTTGATATCATTACTTTTTTAATATATTGTATTCTTCATATGTATCCTTTTATATATATTTGGTATTATATCATTCTATCATTTCATACACTTATCTAGCTGTCACATTATTTTCATATCTTATACATGAGTTATCATGTTGGGATGTGTCCTTTATAAAATATATTCCTTTTTTGAGGTATCTTTTCAACCTTGATCTTTGCATTCCTTCTGTAGTGTTTTTCCGTAGGATTTTCTCTATGCTATCTTTGTTCTAGGTCCCTAATTTGTCATTTAGCTCGCCAACATCATCTCCTTTCAAAACTATGTTTTTTTACTCAAGAAATGTAGAATGAATTATTTTTTTGGGAGAATGTTCTTGTATAGCACATGCTTGGGTGGGTGAAAGTATTGTCCCTCTAGATTTTATATTTTTGGAGAAGATGGTTCTATGCGTTTATTTACATCAACATATTTCTATGTGTTTATTTACATCAACATATTCCTACTACATTACTAGAAGTAGAAATATGTTGATGTAAATAAACGCATAGAAATATGTCCATGTGTGTCATGTATGAGGTTGATGACATGTTCCAAATGCATACTCACTATCCTCAATACATTTTTTAGTTGTTTAAACTATTATTTATACTACTCTTGTTGTTCCTACACCTAGTGTAACTAGATATGAATTACTTCCAATTGTTCTCTTATCTTCCCATCAACATCCTATAGAGCATCATATGTAGTTTTATCTTGAATAATATATTATTCAATTTTTTCCATCTTCTCTTCAAGGTTTGTAGTGAGGTTCTGTCATTGAAGAAAAAAATTATAGAGGGAATTAATGTTACTTTTAGTATTCTTTATGATGTTTATATAGGATTTTAGTACAGTATGAGAAGTGGAAAATTTCTTCCTCTCCTTGTCCATTTTAGCTTTATTTAAATCTATAGTGATTGTTAGAGGGAGTTCTTTTTTTCTCATATCTTGTATTAGTCCATCTGTAAAAAAAAACTTTCTCCCCAATTATTGAGATCAGTCTCCTTGTACATGGGGAAACATAGGTTGGATGTTGTTTATGATCTCTCTATTATTTTTTATTATCCAAGTTTTGTTTTAGTATCTCCTCTCAAGACATTTCTTGGAAAATTTCCCTTAATTAGAACTTGAACAATGGGGAAATGTGGGATATATCCACTTATGATCCTATTAGTGGGAGATGTTGTACCTATGGAGATGTAGTGGCCTAATTTTTCTTCTATTTCTCTAAAAATTCCTTAATATATTGCACTAGTGAAGATGTGGAGGAAGAGGATGGTTTTACGCTGATGGAGGAGATGTACAGGGGATTTCATGGTCTATATTTTTATTTCTTAGTCTTATACCTCCATTAATTCTTTCCTTGGATTCAAATATCTCTTCTTGGATCTACTTTATTATCTAAGGATCATGGAGCATCAAGCTTTCCACTCATTTCTTTGAGAAGAGATCTTGAGCTTAAATGTATTAAATCTTTTTATACATAAATAAAAAGCCTAAAAAGCCTTGTGGAATTTGTTAAATCATACTCTCCAACATCTTAACAAAGATAACTATATATATAATTATTTCCCTTTCTATGATCACCCTTTTTGGGGCCCCCATCTCCCTATAGAGTGCAATGTTTTTTTGAGAATTCCCTAGTTGAATAGGCCACTAAAGATTTTATTTTCATCCAATAAATCCTTCAGTTGTTGTGTATTGGATGTATCCTCTTCTTGTTCTATCTATGATTATGGAGAGGTCTATTTTTGTACCTTCTTCTTTTGTCTCTTTGAATTTTGTTCTTTAATCATCTACAAGAGTTCTTATGTAGCTTCTTCTATTGATGGGTTTCCTTATCATAGTGTAATATCAAATTTTATTTATACTTTCCATTTCCCTCTATCTATATGGATGTGGTTGGAGAGGCTCCTATGTGTAACCTTCTTGATCTCTGTGGAGTTGAAGTACCATATTATTTTAGGTCTTCTTTTGGTATCCCTCATTTTTTCTTTTAATATTTTTTTATCAATTTTTTTATGCTTTCTTCTCAATTACTTTATTGATGAATTTCCTATATGTAGATAATTTATTTGTATTTAGATCCCTTAAAAATTTGAGTAGTATTGTGGAATATGCATCTATTTATTTGTGGTTCATCTCATATGACAACTACAAAATCCAAGACGTTTGGGGTTATATTATGTCTATTAGGGTGTAATCCATGTCCACTAAGAAAAAAATTCCTTTTATGTATTTGTGGACCATATTATAAGATATCCTTTATTGATTTTGTAGCTTCTATTGTAGGTCTTTGAAGAATCCCTAATATTTAGCAATAAATATAGTGGCATGTTTGAAGAGGTAGGCATGGTCATTGATCTGAGTTGATAGTGGTCTTTTTTTTTTCTAGATATTCCCCACATAGAAGTTAGTAGTTGATGTAAAAATTATAAATTAAGGAAAATATGTGACTCCCATACTAGAACTAGTAATGTGACTATTTGGTGTGTTGGATGTTTTCTAAAAGATGTTCTTGGATTGCCTTATTGGTGACAATCTAGTAGATCTATGTTGACAAGAAGAAAGGTTGTTGTGATAGAAGAAAAAGTAAACTCATGTTTTCTTTCCAAAGTTGAACCTAAAATATTTATTGAGGCGTGTAAAGATGAATATAGGATTAAGGCTATGGAAGAAGAAATAATGCAGATTGAGAAGAATCAGACATGGGAACTTGTCCCAAGACCAACAAATAAGAATGTGATTGGAACTAAGTGGGTATTTCGAAACAAGCTAAAAGCTAGTGGAGAAGTGGTAAGAAATAGGGCAAGACTTATGTGTAAATGCTACTCACAAGTATAAGGAATACATTTTGACGAGACATTTACTCCAGTGGGAAGAATAGACACTATTAGGATCTTTTTGGATTTTACAACACAAGGATTTCAAGGTCTATTAGATGGATGTTGAGTCTACATTGCTAAATGGCACGAGTTGGAAGAAGAGATTTATATTGAGCAACCAAAATAATTGTAGTTATCAAATAATCCTAATATGGTATACAGATTGAAGAAGGCATTATATAGACTCAAGCAAGCTCCTATATCTTGGCATGCAAGATTAGATAGGTACTTGTTGCAACAAGGATTCAATAAAGGTACCACATATAGAATTCATTATTTTAAAGTTGAAAAAGATCAAATCTTGATTTTAGTTGTGTATGTTGATGACGTAATCTTTCGAGGTAATGAAGCAATGTGCAAGAGATTTGTAGAAGAGATATAGAAGGAGTTTGGGATGTCCATGTTTGGGGAGATGATTTTTTTCCTTGGACTACAAATCAATTAGAAAAAAAGGTATATACATTTCACAATCAAAGTATGTCAAGTAAATGTTAAAGAAGTTTTGAATGGAAGACTCTAAACAAGTATGTACCCCTATAGATATTGTTTTTAAGCTAAGAAAGAATGATGAATCTCCTAATATTGATCAAAGCAAGTACAAATCAATGATTAGAGGACTACTATATCTAACTTCTACTAGACTAGATATCATGCATGCAATTTATCTTGTGGCTAGATTTCAAGAAGATCCCAAAGAGTCACATGTGGCAGCAGTGAAAAGAATATTCAAATACTTGAAGGGAATTTTGAAACATGGTTTGTGGTATCCAAAGGATAGTGATTTCTCTCTAAGTGCTTATACAGATGCAGATTGGGTAGGTTATGTGGATGACACAAAAATTACAAGTGGTGCATTCTTTCTTAGAAGTAGGTTGTTGTCTTCACTAATCAAGAAGTAGGATTGAGTGTCATTATCTACTGCAGAGGTAGAATACATTGCTACAACATCATACTACACAAAGTGTTATAGATGAAGCAAACTTTGAAGGATATTAGAGTGGTATATGATGAACCTATTTCTACCTTATGTGATAATACAAGTGATATTAATATTTCAAATAATTCACTAATGCATTCAAGGAAAAAGCATATTTCAATCTAGTATCACTTTTTGAGAGAAAAGGTTGCAAAGAATGAGGTGAAGTTGGAATATGTGCTACTAAAGATCAAGTTGTAGATATCTTCACAAAGGATCTTTCTAAGGATACTTTTGAGTATCTCCAAGAGAAATTGGGGTTTATTGCCACTCCTTTTAACTTGATGCATAAGGATATGCATCAGTTAAGTGGATATTGAGATTCATTCCTTATTCTAGACTGATGATAGTGGCTACCTCTCAAAGGAGTAGATAGTGGCATTGTTGGTTGTTGTAGTCAAGGAGAGTAAGTGTTTTCATTGTGTTGTATAAAGGTGTTTTCCTTTTTCAGCTTTGTCAAAGGATATGTGTAGTAGTTGCTAGCTGGTGAAGTATGTTGTGTAGTGTGTCGAGAAGGTGTGAAGAAAATAGAGTGTAGTAAAAGAAAAGGTAGTTGCAGAGAAATTTTCCCTTATAGGTGTAGCCTTTGGGGGATATAAAGTATGTATTTTGATGTCAAAGGGGGAGGGACACAAGTGTACCACCCTTTTCCATTAATGTCAAAGGGGGAGAGAGATTTAAATGAAAAATCATATGAAGTAAGGAGGAGAGAAGTCTTATGAAAAGGGTATGAAAGAGAAAGTTTCAAAAAGGGTATGATTGTGTAAGGGGGAGTAGTATGCATTGTGGTGCAGTATATGAGTTGGTGATCAATTTTTTTTTGTTGTTGATGGTTTTCCCATGTTTCCATCAATGAAAAGGGGGAGTTTTTTGGAATTTTGTGTTGTCATTAATGTCAACATATCTTTGTTGTTACATTGATGTCAACCCATGGGGATTCCTTAATTGGTTGCATTAAGGTGTCATTAGTAGTATCAACGATGTCAATCATTAGTGTTGCTTTGATGAGCATGCATTGGTGATGTTCAACATCTTGTGTGGTTGAGTTGTTGAGAAGATGTTCCAAATATTTGGTTTGAGCTTATGGTTCTTGGTTTCCAAGTGCTTTTGATAAAATTTGAATAGAAGAGGAAACAGTATGGTGAAGAGTGTTCAATGTGACAGAGTGGTATTCAACATTTTGCTCTAAATTTATTCATGGTTGAAGATCTTCTTGTACAGTTTATATATGTTAATTAGAGGTGTTCATAGGTGTTATATTTAGAGTCTCAGGTTTTGGATCATTGTGCAAAGAAAGTTGTGTTCAATAGTGTGTGAACTGTGAAAGTAGTATTGTTTGGGAGAAATGGTTTTGCTCCACATTTCTCCACAATTTAGTTTCTAGTCTTGTAGGTCTAGTATCTATCTCCAGTTTAAGTTGTTGAAAGTTTTGTACTCTACAAGGTTGGATTCATGTCTTTCAGTATGTAGAAGGTTAATTGGGTGTATAGGATGAGTGTGTTCTTCAAGTGTATGATGTTGTGAAGGATTTGTTGGATTTTAGAGTGTTGATGAAATATTCTAGATGGTTTTTAAGTGTTGTGTGTGGTCCGCAAGTCATCTTTGGATCAAAATAAGTGTGTACTTAATTATTTAATGGTGTTAACATAGGTTCAATCGAACTTAGGTGTTCACACTAATTGTCCATATAATTCGATATTTGTGAAAGTGTGGAATGATGTGTATGTGTGTATTTAGGTCCAATTTAAGGTGTGATGTGGTCCAACTTAATTCCTTTCCACCACGAGAATGTTTTGGCTTCAACCTAATTTGAATTTATACATTTGATGTGCATAGCCAACCTTTTAGATTGTTTTCAAGGTTGAGGATGGTATATATGCGTGTTGATTTGATGGAGGATGATAAGTGATGTGTGTAATGTGAAGTACGAAAGTGTGAGCTCAAATGCCTAAGACTACTGGAAGTAGTGAGCAAAAGGTTCCTACATTCTACAAAGAGAGTGTGAATGTTCTAGTGAAGCAGTGGTGGAATTTTTTTGTTTCTCTAAGATGGATTTGTCATTGTAACAATCTTCTTTCTTCTTCTTTCCATTCTGGTAGTTAGCCATTGGCAATGAGCTCTTCTTTCTTTTGGGAAGTGAGCCTTTCAACAGTGAGCCCTTTGATAATGATCCTATTTTATTCGGTGTTGTAATTACTTTATATTGTGATCTAATCCTCACTGTGGTTTTTCCCTTCTTAGGCTTTTCATGTAAATCTGGTGTTCTCTTGTGATTGGATGTGTTACTGTTTCTCATGTTTACATTCTTCTAATGCCTGGTAAGGGATTAATAGTTGTTAAGGGTTTATAGAATAATATAGATATGAATGATAATGAGAATTTGAATATTTTAGTGTACAAATGATTCACCTTGCCTCTTAGTTGTCTTGTACATTCAACAAAGATGCCTCAAGACATCTCAACCCACCTCATGGTGACAAGTGTCACCAACAAAGGAGATGTGAGAGGATAAGGTACTTTGCAAGTACCATAAGGGAATGGGAAATATCTCCCTCATAAAGGGATTTCTTTTCCAATCTTCCACATGATTGGAAGGATGTGACAAAAGGAATTAAAAATTAATTTTAATGTACATGGTAGGAATAAAAAGTTCCTTAAGGGTATGGATTGCTTCTCCAAAAGGAGAATGTGATCAATGTTGAGAGGACAAGGGATGGGTGTCATAGATGACAAGAAAATTAGACCCTCATAATCCAAGGGTTTAGGTTGTGCAGGTGATTAGGTTAGGTTAGAGATTAAGATAGTGAGGGGATTAGGGGCCACTTGGAAAAGTTGGAGGATGTGACACCTCCTAATCATGAATTAGGAATATGCACATTCTAATGATAGGATTAGGCAAATGGATTAAAGATAATAGAATAATTATGGAGGATGAGACTAGGAGAGAGAAAGGGGAGGAAATAATATTTAATCTAGTTCTTATGAGATATATGACTAAACTAAGTAAAAGGAATATTTATTTAATTTAGAGAAGAAGGACTAAAGGGGTAAAGTATTTAATTATTTAATTAATTATCTTAGGGATTTAGGAGACTTTAGGGATATTGGTGATATTAATTAAATAATAATAATAATATTTAATTTACGGGGATAGGGAGTGATTATAGACGAAACGGGGATGAATTTGACCAAACACAAGTGGTCAAATTTAGGTGTCTACAAGCACAATAGTTTTAAAACACGCAAATAATTTCAAATAATGTTTTACAAATTTAAATTCCTTTCTAGTGCTTTAGTTGAAGTGCTTTTAGTATTCTCTTCCTTAAATATCAATGATTTTAATGATATTTAGATATAAGAATGATGAAATGAATGCAATTGAATGTATTCAAATAGTAAGCAATACATCGAATTCAATGACATTTGCATGAGTTGCTTAAATTTGAATTTGAATTGTAAGATTTCTAAGGTTTGATCTATGGCTACAAGAATCATCTCACACACATAGGACTGGCCCAAGACATGAAAACAATAATATCTAGACAGTGAATGAATGTGAAATCATAGTGGAAAACAATAGGCATAATAAATGTGAGATATGTGGAAATGTGATGGATAAAGATAAGATGGGGCCAAGTGTAAGATAATATGTGAATGGGGATGAGCAATTAAATAAGAGATTGGAATATTTTTTATACTAACTAACACCATTCATTAATATGTTATTATATTAAGTCATTTCACAAAAAAAAAAGACCCAAAACTAAATAGAAATTGATATGGATATGCACATCTCACCATTACAATATTTTATAAACAATTTGTTGTTGTTATCCATTAACTATATACAATTTTAATTATAAATCAGTCTATTATAAATATTTAAGTATAATTTCAATCTAAAAAATTTAAAAGATCTATTCATGTATAATTTATATATAATACTTTATTATCCATTAACTTTTGAGAATATTTTTTAATAACTAAACCATTCAAATCAAGGTTTTGAAGAAAAAGAATTAGAAAAGCAACAAATTAGGCATCTTGTAGCGCTTTTGGTTTGCAAATAAGTGCGTTATGTATTTTTATGTAACCTCACATCGAAGTGGAACGCATTCGTTCACAGATGTGCTGTTCTATTTATTAATCATACGAAGTACACAATACTGTCCTTGGCCATTCAAATTGAATTTAAATAATCATCTTCCTTTTACATTAAAATAAATAATAATAATAATGTGCAGGCTGTTTACTAGATAAAATCTATATAATGCAGCTCCTCGGAATTGCTTTGCTAAATATATTCCATACTGGGAATTCGAGCATTTGATCGCTCAACAAGTTAAGCTTTTTGTTTAGTGATAAATGTTGAGGACAGGAATCATTTTGGAAGCATGAGACATCATATAACTTCAGCCAGTTATACTGACTCTGATTTGGGAAAGCGTTCTGTTTCTTTCTATCTCCTTATTGGTGTGGGGGGTGCACTAGCCCTTCTTGGCTTTGCCTCACTCATTCTCTTCTGTACCCGTTACAGGTTCGCCACTTCCAATCCAGAACAAAGAACCCACCCAGGTCTTGTCTCTCTGCACTCTGACCCTCTTAAGTCTGAGATCATATGCTCTTATCATCACCGACAGGACGACAAAGTGCTTGTGATAATGCCTGGTGAGCACCAACCCACATGTGTGGCCACACCACTTTCTTCTACTGTCAGTGATAACACTGAGAAAGGATTGTGATAATTTATCTTCCGATGGGTGGAGGGCAGCTCATGTTTCGACAATGGTCTCTATAATTGAAGGGTAATTCATCTAAATATAAGTTATAATGGTATGTAATGGATTTATCTTTGAATAAGTGGAAGACAGTTCATACAAACAGAAGTTGTAATAATGTCTGTTAAAACTTTTCATTAGAAATCTCATCAGAAATCTCATCAGATTGTAATTACTTTTTTTATAAAATCTAGTGCGTGCATCTTTTAAGGATGTAAGGGATGCACCGTTATGGTAGCATAGACTTGTTTATCCGTGAGGAGAATAAATGTTTTCTGCCTACGGTTAAGCTGTTTCACAGTGTGAGACAGGTTTGGGGGGAACTCTTGGACTTGTAAGTCCACTTATAAAAAGCCTATCGATTAATAAAAAAATTGAATACAATAAAATTTCAAAACATTCTACAGCACACAGTTTGTAGAGAGAGTATTACACACAAAGAAATGAATAATTACTGTGGAAGATAATTTGGAAGAGATATGCCACTGTTAGCTAAAATATAAATTACGGAGAGATTTTAAGAATTCATCAAAGACTCGTCGTTCAATTGAATAAAAAATAATTGATGATGGTGATGATATATCTTTTGATTAAGCGATTTATCAAGATTAAATTTTTTTGAAGAACAATATAAAATAGAAATTGAAAATTTATCTTAAAAGACTTTAAGAGAATTGATAACTCTCAATCTTTCATTCTTAATAAAAGAAATATCAATATAATCTAATACTCTTACATCTAATAAAAAACAAATTCAAAAATAATAAACCTGGAAAAAATTAAAATAAAAAAATCGTCGGTTGAATATTGAATTCCAATAACGATATATTCAAGTTAAGTAGAATCATACAGAGTCACTGCGCACGATGGTTACAAGCAGATTAAACAAAACAATATGACAAAATAGTTAATCCAGATGTCCTTCGTGGCTAGAAACTAAATTTATAAGAAAAAAAGGATAAGTTATTTCTGTGTTTTGGTACGAAGAAAGATGATTTGAGTTGACAGATGAGAAATAAGCATTAAGACTCCTATTTGTTGTTTGGAGGCACTACCAGGTGCGATGTTATCGCCATTTACACTGATGAGTTATTGCGCGTCCTTAGTGGGTCGACAAAGCAAAAGATAAAAAGCCAGCCAAAGTTGTCCTTCTTTTGATCACTTAAGGACAAGCATTATGAATTTCTTTCCAATGAAAATAGAGCATTACTATTTCAAAAAATAATATAGGTTAATTGTAAAAATATGATATATATGTGTGCACATACATGTGTATTTGCACATATATTAATATTTACATTTGTAAAATACATATCTTTATTGTGTATATGAGTGTATGTGTATGAATGTATATTTATGTGTGTATATAATATGTATGTACCATATGTGTGTATAGTCATGTTAGCAGGGGCATCGACTCCCAGTACTTGGCCAGCTGAATAGTATGTGTATTGATAGTATTCTTCAAACAAATCCACAGAGAATGGGGGCCTTTCATCACTAGAAAACCTCCTAGGTTGATTTCCTGGACCCTTGGGCCTATGCAGAGGCAGCTTCCACCTGTTATAGCTTGTATCCATAGAGTGGTACTCTTCCAACAAATCTCTCATCCACAATTTCATCTTCAGGGATGTGTCTAATTGGAAAACAATACAAATATAGTCCTGCATTAAAATCATAAACTATGACCCATCGTGCAAGTGAATTTCCCTCGTTTTTAGATTATAATTCCTTGACATTGCTATAATTAGTTCTACATTCACAAAAACATTGGGCATCACAAGTTTTCCTACATTCAAGTTCCATGGGTTTGAAACTAGCCTATATTTGTACTTCTTCCTATAGTGATATATGAATAGGTCATAACCCCTGTGCAAAATCCGCACATAGATCCCAAATTCTTGTGTTTGTCCTCTAGGGTCTCACATGATGGGTTTAATTGAGTTGTTCTCATTGCTTTTGGCCAAGAACCAAGACATTGGTCTATTAAATCTTGGTTTAGTGGCCTACTTTCTATTTTTTGCCTCTTTTCTCTTGTTTTCTATGGGGTTTTATCCATTTTAACCCTACTTGTGTTGTACTTCAAGCTATCTTCAAAAAATGATTTTCAGCTAAGGCAAGATGTACTTACTTGAATGAGTGTTGGAAATTTTGAACTACTCACCTTTGTCCAACTCCATCCTTTGGATACTTAGCCACAATTCGTAGTGAATTTTGATTCCTTAGAGGTTGTATTTATCAAAATTCAACATGCTTGAGCCAACTTTGGTTCATAAATGGCGATCGCACCACCCTTCCTATCAACTTACACATTAATAGCAGTTGTCTCTTCAATGACTTCATCAGTCAAATGAATCCAGTGATAATTATTTCATATTTTTTCAAAGAGACTTTAATCATAATGCCTATATCTCTCTCCAATATATCCTTGACCATCTTTTGAGAAATGTCTAGGAGAAATTTAGATTTCTTTCTTTGATGTTGCAGGGTTTCTTCGATATTTACACTTCAAGCTCTTCCCTTATGGTCCCCTTTTTTCAATGAGACTAGCAAATATCTCTTGCCGACAAGCCTATGTCTCCTCGACATATCCTTGTCTCTTCCTTCAACGGTATTACTTGCTAATAATCTCTATGTGACTTTGTCATGTTGAGGAGACCCATGGTCACATCTCTCTAATGTCTTTTAGTCTCATTGATAATATGCATTTACATTTGCACAAGAATGTTGGGGAGACTTTTGAAAATGTTTGCTCGATACTTCTGTGTCTCCTCGACATGTCATTGTTAGGATGTTGATGAGACCTTGATCAATGTCTGCTCGATGTCTCTATGTCTCGCCGATATTTTATTCCTTGAATGTTGAAGAGACTCTCATAACTCTCTCCTTGGTATATCGATGTATCCTTGACACTGCAGTTTGTCCATGCTATTTTACTAGTGACTTATCATTTATTTTATAATAATCTCTTGATGTCCAAGAGATGTTTTTCTGTTTCCTGAGTGTTGAATATTTTACATGATTTGTTAGTGAGACATGTTAGATTATCTCCTTGACATGTCCAAGTCTCTTACACATATCATTCTTTAGGCTGGCGAGAAGACATATGAATGCCCCTCTTAGACATTTGGAAGTCTTGTACATTTTACATCGGCCCTTCCTACTCACATCGAAGAGACTATGGTTAGACTCTCTTCGATAAGGCTTTGTCTTGGCGACATGCCATGTGCTACTATGGGAACATTTTAGATAGGGAATTCACTTTAGTGATATGATCAAAGGGCCTTATTTGGTGGTTTATATATGAGCATTTATTAGTGTCAACCACTATGAAATGGGAATGGAACATATGGTGAGTGTGGGAGGATGGGTGAAAATGGGAGTATGCAAAAATAACCAAGGTGGATTTTTCAGCTCCAACAATGGCTCTAATTGGGAACATGAATGAGTGCGAGGTCATTGCAAGGATCTAGAAATGATCTGTGGGATGTAGACCATGAATGAATGTGATTATATGGAGTGAAAATGAGATGAAAACCTAAAACTAATGTGCATGGAAGATTATTTTTTAAGAAGTATTTCAAGAATTTTCCATGCACTCGCAATTTTTGACCTTCTCCTAAACTACTATACATGGAAAATTAATTGAAGAAAAGAAGAGCTTCAAGAATTTTCCATGCACTAGAAATTCTTGATCTTCTCCTAAAATATTTTGTAGATAGTAGCTTCTTCACCTCCTTTTCCAGTAATAACAAAGGGTCCTATCCAAAGAGCTTCAAACTTTCCATGCTTTCCTTTATCTTGACACCTTGCATTTCATAATAAGACCATATCATTCTCTTTGAACTTTTTGTCCTTGGCCCTTTTGTCAAATAAATATTTCATCTGTGATTGTATCTTTGTATTTTGATCCTGGGCCAGACTCCTAATTTCATCTAGTTTTGTCAACTATTCTATTCTATCCTCCATAGGTTTAGGGATGTCTAGGTCTTCTTGAAGTGTGAATTTGTATGCAGGTAGAAGATTTTGCACAAGAATGATAGCTTGTGCCCCATAGACCAATTCAAAGGGCGATCTACCAATCGAATTCTTCACAGTGATTCTATCTACCCATACTGCCATTCTCAATTTAGAATCACATGCCTTTTTGTTTTTGTCCAACATCCTCTTAATAATTTTTAGGATATTCTTGTTACTTGATTCAGCTTGCCCATTTGCTTGTGGATGATAAGGTGAGGCATATGAAATTGTAATGCCATATGTTTCATAGAATTTCCTGAACTCCTCTAATCTAAAACACATACCATTATCTATGATTATGTGCACATGTGTCCCAAACCTTGTAATGATATTCTCCATCAAAAAATTGGTTACAACTTTGCTAGTGGCCTGTTTTGTTGGGATGGCTTCCACCCATTTTGTGACCTCCACTAGATTTTTTTGGTATCTCCCCAATAAAGCCGATCCCCCATTGATGAAAGGGAGCTTTAACCTGCATCATTCTTAGTGGTAGTACTCTCTGATATTTCATTTTTCTAGAGATTTTTTAGTAAGCTTCACATTTCCTTACATAGGTGAAAGATTCATTAAAAACCCTAGGCCAGTAATACCCTGCCCTCAAGATCTTATGGGCAGTGGTCTTGGCTGAAAAGTGTCCCCCACCAACTCCTTCGTGCAACTCCCTTAATACATGTTTTGCTTGAGATTCATCTAGGCATAACAATAGTACTCCATCTTTCTTTTTCCAATATAAGTCAGTGCCATCCATGAAAACATACTTGGAGGCATCTAACTTCAAGGTTCTCTTTTTATTTCCATTCATGTGTTTAGGGAATTTCTAGTTCTTCAAGTAATACATTATGTCAATGTACCATGCAGTGTTCTCCATGCTGGCAATCTTGGCTTCCTCTTCCCCTATGTTGTAGATTTGAGACGCTTCAAAATTCAACTCAACCATTAGCATGGCTAGGCCTTGCCCTCTTACCAACTTAGTGATTTGGATCTCAATATCAAACTCTTGAATTCTATTGATCTACTTGCACCTTCTCCCTATGACTTTAGTTTGTACAAACACATCCTTGACTACAGCATTAGGAACATATGGAATTATTTTTGCTCCTATCAGATAGGGTCTAAAATATTTTACTGCTTTGACAAGAGCATATTCTTGTTTCTCTGTTATATCATACTTTAACTCAGCTCCTTGGAGGGACTTACTAAAGAATGATATAGTTTTCTCATACCCCTCATCATTCTTTTGTAACATTACTGTTGCAATGGTGTGGTATGAGGCAAATGAAAAGACTTGAAAGGGCTTACTGAAATCATGGGATTTTAACACTAGGGCATCTTTGATTGCCCTTTTTATAGATACAAATGCATCGAGTGCTTCTATAGTCCAGTTAATTTCTGCCCCTTTCTTCAACATTTTTGAGATAGGTTTGACAATTTCAGCAAAGTTTGATATGAAACTTCTAACAAAGTTTATTTTTCCAAAAAAAGACTGAATGGCCTTAATGGTTTTAGGAATAGGGATCTTATATATAGCTTCTACCCTCTCTAGATCAATTCTAACTCCATCCTTGGACACTATGTGCCCTAATAACTTTCCCTCTATTACAGAAAAATGACATTTTTTAGGGTTTAGGGAAATGCCATACTCTAGCACTTTGAGGAAAATCTTCTCAAGATGTGCAACATGGTCCTCTACTTTCTTGGATTATGCAATGAGATTATCTTGTTATACTACCATTATTGTATTGATTAGATCAACAAAAGAAACATACATAGCTCATTGGAATGTGGCACTAGCATTTGTTAGCCCAAATGGCATCCTTACGTACACATATGTACCCCAAGGGGTGGTAAATGTAGTCTTATATTGTTTTGATTCCTTCACCTTCACCTGGTTGTACCCTGAAAATCCATCCATCATGGATGTAATAGTTCACAACCTATCACCCTCTGCAACATGGCCTCCATATTTGGGAGTGGGTAATTGTCTTTAAGGGAAGAGATGTCCATTCAAATTCCTAAATTCTACACATAACCTTGTGTCTCCATTCTTCTTTCTGACAGGAACCAAGTTAGAGACCCAAGTGGAATTCTTGATAGGTTTGATGATACCTCCCTTCCTGAGCTTCATAAGTTCCTCATACATTTTGGGCTCTAAGGTTGGGTTTATTGGTCTCTGCTTTTGTCTAAAGGGTTTTGCATCAGGTTTAAGTGGAATTTCATGTTGGAACAAATCTTCCCTATATGCCTTAAGATCATCATAAGACTATGTGAAGACATGCTTATAATTCCTCAATAGTGCAATCAACATCTTTCTGATTGTGGGACTTATCTTTTTCCCAATGTATACCTTCTTTGGTGTCAATTCAATACCTAGGTTGATTTCTTCAATATCTTCCAGGCTTCTTACCAGTGTTTTTTTCATAACTTCTCGATCATTCCCATCAAACACTCTTTCCAATGCCACTAGTCCTTTAGGAATCTTGTTTGTCTTGAGTTGCACTTCTTGACCAAATATAGTTTTTTTTCCATCTACTTCTTCCACGAATGCATTAAAATCAATTTCTTGGGCCTCGTACTGATCAATGCAATGTAAGAACTTGATTAGATCAGTGTCATCATTGAAAACTTGCCTTGATTGTAGATGTTATCAGGGACTGTTGGCCTAGTCTTAAGTTCAACCTATGAAATTACCACCAAGGTAACATCATCCATTTTCAAGGCTACATTCACCAAGAAATCAGCCATTAGGTTTTTAGATCTATCTATCCATTCAATGGAGAAAGCATCAAAAAACTCAATAGTGTCCCATACAACATTTCTATATTGCTTCACTCTTTTGTTCTTTGTGGAATATTTTGATCTCACTTGTGAAACAACTAACTCAGAATCCCCCAAGATAATTAATAGTTTTATCTTGTGCTTAGTGGCCTTGTTTAAACCTATCAGTAGGGCTTCATACTCTGCTATATTATTTGTGCACTCAATGTTAGCAGGAATGAATATTTGAATGTTGGGCCTTTAGGTGAAATGAAGATAATTCCTGCTCCATTCCCTTCTCTACTACAGGCTCCATTAAAGTACATTCGCCATATGCAATGTTCATTCTTTGAGACATCCCTAACAATTGGATATGTGTTTAATAATTTGAGGTTTAAGTGTTCAATTCTAAAACTCCATAAGTCCACATCACAGAAGCAATTCATTTGATTGGGATCAAATAGTTCGATGACATGTTCAAACCTCAGCTCCCTATATAATTTGACTTCCTTACCATTCACAAGAATGGTGGCATAGGACAAATCTAACTGAAAATTCCCACCAACTGTTGTTGTCCATTACCTTGATAGTAACATCCCATATTAAGGGGGAGTATCTACCACAATAATGTATGTCTTGTATGTTGCCTCTGGATACGATGCCAGCTTCAATTCTACATCCCATATTACTCCTACTATAGGTATTGGTCTATTATCCATGGCATAACATTTCCCATACCTAGTATTTACCCATAAACCTATCTCTTTCATGACAGCCAGGGGCATGATGTTGATTGTTGCCCTTGAGTCAATCATACAATTCTTCACCATCTTGTTATTAATCACCAACATAGTGTAAAATGGATCTATTTGGGCAGGATTATTTGTGAGTGTATCTCCCATATATACTTCTGGTGGCTTTGTAATTTCCCTTTCTACAACATTTACTTCTTTCTTCTAATCCTTCTATTTCTGGGACGTGTTGTTGATCATTCTGAGGCTTGTATCTCTAAATTCGTCAATCTTCATCAACTCCATTAAGGGAACTACCATTTTTTTCTGAGCCAATGCTTGCGCCATGTCAAATGAAGGGGAAATGATCCCTTGTTAACCCTTCTCAGTTTTAGTACTTCTTTTCCCTTCATTTTTGAACTTTGTCATCTTTTATTGTTTTCTCAATCTCAATGTCTGTAGTCTCCTTTTGAACATTTTTCCGAGGTTTCTTTATTTCACCCTTCTTCTGATTAGATGTGACATTCTCCTTGTTTTTTTTTTCTTTGATGAGCATGCTTCTTGGTGTCCCTTGATCTCTGTTTGTGGGCTTACTTCTCATATTGTATCTCCTCCCTTTTGCCTCAACTACAACTTTTTCCATGATAGCCCTCTTTTCTTCTTTTGTTGGTGTTCTAAGCTGAAACTGAGGTGCTATATTATATGCATATGCCGCTTCTTGTGGGTTTTCTTCCTAATCAGAAAACACCTCTTGCTCCATATTCACATTATACTTTTGACTATCAACATTATATTCATATCCTTCTTTAGAAGAAGAGTATCCTTCCTCATTTTGATAAGATCTCCATCTTAGCATGTTTACAGTGTGACCATCCCTGTCTTGCTCTTGTGACCACTCATCATGACAAGCCTAAGCTATTGCACAATATTCAGGGTCATGGGGTCTATGGAAAGGTAAACACCATGGTGTAGCGTCTAGTGCATGTGTGCTCCATGCTTCTTCAAGGGATCAGTATTCTCCTTCCAATTTGATCTTGCTATTGGCTTTCCATCCTTCCAAGTAGCATTGTGGGGCATGTCATGTGTAGTATTGGTCTTTCATTTATGTACTAATTCTCATGTCTATTATGGGGATTGTTGGGGTTTTGTGGGACCCTAAGGTTATCCCTTTTTCTGGTCATGTCTACAACCTTCATATTATTTTCAATGGTTAAGGATGCCTTTTGTGCTTTTGTCAAACCTCTAGGGCACCTATTCCTGAGTTCATACCCTATTTTTGGTTCAAAGGCCTTTAAATAAATAATCAAATTTGTTGGATCAGTCAATTTGGATCCATGTGGTATTTTATTTTAGAGCTTGGAGAACATTTGATTGAAATCATAAACTGACTCATTCTGGTGTTTCTGAATACGTATTAGTTCATGTAGAGTGAATTCAGGAGCACATTGATTTCCATAATGCTCTAGAAATTGATTATGAAAGTCTGCTACAAAGGTGATTGAAGCATTGGGCAAGTTGTTGAACCAATCCCTTGCTTCTTCAGTTAGGGACATCATGAACAACCTCATATTCACATCCTCATGTTCCATGCCTATGTCTTGCACAAAGGAATTGAAGTTTTTGATATGTTCTTCAGCTGCTATGACATTATTCCCTGTGAACTTGGAAATAGTGTTTCTCCAATTGCAATCAATTAGACATGGATATAATTGGTATCCTGATAGATCAAATTATCTTCTTATGCTCATGGGGTTTTGTGGATAAGGATTATGAGGTGGTGGAATGGGGTAATATTGATATCCCTGTTGAGGTTGTTGGTACATATTTTGTTGGAGATTAAGTGGAGGGTACTGTTGTGGGACATGATGGTGTGGAATGTATTGTTGTCCAAGTGGTGGAATATTGGTATCTTGTGATGGTGGATTTTGTGGTGCATGATGTTATTTAGGCTGATTTGATCTTCCAGTTGTGTTATGGGGTACTCTTGAGGAACTTGGACCACCTATATTTTGGGATGACCCTTGTGTATTGGTATTACTTCCCTGTTTATGAAGTGGGATGTATTTGGGTGGTTTTGGTGCATTAACATATAATTGGGACATTTTTTGATTCAGATCAAGACTCATTTTTATCAACTATTGTCTTTTCTTAAGCTCTTCTTCTTGCCATTGTATGTATTCTATTTCTTGAGTGGTCATCCCATCATAATTCTTAACATGAAAAGAATGACTTGTAGAGGAATATTGGGATTCTCCTTGTTGTGATGAAGATCTCTGATCATAATCCCTTTGTATGCAATCCCTTTCCTTCTCCAATTGGGAAAAAAATTCAGCTGTTTTATGTGGATCAATGTTGAGGTAGATGGGACGACTATTGTTTTCTTGTCCTAGTGGAGTTTGGGGATCCCTGCATAGACTATCTTCATGATGTTCTAACCCATGCAATGGGTCAAAGTTGTTATGCAATGTAGGTGGTTGTTCAAAGACATCCTCCTGATCATTGAATGATGTGTCTAGTTTTTTAGATGTTTCTTTGTTCTTGTTTATGTTAGACTTTGAAATAGGGGATCCAAGTTTATCTGTCCACCTAAAATTTTTCTTCTTGGGGCTCTCCTGGTGCAAAGAACTCCTACCATTCATGTTGGATGATATGGTGTATCTTTGGTGTCTACGATCTATCATTTTTGATCTGATGTTCACTTTATCAGTCATAAAAATCCTTCAAAGTTGCCACCTACCTCTTCATGAGTAGGAAAATTTTAGGGTTTTAAGTAAATTTGTTCTTTCCTCAGTAGAGTCCCTAATCTATTATAATGCTTTTGAATCACTCTATGATGGAAGGCTTGGGTTTAGAATTGGCTTGATCCCCAGTAGAGTCACCAATCTGTTAGGTCTCAAAACTGTGGGTTTTTAAACCATAAGAGGGTGCAGGTCTCTTAATACATCTTTGGCCCACGAACGAGGTAGACAAGGTTGATTAACTCCTACTCTTCAGCCTCTGCCAGGGGTGATCCCACAATATTGGTTTACAATTTTTGACCAAACTGGACACTGAACTAATTTTTTCTAACTAAATCTTTACTTTCGAGCACCTATAGCAGCTAAATCGTGAGGAATTTGAAGATGATGCAAACTAGTGATTTGTGACCTTTTGTTTGTAGATTCTAAATATATTGTAGACACCTAAAAATTACCTAGACCTGCAAGCTTCATTTTTACCACTTTCGTTCTAGCATAATTAAGTCATTTAATTATGTCCTTGGTCCACATTCGACTATTGATTAAATAATTCATAATTATTTAATTAATTCATGTCATTTATTCCTCATGATTATTAAATAAATAAATATTGTTTATTTATCTAATACGTCATTAATTATCTAAGTCTTCCTTTAATTAAATAAATTTCTTAATTTATTTAATTCCCCCCTTTGTCATTCATTTCTCCTTGATTATTAAATAAATAAATGTTATTTATTTATCTAATATGCCATTAATTACCTAGGTCTCCCTTTAATTAAATAAATTTTTTTAATTTATTTAATTCCCCTTTGTCATTTATTTCTTCTTGATTATTAAATAAATAAATTTTATTTATTTAATTACGTCATTAATTAGGTTCACTTTCTTTCCAAAATTAAATAAAGGGTAAGTGCACCAAGATGGTCGCACTTTTGTGGCCACAAAAGTGCAAAATGAGACAAAACGTGTTCGCGTTATAACGCGAACGCGTTTTGTATTTTTAAAAGCAAAAAAAAAAAGGAACATTCTTCATTTCTATTTTTTCTGATTTCCATTTCTGCCCGCGGCCAAAAACCCTACACTACGCGCTCGTGTTGTTGAGGAGGTGACTTCTTGACACTTGATCAACTTGAGTTCAATTTTCTTCACAAATATGGCACCCCGACGACGAAGAGATGCAAGAGGTAAGTTTTGTTTGGTATTTCTAATGAATTTTTTTGTTTTAAATTGATTTTGTTTGTTCTAGTTTAGAAATGAATGATTTTTTTTTTAATTTGTAGGAAATCCTCAACAAGAGGAGGAAAATCCTCAACCAAATCAACCTCAACAAAATCAACCTCAACAACAAATCAACCTGCCCCACCATTCTCTCAATACCCTCCTGGCACTCAAGAAAATTTGAGTGAAATTGAAAACAACAAAAAAGAAGTTGAAGATCTTATTAGTAGGTTGAATGATCAAAATTCTTCAACCACAGAAAGGATACATCTAGCAGATTCATTGAAAGATTTGTTAAAAAATGTGGATGCAATTACCCAACAAATATCTGGATGGCAAAATAGGAGGCAAACATCAAGGGCATATTATGCAGATAAATTATCATATAAACAAGTTAAATATTTAAAGATTACTAAAGGCGATTTGTGCTCTCTATTCACTGACCCTAGAACAAATCAAAATCTCACCCTCAATGCAAAGAGGTTTCCTATCCATTGGTGCCACCACATAGAGATTAGGAACTGTTTTTATGATAGATGGTATATGGTCTTTGATTACCCACCGTGCAATAGCGTAGAAGTCCCCAATATTTTCTTAAAATTATGCGTGAGTTTGTATTGAACCAAATCCCAAATTATTTTGATATGAAGGAGTTTCAGGGGAGAGGTGGGGGGTCAGCATAGGATAGGCCTGGTGCACAGCCGGATCCTACACGACAGGGGAGACGACCTCTCGCTAGGCCGCCTCGTGAGCAGATTGCAATGCCGGTAGTTGCAAAGGAGAGTGCTGATGTAGAGACTTTGCAAGCGATCACATCCTTGACTCGGAGTGTCATCCACCACACTATCCCCATTGTGCAGCGCAATCCAGGGGAGTCTTCAGGTGGTGGCTTCGAGGCCATGTGTGTCGATCTTGTGGAGCCACTTGTTTGTATGACCCTACCGGCCCTCAGGAGGGTGCTACACAGGATCCATATACTTCTACGCAGCCTGATCCGTATGCATCTACGGGGATGGAGAGGGCGGCTGACATTCTGCATGATGCATATGGTATTGTGATCGGTAAAATTGAACATGTTCATTGAATTTAGTTTATTAAATTTTAATTGTCAAATGCAAGATTAACTAATTTAATTTTATTATTTTAATAAAATTGTAGGGTCCTGATGTTGACCACGGGTACCTGATCAATCTACTTATTTATCGCACGTTACACCTATCGTTGGGGTATGAAGTTATTAACAATTATAAATGGAGTTACATATGTTAATAGCATTTTTTACGAATGGTATGTTAATATGTGATTTTGGATGTTGAACAGGGTGTTGTTGGAGGTTTCAAGGAAACACCTTAGAGTGCAAGTAGATTTGATCAAACTTTCACTGAGGTAATATAGAATAAATAGAACTTAAAAGTTAATGAATTCTAAGTTTAATCTAAATTTGTGTATATATAGTCATAGAGTATATGGGTTCACTAGGTTATTATTTGAAATCTTTAAGAATGGTCATACCATGATTGTTTGTCTTAGAATTCCTACACTAGCAAGCTATATATAATAAAAATTTAACATGGAACTGACAAAGGTAGAGCTACATTCTACTCCATCCTATATAATTTTTTGTGATGTCAACATAACCAAGAATAAGATGATGGATGTCCTACATGATGTCAATGTAACCAAAAATAAAATTTCTATCCTCGACCCTATCTATCGGCCAAGACTCCTTCAATATCTCCTAGACGCTCGGAGATGCTTAAGACTAGGTCAAAATACCCTATATTCTCTTCATTTGTTGCATAGCTCATCAAGTTTCCCTATATGTTCTCCTAACTAATCATGATTGCATGGAAAGAGTTATAATTACTCATTAAACTCTCAACTATTGGAGCCTCCTCAAACTTTCCCATAGGGGCGTGGAAAATGCTTAGAAATGATTAAAATTCCCTAATAGAGATTGTGGAATCTTTTAGGAAAACATTTGACACTAATTTGATCCATTGGTCTTCTTCATTCTTATATATTCCTCAAATATACCTTACAATACCCCTATCATACCTAAATCTACTACATTCATGTCCTTGTTAGCTAGCATGTAGGTGATATAGTATAGTCCATGAATTTTTATGTCTTCTTTTTTCATTTTTCTATATAGTCCTCTTTTATCTCACTACTAGGTCCTCACATAAAAAGAAAAGAAAAACATTACTTCTTTTTCTCATCTAAGGCCCCTAAGGTTTTAAACCCCTTAGATGCAAGGATTCAAAACACATCAACCATGTGGTACAAATGAATAAATCCCAAAGACAATCTGTAGCAATGAAA
>VDFB02168118.1:180556953-180683674 GCA_007258455.2 Sequoia sempervirens
TTATATCTCTTTAGAATTATTATGGGAAGTGATCCCTCAACAAGTTAGATGCATTAATTTTGACATTGTATGATGTTGTATCTTCTGTTGCTACTACATTCGTGTTTCTTTTTGTGCCTTTCTTGGTTTTCCATGGGATTTGTTGATAATAAAATATTGCACCTCTCTAAAGAGCCTTATAGGAAATTCAGTGAATGGGGGACCTATTTGTGCTTCACTGAATGACCTATGATATTTTTAAAGAAGCCAACTCTTCCTCTCTATTTGCAAAAAGGGAGAAGGAAATAAAGAAATAAAACTTAACTAAGGCGATGCACCAAATTTTTTTTACAACATTTCAAAACCCTAACAGGTTTTCAATTCTAATAAAATGAACACATAATGACACAAACCCTTCATTGTTCAAAGGATAACAAACAACTAAGGCCTATATGAGCATAGAGAATTCATTTAAATCCTTCAAGGGAAGCACCCATTAAGGTTCGAAAATATATGATGGATCCAACATTGGATGTGATGCTTCAAACCCTTATAGAAATAATTCACCCCAACAACATAGTATGAGATCTAACATATCTTTAATAGGAAATGAAATAGTTTCAAACATGATACAGTTCAATGTAAGTCTAAGTTAGATAAACATAAAAGCTAAAAATAAGAATCAATTATCAAGACTATATTCAAAAGGTAAAGATGACACAGAGCATTAATATTTATTAATAGAGAATAAAATGTTAGATAAAGGTTATATATGCATAGTCTAATACATCTTTTTCCTTCTATTACTTGATATGGAAAAAAATACAAAATATGCTAAGGTCGAATAACTAATCTAGATAGTTATCTTCAAGATTGATTGCAAAATTAATAAAGGGAAATGTAATAGTGTAATAAAAACTAAGCTACTTCATTAATGACAATCGACATAACAACTTGTGAGCTAGATACCATAGGAGTCACAATAAGATTACTCATGTCAGAAGAGTAAATTATTAGATAAAAAATATGATATGATCTAATTGTCTAAAGGTAGCAATGGCATCATCGAATGGATGTTGGCCTTTGAGATTGTGATGGAGCAAAAACAACCTCAACACTCAGAAAAATCCTCAAAAATACCGCTCTGAATAGTGAAGAAACATGCCCATAAAAAATTGGGCCATGTGGCATGATGTCAAGCATTCTTCAAACTTGTCTCAAGATCCTTGTGGAAAAAACCCCGCAGGGTGACCACATGTCCTGCTCTTAGCCCAATTTCATTGTGATATTTAAAAAAGTTGTGCAGCCACTATGTATCACCATTGTATACTTTTTGACAAAAGGGGAACTCTGTAACCTCCAAAAGACACACTAGCATGACACATGGTGAGGTGAACACCAACAACCAAAATATGATAAAATCAAGAAAACATTGGGGTCAAAATAGCAAGGAAAACAATAGCTCTACATTTTTTGGTGACTCATAGGAGGCCTACACTGGTGAAGGCATGAACCTAGATAAATGAATAACAAAGAAAAGGAGTAAAAGAGACCTGTGATCCTCAGAGCCTAATTAATGCAGAATATAGATATTCCCAATCTTTTTCAAATGGTGGAGCTAGTACGTGCAATATTTTGGAAGCTTGGTCCAAGTTGAGTATCTCCTTAAAGGATACCTCTCCTAATCTTGCATGTGTTGCTCCAATATGGAAGTAGATTTGAGCAAGGGGAAGGAGTATCTCTCCAATTTCTTTTACACTCGGTGATAGGCTCAATCTCTAGAGTGTCGACTAATCCTACTACCTATCCCCTAATGCTTTCTTGATATGTTCCTCTGTTAATACTGCTACATCAAGAAGGATGGAGAAGGCAATCCCAACTGGACTAAATCTTTGAAATCTTCTCTCATCTTGTTAAATTTTTCAGTCAGTACAATCTGGCAATTCATGCTCCTTTGGATGTCCTGGTTGCAAAAAATGAATTCATTTTCCTTCTTGGTAGCTACTCTTCAGTCTAGAATCCTGAAATTTTCCAGAGTCTCCTCGATAACTTTATAAAGATTGACTATTAAAATTCCCAATTCCATAGAACAAGGAGTGACCATATGTAGAATTTGGATGAATTTTAGACCAACCTTTCCATTTAGATCTTATGCATCAGCCATGAACCTCAGAGATGGTTTCAAGGATGCCATTGCGACTTTTTTTTTCCCAAAAGGAGGAAACTAATCTCTATAGTATTGGGAACAATTCAAACCTTCATCCCATGGCCAGTTCTTGATGAAACTATGACTCTTTAGTCTTTGTGTCCTCCCTCAATTGATCAATTATTTTCAGGGTGCCTAAAAGTTCATAACACAACCATTCTACCTCTTCGTTGTGGGCCTTCACACTGGACTTAATTTTTTTTTCTCTCGCTTCTCCATGTCAATTTTCATTTGGGCCCTTCGGATTTCCTCCTAGAATCGGCTTTCTCGCTGTTGGAGATCCCTTTGGCCCTATTCCTAGAGATTCAAAATAGTGGATAAATCTTGTTGTATCTTAAATTGTAATTCTCCCAATCTCTATTTGAGTTGTTTCTTTGTTGTTTTTTAGGTGATTCTTTTATTTGTAACTTGGGATCAAGTGGTAGAAAATTCTCCTTGTATCTCATTCTTCTCTTTCTTGAACTACTCACACAACTACATCTTTTGGTTCAAGGCTTTGGACCAATTTCTTTGCATTTCCTATAGCTCCATTTGCAGTTCTTCACATTTATGATTTTGTTGGCTTGATATGTCAACAAACTCCTTTTTTCTTTCACTACCTTTCCTTTGTAGCTTCTTATATTTGGGTCTTTAAATCTTCTCCTACTCTGTGTTTGGTCTAGACCTTGAGTGACATACTTTCTACCTCGGCTAAGAGTTGATCCTTATATGTTTGAACAATCTCAAGTGACATAGCCACTTCACTTCAATGATCCTGTGCATGCCTCAAACAGGAAATATCTATATGTTTTTCTCTAATCTCCACTTGTTTCCTATCAACTATGGCCTTCACATCTATTAATTCCATTTATCATTTTTTCAAATATTTTTTGAACTTCAGGTAGTCAGTGTATACTACCTTCTGTGTGGCCTTTATGAGGCCTACCTTGTTACAAGGAAGCACTTCATTGAGATTCAGTCCTACAGTTTGGATTTGTAACATGCACATTGTTCTACCTAGTAATTTAACTAAGTTTTACCCATAGGTAAATTGTTTATGCATCTAATATAAAATGAAGAATACAAATTTCATTTTCTATTCAATAATAAATGCACCATTTGGAAACATAGCCTTTCCAAACTTTTCCATTGCATAATCAAAGAAGTATTTCAATAATATAAGTATGATTTCATTTTACATAAATATATTGAAGATAATGTTTCACATTTACAATTTCCATATAGATGGACACATGATTACATACATAGATTCAACAAGCTTACATGAACTAGAAATACAAATGGTCCAGAATGTCTTTCTCCTAAATATTTGATTCCAACCACATGAGGAGAAGTATCACTCATACAATTTTTTTCCAACCATTGACTAATTGTGGTTCCCCTCACATCTACTAAACTTGGTAAGATGGTCCTCCCTTTGATGAAGAGATTGGTTTGGTAACCTCATCTTTCAAATAGCCCTTTCTAAGCATAGTGATGTGTCCTACATATCTAGAGCTACTATAATGTCTACTAACTCATGTATGACTGCCTTAGCCAAGAATGTAAATTGGATCACACAGTGAACTGAGAGTGTAGACAGTGGCTGCCTACACTACTTTGGCAAAAGATTCATCACCTAGTAACTTTGAGTGAGGTCATCTATTCACCACATTTAATTGCTTCATTTGTATTGACCATTAGTATTCTATTCTAAGGTTATCCCCTTTCTTGTGGATTATCCTAACCCAAGAAATAACCTTCCCATTACCTTATATCTAAATGAAATTGCTACAAGAATCTCAAAACAACTCTATCTTATGCTATGCACCTAGAGTGTTGTGATACTACATATAGTACCGACATTCTAAATATAGTATAAATAGTATACAATCATGTAAAAACCAGTATAGTATAAATATCTATATATGTATAAACACAAAAGAAAGGTTTCCCAATACAATAAACAACCAAGAAACATTTGAAAGACAAATCTTCATAACACACATAAAAGACAATATTTCCAACATAATAAGAAAGGACTAGAAATTTGCATGCCTGTTTAAAGCTCCAACTGAATAATGTTCCCTCCTAGCATAATGTCTCAAGCTTGCTTGCTACTTCCTCAAGAACAACCCAAATCCATCTACTAACTTCTCAATAAATCTCTCAAAAAAACCAATGTAAATCAACAAAAATAACTCTCTAACTCATCAAATATCAACTTACTTTGCATTGAAATGACAGCAGAATAACACAAGGTAATCAGATTAGAAAAGTGTAGTAATTGGTAGAATGAGTGCCTCTATTTATACTAAATTGTGAGCAACCAAAGGCTACAAAAAAGTTAATATTTCTATCACCTTTCTATCCTCATGCAATGACTCAACAAGCTAGCTTGCAGGTTTGCAACACATAACATTCCTCTCCATTTAAATGGTTGAGTCGACTTGTTATAATGGCCAACAAGGCTCTTTTTAATGAGTGAAATGAACAACAAGATCAAAAGTAAGTTTCCTAAATCAAATTCCTTCACAAAGTGTTGCCAAGTTTACTTTTGATCAAGTCTCAAGGCTAAAATATTGCATTATTAGACTTATGCATAGCTTATAGACTTCTTATGCATTCCATCTACTTCTATATTGGTGCCACATTTCATAAGTTGGAACTGCATAAGAATAGGGCAGGTAGATTGTTTTCTTATTTCTTCAAACTACATTTACCTCTCATTGCAATGTATACACAACAGCTTATAATCTCATACATACCTCTTAAACTCTGTTGACTTGTTCTACTATTGCTTTATACACTATCATACTATGCTTTCTAAGGCTGCACCATGTATAAACATATGTGCCTATATTCATTTAAGTGCTTCACTATTATTGAGAATTACTAATAGTACTATATATTGTGCTTTACGATGATCTCAAATGGCTTTCACTTATATATATATACTATATATATAATATGTATATATATTTATATATATCCTTCATGATATATATATTAATATATAATTATTTCATAAGGCTTAACAAATATATTCATTATCGATTATCAAACATATATAAATTTATAAAGAATAACATTACGTATATATATAATTATATATAAACATATATTAATATATATGTAATTATATATTACTTTATACATATATATCAATATATATACCATATATACATATACATAATATTACTTTAATATCTCTATAAAAACACTCATACTCATAACCATCGATCAAAATATATACACGGAATATACATATATATACATATGTCACCTTAGTCCAATCGGTATTCCCATGCATATGGGTAATACATCCTTGAGCATGTGTAGGTGCATCTACCTATGTATACTCATGTGCATATTCACTCATGTGTATGAGTTTATCATAGACACGTATACATACATACATATACATTTTATGCATATATTCATCGATATAACAATAAACACACAAGGAAGGACTTCCACTTAACATCACGACTTCATCACACTCTTCATTCCAAACATTCATAAAGTAAGCTTACAAACCAATATAAACATTCACAATCAAAAATAAAGATCTATTACCGTTTAGCGGAACTGACTTGACCTAACTAAGACCAACTAGGGCATGATTGTGAATTCTCAGTAATGCTGAATTAAAGGTTACCAGACCAAGTTCTTCTCCTGAGTGATACTTCCCTTCTCTTTTGGAGGTTTGAACCTGCTCCTACATTCAAATTAGTTAATCATAACATTAGTTAGCCAAATCAATACATTCATATGCACACATATATTTCAAATAAAAAATCATAAAGAATTAAATTGAAACATTCTTTCATCATATTTCCATTAGGATTCATACATAAATAAATTCTCATTTACTAAAGCAATTTACCAAACAAGGTAATAGTAAATAGGTAATAATACATGGGGTGTAACTGAAACATAGAGAAAGGGAGAAGGAGTATGAATTCTAACCCACCTTATCTAGTTAGGGTTTCATTCAAAAGATGAGATCCAAGAATCTTGAAATAACTATCAACCCAAGAGAGGAATTAAGTCAAGATTGAGGGATCTTGCAATCTTTCTTTTATACAAGGACGGGTTGGTGAGCTAAATCACAACTTGAGGAGAATGTATTAAACCAATACGCAAACCCTAATTCTAGGTCTAACACATGTAATTCATAAATCTAACACAAAACAAAATGAAACTGTAACATTTTATCAAAACAAGGAGACAATACTATGCACTTGACCAAATCTGACTTTTCTGAATTGCTAACAAGAACTCATTAGAACTCATTCGCCACTAAAGGTGAATTGGTCCTCATGAGCTTGCTCGGGGATCTCTGAACCTAAAACAAAAGCTTATACAATGTAAAAATTTCTGCCCTTCAATCCCTAATAGGGACTCATTCGCTACTAAATGTGAATGTGTCCTGCTAGGTCCCTCCAGAAATATCTGAATTTTATCTGTAACTTCTAGGTCTGCTCTTCTCCTTTACACTTTAAAATTCCTATTTTCAGATCCAAATCTTCCTATAATCTACAAGACAAATTTGGTAACTTGTTGGTGGATAGGGGTTTCCTTATTCAAACCCCTTGTTGCTAATTAAACCTTTGATGATGAATGAAAATATGAAACATGTAATTGTGTGTAATCCTAATTTTAAGTGTGTTTAAGACTAATATCTATGAAAATGTATAGGTAATTCTATTGAATTGCGTTAGAATAGAATCCTAATGTAACATGAACAATGCAAATGACTCACTAAAGAAGATGTCTAATCCCCCTAATAAGCCACAAATCATAATATACCTCTTATAGGCTACAAATAGGATAATCATAGAAGATGGAATCACTTAGTAAACAAGTCCTTAGGCTTGGTTGGATGTATTATGCATCTCCCAACACCTAGAATACTTCGTGATTCTCCATAAGCATCTATCATCAACCTTCACTAATGCTTGATCTTGGACAAAAAATGAGCTTAAAGACCTTGTAATGTTGCTCCAAACTTCACTTTTGATTGCTTCTTGACTATGAATACTTGATCTCATGAAATTCGTTTATCTCTTAGCTTGCTTGAGATCTTCTTCTAGTTGAAATCATATAAAATACCCTTGTATTTATACATAATTTGAGAATTAACCCCAAAATTAAAAAAATTCAAGCTGACACCAGATTTGGAGATGAAAATTATTAAAATCCCACCAAAATGAGATTCAAAAGGGGGGTCCTAATTAAGGGAGGACCCATTTACCACCTAGGGTGAATGGGTCCTGGCATTGTTTTCCAGGGCCTTACCTTCGGGGGATGAAAAATCATCAAAAACCCACATGAAGTATGCAAAGAAAGGGGGGGTCCTATAGAGGGAGGATCCATTCTCCACCTAGGGTGAATGGGTCCTAGCACCAATTTCTAGGACCTCAAATTTTCCCAATTAAATTGTATGTAATTTGAATTATGGGTTTCGGGACAAATCTTTGGGAGGTGTCACAAATAAGGCTTAAATTTGAATTAAAGGGCCAATTAACCACAATTAATTAAGGAGACCCTAGATAAATGTGAAAGTGTGTTATAACACTTTACAAAACTTCAAAGAGGGTACAAAATAAGATATTTTATTTGAAAATGGGCCCATTAGGCTCCATTGATTAAAGCAACCTTAGAAAAGTGTGAAAGTGTGTTACAACAATTTACAACACTTTAACAAAGTAAAATTTAAGTAGATTTAGTTTTTTAAGGGGCCCTATATTAATGTGAATATGTGTGACACATTACAACACTAAACCAAGGCAATGTTAAGTTAGTTTTGCATCAATTATTTTTAAATTAAGTGTTAAAAAGGACTACTTTTTTTACACTATAATAACATACTCCTCCCCTTGTGAATCATAATCCTTGATGATTTTTAAGCATCAAATATGATCCTAACATAAAACATAGCATCACAAAACATCACATCACAAAGCATCATTATTTTCAAGAGTTTTCAAAATCTAGCAAGACTTGTGGAAACTTTTTCTCATAGAACTCATCACCATTTGATTCACACAACACTTGATCCTTGAAGTCAATTTGGATTAATATCATAGAGGAGATATGACTCCTATAACTTAATGCATTGGCAACCCGATTCTTCTTCCCCTTGTTATAAATAATACTGAAATAATAGTCAAATATCAACTAGAACTATCTCATTTTTTGTGCATTCAAATTAGGTTGAGTAAAAAAATAATTTGAACCATGATGATCAGTATTGAGTTCAAATGGTTTTCCCAATAGATAATGTCTCCACATTTGTAGTGCATGGACAACTATTGCTAACTCTAAATCATGTGAATTATAATTTTGTTTATAGGGCTTTAGCTTCCTTGACTCATAAGTTGTGACTTGCCCTTCTTGCATTAATGCTACACCCAAACCTTCTCCTAATGCATCTGTAATAACTAAAAAGTTACCATCTAGATATAGTACCTTTAGTATCGGTGTTGAGGTCAACCTTTCCTTATGTTTTTCAAATGTTGCTTGATAGTTCTCAGACCACTGAAACATATTCCCCTTCCTTTGCAATGATGTGATGGGAAAAGATATTTTTAAAAATTTTGCAACAAACTTACGGTAATACCTAGCCAAACCCATAAAACTTCTAACTTCTAGCATATTCTTTGGAACAAGTCACTCTAGCATTGTTTTTATCTTCGTTGGATCAATCGTAATACCAACAGTCGAAATTATGTGACCCAAATATTGTACTTCCTTTTGGAAGAAGGTACACTTCGAGAGTTCTCCATATAACTTACGCTCTCTCAATCATTGAAGAACAATCTCTAGATGCTTTACATGTTCTTGTTCATTAAGATGTCATCCAAGAAGACCAACAAAACCCTATCCAATCAGGCTCTAATTACATTTTTCATTAGGTTCATGAATTTTACCGATGCATTCGTCAACCCAAATGGTAGGACTATGAACTTGTAATGTTTATATCTAGTCATAAAAGTAGTTTTGAAAAAATCTTCATCCTTGATTCTTAGTTGGTGATATCCATAACATAGATCAATCTTTAAAAACACTACTCCCTGCATTTGATCAAAGAGATCATCGATACATGGAAACATGGATACTTATTCTTTATCATCTCTTTGTTAAGGAATCAATAATCAATACATAAGCACAGTGTCCCATCTTTATTTTTTACAAAGATCATTGGTGCTCCTCAAGGTGGAACACTGGGTCTTATCAATCCTTTAGACAACAACTCTTCTGGTTGTGCCTTTAACTCCATTAATTCAGTTGTGGTCATCTAATAAGGTACTGTTGATATAGGTTCTGACCTTGGTACTATGTTGATGGAGAAATCAAATATTCTCTTACATGGTAATCTAGGTAATTCTTTTTGAAATACATCCAAAATTTTTTATAAAATATGATATTTCTCCATATCTATTTTTCTAGATTCTAAAACTTCACCCTCTTCGATACCTTGGGAGTCTTGAGGTCCAAAATATACTATATCATCTTGAGAAATGAATTCCTTACATTCCTCAAGTTTCTCCATTTTTACAACAAAGAGTTGACAACCTTTCTTATTTTCCCTATGCATTTGTATAATAGATATTTGTTGTAACTTAACCTCGGGCTAGGTGTTCCTTGTAATGATACCCAGTTACCTAGACATCTAAGCATTCAACTATTTTAGCATGACAATCTACTTTGGCGCTATGTTTCCATAATCAATTCATCCCTAAGATGACATCATAAGAGCCTACTTAGGAGATACATACATATTTACTTCTAGTGAGAAAATTTGAAGTTCAATCCTTGCTTTGAATAGACATTGACTCACTTAAGCTCTTGTCTTTTTTCCATATTCTTCAACCCAAGACTTTTCCATGTAGCTATATTTTTTGTACATTTGACTTGCTATTCTAGGAGAAAGGAAATTTTGTATGGCACCAATATCTATTAAAATTGAAATGGGAATTCTAGATAAAGTGCCTGAAAATTCTATTGGATTAATTTGGTACTCCCCTTGTCAATTATCTACAATAGAATGAATCCTTTGCTAGAATGCCACTCTTTGAGGTGGAAGAGAGTTACCATGTGGTTGTGTCCCACATGGTTCTCTTGGACACATACTCACATAGTGATCCCCAACACATGTAAAACATCCCTTTCTTGGTGCCCTCCTTTTCGCAAATCTTTCAAAATTACTTTCATTTCCACTAGCATTGCTTTTGAAAGCATTGAATTTTTTTTTGTTTCCTATTTGATCTCTCCTTGGTTCATTCCAATTATTTTGGGGTAGCTTTTCCCCTTGCTTTTGAAAACTTTTCCCTTCACTAGGCTTTCTCAGAGCTTGATTGTTCTATGTCCAAACGAGCTTCTTTCTCTTTCTCTCATGGTAGTTTGAGACATACTTAAGCCTTTTTTCTTGCTTAACTTCCTTCTCATATACCAAATCCATGGTAGTTGGACCATGTAAATATACCTTACCACCTATTTGCACATTAAGACCCATGATAAACTTCCTTATACAAAATCACTCATCCTTCTGGTATATAAGTATGTACTTTAGTAGTTGAGTGAACTTCTCCCAATGCTCATTTATTGAGGAGTCACCTTGCCTCAAGTTTTGGAAGTCAATGAGCTTTTCATCATATAAGATTTGGGGCAACCATCACCTTCAAAAAAACTCTACAAACTCGCTCCATGTGAGACTTAAGGAACTAAGCCCAAGCTCAATTTTCTTACTCACCCACCAATTGGATGCATCACCAGCCAACTAAAATGCTCCCCAAATGGCTTTAGTGACCTTAGAGTACTTTCTAATTTTGAAATACTTCTCCATCTCTGTAAGCCATTCTTTCACCGCATATCTAGTAGTACTACCTTCAAATTTTGGTGGTGTGATCTTTCTCATTTCATGTGACAACTCACTTTCCAAATGCTTCCTTTTGGTTCCCTCATACTGTGATTGTGACTTATAACTCTCATGATCACTAGATTGAGTGTGATCGTGAGAATTCTCCCTTTCTTCCTCATTGTTGGGAACTTCTTCTTCATTCTTTGGGACTTCTTGTTCCTCTCTTTCCTTTCCCCTAACTTCTTGTTAGAATTTTCCTATTCTTGTTCTAGTTTCATCCATGATAGCTAGAATCTAGTCCAACTTAGATTTGGCATTCTCAGTGCCTTGACCTACTTCTTGACTTCTCCCAAAGTTAGTTCTTGTCTTAACCATTTTCCTAAGAATAGTTATACCTGAAGGTTTCTTTTTAAATAGATCTATGAAGGTTTTTCTAAATGTCAATAATATTCCAAAAGATCTATCATTTACATAAGAAATTTCATAATTTTTTGCCAAAACATTATTTTCATTAAAATCAAAAAGGATTTTCAATTTCATTGAGTTTACATAGAATGACTATTTAGATAGTCTAAGAGAGAGTATCCCTCAAATTCAATTTTTGATACATAACTTCGTGGGGTATAACCCTTATAATTTTTCTCATATACATCATCAAAAGGAAAATAACCCTTTGATCTATCCTTAGACACATAGTTTTGAGGTACATAACCCTTTGATTTGTCACTTGTGGCTATTAAAATAAGTTCCACTAAACGAAGAACATGAGGATCCCTAAATATCATGATTAGAATAACACTACATTCTAAGGGAATCCATGGAAAGTGATAAAGATTCTAACTTGGCTGAAGAGACAAAAGGTAAGAAGTTGAAGTTGGTAGACTCTTTCATCATTCTCTTATCTTGACTGATTCTTGAAAGGGTGTGACTAAAAGTCTCATTATCACTTTTGCCAAATGGCATTGTCATAATTGGTTCCCTCAATTGGTTTGAAAAATGGAAGTCTTCTTGAGACACACCATCCTAGCACAAGAATCTCCAAACATTATACTCATATAATATTGTATTGGAAACATAGCGAGCACATAGGTTCCAGAGCTAAACCTGGTCGCTTTGATACCATATATAACATGCCCATTGTTCTACCTAGCTATTTTACTAATTTTTACCCACCAGTAAATTTTCTATGTATCTAATATAATGAACAATAAAAAGTTCCTTTTCTATTCAATAATAAATGCACCATTTGAAAACATAATGTTTCCAAACTTTTCCATTGCATAATCAAAGAAGTATTTTAATAATATAACTATGATTTCACTTTATATAAATTTATTCAAGATAACATTTCATATTTACAATTTCCATATAGATGGAAACATGATTACATACATAGCTCCAACAATCTTACATGAACTAGAGATACAAATGGTCTAGAATGTCTTCCCAAATCTTGGCCACTAGCTGCATGAGGAGAAGCATCACTCAAACACTTTTCCACCAACCATGGACTAACTGTTGTCCCCTACACATATAAAAAACTTGGTAAGATGTTCCTCCCTTTGGTGAAGAGATTGGTTTGTTAACCTCATCCTTCAAATAGCCTTTTCTAAGCATAGTGGTGTGTCCTACATATCTAGAGCAACCATAATGTCTACTACTTCATGTATGATTACCTTAGCCTAGCAAGTAAATTGGATCACATAGTGAACTAACAACACATGGACAGTGGCTACCTACACTAATTTGGCCAAAGATTCATCACCCAGTAACTTTGAGTGAGGTCATCTATTCACCACATTTAATTGCTCAATTTTTATTGACCATTAGTATTCTATTCTAAGGTTATCCCCTTTCTCATGGATTATTCTCACACCAGGAATAACCTTCCCATTAACTTATATCTAAATGGCATTGCTAAAAGAATCTCAAACAACTCTATATTATGCTACACACCTAGGGTGTTGTGATACTACGTATAGTACCGAAATTCTATGTATAGTATAAATAGTATACAATCATGTAAAACCCAATATATTATAAATATCTATATATGTATAAACCCAAAATAAATGTTTCCCAATACAAGAAACAACCAAGAAACACTCGAAAGACATGCAAGCTTCATAACACACGTAAATGGAAATCTTTCCAAACATGGAAACATAATAAACAATATTTCCAACATAATAACAAGGAGTAGAAATCAGCATGCCTGTTTAAAGCTCAAATGGAATAATATTCCCTCCTAGCTTAATTTCTCAAGATTGTTGGCTACTTCCTCAAGAACAACCTAAATTCCTCTACTAGCTTCTCACTAAATCTCTCAACAAAACCAATATAAATCAACAAAACAACTCTCTAACTCACAAACTCTCAACTTTGCATTGAAATTGCAGAAGAATACACAAGGTAATCAGGTTGGAAAAGTGTAGCAATTGGTAGAATGAGTACCTCTATTTATACTAAATTGTGAGCAACCAAATGCTACAAACAAGTTAATATTTCTACCACCTTTCTATCCTCATGCAAAAACTCACCAAGCTAACTTTCAAGTTTGCAACACATAATAGTCCTCTCCATTTAAATGGCTAAGTCAACTTGTTATAATGGACAACAAGACTCTTTTTAATAATTCAAATGAATATAAAGATCAAAATTAAGTTTCCTAAATCGAGTTCCTTCATAATTTTGACTGAGTCTCAAGGCTAAGATATTGCATTATCAGACTTATACGTAGTTTACAAACTTCTTATGCATTTCGTCTATTTCTATATTGGTGCCACATTTCATAAGTTGGTGCCCCATAAGAATAGCATATGTAGATTATTTCCTTATTGCTTTTAAAAATTCCATTTACCTCTCATTACAACATATACACAGTAGCTTCTAATCTCATACGTGCCTATTAAACTCTGTTTACTTGGTCTATTATTGATTTGTGTGCTAGATTACTATGCTTTCTAAGGTTGCACCATGTATAAACATATGTTCCTATATTCATTTAAGTGCTTCACTATTATTAATAATAATAACAATTCTATATTGTGCTTTGTGATTATCTTAAATGACTTTCACTTATATATTATATATTATATTATATATATTTATATATATGTATATATATGTATATATACTTATTTCATAAGGTTTAACAAATACATTCATTATTGATTATCAAACATATAGAAATATATAAAGAATAACATTGCCTATATATATTATATATATACAATTATCTATAAATATATATATTATAATATATGTAACTATATTACTTTATACACATATATATAACATATATACATATACATAATATTATTTTAATATCTTTATTAAAATACTCATACTCATAGCCATCGATTGACATATATACACGGAGTGTATATATACATATATATGCATATGTCACCTTAGTTCAAACAGAATTCCCATGTATATGGGTAACCCTTCCTCGAGCATGTGTAGGTATGTCTACCTACATATACCCATGTACATATTCACTCACATGTATAATTTTACCATAGAAACATACATATATACATATATATACATTTTATGCATATATTGCATCAATATAACAATAAATACACAAGGAAGGATGTCCATTTAACATCACAACTTCATCACATTCCTCATTATAAACATTCATAAAATAAGAGAAAAAACTAATTATATAAACGTTCACAATCAAAACTAAAGATCTATTACCCTTTACCCTAACTAACTTGATTTAAAGTTAAGAACAACTAGGGCGTGAGCGTGTGAATGCTCAGTAAGGCTGAATTAAAGGTTACCAGACCAAATCTTTCTCCTAAGTGATACTTCCCCTCTCTTCCAGAGGTTTGAACCTACTCCTGCATTTAGCTTAGTTCATCATAATATTAGTTAGCCAAATCAATACATTCATATGCATCACATATATTTCATATACAAAATCATAAAGCATTAAATTGAAACCAACATTCTTTCATCATATTTCCATTAGGACTCATATATAAAGAACATTCTCATATATTAAAGCAATCTAACAAGCAAGGTGAGAAAGGAGATGGAGTGGAAGGGAGGAGATGTAGAGGGTTTCAATGGTGATGGAGAAGCCAAATCAAAGGGAAAAATCAAATCAAAAGATAAACCTAAAGATGACAAGGAGAAAAAACATCTAGTGGGTGGCAATAGCCTAAGCAATAATGTAGAAATAGACAAGGAAATATGTAAGGTTGATGACTCAAAAATTATGGAGGAATATGTAGATTTTTTTGAAAAAATAGTGGTAATTGGGAGATTCCTAGGCAAGTGCTTCACCCGTAAAGAAATTGGTGAACGGGTGTACAGATATTGGAAAGGAAATGTAATAATAAAAAATTTTACCAAAAGGATTCTTTATTTTCCTTTTGGAAAATGAAGAAATGAGGGAAAAAGTGATGGAGAATGATATTTATGGAAAAATGGAAAATCCTTTCTCTATCTATCTTACCCGACAAGCAAGCCAACTTGGATTCGGTTATATAACTTACCATATGAATATTGGTTTGGTCGATGTTTAACAGAGATCAAAGATTCCATGGGGTTTGAAATCAACGTGGATTTGAGAAACAATGAAACACTAATATATTTCAGGATTCAAATACTAGAAATTAAAAATATTCCGGGAGAGATGATTCTAGAATCAAAGAAAGGTGATTGGAGGAAAATAGTTGAATTTGAATCCCCAAACTATTTTTCCTAAACTACAAGAGATGGAACCATAACAAGGTCCAAGTTTGTATAAGAAAACCAAAAGCTTTCAAAGAAGTGTGGAAATTGAAAATCAAAAAGGAATCCATTAAGGAAAACCGATTCAAATAAGAAATCAAAGACATAAAGGAAAATGATTGGGTGATTGTGATGGAAGACCCAATTGCCTCAATAATTCTCAAAGATCCAATCCAAATGGAGGAAGGGGAAATTGAGGCCAACCAAGCAGATATACTGGTAGAGATTGCTTTACTTTAGAATGGGGAAAACTATGAAATAGATACACAAAATATGAGCAAAGAAGGTATAGGCTCAAAATCAATTGAATCTATCGATATCTATGAACCAAGGAACATATATCAAATTGTACAGGCCACATCAACACCAAGATCAAGGAGGAAAACAAGTAGACAAAAAAAGAGGAAGAAGCACTAAAACGAGATCAAGCATCAATTAAAATTTATATGACAAGATCCAAGGGAGGATTCCCCTCCCTTTGGGGGAGATGAGAATCGTAACATGCAATGTTAGGGGTCTCAATGGCCCTAACAAAAGGTGACTAGAAAAATGCTACTTGGATTGTATAAATGTAGAAATCATAGTATTGCAAGAGACAAAATTGACCAACCTTGAAACAATGTCATTCTTGAATTATTATAATAAATGCAAGGGTGAATTTGTTAGTGTGGAAGCTGCAATGGGAGGCTTGGGAATTTTGTGGGTGGATACCAAAGTTGAAGAAGCAATAATCTCAAAAAAAAATTCATGGATACAAACAGAGGTAAAATATTTGATTTTTGATTTTAGAATTTTGGTTTTCAATATCTATGGTCCTATGCAGATGGAAGAAAAAAAGTGGGTGTGGAATTCTATAACACGAGAAATAAAGAATATGAAGATAGTGTTGGGGGTGACTTCAATATAATAATGAACAATGAAAAAAGTGGGTGTGGAATTCTATAACACAAGAAATAAAGAATATGAAGATAGTGTTGGGGGTGACTTCAATACAATAATGGACCTAATCAAAAAGAAAGGTGGCATGTAAAGGATAAACCAATCAAAAAAATACTTTTGTCACTTTTTTTATAGGAATAAGTTGATAGACATTAAGGCCTCAAATGGGATATATACATGGAACAATAGGAGAAAATACTTCACAAACATAGTCAAAAGACTAGATAGATTTCTAGTCTCAGAGGATTGCATGTAGGAGGAACTGTTACCAAAGGCCTTCATACAACCATCGATAATTTCAGACCACTTTTCAGTGGAACTTATAATCTTCAAAAAAATTATAGAACTAGCAAAGGGATAGTTCATATTTGAAAAGATGTGGCTATGGAGCAAAGGCATAATCGATCTCCTGAGAAGTTGGTGGAAAGAACCAATCAATTTGAATGGCTTGAAGATGTTTGTATTTCAGAAGAAACTAATTTAGATGAAGGAAAGGCTTAAACTCTGAAATAAAAAGGTGTTTAAGAATATTTTTGAAGAGAAAAGTTTCCTTGAGAAAGAGTTATAATTTTTGAGTGACAAAGTAACAAACCAAGGGATAACACACGAAGACTTTGAAAGAGAAAAATTTAATGGAAGATTATAATGAAACACTACTAAGATAAGAAATCTACTGGAAAACAAAGTCTAGGGATGTATGGCTCCAAGAGGGTGATTTGAACACAATTTTTTTTCATAATTCAACAAGGATCAAAAGAAGTTTGAATAGGATAGTACATATTAAATACATCCATGGCCAAGTTGTAAGTGATGAGCTAGGAATCTAGAAGGCTGGTGTAGAATACTTTGAGCATCTTCTGGGTGATAATGGCAAAGCAGAATGTATTGAGTGTAGTCTATTGGAGTATATTAATAACATAATAAGTAAACAAACAAATGCAAGGCTTGTAGGAGCAATAGCATTGGATGAAGTTAAAGTGGCTACCTTCCAAATGTAGCCAGAAAAGGTGCCAGGCCCAGATAGCTTTAATGCCCTCTTTTATGAGGTGTGTTGGGGCTTCATAGGGGTTGGCCTCTTAGGTGTGGTGGAAAAATCAAGAAGGAAAAACATGTTAAAGGATCTCAACAAAACAAACAATGTCTTAATCCCAAAGAAATAAATTTGTGAAACATTCTCATACTACAAACCTATATCCTTGTGCAATACCATATGAAACATAGAAAAGGGGGCTATGGTGTCTAACCCTCTTTTCTATTATTTTCATTCAAGAAATGAGATCCAAAACCTTGAAGTGACTATCAACCCAAAAGGTGATTCAAATCAAGATTAGGGAATCTTGAAATTTCTCCTTTATGCAAGGAAGGGGTGGTGAGCTAAAGCACACTTTGGGGAGAAGAATTTGGACTAGAAAATCCATCCTAATTCTAGGTAAATCAAATGCAATGAACAAGCCTATCATAAATCAGAGAGAAACAATAAGTTTTCTGGAAAAAATTAAGAATAGGAGATGTTGTGCACCTAATCAAAATCTATTATTTATGCCACTTTAATAGGGACTCATTCACTAGGTGGTGAATGGGTCTTGGTGTACCTTTCTACGAGACTATGAATCTAGAAATGAAGCTCGTACATAGTGAAAAATTGTTGTCCCTAAAACCCTAATAGGGACTCATTCTCCAGGTAGCAAATGGGTCCTAGTAGGCTCTTCTGAAAAACTCTAAATCTGATCTTGAAGTTCCAGATCTATGCTCCTTTTCTACAACTTGAAACTCATACTTTTGGATCTAGATCTACTAATAATCTACAAAATAAATTTTGATGCTTGTTGGTGGATAGGGGTTTTCCTTATTCAAACCCCAAGTTTGGTAATTAAACCTTCATGATAAAGAAAATATGAAACATGAAATGTGTGTGCAATCCTAACCTTGAGTGTGTCTAAGATTAAAATCTCTAATGATGCAAAGAAACCCTACTCAATTGTGTTAGAATAGGATCCTAAAATGAAACATGAAAAATGAAAGTTACCTACTTTAGAAGACCCCAAATCCCCTTAATAAGTCACAAATATGAATATACATCTCTTTAGGATGCAAATAAAATGATCATAGAAGATGGAATCACTTAGGAAACAAGTCATTAGGCTTGGTTTAATATCTTGTGCATCTCTGCAAAATGTAGAATCCATCATAATTCTCCATAGGAATCTATCCTCACTCCTTCAATAATGCTTGATCTTTGACGCAAAATCAGTTTGAAGACCTATAATGTTGCTCCAAAACTTCACTATTGCTTGCTTCTTGAATATGAATGCTTGATCTCATGAAAATTATCTAGACTCTTAGATTGCTTAGATGGAATTATGTGAAATAACCTTATATTTACCTTTAACTTAAGATTTAATCTTAAAGTTCAAATAACACAAGCTAACATCAAATTTAGGATTTGAAATCACCAAAATCCCACCAAGAATATGTTCAAAAAGGGGTGTCCTAAGTTAAGGAGGACCTATTTTCCATAGGGTGAATGGGTCCTAGCACATTTAACTAGGACTTGTTTCAGAGATTATGAAAGAAAATGCCAAAAGGGGGTCCTAGGACCTAGTGAGGACCCATTCTCTCGGTGACAAATGGGTCCCAAGTTACTATTCTAGGACATAAACCTTGCCAAATTAAGTGTTGTGAAATATTATTAATTAATTCTAGGCTTTATCTCTAAGAAAATATAATAAATTAGGATTGGATTAAATTTAAAGGGCCAATTAAGCTTAATCAATCTCAATTAATTGATTAGAGCCCTAGATTAATGTGAAAGTGTAAAGAAACCCTTTACAACACCCTAAATAAGGCATCATTATGTCCATCTTATTAAAAAGGGTCCTAGAATTAGTGTGAATGTGTAAAACACATTACAACACTAAATCAAGGAAACATTAGGCTCATTTATTGTTAATTAAATCCCCAAATTAAGGTAAAGGGATGCTTTCATTACTACATTTAGCCCCAACTTTAGTGGCCATATGATACTACGTGCATATGTAAGCTAAAGGAAATGAACTTCTATAAAAAGGATACTCATATGGATGCATTAGGGACAATGAAGCCCCCACTATAGTTACCTACAATTTAAAAATGTTAAGAACCCACATCTTGCAACACAAATTCGTTAGTCACTCAAAAATCTTGTTATCAAACTTCTATGGAGAATCGAATCCGATGGTAGATGTATGCCCCCTAATTTTGCTTGCTTTATGTAGGTGTAATCAGAGTGAATATGAAACCACATCAAATTACTTTGGTCTTATCATAGGGTATTTCCAAGTTCCATACCATATAGTGATAGAAATTTTATGAGATCGAGAATGCAATTAAGAATCCAATGCAACAAATGACATAAAAAACAAAGTCCTCTAGCCCCCAATATACTAATTTAAATAATATTTCCTTTAAATGAATAAGCTTTACTTACTAGGGTTTACTATACACTAATTAAAATGACACGTTTTAATATTAATTTTTCATTTACCTTTTTACAAATTACCTTGGTGCAGAGTGATCGAGGATGTTGAGCCCAAGGACCTACAAACCCCCTAGATTGGATGTGATTCATAGCGAGGTGACACAAGGAACACTTCAATAGACAGTGAGTGGAGTCTCCTATGGTTTTTCATTGATTTCATGTATTTATTATACTTTTTCATGTATTTAGAGTGATTTTAGGACCTTGGAAAAGATTCATGCAAAGCACCCCTCTTTGTCACAAAGCATCCCACTTTGGCACAAAGTGTCCAAAATTGTCTAAAGTGTCCAAGACCCCCATCTAAAAATGGCATAATTTTCCAGATTAGCCTAAAAGTGTCTTAGAGAAAATCTAATGTTTATTTAATTGTGAAATTTAGGATTTATTTCAAGTATTTTTCTCTTTTTTAAATTCTTCCTTGAGCTCGACAACACCTTAGAGGGAGACAATTTTGTTTCCTTTGAGATTCTATCACTCGACTATCATAGGAGGAGAATGGTCTTCTTCAGAATGTAGGATTGTTCTAAGTGTACCTCATGCAACCTATGGGGTACTATGATGCCATGTTGCTAGCACTAGTGGAGATATGGGATGCAGACTCATGTACCTTTCATCTTCCTGCAAGACGAGATGACTGTGACTCTAGAGGATGTACATCGAATCCTACATATTCCTATCCAGGGCAAGATTGTACACCTAGCAGATGATCATTCATTTAGACAAATGAGAGATGATATTATATATTTTCTAAAATGGCTTATCCATTGATTGAGCATAGGTCCATGCATTGAGCTCATATGGCTTCTACATGCGTGGCTGCCACTTTTGTGACAGATTTTGATCATGACCATAACACTAACATTGGTACTAGATGGTCGAGGAGCTCATCTAGATGGTGGAATTGTACACATTATCAGGGACATGGAGGAGAATAGGTTCATCTATGCATGGGGTTGTAGTATTCTTGCCCATTTTTATGATGATTTAGGTCAATTAAATACCAGGAGCTCGATAGCATCTTACATTGTACACTTCTATAGGTTTGGTGCTTCGAGCATATCACATGTATGAGGTTGACTGGGTTTCCTACCATACCATCCATGGGCTATCTGTGGGTCTTCAACTATCCACTGAGATGACCATGGCAGGAGTGGAACCTACTACATTGGTGGATTAGGTTTGACTGACTAGATGGGGATGATATCAGCTAGAAACCATATCGTAGGGTTCCCCAATGCATGGATGACAAGAATGAGCTACACATGTTACAGCTAGATCGGTTTCTTTTAGGAAAATATGATTACATAGTGAGACCTTTCTACATTGATCATGTCATTCATCATTTTGGGCCCATCCAGGTACCATCCTGGACTAGACCGATGTATCAACTATCAAAAGAGAGTGCTTTGAGACCTGGGGAAAGTCATTGTCTCACTATTGAGCATGTATACATTAGTGGTTCAAAGGACGAGGACCATGACATGCCCCCAGTCTCCAAGGCTAATGACGTAGGCACATCTCAATGATTTGATGAGTGGTAGGTTGTAGCTAGACCAGCTCTACTATTCCCTATACACTACCCTACAAGTCTTATCGAACCTCTTCCAGGTCGCAGAGAGGATAGATATGATGATGATACCATTCCTGACATATTTTTAGGTTCAGATGAGGATGATGAGGAGGAGGAGGAGGAGGAGGAGGAGTCCTAGTCAATGAGTTAGGATACCAATGAGACAAAGGAGGACCCCTTTTCCCCTAATAGGAGAGATACACCCCCTACCAAAGTCACTAGATCGCATGCCACAACCATATTAGATATCCACACACACAGGCGTGGGGAGGCTAACAATAGTAGGCCATCCACACCCCCAATGAAGAGGGGGACTACCATTGGACGGTTATACCTTGACTAGCATACTGGAGATCCAAGTGATGATTTGATATTTATATTATTCCATTATGCTTATTTACTTTATATATTTATGATGATTTGTACTGATATTCTTATGTTTTTTGTCTTTTAGGGTCCACACAAGAGTGGTGTGAGCTCTACCAGTGAGTGACCACTAAGATAGCACCTCCACTATGCATAGAGGATGGATACACTCCAAGAGTACATGCCCCCACCATCTGTAGGGTAGTGTGCAAACCTCTTCAATTCAATAGCAAGATTAGGAAAAGCATACAAGAGAGCCACTAGTCGTGTTGAATCACTTTGAGTAGAGCTTTTAGTAGTCATAGCATCTTGAGGTTCTATTGATAGCAAGATGGAGGGTGACCTACGAGTAGAGATCTTGAGGCTATGGGAGGAGCTTGCTAGGGTACAGGTAGAGAGGGATCAGATAGACCAAGATCATATAAAAGCAATCGTACGGGGGGCGAGAGTGGTTGGACTAGTAGAGGGCCTACGATTATCCTCGAGCAGGTCATGATTGCATACTACTATATCACAACGGCCATGGGGATCACTAGCCGTGGAGGGGTCTATTAGTCACAAACCTTACTAACATTGTATGTAATGATGTACATGTACTTAAAATTTTGATGATATATATATGAGCATTGATTTTTATGTTTTTTATAATCTTGTGTTGAATTAAATGCCCATGTGATTTATCAAACATATTTTGCAAGAATATCTAATAAATGTCTCCATAATTTAATGTTTATGTGATCTAATTAAAAAATTTAAGTTTACATTAGATGCTACATTATGATTGAGTATGCTATGTTAAATTAGATGCACTTATGATCTAACTGTTAGAATAGTAAATGCATATAAGGATCTAACCTAACACAACAAATAAGATGAAATTGAATATTATGCAAACTAAAGTAATGATTCAAACTAATTTGAATAATCACGTTAGACTCTAAGACACCATTATCGTTTGTCAAAGAATGAAGCAATGCGAGATAAAATATAAAATATGTACTTAATCTACAACAATTCTCTAACACACTATTCAAAAGAGAGAATGTTATATGTAATACCGATGCAAATGCACAGTATTGATAGGTTCTTTAGAGGTGTAACATATATTTATGTTAATGTGTAGGTTCCAGACCCGTAATTTTCCTTGATGACATAAGGTCCTAACAAATTAGGGCTGAATTTTCCTTTTTCATTCAAAAGAGCATTGACATTACATTGATTTTCGTATAACACGAGGTCACCTTTATTAAATTCATGAGGGATGAAGTTATCATTATAATCACGTTGCATTCTTTTGGAATAATCATGAAAATGCTCAAGAGCATTAATATGTTGTTCATCTAATATTTCAAGTTGATGCAATCATTTCTCTGTATAAGTAGTATCATCAATAAGCCCTTTAAGAGCTATTCTCAATGAAGGAATCTCTAACTCGAAGGGAATTATTGCTTCAGCAACATAAACAAGGTTATAGAGAGTGTTTCTAGTAGATGTTCTAACACTTGCATGGTAATCCCATAATTCATAAGTTAGTTGATTATTACAATATTTTTTATGTTTACTTACTATTTTTTGCAAGATTTATTCAATAGTCTTGTTATTCAATTCTTCGTGTCCATTCTATTGTGGGTAATATGGTGTGTAAAATTGATGTTGAATATTAATTTTTTCCAAGAATTTCTTCACGTCATTATTCTTAAACAGAGCTCCATTGTCTGAAACTAATGCGGAAGGGAGACCAAAGTGAGCAATAATATGTTCCAATATGAAACAAAATATTGCATTAGCTGTCGTGGAATGAAGAGGGATAGATTCTACCCATTTTATGAAATAGTCAGTTGTGGTAATGATAAACGTGTTTCTAGTAGGAGAAGGTGAAGATATCTTTTTGGAATAAGATCCAATCCCCAAACTGAGAATGTCCAAATAGGCACTTGGACATAGATCTTGGAAGCACGAGCATAAATCAAGTTATTGTGTCCTTGAAATTTATGGCATTTCTTCACATACTCAAAAAAATATTGTTCCATGTGCCTCCAATAGTGTCCTATATGAACCAAATTTTGAAATCTTCCTCCAAAATTCCCCCCACAAGCACCTGCATGGGCTTCTTCAAGTGTTGTAGGGATTTCGGATCATTTAAGGCATGTAAATAAAAGACCATTAAATGATCTTCTATATAAAACGTTTGCAAGGATTATATACTTAGATACATTTTTTTAAAACGAAATCGAGTGTTCTTAGTTGTAGGTTCAAGAAAGATACCATCTTTTAAATAGTTGAATATCATTGTATACCATTTGCTAGAGTTATCAATATTGGTCAATAAAACTTTTTTTCTTTTATCATCTATCGATGGTTTAGGGATCATTTGAACTATAAATATGAAATCAACAAAGGGATCTTTAGGAGATACAAGAGAAGTAGCATTTACCATTGCATCTACATGTCGATTATCCTTTCATGGTATATTATTGATCTTATATGATTCAAATTTTTCTAATAATTTCATCGTGAGTGAATCACCGAAAAAATGGGTTTCATCAAGGTGATTAATGAACATGATGATGAAACACTATTTTTCTAAGAGGTGTTTCACTCAATTATGTGTAAAATAAGATGCAAAGAACAATAAAAAATGTTTCCTAGCTATTATAGCAACTATGAGGAATTTTTTAGAGCATAAAAAAGGTGTGTACCTGGCTAGAAAGTTGTTTTTAAGCTACAGAGGACTCATTCGCCTTCAGTAGCAAATGGGTCCTTTTCTGATTTCGGAAAACTGATTTCAGGGTCCTGTTCCTTGATGTCTACACTCTCAAATTCCCTATTTTCAACTTCTGAAAGCCTCTATGCAATTTTGTAGAGCTCTTTCCGTGCTCTTACACTTTGAATGACAACTTTTGCAACTTTGATAATTTTGTTCCAAATCTTGCTCAACTTGATCTTCAACCTGTAAATATACAATCACACACTCAAGAGTAGAAAAACTTGTTTCTTGTTAGTGAATGGGGGTTCACCTCGATCATACCCCTTGTAGGTAATAAAACTAAATGATGAAATAAAGGAATGAAGCATGAAACATGAATATGTAAATGATGTCACCTTGGATGATGTCTTGAAAAAAAATCTACATACTAACATGTAGTGGCCATGAAGAATGTATATCTTGGATCCTTGAATATGATTTCAACAATAGTTGCAAGTAGATCTTCAATGCTACATCCACTTCTTTAGCTCAACAACATGAATGCATGCATCAAACCCTTGATATGATGATATGATCTTGAATTGCTGCAATAAACTCTTGAAATCTTCCTTGAAATACCTTATGAATGCTCTTGAAATGCTCTATAATGCTCTCTTGAAATTTCTAGAATGCTTCATAAACTTGCTAGCTGAAAACAATATGAATTAACCCCTTATTTATACTAAATAGGAGATTAACCCTGAAATTCAAAGAATTAAGGTCAGCACCATATCTGGAAAGAAACATTATTAAATTCCTGCCAGAAAAAAATTCAAAAAAGGGGGTCTCATTAAGGGAGGAACCATTTACCACCTTAGGCGAATGGGTCCTAGCTCAAGTTACCAAGACCTAACCCTAGGTGATTGAAAGAGGGATAAAAACCTGTTCCTGATCAATTGAAAAAGGGGGGGATCCTATTAAGGGAGGAACCATTCGCCATCTAGAGTGAATGGGTCCTGGTACCATTTTTCAAGACCAAAATTTTCCCAATGGAATATTTTGTTAATTAAATTATGAGTGTTGGGATAGATCTTCGGGAGGTGTCAAAATTAAGGCTTAAATTTGAATTAGGTTAATTACTCCAATTACCCACAATTAATTGATGACCACCTAGATAAGCGTGAAATTTATTTATAACACTTTACAACACTTAAACAAGGTACACATTATGTACATTTTATTCAAAAATCCACCCATTAGGCTTAATTAAGCAAATACATCCTAGAAAACTGTGAAAGTGTGTTACAACACTCTACAACACCTTTGCAAAGGATCAATTAATGTATGTTTTAGTTAAATAAAGGTCCCTAAATGGTGTGAATGTTTACAATATATTACAACACCACTCCAAGACATCATTAATTCAGTATTAATGTCAATTATCAAACCAAGTAAGGAAAAAAGGCTACTTTTTCCGTTACTACATTTTTTCCCCCACTTTAGTGAGAGGATGACCCCATGTCAAACTCACACTAAAGTAGATATCCAAGACACTTAGTTATGTAGCCATAACAAAGATACATGATCATACACTATTAAAGGTCAAGAAAATTAAATAAAAACAAAGGATCAAGCACAACCATTCCAATGCAATGCAAAATGGGGTTGTTTTTCCATAACATATGCTACTCACTCTAGGGTAGTGGAACCTCAATCTATCCACTAGGTGATTTGTCCCAAAGAAGTGGTTTTGTGAGAAATTCATGCCATTGTGTTAGCTTCCCACCGTATAATGAGAAATTAATGTTAGTGTATCGGCTTCCCATCATTCTAACCGTACCAAAGTTATCCTCCTAATAACTTCAATAAGGCACCACAATGTAAATTATTTTTGTAAATTCTTTTGAATATCATGTAAAAAAATTCTTAAAGGGGATTTTTCTTTGTTTGTGTAATGGTCTTCCTCTTAGGGAACATTGTTCCTAATGTCTCCAAGAGAGGACAAGTCAAAAGTGTCAGATCATCATCCATGGGATGCCTCGTTCGCATCATGGCATGATAGTAGATCATACAATCTTGGACTACATCAAACCCAATGACACCACTAAGAAGAGGACACATCACAAGAAAAAAGGAAAATCATGCCATGATGTTTTTCCAAAATATTTCATTGAATGTATGCCCCCACTTTAAAGCAGTTGCTACACCATTACTATGAGCAATTTCTTTAAAGTATCCAATGTTTTTGTCCTAAGGCATGAGAGATTTCTTCAAAAAACCCTATGAAAAGTCATATGTTTTTTAAATAAGTTGTATCATGAAATAGGAAGGAAGGGTTTCCCCCACAAATACATAAGGGATCTATGGATTTGGGATTAGTATGTCTATGCTACAATTTTTTCATAAAGCATGGAATTGTCATCATTCCCCAAATAAACATACAACTGGAAGAATGACACAAAGAGAGTGAAAACAAAGAAAAAAAAATTGGGAAGGGTTTCCCCCACAAATACATAAGGGATCTATGAATTTGGGATCAGTATGTTTGTGCTACAAAGTTGTCATAGAGCATGGAATTGTCATCATTCCCCAAATAAACATACAACTGGAAGAATGACACAAAGAGAGTGAAAACAAAGAAAAAAACATCGGTTCAACATGGAAGAAAAATGAATGTCTCGATGCCTTGCATCATCCCCAAAAGGAAAACATAAGACAAATGAAAAAGATAAAGAAAAATATTTTGGGTCAACATGGAAGAGACCTAAATGTCCTGATGCCTTGCATCATCCCCAAAAGGAAAACACAAGACAAATGAAATAGGATAAAGAAAAATATTTTGGGTCAACATGGAAGATGCCTAAATGTCTCAATGCCTTGCGTCATCCCCAAAAAGAAAACACAAGACAAATGAAAGATGATTATGACATAGAAAAGAATGAAAGTACATATAGAAGAATGCACAAAAGAGAGAGGAAAATAAAATGAAATGTCACAAGGGGTCACATTACGTACATGCAATCACATAAATAAAAATGAAAAAGCAAAAGACTAGTAAGGCACAGGCGAGTTAACCTAAATTTGGTCATCTACCTCCCAATCGCGGTTGGTATAAACAGAAGGCGAGCAACTAGCCAAAGGGACAACATCAAGTGTTGAACTAGGACACACACCAAGTTCAACACTCTTTTTATGAGATTTATCATTTAAGATCATGGAAGAAGAAAAAAATGTATTCAACTCATCATGAATTTTTTCATCAATTTTTGCAATGTCAATGTCATCATCTAAGTTAATCATAGCAGGAGGTCGAATAACAATATCTATGCAATGTTCTTGTTTATGTTGTAGAAAGGGTTGAAATTCATTGTGCATTACTTTAGGTAGGTTTGGATTTTGATTCTCTATGTTATGGTTGTATTCTTTAGTTTGCAATCTATGATCAATAGCATGATGTCTATGTCTACGCTCTCTATCACTTCATTTTATTTTTAGCTTATTGTCAAATTTTTTTTGTGTAAGAGTGGATTTGTTAATCATAGGTTCCTTCTCTTCCTTGGGAGGACTAGAAGAAACAATAGGAGGTTGCTCAACTTCTTTTTCTTTGACTTTGTAAACTTGTTTGACTCTAGGAGGGACAATGGGATTGTTTGTACTACCTCATGGTCTCTTGTGGGAAATTGTAGGAGGTTATTCTATACATTGTTCTTGTATGGTCAGAAGTATTTTTGGTTCAATCATTGTCTCACCAAGGGTGGTTGGTTTAGTCATAGGTTGAGGCATGTTTCAAAGGGATAGTTTCGCTATTTTCTTTGCCTTGAATTTTTGATATGATTTCAAAAAGAAATCTTACGAAGCTTGATAGGTTCCATAGGCTCGGGCCATGAGTAATCTAGTGAAAATTTCCCTTTTGCTGATGTAGGATGGAATCCACTATGATGCATAGTGAAGATGTTATTTACAAATGGAAATTTTATACATTTATGCACAACCCAAGGGACGAAATTCATGGAGTGAAGCCATGGATAGCCTAGCTTCACATGAAATTGGTCTAATTGTGGGATGATGGAGAATGAGACTGTTAATGTTTTTGATCCCACTTTGAAAGGAAGATCTATCAAGCCTATCGTAGGGTAAGAAAATCCATTATGTGTCTTGATCCATTCTTTCGGGTTTTCATATGTTTCTTGATATAGATCATGCACATGGGTATGTGCAGGATCATGATGGGCCAAAAAGTGGCAATATGATGGGTATTTCTAGGGTATGTGGCTGACGACTTTTTTTAATCCAAAATTAATGAAACGAAAATGGTTTTTAAAGGAGATTCTCAACTTTCTACCAATATAAATTATTATTTACTTTGAATTTAATAAATAATTATTATTAATTTTCTATTTGAATTATGACTAAAAGCCTAATTGATAGGATGATAGAAAAAACATCTATAGCTTTCAAACAGTATCACATTTTTTGAATCCAAAACATGCATCACATTCTATGCTTTGTATACTATAAGATTAAAAAAAAATCATGAAGTTTTGACTAAGTTAAGGTGGTTAGATATATGAGTTTTTATATTTTTTAAAAGTTGTAATAAAAAAATCATAATTAATTATTTACTTGAAAAAAAATTACAAAAAATATGCATCACATCGGTACATGATTCCTCTACTTATATCTAAAATCTTATAAAAAAATATTATCATTTTATTGTGGTTAGGGTGGTTAGACAAACACCTACTTCTTATTTTTCCCTGAAATTTAAGTACTACTGCATTGAAATTTCAAATTTTTCCAAATAGATTTTAAAAAATAAAATAAACCTAGTAGTATAGAAACTACATTAAATTTTCTACAAATTCTATTCTTACATATTTTTGAAATAATATAGATAACTTATTCAAATTTTTATGTCAAATTTCCTAACTCTGATTTTTCTAAATTTTTTGCCACTTAAGGGCCTATTTTTTCCATGATGATCATGCACATACCCACATATAAGAATTCTTCTTTGATCACATTCTCTCTACAGATAAGATCAATCACTATCCCATTAGTGGGCTTATTACTGATTTGGCCAGCTATGTAAAGAGGACCATCAGGTGCACATTTAGGTATGTCATTTTGTGAGAAAGAAATGTCAAGAGGTTCTCTTGTCAAGCCCTCACGAGGTCTTTCTTCAATAAATACTATCACTTCATTTGTGGGATGTTGTTCGATGGTATTCATATTGTCATCATTTGTGTCAACATTCATCACATCATTCTTTGTTTACCTAGATTTGACAAATGAAATATTGTGCTTAGGCTTGGGATTTGTAAAGATTTGCAAATTTTGATTAGGACGAGCTATAGACTTATTACCTTGATCATTCACACCTCTGATTTGTAAATGATTAGAATCAATAAGTTCTTGCACTATATTTTTAAGATGCTTATAGTATTATGTACTATGTCCATTTATTTGATGGTAATGAAAATAAGCATTTTTTCAAAAGCCTTTAGGCAATGCTATAGTAGGATCACGTTCTCTAACATGAGGTAAGGTAAGCATGTTTTTGTCAATAAGTTGCAATATAATATTGTGAAGGGTATCGAGTAAAGGATTGAATTCTCTCTCCCTATCCCAAAAAGGAGTTGTCATTTTATAGCAGCCACTTGATTATTGTTTTTTTTACTTTTTTGAGGAGGATTTAATTGTAGAAATCCCTTATTTTATTTCTTGAATGACTGATAATTATTTTGAGTGGTGGATTTGAACTTTTTAGGATTACTAGGGGGATTTTTTACATCACGGTTGCTAGTCGAGTTTTGATGGTCACGAAGGGTTGTACATAACTATGTGAAGGATGGAAACCTTGACATTTCAAGTTTTCTTTGGAGCTTATCTTGTAAGTTGGAAATGAACATTCTTTGAAGGTTAGCATCAGGAATCTTAATATTCACTTGTGAATAAAGTGTTTGATATCTTCCTATGAAATCGGCCACTTTCTCATCCTCCTTTTGCTTTCATGTTATTAAATTTGCAAGGGTCATCTTGGGACCCATGTGAATATGGAAGTAGTTGTAAAAGGAATTAATGAGTTCTTTGAATGAACCAATTGAGTTGTCTAGTAAAGAGGAAAACCACTCTAAAGTAGTATCCTTCAAAGATCTAGGGAATGGCTTAGCCAATAGTTTATCCTCAAAGATGAAATCACTACACAAGGCTGTGAAGGTGGAAACATGGCTTATAGGATCTCCTCTCCCACCATATTTCTCAAAGAAAGGGACCTCTATACCCTTTGGAAATTTTACTCTTAATATGTCGAGGAAAAATGGGGTGGATTTGATGTATTGCAAAGGTTTACTATTATTGCTTTATTGTAATGTTGCCACATATTGTTGAATGAATGTCTTGGTTTGCAAAAGTGAATTAATTGTTGGAAACTCAAGGGCATACAACTAAGAAGGGGGGGTGAATCAGTTGTCACTGAATTTCAAAATTATTCAACTTATTAGCCTTATTCTCATATTTAATTATTAATCATGAAAACATAAATGAACAACACATCAGAAGCACACATAACACCAATATTTTTATGTGGAAACCCTATTAGGGGAAAAACCATGGTGGAGGTCAGTCCACAAGATTATACCTTGTTGAAAGTATAAGAAAATATGAATGGGGAATGCACATGCATTCAGGATCACTGCTCAATTACAAAGGAAGACACGCTATCTTATAGAAAGGTTCTGATTAAATCCACCAGATTTTGAACTAAGAAAATAGCATCTGCTAATTCCTGGTTACAGTTTTGGTTAAGCACATGAACACTTCTTCACTCTTCTTCACTCTACTTCACTCTTATTCACTCTCTGCTATGCCATCAAATGATCTAAACAATATTCATACACAAGACTCGTACACTTCACACTTTCATACTTCCAAAAACAATCGCTCTTATATATTTGAAACAAGAGATTACATTGCTATAAGTCAGCTTCAACAAAATAGCAAGAAAAAATATAAACAGTCGACTTAGATCAATAAATATTATTCATGCAAATCAACCAAGGTTAGCCACAACATATTAAAGACCAAAAACAACATCCTCAAACATGAACCACTTCAATTAATTACTCCTTGAAGATCCACAATATGCTTCAACACCTTGTCAGCCAAGAACATGAAAAAAACATGAACATGCAAGAGAAAATCTCATATCGCAAGCACAACGATCAATGTGGACGTTCAACACAAATAGAGCATGAACTAGAAACATCCAAAAGCATCATGAAACACCATAGAAGCATCCACAACAACTGAACTAACTGAAATCACATGATCTTTATTCGAGAACAAAAACTGAAGTAATAGAAAAACTATTAGAATACAAATCTTTATAACTTGATCAAATCTTCATGCGGATCTCTAAATCTCAACATGGATAAACTAGATATACTCAAAAAGAAACCCTTTAGTCCACAACCTATAAATAGCAATGTATTGATCACACCGATAGAAATAACTTCACTTCATCAATGACATGTAACACTTCTTATTACAATTTTCTCAATATCCTTGACATATATAGCTTCTAATACATTAATGCTAATAGTGTTGACATCAAGGACAACCACATATCAGAAACACACCACAACATCCAACAATATCTCCCTTTGGCATTGATGAAAACACATTATGTGAAAAATACCATCAACACAACTACACTTACTCCTTAGGTTCTGACTCTTCTCTCCTCAACTCTTCTCCCTACAAATATTTTTCACATGATTATTCTCCCCTTTTGATATCAATGACAAATATTTCTTCTATACAAACTATGAACCAAATATCTGAACACCTGAACATCTAAAAATATGAACATTTGACTACTCCCCCTGAGTACCAACCATCACAACATCAATCGTGATCAAAATATGATCATGAAATGCATAGATTGATGAAAATCAATGCATCCTTAGTTATAATTAGGAGAGGTAATCACCCCTAACTTCCCTCTAAGATACTTAAAAGTATCCTTAGGCAATAAATTAGTAAATATGTCTGCAATCTTCTCCTTAGTAGGCACAAACTCCAATCGGACTTTCGTTTCACTTACTTTCTCTCTCAAAAAGTGAAACTTGATAGATATGCGTTTGGTCTTAGAATGTAGCACTGGATTCTTAGAAATGTTAATAGCACTTGAGTTATCACAAAATATAACAATAGGCTCATCATACACAACTCTGATATCCTTCAACATGTTCTTCATCCACAATACTTGAGTACAATTATTAGCAGCAACAATGTATTAAACCTTTGCAGTAGATAAAGAAAGAGCATTTTGCTTTTTTCTTAACCATGAAATCAACTTCTTTCCCAAGAAAAATTCTCCACCACTAGTAATTTTCCTATCATTCACATCTCCTGCCCAATCAACATCAGTAAAGGCACTCAAAGTAAGATTATCATCTTTAGGATACCATAACCCAAAATCAACTGTCCCCTTTAGGTATCTAAAAATCCTCTTCACAGCAGTCACATGAGATTCTTTAGGATCAGCATGAAATATTGCAACAATACATACAACATTCATGATATCAGGCCTAGTTTGAGTCAAATAAAGTAATTCACCAATCATTGATTTGTATCTAGTGTAATTTTCTTTCAAATAATCATCATTAGTTGTCAACTTGCATCCAGTCACCATAGGTGTACCGACTAGCTTTGAATCTTCCATACCATATTTCTTCAACAATTCTTTCACATACTTGGACTGAGATATAAAGATCCCTTTATCCAAATGAGTAATTTGCAATCCCAAGAAGAATTTCATCTCTCCAATAATTGACATCTCAAACTCAGTTTGCATCTCATCAACAAACTTCATGCACAAGCTATCATCTCCTCCAAATATGATTACATCAACAAAACTTCCACAATTAAATATTTATCATCATTCTTGAAATATAGATTACTATCAGTAGTAACTTTGTTATTTCCAAGTTTCACCAAGTACTTATCCCATCTGGCATACCATGCTCTAGGGGCTTGTTTGATTCCATATAATGCTTTCTTCAATCGACAAATCATATCTCCCTAATCAATTAACTGGAATCCATCCAGTTTTTCAACATACACTTCTTCCAACTCACCATTTAGAAAAGTTTACTTGACATCCATTTGATAAACCTTGTAGTCTTTGTAAGTAGCATAAGCAAGAAACAATCTCATAGCTTCAATTCTGGCAACAGGGGCAAAGGTTTCTTCAAAATCAATACCTTACATCTATGAATATCCCTTACATACCAATCTTGCTTTGTTTCTGACCACTTCACCTTGTTCATTCAATTTGTTTCTAAAGACCCATTTAGTTCCAATTACATTCTTATCCTTAGGTCTGGGAACAAGAATCCATGTGTCATTCTTTTCAATTTTTTGTAGTTCCTCTTTCATTACTTCAACCCAATGTTCATCTTTGCATGCTTCATTCACATTGTTAGGCTTAGTCTTTGAAATCAAACAATATTCTTCTGCAATTCTTCTCCTATTCTGGACACCTTTGTTCTTGTCACATATGATCTGATTCTCTAAATGATTCAACCTTACATATCTCAGATTCTTCTTAGAATTTTATTCAACTTCAGGCTCTTCTAATCTCTCTTATGTTCTTCCACCAGTTTCTCCTTCCTCTTGATCTTCTTGATTCACTGAAATGATTTGGACTTGAATTGAAGTCTAACCTTTCTTTCCTTTGTTTGTACTATCATTCTGATCATCAGAATCATATCCAAAGGTTCTGGATGGTGCAGCTATGTCTTCATCAACCTTAACATTTTCACTTTCAACCATTTTCTTCAATCTTTTATTGTAAAACTGGTAGTCTTTACTTTTAGTAGCATAACCCAGAAAGATTCCTTCATCACTCCTAGTATCAAAATTTCCTATATCTTCATCTCTTTTGATATAACACTTTCTTCCAAAGATCTTGAAATATCTAATAGTAGGCTTTTGACCAGTCCATAGCTCAAAAGGAGTCTTACCAATATCACCTTTGATTTTTACCTGGTTAAGTGTGTGCACAACAGTACTCACAACTTCTCTCCAATAGATATGAGGTACATTTCCTTCCAACATCATGGTTCTAGCAACATATAGAATTGTTTTGTTCTTCCTTTCCACAACTCCATTTTGTTGAGGGGTCCGTAGTGCAGATAATTGTCTCTTTATTCCATTCTCTTCACAAAAAGAATTAAACTCACCAAAAGTGAATTTTCCACCTCTATCTGATCTTAGACATTTAATCTTCAAAACTGTCTCTATCTCAATCACAACCTTAAAGATCTTGAACTTTTCCAGAGCTTCATATTTCTCCCTTAAGAAAGTAGCCCACATCATCTTTGAATTGTCATTAATAAGCAACATGAAATACATGTATCCTTGTAAAATTCTAGTTCTAGGAGGACCACACAAATCAGTATGCACAAGATCCAACAACCCATTTGAATTTTTTTGTTTACTCTAAAATGAAATTCTTGTTTGCTTTCCTAACTAACATTCTTTGCATATGGCATTAGTAGGTTTCATCAGCTTATGAAGATCTCTCACAACCTTAGTGGAGCTTATCTTGACAATATTATCAAAGTTAACATGACATATTATCCTATGCCACAACTAGCTTTCATCAATTTGAGCAATCAAACAACTTTTACTAGTAGCACTCAGGTGGAAAATATTACCTTTTGTTTTGGTACCTGATGTAATCACATTTCCATAATTTCCCAATATTTTTCACTTACCATCCATGAACTGAAGACTGTGTCCCTTATCAACCATCTTTCCAACACTTAAAATATTATGCTTCAAACCTTCAACATATAGGACATCATCAGTATTATGCTTACCATCAAGAGATATACATCCTCTTCCACAGATCACACTAGCTTTTTCATCACCAAATCTCACAACACCACCATCATACTTTTCCAAACTCGCAAACTTACTTTTATCTCATGTCATATGATGAGAACAACCACTATCAATTACCCATTCATCTTTCTCTTCAACTCAAGTAGCTGGGGATTTCTCCACATTTGTACAATTAGCAAATTCAGTAGATACAGGATTATTTTCCTTGATAGCAATAAATACAAATTCATCTTCACTTGCATTTCTTTTGTCAGATTCATCATCTATCACACCTTCATCAACAACATAGTAACACTTCTTTTGGAATTTATGCTTGTTAAATCTTGGCTTGGAAACTCTCTTAGGACACCCTGATGCAAAATGACCTATCTTATTGAAAGAGAAACATTTAATAGGAAACTTCCCCTTATACTTACCTTGTCCTGTGGCTTCTCTTTTCATACTCAATGCTTCAAGTTCTTCTAGCTCTCTTTCTTATTCATCAAGCTATTTCATTTCATCCTCATAATTGAATGTCTTTCTTGATGAAATTTCACCGAGATCATATCTTTGTTTATCTCTTCTAGAAGTAGTGGACTTGAATGTAGATTCAACCTTATGAAGGGCATCACCAAATTCACTCAACTCAAAAGTAGTAAGCTTACCAATCAACATATCTCTAGTAACATTTGTCACCATTTGGAGCTCTTCAATAACACTATCCTTGACTTTATAAGAATCGGGCAAGGATCTAAGAACTTTAGCAACAATCTCTGATTCATCTATCTATCTACCATCACATCTAATACCACACACAAGTTCATTCACTCTTTGCATGAAAGTAGTAACATTTTCATCATCACCCATTTTCAACTTTTCATATTTCCCTTTCAGACTTTGTAGCTTAGGAATCTTCATATTAGCATCGCCTTCATACAAGGTCTCCAACTTTTTTGAGATATCATAAGAAGTCTTGAGATTCATCACATTTGTCATCTCAGTATTAGTCAAAGCACTCAATAAAGCTCCCAAGTAGCCCTGATATTATACTTGGCATAAGTACTATTTGGTGGAATAACATATCTATTACTTGTAATGCTCTAGTAGGGTTCACCAACGCATATCAGATGGCACTCCATTCGAGTCTTCCACAAGGAATAATTTTTTCCATCAAATCTAGGACTATCCTTGTTATAAGTCACCATCCTAGATCACTTCAAGCTGTAAAACTTCTTCCAAGGAACTTGCTCTAATACCAATTGTTGGCAACTCAAGGGTAGACAACTGAGAGGGGGGGTGAATCAGTTGTCACCGAATTTCAAACTTATTCAACTTATTAGCCTTATTCTTAGATCTGATCATTAATCATGAAAGAATAAATGAAAAACACATCAGAAGCACACATAACACCAAGATTTTTACATGGAAACCCCATTAGGGGAAAAACCACGGTGGAGGTCAATCCACAAGATTATACCCTGTTAAAACTATAAGAAAATATGCATGGGGAATGCACATGCATTCAGGAACACTACCTAGAGCTCACTACTCAATTACAAAGGAAGAAACGCTATCTTACATAAAGTTTCTGATTAAATCCATCAGATTTTGAATTGATAAAATAGCATCTGCTAGTGCCTAGTTACAGTTTCGGTTAAGCACATGAACACTTCTTCACTCTGCTTCACTCTCTACTCTACCTTCAAATTATCTAAACAATATTTGCACATAGGACTCACACACTTCTCACTTGCACACTTCCAAATGATAAAACAATCACTCTTATATATCCGCAACAAGAGATTACATTGCTATAAGTCAGCTTCAACAAAATAGTAAGAAAAAATATAAACACTCAGCTCATATCAATAAAGATTATTCATGTGAATCAACCAAGCTTGGCCACAACATAGTGAAGACTGAAAAAAACATCCTCAAACATGAACCACTTCAATTAATTACTGCTTGTGGATCCACAACACGCTTCAACACCTTGTTGGCCAAGAACATGAAAAACGTGAACACGCAAGAGAAAATCTTAGATCGTGAGCACAACGATCAATGCAGACATGCAACATAGATAGAGCATGAACTAGAAACATCCACAAGAATCATGAAAGAGAAGCATCTACAACAACTAAACTAATTGAAGTCACACGATCTTCTTTCAGGATCACAAACTGAAGTAACAGAAAAACTATCAAAATACAAATCTTCATGTGGATTTCTGAAACTCGACGTGGATAAATTAGATATAATCAACAAGAAACCCTCTAGTCTACAACCTCTGAACAACAACATATTGATCACATCGACAAAAGAAAACTTCACTTCACCACTGACAACCTGTAGCACTTCTTATTACAATTTTCTCAATATCCTCGAAATATACAGCTTCTAATGCATTAATGCTAATAGTGTTCACATCAATGACAACCACATATTAACAACACACCACAACATCCAACATTAATGAGAGTTTTATTTTGGTTATAAGGTTGGGGGAATAAGGTGTAGTGTATGTATTCGGAGGGCTAGCTAGTGAATTGTAGGTTAGTGAAGGTGGATTGTTGAGGTATTATTGTATTTGAAGAATTTCTTATGGGAATACCTATGGAAGTGTATATGGTGCTAGTAGGTATGATTTTTGTGGTTGGTTGAATGGTAGTTATGTGTTGGAATGTTGTTTTAGGTTGGAATGTTGTTGTAGGTTGTGTATTGGTGTATGTAGGAATGGATATTGGTATCGTGGAGGATGGGATTGGAATTCGACCTTGGCTTTTGGTAGGTGCCAAAGCTTGAGTGGAAGTGGTAATGGTAGGGATGGTGTTGGTAATGTTAGTTACATTGGTTGTAGGAGGTGAATTCATGGGAAGTGAAGTATGCAAACTATAAGTCATGGAGGGTTGATTCTCAACACTATCAGAAACAGAGTTAGGAAACCTAAGATCCACAAAGAGTGAGATATCATGGGATGACATGATCCTCGAACTACGTCTTATAATAGTATTGTGAATAGGACACCAAGTTGTAAAGCTCATGCAAGTTTTACAACCCCAATGTGTAAACCCTAGAATAGAAAAGGGGCAATGCAACATCCTAGAATGAAATGTAATATTCATATTCTAAGCAATGCAATTTCTTGATTACACAATGCAATAATTTGAAAATGAAATATTTTGATGCAATTTTGAACTTTTAACAATGCATTAAAATGAAGTAATTTAAGCTAAATCTAATTAAATTGATGAAACAACAAATCAGGAAACTGAAACTGAAAGATAACAACACCAAACAAAAGCTAAAAGTTAACATTTTAATATCCTAAAAAATGTAGAGTAGTAGATAAATGGGACTCATTTTCCAGTAAGGGAGAATGGGTCCTGGTTAGATGTTTTTGAGGCTTTTCTATGAATTTTAGAGTGAATTTTGATGCTTTTTTAGTTGCTAGAAGGTTCAGATTAGACTTGATTAGGGATTCATTCGCTAGTAAGGGCGAATGGGTCCTAGTTAGGTATTTTTAAATAATTTTTTAATTATTTGAAAGCTCTTAGTTACATCTTTCAGTTCTAGGTTTGAGACAATGAGCTTCAACTTTAGATTTTCTAGAAATTTAATGTAAAAATGTAATGAAAAGATGAAATGTGAGGCCTAATTTGAAATGCAATTTTGTTTTTATTTTCAAATGTAATTATATGACATCTAAATGATATGAAAAATGATTCATTTGTTTTAGTAATTTTCAGATTTAGAGAGATGAAAAATAATGCAAATCTAAACCCTATATGATATGCAAATTTTCAATGAAAAACAAGTAACCCTTAATGATATCTTAATTCAATGTAATTATAGATGCAAATGAATGCAAGATATAACTTAATATGTAAAGAGAGACTCCAAAAATTGAAAAATTGCAATGTTCAATGAGTTGGGTTCACCAAAATGAATCATCAAAAATTGGGTTTCATCAAGGTGCTTAATGAACAATATGATGAACCACTATTTTTCTAAGAGGTGTTTCACTCAATTATGTATAAAATAAGATACAAATAACAATCAGAAATGTTTCCTAACTATTATAGCAACTATGAGGGAAGTTTTTAGAGCATAAAAAGTTGTGTACCTGGCCAAAAAGTTTTTTTTGAGCTATAGAGGACTCATTCACTTTCAGTGGTGAATGGGTCCTTTTAGGGTTTCAAAAAACTAATTTCAAGGTCTTGTTCCTTGATTTCTGCACTCTCAAATTCCCTGTTATCAACTTTTGAAAGCCTGTATGCAATTTTGTAGAGCTCTTTCCATGATCTTGCACTTTGAATGACAACTTTTGCAACTTTGAAAATTTTGCTCCAAATCTTGCTCAACTTGATCTTCAACATGTAATTCTACAATCACACACTCAAGGGCAAAAATCCTTTTTTTTTAGTGAATGGGGGTTTTTCTTAGTCAAACCCATTGTAGGTAATCAAGTTACCAAATAATTAAATAAAGGAATGAAGCATGAAACATGAAATATATAAATCATGTCACCTTGGATGATGTCTTGTAAAAAAAATCTGCATACTAACATGTAGTGGCCATGCAAAATTTAGATCTTGGATCCTTGAATATGATTTGAACAATAGTTGCAAGTAGATATTCAATGCTACATCCACTTCTTTACCTCAACAACATGAACGCATGCATCAAACCCTTGACATGATGATATGATCTTGAATTGCTGCAATAAACTGTTGAAATCTACCTTGAAATTCCTTATGAATTCTCTTGCAATTATCTATAATGCTCTCTTCAAATTGCAAGAATGCTTCATAAACTTGCTATGTGAAAACAATGTGAATTAACCCCTTATTTATACTAAATTAGGAGATTAACCTCGGAATTCAAATAATTAAGGCTAACACCAAATCTGGAAAGAAACATTATTAAATTCCCACCAAAATGAAATTCAAAAAGGGGGGTTTCATTAAGGGAGGATACATTCGCCACCTTGGGTGAATGGTTCCTAGCTTAGTTTACCAAGACCTAACCGTAGAGGATTGAAAGAGGGATAAATACCCATTCGAGATCAACTGAAAAAAGTGGGGTCCTGTAAAGGGAGGACACATTCACCATCTAGGGAAAATGGGTCCTGACAACATTTTCCAAGACCAAACTTTTCCCAATGAAATAGTTTGTTCATTAAATTGTGAGTGTTGGGATAGATCTTTGGGAGGTGTCAAAATTAAGGCTTAAATTTGAATTAAAGGGGGTTAACTACTCCAATTACCCACAATTAATTGATTACCACCTAGATAAATGTGAAAGTGCTTTATAACACTTTACAACACTTAAACAAGGTACACAGTATGTACATTTTATTCAGAAAGGGGCCCATTAGGCTTAATTAAGCAAATACATCCTAGAAAAGTGTGAAAGTGTGTTATAACACTTTAAAACACCTTTGCAAAGGATCAATTAAGGCATTTTTTAGTGAAATAAAGGTCCCAAAATAGTGTGAATGTTTACAACACATTACAACACCACTCCAAGACATCATTAATTCAATATTAATGTCAATTATCAAAACCAAGTAAGGAAAAAAGGCTACCTTTTTTGTTACTACAGTGAGGTCTCTATATCAAATGATTTTATCATGCTTTGCTTGATATGAACCATATATTTGTTTAATAATTAAGAGGAAATCACCAAATATATAAATGTGTTTGACATTTAGCACTAATGTTGCACATATACCAACTATTAAAGCTTCATACTCTGCAGTGTCATTTGTACATAGAAAGTTTAAACAAAAAGATAAGCGAATAAGCTTACCTAAAGGATGAATTAATATAACCCCTACCCTGGAGCTAGTTTGACACTTAGAACCATCAAAATACAATTACCATGTTTCTTTTTCTTCCTAAATAGTCAACACATTCTCATCAGGGAATTAGTCTATATTAGGTAACGCTAGGGGAGAGGGAGCATCAACTAATTGGCCAGTGAAAGCTTGTCCTTTAATTTCCTTTTGAGAGATAAATTTAAGATCAAACTTAGTTAATAGCATAACCAACTTAGCTAAGCATCCTGATAAATTGGTTTTAGCAAAAAGGTGTTTTAAAGGATCAAACTTCATCATCACATGAATTTCAACATTTAGTAAGTAATGTCTCAATTTACTAGTAGTGAATATGAGAGCCATAATTTTTTTCTATTGTTGTATATTGTGTCGCATAATCAATTAGAGTTCAACTAATGTAATAAATAGGATATTCTTTACAACTGTCATCTTGTTGAGCCAACAAGGCTGCAAGAGCATGAGCGGATGTTGTTTTATAAAAGATTAACATTTAGTTTTTCATAGCTGGTTGTAAAATAGCTGGATTAGCAAGATAATATTTTAAACCCTCAAAATCCTGTTTACAATCCTCGTTCCAATTAAATTGAACCTCTTTCTTAAGGAGTTGTGTAAAGGGAAATTTCTAATCCCCTAAGGATGCCACAAAACAACAAATAGCTTGAATTATTTCTTGGAAAGTGTGTAATTTAGAAATTTTTCTAGGAGGTGGCATGTTAATGATAGCATAAATTTTCTTTGTGTCCACCTCTATGCCTCTATGAGATAATTTAAAGCCTAAAATTTTTCCACTATCTACACTACAGACACACTTTTTTGGGTTCAATCTCATGTTATATTTTTGCATTCGCTCAAATATTTTTTGAAGAATATTCGCATTGTATTGTCAAGTAAAAGATTTGGCTAGAATATCATCAACATAATCTTTCAAAATTTTATGTATGTAATCATGAAATATCAATTTCATAGCTCTTTGATATGTTGTGCCTACATTCTTTAATCCACAAGGCATGATTACCCAACAAAATGTTCCCCAAGCTATAGTAAAATTTGTCTTGTATTGATCTTGAGGGTTAATAAAAATTTGATTACATCCAGAAAATCCATCTATAACGACAAAAAAGCATGTCCCGTAGTTGAATCCACTATTATATCAATATTAGGAAGGGGAAAATATTCTTTTAAAGATGATTTATTCAAATCATGAAATTTTGTACACATCCTAATATGATTATTAGGTTTTGCAATTGCAACAATGTTTTAGATCCAAGGAGAATAATCAATAGGTCATATGAAACAAACTTCAAGGAGCTTCTCAATCTTAGCCTTCACCAATAAGGCTATCTTAGGGTTCATCTTTTGTATCTTTTGTCTCACTGGTATAGCATCCTCTGCAAGGACTATATTGTGTCACTATTTTAGAAATCAATTCCCAACATATTTGAATAAGTTCAAGGAAAAAGTTTGGGAAAGTCATGAAGTAAAGTTGCATGGTCTTCTTGTTCATCTTCATCAAGGCACTTTCCTATTTGAATAAATTTTTCCTCATTAGTTGAATTCATCGGTATGTTGATTGTATCTCCCAAAGGAAGTCATTTTGTTTCAGAATTTCAGGATTATATTCTTCTTTTTCCTTGTCACTTTCATTAATTTCCTTCTCTCCATCCACTTGTTTAGTACTAACCATAGCACATGTAACCCATTTCTTTTTAGGAGTAAATGACCTATTATAAACTCCTAAAATTTCTTTCAAAGCTTCATCATCTTCAAAGTATTCCAATGGTTATTCACATGTATCAATCAATTCAGGATGCTTCAGAGTGAGAGTTGTTTTATTAGGATTACACATGATGGTGTTGATATTGAGGGAGGGTTGTTTCATTGCTTCTGTTATCTTAGAAGGTCAATAACCCAAAACCACTTTTCTTTCTTATGTGTTAGGATCTATAGGAACATGAATTCCTTGTTCTTTCCTTCCACATCCTTTTCCATTATAACCAAGTTGTTTTACGAGCTCATAACCTCTTCCATAAAGTCTCTCCATTTCTTTTGGGTTTGGTGGTTGTTGGTAGTCTATCCCATTAAAGTTCGTTGTATAGCTTGTGTCTTCTTCAAGAGTAGATGAAGTAGATGCTTGTGATATTTCTTCTGAATTCTATGTTGAAATTAATGTAGAGGAGGGGGACCAACCATACCAAGCCTCTAAGTCACAGAGAGCCAAGAGTAGAAGGTTGCCCTAATATACCTCAACTGCGTAGGTGTTTAATGTCAAGGATAGAGAATAAAGAGAACTCTTGGTGCTTATATCACTCTACTAACTTGGGAGTTTGAATTGGGCTAAATGAGTAAGATTTTGGAACCCAAACTATACCTCGAATGGCTCTATGCTAGAGGACAACAATGCAGGTTAGGGATGACAATGTGACGTGTTGGCATCTCACAGGTGTGTTGGAATTTGTACAGATAGAAAGGAAAAAAGTATAATAAAAGTACTAGGAATCTATTGATAGCTTATCAAATGAATTTTAAATTGATGACTCGAGTGGAAAGTGATAAAATGATATAAATAACAAGAAAAATGACTATGAAACAATAGGAGTGAGAAAGGAGAGAATACAACTAATGATGATTCCAATTCACCAATAATCTCCACACAAACATGTACCTACACATAGCCAAGAGAGGAAAAAAATTGGGTTTGTATAAGGGTTTCCAATAGTCAAACCCCCATTTTGGTGTTTCCACCTCCACAGATATATAGATAGAGAGATAGATAGAAATATGATAAAAAAAAATTATGTTGGAATGGAAATGAAAAAAAATACTATGAGATACAATATGCTACTCAAATCCCACAACAAAGTAATACGAAATCATTACCACCCTCGAATAAAGGCACTCAAGGCCAATGAGAGAGTAATGCAAGTCCACGGATATAAGAGAGTTGACATAGCCACAACAATGCTAAAAGTAGTCTCGCAAGACACCAAGTTCCAACTTCTATGGTAGATGCATAGGATGTTGCGATTGTTGGAGTCATGAAGCTAATAGTGCATAAAGTAGCAAGATTATGGAAAAAAATATGAAGCTAGAAGATCGAATTAGTGTGTAGAAGATCAAGAATTTCTAAGAAGATGGATTGACTATGAAAGATAGCCATTTGAAGATGAAATGAGAGGGAAAGAGTTGTTCAAAGGTTGGCAGGAAGGCTCAGGGGCATTACGTTTTATCACCAATAGGGAATGTAACCCCTATGTAGATTCCATAGGCAAGAATCTTGTCAGGATGGTAGTGCACCACACAGACGTCCATGCATCATACATGTGTCCCTGATAGAAATTCCCCCACCGACACTTAAAAAAAGTGCCAAGTGGATGGGGTATGAAATGAGGACATGGAATTACTTAGTCAGATTTTATTTGTCTAAGGTGGAGGATTTGAAAGGGGAATTTGCAAGAGGGGTGCAAATTCGCTCCTATACATTTTTCCCCCACTTTAGTGAACATGAGTGTTCAGTAAAGTAGATTGAAAAGTTTAGAAATGTATACCTAAACCGTTGAGGAAGCAGACCATGATATGGTGAACTTGAAAGCATAGGGTAGGTAAATAACTCCACAGGTACTCTTTCTTGAGGAGGTTCGAACAAAGTGCATTGAAGGCTCGCAAACCAACGATGGACAGATCCTGCAAGATGCAAGCACTTCATAGGTCCTCAGACCTACAAAGAAGGCACCTTCAATTACTCTCTCCTAAAGGAAGCCCAATGTAAGGGACTCTGTAGAGTCAGATTGGAAAGCAGCTTCATAGGTGCACCTGCAAAGTAACATGTTAATCCACAGATAAAACATGTTAGAATTCAAAAAGAAACCACGCATGCCGACAAGAAGACAGTCGTGAAGATAGTTAAAAGTTAAAAGGAAGAGGTTTCAAAGGGGTCGCTCAAGAACCCTTCGAAAGAAAAAGGGATCCACTCAAGGGATGCTCATTTTGAAATACAGAGAGTATTTTTTGCAAATCAATTCAACATCATGGGATCCTTTTGAAATATGTTCACTTAATCAAGGAATTTGAAAGGAATAAGGTCCCCTCACAAGGCCCAGAAGGTCAAAATTTTTACCACAGGGGAAGATGCTCCCTCCTCGAAGGAAATTATTTTAAATTCTTTCTTTATGAACCCATGATGAAGGAAAAATATTCTGCTAGGAGTCCTTGTTGAGGAATGTGATTTTTGAAAAATATTTTGAACAAATTTTCAAGAAGATTTGTTAGCCACCAAATGCATTTTTTGAAAATTGAAGTAACATGATAGCCCCCCTTAGGATGGTGTCTATCAAACACAAAGGCACGTGACATCCTAAGGAGAGAAAAGAAAGAATGAGAAAGCGATGTTGTGGCCTGTGGAACATAACGAGATGTAACCGTGGTTATGTTTTTGCACACATGAGGGACAACACATGAGCACCACAACATCACAAAGAAAGAAAGAAAGATAAGTGCAAATAAATAAGAGACAAAATCATCACGAACAAGGGACAGGGGTGGTCTAATATTTTAGGGTTAGATCTCCTCATAAATATAGATAAATAAGTATAATAATATATAAATGAACTTTTATCAACCCCCTACTATATCAGACCATATGAAGAAAGGTATGTGAAGACAAAATAAAGATAAAAAATTAGGTCAACATGGAAGGGAATCGTAAATGCCCCCAACAACTTTGAATCATCCCTAATTGTTGAAAATCAATACACAATAGAGGAATTTTTACGACACAAAAACACTCTTGTATCCAAGCACCTACAAGGGTGAGAAGGATCATCTAGGAATATATAACGCAAGCACAAGGGAACACAATACACACACATAATCTATTCTATAGATAAAGACAAGGCTCTCACTAGTCCTCATCAACCAAGAGGCCGTCATTCTCCCAATATAGATCATTGTATGTGGAGGGTAGACAAGCTAGAAAGGGTGGAATATCAAGGGGGGGTCCTCTGACCCTCCCGTAACAAGAGCCAAGGAAGAAGGCCCCTTGAGGTTTTCTCCACTCAATTCTTGTGGGGTGAAAGTTAGCGACTTCACAAAAATTGCTAATAGGGTTGATACCTTGTCCATAGAATTAAACATGCATTTCACATGAGTGGAATGTGTTAATAGATGAGAGAGGTGGCACCTGAGATTCACTTCTAGGCTCATTGAGTGACTCAGGAGCATTGTCAAACTATGGGGACATCAAGGCTTCTTCCATCACTAGGATGGCACAAGCCAACGTAGAACCACCCTATAAAGAAGGTGAACCCTTCTTTTGACCTCCATTGCTAGCAAGTTCATCCTCCATCTCCTACTTCATTAGGGGATACAAGATCCCCATGGATGAAGCAGAAGGTGTAGATGAAGTAGAGAAAATTGTGAAAAACACCACATAGGTATTTGACATGTCCATGGGTTTTGAGAATGGCAAGATGTCCATGAGGGACATCAGAAGGGGTGACTCAACTGAAGGAGCAATGAACACCTAGACCCTCTTCAAGTGGGGATCACTTACACTTATGGTGGGAGTCAGAAGTAAGACTGAAGCTTAAGGAATTGAATTAGAGGGGATGAGAGAGGAGGACACAACATAAGGTGTTGAAGTAGGAGCTATCAAATCCTCTTCCATCTTCCGCAAGGCGGCCTACTCAATAGCCAGAGCCTTTCTCTGACACTTCTACTTGCACGTAAGGTGGTTTATGTGACTCTGAGAGCTAGAGATTGGGGGCTAAGAAGGGATGGAAGACTCCTATTTGACCATCATAGTATCCATCATAGCCATTTCTGGCAAAGGGAGAGACTCCTAGATGAGAATAGGAGGGAGAGGTTAAGAGGATCATGGAAAAACAACAAAGGGAGCTTGCTCTAACACCTTAGTGGCAGGCCTCTTCCCATTCACTTCCTTAGAGATAGGATCAGTAGGAGGCCGAAAAATCCAATACATAGAGGACTCCCCATGGGGAACCTTCCCCTTACCATATTGAACGGGTTGATGCACTCTGGGTAAGATGGGAAGTTCAAACAATGGATGCTTAGGCTTTTACCAAGTGGGCACCATCCGATTCTCTAGCAAATTCCTAGGAGTAGAAGCTGATGGTTCCATAGCAAGGCGAGAGGAAGCGATAGGTAGGACAACGGAAGAAGAAGAAGAAAGGACCTAGGTGTGCTTCTCTTCTTCCCTTCTTTGAGCCAAGGTGGCTTCATGCTCTACCTTGAGGCAAGCCTTATGTGAAATGGCATAGGGAGAAGGACGATACCTCACCTAAGCTATTATTTCCCCACTCTTGTAATTCACATAATTTTGGTACAAGAGGTCTATCCTAGGATGAAGCAGACCAATAGGCATAAGACAGAAGTGATCTAGTGAGTAACCCCGACATGCGGTTGACAGTTTATAGCCAGTGTCATGGACTACATGCACCATAACCTCATGGGAAAAATTTAGGAACTTATGAACTACCAATGGAACTGCATTCATAGTGACCAACCAAGGGATACCTAGTTTTACTCTGAAGAACTCAGACCCCGTGATGATGTCAAAAAGTGCATTTACAGATCTAGGTCCAACTAGGACTGATAGGGTGATGCAGTCAATGGGAGGGGTAGAAATCCCACCGTGTGTACAAATAGTGCTCCCTGATTCATCATATCCATCCTTGTGTGATAAATTAATCAACATAATCTCCTTAGTGATGACATTCATCTATCACATAGGGTCAACAAGAACACCTGTTACAATTTTTTTGTTGATATACATGGGGATGTATAAGGGAGATGGATCTCTATTATAATTCATCAACAATTCTTGCAAGGTGAGAGGTATGGTAGGGGATCCACTCATAGGCTAAACAAATGGGATGGGTAGAAGTAAAAACGAGGCCATTTCTTTGTACACTAAACAAGACTTTCACAAAGCCCCAAGGGTTTTGCAACTAGATGGTGACCCACTCAAGGTTTTGTTCCATGATTCTTATGAAACCTTTTAGCTACACCACTAGCAATCATAGGCTGGGTTGCAAGGCCAAGCACCTCACAACACTCACAACCACAACACTCCTAGGATATGACGAAGGGGTCTTTCAACATTGCTAAATAGAACCAAAATGGTTCATGTCAGGTTCACCAAAATGCAGAGGAAGGGGACCAACCACACCAAGGCTCTAGGTCATGGAGATATGAGAGCGGAAGGCTACCCTAATCTACCTCAACCACATAGGTGTTTAATGTCAAGGATAGAGAATGAAGAGCACTCTTAGTGCTTTTTTCACTCTACTAACTTGAGATTTTGAATGGGGTCAAACGAGCAGGATTTTGGAACCCAAACTGTACCTTGAACGACTAACTTCCAGAGGACAACAAGAAAAGTTAGGTACAAAAACGTGATGCACTGGTGTCTCACAAGTGCGGTAGTTTTTGTATGGAAAGAGTGAAAAAATACAGTAAAAGTACCAAGAATCTACTAACAGCTTAGCAAATGAAGTTTAATGTGATGACTAGAGTGGAAAGTGACAAAATGATAGAAATAACAAGACAAATGACTATGAAACAACAAGAACAAGAAAGGAGAGAATACAACTCATCAAGAGTCCAGTTTTCCAACAATCTCAACATGAATGTGTACCTACACACAACCAAGAGAGGAAAAATTTTGGGGTTGTATAGGGGTTTTTTGTAGTCAAGCCCTTGTTTTGGTGTTTCCACCTCCACGAATAGCCAAATAGAGAGATAGATAGAAATATGACAAAGAAAATGATGCTAGAACATAAATGAAAGGAAATACTATGAGAGATACTATTCCACTCAAATCCCACAACAAAGTAATACAAAAGAGTTACTACCCTCAAAGAAAGGCACTCAAGGCTAATGAGAGAGTAATACAAGTCCACAACTATGGTAGAGTCGACATAGCCGCAAAAATGTTGAAAGCAGTCTCACAAGACACCAAGTTGCAACTTTATGGTAGATGCATAGGATGTTGCAATTGTTTGAGTCGTGAAGCTAATACTACAGCAAGTAGCACGAGTATGGAGCAAAAATGTGAAGCTAGAAGATCAAATTAGTGTGTAGAAGATCAAGAATTGCTAAGAATATGTATTAATTGTGAAGCATAGCCATTTGAAGATGAAATGGGATGGAAAGAGCCATTCAAAGGTTAGGAAGAAGGAATAGGGGTGTTACATTTCATCGCCAATGGGGAACATAATGCCTCTATAGATTACAGAGGCAAGAATCTTGTCAGGATGATAGTGTGCCACACAGACATCCGTGCACTGCACGCGCATCCCTGATAGAAATTCCCCCACCAACACTTAAAAAAAGCACCAAATAGATGGGGTATCAAATGAGGACATGGAATTAATTATTTTAGTTTTATTTTTATAAGGTGGAGGATGTGAAAGGGGAATTTGCAAGAGGGGTGAAAATTCACTCCTATACAATTACCATTGGTTGTTTTTATCTTTTTAGTTTCTTTTATTGTAATTTTGTATTCTCCCATGAATGTTGGTGTGAAATATGGAACCCCAATCATCTTCTAATAACTTAGTAACTTCATCAATCTTCATCTCATGTTCTTCATCATTTGTAACTTCCACTTTTGTAGCTGATTTGAGTGCTTTCAAAAGATCTTGTCCTTCTTTCTTAGTAATCAAATGACTTTTAGGTTCAGGATCAACTTTTAGCATTTAAACCTTTTTACTATAGATGTATTTCATTACATGTTGTAAGGTAGAACGTACTCCATTCATCTCATGAATCCAATGTCTCCCCAAGAGGAGATAAGAAAAATCGTGAGGCATAACATGGACCGGAGTTTGTAGTGTTACTTTCCTAACTTTAATAAGTAATGTGATGACTCCAAGTGGTTATTTTCCTATATTATCAAATACACTGATAGATAAAGAATCAAGATTAATGTTGCTCTTATCCATGTCAATCTTTTCCAAAAATTTCACACTACACACATTTAGGGCTAAACCATTGTCAACCAGCGTTTGTTTTATTGCTATGTGATTAACATGGGCTATTATCATGAAAGCCTCATGTTGCTTTTGAATTTCCAAGGAAGGTAATTGTTGTCATTTTCATGGCCCCCTTTGATGACCCATCACTAATATCAACTCTGAGAGATCCTACATGGGCCATCTTGCATTCTTTTCTCCTTGAAGGTTTCCAAAATTTGAGTCCCAGATTTTTGGGTTTTTGGGCTTTCACTTACTTTCTTCCTTGCATTCCTTCTTCATTTCTCCATCTCTCCTTCCTTTCCTTTTTTTCTTCTAAGTATTTCAAGTTTCAGCATTCGGCCTTTTCTCGTTACCCTTTACTGCTCCCTCCATCAAGCATTGCTCAAAATTCTAATGCCTGATCACCGAAGGTCCAATGTTATCACTTGCACATCCTCATCTTTGACCTTCTCCTTCCATCTTTTCTTTTCACTTATGTCTTGAACCCAAAATTCAGCTAAGTGTTGAGTTCCAAGCTTTGAGAGTCAATTTTCTCCCGTACCTCTTACTCATTCCTACGGTAAGCAGTAAACCTTCAGTCCAACCTTCAACCTCCAACAGTCCAAGGTCTGACCTCCAAATTCTTCTTCAAGCCTTCACAGTTTCCTCCCTTCTACCTTATCACTATCATTCTTTTCTTTGAAAATTCAATTAAGTATCAAATTTTTGGGTTTCATCCTTCAGCCTTCCCCTATAACTCTTACCCTTCTTCGATAAGAGGTATCTCATCACCCTTTCCTTTGGCTTTCAGGGGTAAGGCTTCTTGAGATCTCTCTATCATGGGGTAGCGGGGTGTATACCGCTATACCACAAGCTCCTTCATGCTTCATCATGGGACAACGCAGTGTACACCACTATACTACAAGCTCCTTCATGCTTCATCATGGGGTAGCAGGATTCTTACCACTAAACCACAAGCTTTAAACGTTCAACCTGTGGTAGTGTAGGCTTCCTCTTAGCAATATCTTCTAGCTTACCACTATACCACTTATCAAGTAATCCTTTACATTGTAGGACAATGAGATTGTTACCGTACTACTGCTCTTCACGATCTTCTTCCTCGCGGGGTGGTACATTGTCCCCCACTATACCGCACTATTCATTTTTCCTTGCCACGGTATTTTAGTTTATGATGTAATGGAGCTCTTTCATACTGTTGACCATCTAATCACTGACACCTGACAAAGATGCATTTTTGGGGCTTAAATTTTTATTTTTTCAGTGTTGTAAAGGTGATTTTTTTAGCCTGACGCCCTGACCTTCTTGCATTTTAACGTGTTTTTTGGGTGATGTTTTTGAGGTTTGATAGGAATTTTAAGCTACCAGATCTAATTTTTAGGGCTTCAAGGATGACAATTATAGCATCCCTTACCTTCTGTAGACATATTTCATAGGCACCCATGCCCATTTATTGCTCTTTGTTGACTTCTGGGTGGATCTACGCCATAGGTCACATCTTTCATGGATGGCTCAGATCTTGCACACCACATGCTTCATTGCTAACCCTGGTTAGGGTTAGGGTTCAATTTCTGTTTCTTAGTTATGCTTGATTTATAAAGCAAAAAAATGTATTCATGTTTAGGGTTTTTCTTCTTTTGGCTCCTTTGGGGTTTTTTCTTTTGCAGACATGTATTTTACACTCTACCATTGTAAAGATTGGATTTTTTGTCTCTATGTTAATGGAATGGATCAAGTTTCCTCTTGTCAGCTCTTTTTTGTTTGAGTAAGTTTATTACCTTCTACATCTGAGTGTTTTTTTGCATTTTTATGTATACATGTGTTAAAATTATTTGCAACTACTATGTTGAGAAATTCTCTTTCCTTCTAGTGCCTTGTCAAACTATAACCTTCATGTTTCCCTCTAAGAATCAACCAAAGAGAGAGTTGTGAAAATCCCCTTGCTCCTCTTCAACGATGTACTATGCAATCTTGGCCAGGAAGAAGTGACCCTTCCATCTTGGTGTATCACCTCCATTTTCCCTTTCATGTTCTCCTTGTCCCCTTTTCCTTGTGACCTATTAGTGGTAGGATTTCATATGCTGGGTTCGACCAGCAAATTGCATTGGGATTGAAAAAGTAAGTTAGCCTTCTTCGGATATTCAACCTCATACGTGCAAGGGTCCCACACCTTGAGATTATTCCATTGTGTCATTGGTATGCTGAGCTTCATGCCTAACAGGGTGCAATTTCATGTGACAACAATTTTTGGCACACTCAGTGGGACCTCTTCTCTCCATTGAAGAATTTGGTTTTTTCTTTAGTGCATCTTACCTTTTGAGGCATATCTTCAAACACCATGGCGACTTAATTCAAAATTAGTTGGTTCAAGTAACCTAGTTTCATTTCATGTTATTGAGGAAGTGGTTCCTTCTTCAATGTTTTAGCATTTGGAGGCGTTCTTCAAGCACCTGGTGACTTTGCAACTCATTTAGGTGACTTTTGGTATGTACCCAAAATATTTGGCTAGGCATCCCTTTGCTCTCATTTAATAACTTTTGAGGTCTTTCCATACTTAAAAATATCATATTATAATGGAAACCATATGTATACTCCATCATAATATGATAATTCTAGCTTTGCACCTCCCAATTAGCCATATCAGGCTAGTTATACCTCCCATTTCATTCCACAGAACCTTGTTGTTGTGGGTTCTCAATCTTCACAAAATTCTTACCATCCACCCCACCATATTTAATCTTCTTGGACACCTATATACTCATATCAGCAGCCCCAAAAGACTCACCATTTTCAAAATAAGCCTTGTTTCTCTCCTACTCAACCCCCAAATTTTGATAATTTAAGTACAAGTGAAATCACAAGCATTTTGCTTGATTTCAATAGAAAAATTGATGAGCTTCGAAGACAACAAGAGTTTGACCTAAAATAGGAGTGGGATAAGTAAGCCTATCAGGGGAAAAAGTGTTGTTTCCCACAACATGATGAGTTTTTCCATCAAGCTCATTTTTCACAGCAACAAAACCAAGAAGCTCAGTGGAGGTATGAGTAGTAGTTGGAGGAAAAAAGAAAGCAACAAGAAGAGTGTACAACAAGAGATGTTGTTGCAAGGAAAGAAAAAATCAGACTTGCACTTTCTCTAGCACAAGTGCTTGAGACTCAGGCAGCCCCTTGTGTACCTAGTTTCAAACAAACACCTCCACCATTTCCAAAGCATCCTACTAAGGAGGTAAGAAAATATTCATTTTTTAAGTTTCAAGAAACCTAGAAAGCCTCTTGAAACCCCCATTAAACCTCCCTTTGTTCTGAGCAACCTATTGTGTAAGAGGTTTTCAAGAAAAGAAAAATAGTTTCAAGAATCCTAATCAGCCCCTTGAAACTCCCATTCAACCCCTTGTGCCATCAAGTGGATCTTCTATGTTGGAAATACTAGGTTTTGCAAGCCTCAATTCCTCACAAGAACATATCTTTGAGGAGATTGTTGTTGTAGAGCCTTCATGTGCTCTTGAAATCAAGTGTCTTGCTCAACTGCAAGAAAAAATTGAAGATGAAATAGTGTTGCAGCAATAAGGCATTAAAAAGGTAGGAAAATTGATACAACAGAGGAATCAGTCCTCTCATTTGATGCCCTTCCTTTTTTTTTGAAGATGACGAGGATAGATCAGTTATACCTACATTAGTTGAAACCTTCAAATAGATGTGTTTAGCCCCTATTATAGTGGATGAAGATCCATGATCTATTGAGCTACAGTTTTGAGGTGGAGGACTTCTTTTGGGATAACTTAGAAGCTTTTTGTTCAAGCTTGGATGTCAATCTTTCACACCCTAAAGAGTATCTTTTCTGGTAGTAGTATAAGAATGAAGAAGAAACAAAGGATGTGGCAACCATTACATGCCATGATTTTGAATTTGTTGCAGCTCATTACCGAGAAAGAATTAAAACCAAGAGAAAATTTGAAGAATTTAGTTATTCACTTGAAGTGTCTTAAAAATATGAGTTTTGTGTTGATGAAGTGTGCATCAATGAAAATGATTTTTTAGTTATTGAGAAACCACACATTTTTTGTACAGTGATGTGCTCAATTTTTTTGTATGCACAATTTTCAAAGTTTCTCTTTTGAGGTGTGTGAGGAAAGTCTTTCTTATGCAAATCAAAAATCAGATTTTTCATTTTGTACATCGCCATGTGAGCTGGAAGCATTCTCCTTTTATTTCAGCTCATGCTTTGAGGAGGTCAAAAATGATGGCATTGGCCTATCCTTTTGTGAGGTGAATTATCTTCCTTCTACAAAAGTTTTATTCTTGGATGTTGACTTTCCTTCAAAGTGTTTCACCCCTACTTTTGTATGTTCAACTAGGACACCAATGTTAGATGAATCTGACACTTGCATCATATGGTTCCCTTGCAATGGAAAAATTTACAGTGAAGTGATCCTTCACCTTCAAAGCATTTTGTGCAATTACATACATGTTGGTAGCAGTGCTTCGTGGTTGCAACTGGGTGAGGTTTGCAACTATGTTTGAGGGATATCATATCCTTCAAGAGGCTCATCTTTGAGGGTATGTGCAAGATCATTATGGAAAAATAGACCCTTAAGTGGTGAAAAATTTAGAAAAATCAGAGTTAGGAAACTTGACGTAAAAATTTGAATAAGTTATCTATATTATTTCAAAACTATGTAAGAATAGAATTTGTAGAAAATTGAATGTAGTTTCTAAACTACTAGGTTTTTTTTTTAATCTATTTGGTGAAAATTTGAAATTTCAATGCAGTAGTACTAAAATTTCAGGGAAAAAATAAGAAGTGTCTGTCTAACCACCCTAACCACAATAAAATGATAATTTTTTTATAAGATTTTAGATATAAGTAGAGGACTCATGTCCTGATGTGATGCATATTTTTTTGTAATTTTATTCCAAGTAAATAATCAATTATGAATTTTTTATTACAACTTTTAAAAATATAAAAACTTGTATGTCTGACCACCTTAACTTGGTCAAAACTTCATGAAATTCATTTTTTTCTTTTTTTAATCCTATATTATGCAAGGCATAGAATGTGATGCTTGTTTCATATTAAAAAAATGTGATACTTTTTCAAAGCTATACCCTACACATACCCATCATACCCTACACATACCCATCATATCACCACTTTTTGGCCCATCATGATCATGCACATACCCTTGACAAAGACAAGCTTCCATTCTTTGATTTATGTTAGTTTAGTGTACATCTTGTAAATATATTTCTTTCCACGAAATGAATTTGAACACCCTCCATTCTCCTTAAGGGAATGTATGCTCTTAGCTTTCATGCCTTTCTCCAAGTGCAAGATTGCACATGTTTTGTTTTGCTTTGAGGATACCCAACTGCTGAAGTTTTACCCTCATGACTTTGTGCCCAATAGACCGATGTGGATAGAGAAAAAGTAACCCTTCTACTTTTTCTCCTATTTATCCCTTCCTGGTGATTTTTACTTAATATTACCTTGATTTAATGTGATTAACATGTCCACATTAGGTCTTGGACCCTAGAAAAATGAATAAAATACATGTCTTGTAAAGGTGTTGTAAAACTTGTTGTGTAACCACTTTCACACTTTTCTAGACTTTCCTTAAGTATTTAAGTCTAATGGACCTATTTTTCCCTTAATTAAATATTATAAAATATATTTAATTGCATTATCATGTTAATCTAGAAGGTTTGTAAATTATATTTGACTTTAATCTAGTGTTGTAATGTGTTTTACACATTCACATTGGATGTTGTGCCCTTCTAGGCTATGTGGACCTCAATTTAATGTTGTAAAGTGTATTTAATCACACCTTCATATTAAATTATGTGTCCCAAGCCCTAATTACTCTTTATATCCTCATTAATAGGCCCTTATAACCCCATATTGTGCATCTCAAGGCTTAATTTGGTGAAATACCCAATTAGAACAACCTAGAAGCCTAATTTCTTTATTTTTTGATGTTCCAACTGGTAAAAGAGCCTCTATTGGACCCATTCACCATTAGGGGTGAATCAGTCCCATCTAGGTGGGACCCATTCACCCTTGATGGTGAATGAGTCCCATTTGAGTTGTTTTTGAGGTTTGAGCAAGAAAAATTAGGTTTTAAGTTTCTTTTTTCTTCATGTCGGCCTTGCGGATCAAATTAACAGGAAAATTATGAGGATTTCCTATAAATGAAATATTTTAAACAATAATTCACACACCTAATCATTCATCCATCATTCATTATCCTTTTCAAGTCAAGCAAGCTAGGGTAAAGTCATTTAGAGAGCATTCAAGATTATTTTTCAAATATTCAAGGGAAGATTCTTCATCCATTGCTATAGAAATTCAATATCTTTCATCATGGGAAGTCTCTAACTCCATTGTTTCATTTTTCGTCATGTTATTTCTTCATTTTGGTTTAATTACCTAAAAAGGGGTTTGACCAAGGGAAACCCCCATGCCTTAATATCTAACATTTCTCCTTATTTTCTTGTGCGTTTACATATTTAGGTACATTGAAGGTTTGGAAATCATTCAAAGATAAGGTGAAAAGTTTTTGAAGACATCCCCTTGTTGACTAAGTCAAAATATCCACAAAAAAGTCACTTACAGTGCCATAAATCAAAGTTTCAGAAGCAAACACCTGTCAGGAACTGAAGTGCAAAACAAGGGCTTTTGTTTCCACTTTTGGATTTTAAAAAATTCAAAAGTGGACTCATTCACCATTAGTGGTGAATGAGTCCCCTTCCCAAACTTGAAAAGTGTTTTCTATAGTTTTGGATACCCATTTGTTTGAAACAGGCTTTTGAACAATTTCCCAAATCTAGGACTAATTCACCCAGAATGGCGAATGAGTCCCTGTAGGCTAAATTTTTAGGATCAATAACATTTTAGAAGTCATTTCCAGTCTCCAGCAAGTGCCCAAGTGCACACTTTCTATTTCACAACTTTTTGTTCAATTTTGTTTACATTTCTAAGTGTTTTTGCATATCACAATGTGTTTTCAAACAACTTGCATTTCAATAGTTTTGCTTTAATAACCAATCTCTTTTATCCATTATTTTCATTTATGACATTATATTTAGACATATTTCATTCATATTTACATTAATCTTGAGTGTAGACATTGCTTGGTTTTGGCCTACTTCTCTCCTTTTAGGTGAAGAACCCTAGAAGTGATAGTCTTAGGGTGCCAAAACCTATGTTTACATTTTGATGAACCCACTTTTTGAATACTTTCTTGTCTATTTTGGAGTCCATCATCATTCTAGAATTAACATTGCATTGAATTTTTCATTTGTTAGATCACATTCTAGGGTTTCAAATTTTGCATTAGTGAAAGTGCATATACGTTGCATTTTTGTATCTTAAATCATTTAAAATTTCTAAAATTCTAGGTTTGCATCTTAGGTCTACATCATACAACACAAAATATATCAAAATCAATCAAAAAGATCTGAAAATTATGAAAAATCCCCATTGGGGCTCATTCACCACCTTGGGCGAATTAGTCCCTTTTCACCCCTGAAACTTCCTTTTATAGAGCTGAAAACCCTATTTTTAAGCTTTAGACCGCTGCCATTACCTATCTGTACAAATTATTTGAGTTTCTATAACATGCATTTTATTAGATCTAGCTTAAATGAGCTCATTTCATGCATGGTTTAATTTCAAATTCACATTCTCACATTGTTACATAGTATAATTAGTCAATTGTCATCCTTAAACATCTAACAAATTTCATTTTCCTTTTGTATGTTTGCTTTAGCATAGTTACATTTCAAGTTTGTAGAATAACCATTACCTCATGTTTTCATTACAACAATCTATAGTTATCATATTTCATGTTCTTCTTTTAGTTCTTATAGCATGTTGTAAGAAAGTTTTGTTAGGTGCATATGAATATGAGGTCCTTTCCCCTCTATTTTTGTTTGTCATTGATCCCTCTCCTAGTGTCCCTTCTATGAGTAAAGTTTGTATAGTGAAATAAACCTCAGATAATCACAAAAATCACATTTTTCCTTCTCCTATTATCTCTCCTACTTGTGAAGCAAATATTATAGTTTTAGAAGAACCAATTGATGAGAGTTTTGAAAACCTAAGTTGTTTCTCTCCTCTTACCTCTCCTATTAGACAAAGCTTTACTAAAAAAGAGTACATCACAAAAATTAATCATTATGATCACACAACACAAAAAGAAGATGAGATCATAGAAACATTTCTAGACATTACCTTACCTACTCTCCATTATCATGATAATCAAACTTGTTCTTCTTCTAATATCCCTCCTCCATGCAAAGAGGATATGTTGGTGTTAGAAGATATACCTATTAAAATTCATAAGAATATTATCCCTCCCTTCCCTAATGTTCCTATCCTATGGGAAGATCTATTTGGTAAACATGAAAACCATAGCGGTCCTTCTCTTGATGCCTCCCCTATTTGTGATGAAGCCACTTTACAAACTCCAACCATGGATGAACACATTACATTCTCTCCTTCTAGGGTAAATAATAAGGAACAAGAGAATGAGACCTTAGGGAAACATGATAATCAAATAAAATCTTCTCCCCATCTCCCTATTATCGATCAAAAAGAAAATTCAACCATTGATAACTCCCTTACTTGTGATGAAGTCATTTTAGAAGAACCAACCCTCGAATTTCAAGAACATGTGGTTTGGAGTACTCACAACTCTCCTCTTAGGCAAGATATTATGGTGCAACAAAAACAAAGCACTGACAATAATAATATTATTCCCTTAAACAAAGAGGAAAATCCCATGTTAAACTCTCATTTGCAAAGGGATGTTAATATTATTCAACATCAACTCATCCTTTACCCCCCTTCACACAAACTTAAAACTCAAAACACACCCGAACTTGTCCTTTACCCACCTAAGAACAATGTTTCCCAGCAACTGATTCATTCTATCATTGCTCAATACATATAGTTCACTAGAAATAATCTGCAACCACAACAACCCACCCCAACAGGTCCTTACCTTTGCCAAATCCCATTTTTCCTAGAGATACTCAATTAAATTCACACATTAAGGAGTATGATCTTCTTGAACAACTTAAGAATACTCCTGCAAAGATATCCCTATGGGATTTAATTTAGAATTCACCTAATTATCACACTATGCTTCAAACTGCCTTACAACACGTTCCTATCCCTTCTAATGTGCAACCGAATGACATAGAAGCCATGATCCAAGGAATAAATGTTGACATTTTTTTCCATCAAAGTGAACTCACCCCTTTGGAAGTACAAAAACAAAATGAAGCTTTCATGATCATTGCTCAATACAATCAAATAGGGATAAAGTGAACCCTTGTTGACAATGGCTCAGCCCTTAATGTGTGTAGCATAAACCTCTTGGATAGGCTTCATGTGAATAAATAAAACATTCAACATGATTATTTATCTATTAAGGGCTTTGAAAATGTAAAAAAGACACCAATTGGTGTGATCAATTTACCTATTACAATTTGAGAAGTCACATTGAACACACCGATCTAGGTTATGCCTCATGCTCTTTCATATAACCTTCTTTTAGGCAAGTCGTGGATTCATTGAATGAATGGTGTGTCTTCCACTCTTCATCAAAAAATGAAATACATTTACAACAGCAAAGTGTCCACACTCGAAGTTTATCATGAACCTTATAGTGTCTTGCAACTTGAGGAAAACAAAGAGAACCCCTTGAACACATTAACACCAACCACACAAGTGGAACTCATGCAACAAAAAGGCAAACAAAGAGCAACACATTCAACAAGTCACACAACTATTAGAAGATGATTGGGGTTCTTTAGATTTCAAACATACATTCATGGGTGAGTACAAGATCATCAACAAATATTCCAATACGACACATAAAGAAGCAATAATGTCAATTCAAAACTCGAAAGACCCTTCAAAAGCATCCACCTCAACCACTGTAGAAAAAAATACAATAGATTACACAAAAACCTTTGAAAAACTTAATCACGAACAACCACCTAATCAAAAAGCAATGAAAAAACTTTATGGATGAGGTTATGAGCTTATGAAAAAACTTGGTTACTGTGGAAAAGGATGTGGTGCTAACAAACAAGGTATCTACAACCCTATAGCCCCTATCACACAACAAATAATTAATGGTCTTGGTTATTGTCCTTTTCAATAGAAATCACCAAGCCTTCACTCAACATCAACACTCTCACACGACATTCTTCTCAGAAAAATTTAATAATAGTACATCCTGAACTAATAGACACTAGTGGTCTTGAAAGTTATCCTTTGCAAGAAATGAACCAAACAAAGAAATCCTTGCTTAATGTCAATGTCATCTCACAAAACAGTAATGATTTGTGTTCGTTAGATTTTACACCCTCCTATAAAGGAGAGAACAAAATCTCACAATCTGAAGAGACTTGCGTAGGTATGACAACTAATACTGAGCAAGATGTATCTTTGTCACAAACTATAGGAACACCTTCTACCATAGATCAAGAGGGTATCTTGTCAAGAAGTTCCTCCAAGATCACTTTATATCCCTTCCTCCAAGAACTCGAAAGAAATGTTACTACAAGAATTAATTTTGTGCATATCATAGAGTTCATGGTCATGCTACTAATGAATGTAAGGCTTTAAATAGCAAAATCCAACACCTTAAGGATTCTGGTGATTTTTCTCTTGTGGGGGGCACCTAATTCCTCTAATTGATACCAATTTTCACTCTAGCATGCATTTCATTAACCATTTTGGCTCACCCTTGTCCTGCACTAAGTGGGGACAAGGGTTATTTAGCCTTGTCCTCATACATCACTTGTTGTTGCCTCTTTTGGCTAGCCGTTAACCTTTCATGAAAAAATAAGAGCAAGCTTGGGATGTGGACAACATGCCTTAAGTTGGCTCGTGTGTGACATACTTCCTTTTTCATGATGTAGCTTATAGGAAACATATGACTTGGCATAGGTCTTTCTAAGTAAGCTCTCATGTCTTCTTATTCTACTTTAAAGAAATTTCTCATAGTAATGGTGTTAGCAACCGCTTTAAAGTGGGGGCATACATCGATACTCACATTTCATCGTGTGATTTTCTTTTTCTTGTGATTTCCTCTCTTAGAAATATTAAGTACAATGTTACCCAAGATGAGACATTGCACTTTTCCTCTCTTTGAAATAAGATGAGTCCATCTGCAGTTTTCCTCTCTTGAATACATGGAGCATGATGTTCCCTAAGAAGAGACCTTGCACGAACTAGGAAAAATCCCTTTGAACAAACCTTACACCATTTCACATTTACAATTTTCATTTTTTTGTGGCGCCTTATCAAAGTTATCAGGAGGTATAACTTTGGTATGGTTGAGCAAGAAGCCTATTTCAAGGCATGACTTTCCCCATAGCCACTTGCATGTGTGTGAGTACATACCAGCCATGAGTGTATGTTTCTCACCTTTTAGGACTTCTCACCCAGTGGATAGCCATGAGTTCCATCACCTTAGAGTGAGTATGCATTTTGGACAAACATCCTAGATCTAATCCACATCGTGCTGGAAAAATGGTTGAAGCTTGCTCCACCTTTTCATTTTCATCTTTCTCTTCTTCCTAGTTCTTTCCATTGCATGATCGCATATCTTGTTTCACCTCATGTCATTCACCTTGTGCGTGTCCTTTTGCGCTTATGTCGATTTGACTTAGGATCTTAGATCCTAGAGGCTTGACTGCTCCTTCATCTTTTTTATCCTAGACCATCTGCATTGGTATGATGGGACCCCTCTTAAATGTCTACTTTAGTGTGAGTTTGAAACAAGTTCATCCTCTCACTAAAGTGGGGGCTAAATGTGGACATGGACAAAGTAAACCTTCTACTTTTTCTCCCATTTAGCCCTTTTTTGTGATTTTGACTTAATATTAATTTAATTTAATGTGATTAACGTGTCCACATTAGGTCTTGGACCCTAGCAAAATGAATAAAATGCATGTCTTGTAAAGGTGTTGTAAAATGTTGTGAATCACTTTCACACTTTTCTAGACTTTCATTAAGTATTTAAGTCTAATGGACCTATTTTTCCCTTAATTAAATATTGTAAAATATATTTAATTGCATTATCGCATTAATCTATAAGGCTTGTAAATTAAATTTGACTTTAATCTTGTTGTAATGTGTTTTACACATTCACATTGGATGTTGTGCCCTTGTAGGCTATGTGGACCTCATTTTAATGTTGTAAAGTGTATTTAATCACACTTTCACATTAAATTATGTGCCCCAAGCCATAATTACTCTTTATATCATCATTAATAGGTCCCTATAACCCATAGTGTGCATCTTGAGGCTTAATTTGGTGAAATACCTTATTAGAACAACTTAGAAGCCTAATTTATTTATTTCCTAACATTCCAACTAGTAAAAGAGCCCCTATGGGACCCATTCACCATTAGAGGAAAATCAGTCCCATCCAAGTGGGACCCATTCACACTTGATGGTGAATGAGTCCCATTTGAGCTATTTTCGGGGTTTGAGAAGGAATAATTAGGTTTTAAGTTTAATTTTTCTTCATGTCGGCCTTGGGGATCAAATTAACGAGAAAATTATTATGATTTCCTATAAATGGAAGCTTTTAAATCCTAATTCATACACCTAATCATTCATCCATCATTCATTATCCTTTTCAAGTCAAGCAAGCTAGGGTTAGGTCATTTAGAGAGCATTCAAGATCATTTTTCAAACATTCAAGGGTAGATTCTAAATCCATTGATGCATAAATTCAAGATATTTCATCATGGAAAGTCTCTAACTCCATTGTTTCATGCTTCATCATGTTATTTCTTCATTTTTGTTTAATTACCTAAAAAGTGGTTTGACCAAGGCAAACCCCCATGCCCTAATATCCAACATTTCTCCTTCTTTTCTTGTGTGTTTGTAGATTTAGGTATATTGAGGGTTTGGAAATCATTGAAAGATAATTTGCAAAGTTTTTGAAGACATCCCCTTCTTGAGTAAGTCAAAATATCCACAAAAAGTCACTTACAGTGCCGGAAATCAAAGTTTTGGAAGCAGACAACTGTTAGGAACTGAAGTGCAGACCAAGGGCTTATGTTTCCACTTTTGGATTTTTAGAAATTCAGAAGTGGACTCATTCACCATTAGTGGTGAATGAGTCCCCTTTCTAGGCATGCAAATTTTTTTTTGTAGTTTTGGATACCCATTTGTCCGAAACGGGCTCTGGAACAATTTTCCAGATCTGGGGCAAATTTGCCCAAAATGGTGAATGAGTCCCTGCAGGCTAAATTTTTAGGATCAATAACATTTTAGAAGTCATTTCTAGTCTCCAACAAGTACCCAAGTGCACACTTTCTATTTCACAGCTTTTTGTTCAATTTTGTTTAGATTTCTAGGTATTTTTGCATATCACAATGTGTTTTCAAACAACTTGCATTTCAATAGTTTTGTTGTAATAATAAATCTCCTTTATCCATTATTTGCATTTAGGAAATTCTATTTAGACATATTTCATTCATATTTGCATTAATCTTGAGTGTAGACATTGCTTGGTTTTGGCCTTCTTCTCTCCTTTTAGGTGAAGAACCCTAGAAGTGCAAGAGAACATTAGGGTGAGAAAACCCATCACTGATATCTGATCTGAGAGATCCTACATGGGCCATCTTGCATTTTTTTCTCCTCGAAGGTTTTCAAAATTTGTATAAGTCTCAGATTTTTTAGGTTTTTGGGATTTCACTTACCTTCTTCCTTGCATGCCTTCTTCATTCTCTATCGCTCCTTCCTTTCCCTGTTTTCTTCTAATTCTTTTGGGTTTCGGCTTTTGGCCTTACCCATTACCCTTTATCACTCCCTTCATCGACTGTCACTCGACAATCCAATGCTCGATCCCTAAAGTTCCAATGTTATCATTTGCACATCCTCATCTTTGACCTTCTCCTTCCATATTTTCTTCTCACTGATGTATTGAACCCAAAATTTGGTTAAGTGTTGAGTTTCGAGCTTTCGAGAGTTGGGTTTCTCCCTTACCTCTTACTCATTCCTGTAGTAAGCAGTAGACCTTCGGTCTGACCTCTGACCTTCGACGGTCTGAGGTCTAACCTCTGACCTCCGACGGTCTAAGGTCTAACCTCTGAAGTCTTCTTTGAGCCTTCACGATTTCCTTCCTTCTCCCTTCTCACTTTCATTCTTTTCTAAAAAACAATTTGGCTAAGTATCAAATTTTTAGGTTTTGTCCTTCGATCTTCCCCTATACCTCTTACCCTTCTTTGGTAAGAGGTATCCCATCTCCCTTACCTTCATCTTTTGAAGGTAAGGCTTCTTGAGATTTATCTATCGCAAGACAACAGGGTGTACACCACTATACTGTAAGCTCCTTCATGCTTCATCACGGGACAACAAGGTGTACACCGCTATACTGCAAGCTCCTTCATGCTTCATCATGAGGTAGTGGGATTCTTACCGCTACACCACAAGCTTCAAATGTTTAGCCCACAATACTGTGGGCTTCCTCTTAGCAATCTCTTTTACCTTACTGCTCAACCACTTATCTTAATCATTTTCATCATGGGATAGTGGGATTATTACTACACTACCACTCTTCATGATCTTCTTCCTCGCAGGGTGGCAGGTTGTTCCCTGCTATATCGTACTATTCATTTTTCTTTGCTGTGGTATTTTGGTTTATGATGTAATGGAGCTCTTTCACACCGCCCATTCGTCTTATCACCAACACCCAATAAAGATGCATTTTCAGGGCTTCAGACATTTTTTTCAGTGCTATAAAGGTGATTTTTCGGGCTTGACACCGCGACCTTCCTCTGTTTTAAAGTGTTTTCTGGGTGACATTTTTCAGGTTTGATTGGACTTTTGATCTACCAGATCTAATTTTTAGGGCTTCAAGGATGACATTTATGGAATCCCTTACCTTCTACAGATGGATTTCATGGGTTCCCACGTTGCCCATTTATTACTCTTTGTTGACTTCTTGGGGGATCTACGCCCTCGGTCGCATCTTTCATGGATGGCTCAGATCTTTCACACGACATGCTTCATTGCTAACTCTGGTTAGGATTATGTTTTAGTTTATGTTTCTTAGTAATGTCTTATCTATAAAGGAAAAAAATGTATTCATGTTTATGGTTCTTCTTCTGGCTCCTTAAGGGTTTTTTCTTTTGTAGACATGTATTTTACACTATGCTATTGTAAAGATTTTATTTTTTTCCTCTATGTTAATGGAATGGATCAAATCTCCTCTTCTTAGCTCTTTTGTGTTTGAGTAATTTTATTACCTTGCATATCTGAGTTTTTATTTACATTTTTATACATACATGTTATGTTAAATTTTTTTTGCAACTGATGTGTTGAGAAATCCTCTTTCCTTCTAGTGCCTTGTTAAACCCTAACCTCCATGTTTCCCTCTAAGAATCAACCAAATAGAGAGTTGTGAAAATCCCCTTGCTCCTCTTCAATGATGTACTATGCAATCTTGGCTAAGAAGAAGTGACCCTTCCATATTGGTGTATCACCTCCATTTTCCCTTTCATGTTGTCCTTCCCCCCTTTTCCTTGAGTTGTTAGTGGTAGGATTTCACTAGCACATTGCAATGGGATTGAAAAAGGAAGCCAACATTCTCCAAAGATCCGACCTAATACACGTAAGGGTCCCATACCTTGAGGTCATTTCCATTATGTCATTGGAATTTTGAGCTATGTGCCTAGAAAGGTAAAATTTCATGTGATAACAATAACACTCTTTGGTGAAAAACAATATCTAGATTTATCACATTCATCCCTTGAACTAGCATTGCCACATCATTTAAACTAGCATTAGGAGGAACCATAACTTGTTGTAAGGTCATTTGAAGCATACTAATGTAATTTGGTGAGGCTTCAATAAGATCCCATATGGATATCTTAGCAGGTGTCTTCTTAAGTTGTTCAACAATATTATATTCATTTCCACTATTTGAGGGTAACCGAGGGGCGCTAGGCAAGATAGGTTGAGGCAAAGGTTATTCACAGTTTGAAGGAATAGACTTTGAGGAGACATTTTCCCTGGTGGCAAGAATGTAGGTTAGGGTATGTGCAAGATCATGATGGGCCAAAAAGTGGCAATATGATGGGTATGTGTAGGGTATGTGGTTGATGACTTTTTTTACCCAAAATTGATGAAACGAAAAGGGTTTTTAAAGGAGATTCTTAGCTTTCCACAAATATAAATTATGATTTGCTTTGAATTTAATAAATGATTATTATTCATTTTCTTTTTGAATTACAACTAAAGTCCTGATTGATAGGTTGATTGAAAAAAATCTATAGATTTCAAACGATATCACATTTTTTAATTTGAAATATGTGTCACATTCTATGCTTTGCATACTATGGGATTAAAAAAAATGAATTTCATGAAGTTTTGACCAAGTTAAGGTGGTCAAACATACGATTTTTTATATTTTTTAAAGTTGTAATAAAAAATTCATAATTAATTATTTACTTGGGAAAAATTACAAAAAAGCATGCATCACATTAGGACATGAGTCCTCTACTTATATCTAAAATCTTATAAAAAAAATATTATCATTAATTATTGTGGTTAGGTTGGTTAGATAGACACCTACTTTTTTTTTCCGAAATTTAAGTACTGCATTGAAATTTCAAATTTTCACCAAATAGATTTTTTTTTAAATAAACCTAGTATTTTAGAAACTACATTCAATTTACTATAGATTCTATTCTTACATATTTTTCAAATAATATAGATAACTTATTCAAATTTTTATGTCAAGTTTCCTAACTCTGATTTTTCTAATTTTTTCGCCACTTAAGGACCTATTTTTTCCATGATGATCCTGCACATACCCATTATTCAGATGTTTTTGGCATTTTTTGCTCACAAATATTTCAAGGTATACCAGATGGATGTTAAGTCTACATTCTTGAATGAAGAATTGGAAGAATAGGTCTACATGGAACAACCGGAGGGATTTCAGTTATCAAATCAACATCCGAACATGGTCTATAAGTTGAAAAAGGCAATATATGGACTTAAACAGGCTCCCAGAGCATGGTATGCAAGGTTAGACAAGTATTTGACTCATAAAAGGTTCAACAAAGGCTTTGCAGACATTAATATTTATTTCAAGGTTGAAGGAAACAAAATTTTGATAGTGGTTGTGTATGTTAATGATATTATCTTTGGAGGAAATGAGGGTATGTGCAAGAAATTTGTAGGAGGAGATGCAAAAATAGTTTGAAATGTCTATGATTGGTGAGTTGAATTTCTTCCTTGGACTTGAAGTGAATCAATTTGATAAGGTCATATTCATTTCACAATCAAAGTATGTTAAAGAATTACTATAGAAGTTTGGAATGGATGACTCCAAAGTGGTATGTATCCCTATGGTGATTGGATCCAAACTAAGTAAGGATGATGAATCTCCTAAAGTTGATTGGAGCAAGTATAGATCTATGGTTGGTGGACTATTATATCTTACTACTACTAGACCAGATATCATGCATGTAGTATGTTTGGTTGCCAAATTTCAAGAAGAACCCAAAGAAACACATGCTATAGTTGTGAAAAGGATATTCAGATATCTAAAAGGGGCTTTGGATTATGGTTTATGGTGTCCTAAGGATATTGATTTTAGTTTGAGTGCTTACACTAATGCAAATTGGGATGGTTGTGTTGATGACCAGAAGAGTACAAGTGGTGGTGCATTCTTACTTGGACGTAGGTTGGTTTCATGGCTAATCAAGAAACATGATTCAGTTTCTTTATCCACTATAGAGGTTGAGTACATAGCAGCAACATCTTATTTCACACAAGTACTATGGATGCAACAAACATTGAAGGATATAGGAGTGATGTGTGATGAGCCTATCTCTATCTTCTGTGATAATACAAGTGCAATAAATATTTCAAAGAATCTAGTAATGCATTCAAGGACAAAGCATATATTTATCAGATATCATTTCTTAAGAGATAAGGTATTGGAGAATGAAGTCAGTCTTGAATATGTGCCTACAAAGGATTATATTGATGATATATTTACTAAGGATCTTCCTAAGGATACTTTTGAGTATCTCCGGGAGAAGTTGGGGGCTACTACCCCTCCTTTGAACTAGGTGCACATAGAGGTGCATCAGTCTAGTGGATCTACATATTCATCATTTGTCTAGACTGATGATTGGGGTCTACTCCTCAGGGGGAGTAGGAAGTATCATTGTTATTGTATGATATGTGTGTTTTCATGGGTGCATTCCTAAGGGGGAGTGATCAAAATTATATATGGTTGAAGAATTATGTAAAAACATTTTTTCCATTGATGTCAATGGGGGAGAGAGAGTCATGTGAAAAATAATAGTGAAATAAAAAGGATATTGTTGTCTTTGATGGTTTTTCACATCATGTGTTGCCATCAATGACAAAGGGGGAGATTTTTGCAAGTATGAATGAGTATGGTGGTGTTGTCATTAATGTTTTCATTAATATAAACACAGTATAGGTTATTGCAGAGAAAGGAAACCAGTGATTGTAGTTGGTGCATGTACAGTTGAGATATTGTTGAGATGTTGTGAGTACATGGAGATATCTTTATGGTGTTGCAAGTGTGCTGATATGATGAGTTACCAAGTGCTTTTGAGAAAATTAATAAATAGTGAAGACAAAATTATGTGTGTGTTCAAAATGTGCTATGGTATGTGCTCTGCATTTCTTCTATGTTGATCCTATGATTTTTCAGATCTAAAGTGTTGTTTAAGGGAATCTTTGAGTGATATATCTTGGATTATAGATTTTGGTTTGATGAAGAGTGAAAGTTGAGTTCACCGGTTTGTGAACTGGTCTGGTAGAGTTTTTTTGTATGCACTAGGAGAAATGTATTTGCTCAGTAGTCCTCCACTAGTTTTTTTTAGGTCTTACGGATATGGAAGAAGACTTGTAATGGTGTTATCCATGTTCTATCAAAGGTTTTCGTAGTTTGGTGCTCTAGAAGACTAGTTTTAGAGATACTATGTGTGTTTGTACAGTCTGGATGGAATGATGGAAAGTGTTATATGTATAAGGGCTCTTGTAGTAGCTACAAATGAATCTGAAGGAATCTAAGATGTGTTCCAACATATGGTGAAGCATGTTATGTCATATGCATGTGATCTTGTTATAGATGCATGTACTTCAAAGTTCATTGGTGTTTTCATTAGGTTTGGCCGACTTGATGTTTACACTATGTGAAGGATAAGTATTAATTAAGGAAGCATGTGATTGATCCAAGATGTTGTTTTTGGTCCTAGTTAAGTGTTGGTTTGCTCTACACTCATTCTCATCCACTGTGGGAATATTGAGTTTTTGACCTAATTTGAATTTGTAAAATGAAGAGTGTGTAGGTGACCTTGGAGAATGTTTGTAAGATTGCAAGAAAAGATGCTAAGGATTGTATGTCAAAAATGAGAGAAGAAAGGTACATGCAATAGAGTGTGTGAAATTGAACTAAGGCAGCAAGAACTTCAATGTGTTAGACTCCTGAAAGTAGTGAGTTGATGGTGTCTACAATTCTCTATTCAAGGTTGCGGATGTGTGCAAGTTGTTGTGGTGGATCTTTTGTTGCATTAAGATAATGTTCTCTATGTAACATTCTTCTTTCTATATTTCTTTGTCTATAGGAAGTGAGCCTCCCATTTGTATAGTGAATTGATGCAGGAGCATCCTTGGTTCTTGGAAATCTTCCATCAACCAAAAATATTTTCTTTCATTTTTGTTCTTGTTTTGTTCTTACTCAGTTCATGTCGATGGATTTGTCATATTTTCTCACCAGACCTTGTGGTCCTTGGATCACATTGTCTACATGTTCATTTTCCTTGTTCCAAGATTTGAGCATGATTGGATATTTTTTTGGCAAGTTATCACTTCCAGAACCTCTTGGCAGTTTCTTGAACCGACACCGGAATAATTTCAAACTTTTCAAACTGTTTGATCGTTGTGGATCATCCCCATGACTTGTGTATCTTAATGGTGTGATTTTAATTGTTTTATGGAGTGTCCCTGACCTTCATTATAGGTCCACACTTCATCTTACTCACTTGTTAAAGAGTAATTCAAATTTGAGGCTGAACTATTCATGCACACATTATATTTTCCTCATTGGAGAATGTAATAATTTTTGGCCAATGTGGATGTTTCTAGAATTGTGGATATGATATAAATCTTGTAATAAACCCTTAGAATGGCAGAAGGAGGTCCAGAAGGATGATAGTTTTTTTATGGGTGATATTTTTGCTCGCATATGAGCATGTTAGAAAGTTGTATATTTTATCTGGCCTGTGAGCCGAATCTATAATCTCAGATGTTGTCAGTTGAATGTAACTGAGATAATTGTTAATGAGAATATTTTCATCTAGATTTTCCTCCATATTTTGTGTTTCTTGTGTTGTGTTACTCTTTTTGCATGGTCTGGATTGTTATATTTGAGGACCCTCCTACTGTGGCTACGTTAGATTGGTATCAGAGCGAGATTTCATCCATGTGAGGTCATCAGAATTTGCGGAGTCCTATAGAATATTTGTTGTGGGGTCTCAGATTAAGGATCTAACTTGCAGTTGTAGAGGACTTGTGTGAAGATTTCGGGAAGCAGAAATGGTAGAAATGGAGCGCATGGAAATGTAGACCCGGTTGTGATGAAGTTGAGAGGAATTGTTGTCAAATTAGATGCAATCAAAATGACGCAGAGAAGAGGTCGACCAGTTGATGATGTGATTGATGAAGAGGTATAAGTTTAGGACAAAAGAGGAAGAGAAGAGAAACCTAGTCTAGATCAAGGTGAAGAGAGGTTCATAAGAGCCCTAACTAAAGTGAATACAAGACCACATCTCAATCCACCAGATTATAATGGTAAGTTGGATTCAGATGTATTGTTAGATTAGATAACAAACACTAATACATTTGACTGCAAAATCTGACGAAACTGTTTGATGAAATATGTAAAATTCGATGTTCATCGGGTGCTTGTAAAATTTGATGTGTAATTTCTAATTTTTTGAAATTTTATCCTCGACGTTTGTCGAAATATCGGCTATCATTTTTGTCAAATTTTTGACAAACATGAAAAAATTTTAAAAATCAAATTGTGGCCAACATAAAGAAAAGTGAGTTCGCGCCTGATTTATTGGGACAGTGTTTTTCTCTACTTGAGACAATTTGTGGAGAACTAAGGATGATTTTCTTGGGAAAAATAGAAAAAATTCAAGAAGATATTGCTAGGTTGAGGGTAGTCATTATCTTTTTGCAGAATTCAGTTGTGAAGTCATATTTGTAGTTTCTAGGTTTGAAAATCATATTTTAAAGCAACATCTCATTAGATTTCATTTTTAGAGGTTAAGGGTTTTGAGAATTTCATGATTTTGTTGTGTGGAATCACCATAAGATCACAACCAAGGAACAAATTCTTGTGACTGTAATTATGTGATCCATAACTCTATTGGTCATGTGGCACAATTGTGCTATAACAAATACAGGATGCATTCATGTGTGACCCAAGTTTAATGTGGCTATGTTGTGATAGAAATGGAGGCACTCATATAATGTAGTTAATTCAGGTTGTATAATGTAGGTGTCAATCATCATTGGGTGCATTCAGGTTGTCCCAAGTTTAACAGGATAGGATGTAATTATAGCATGATCGAAGAGTGATTACCTCTTGCTACAATAAAGAGCCTATAACTCTGGTTGATATGCAGAGTGGTTGTGTTATATCAATTATGTAGTGCATTCAAGCACAACCCATGTTTAATAGGCTATTCTAGAGAGTGATCAAGATTTTCTAAACCTTATGAATGTTACTTGACATATGTTTGCATAATCTCAAATTCCTTCAGAGGCTTTTGAAGTATCAATGTATCCTATATAGGGTTTAGAATGATTTCTTTTAATTAAATAAATAAATAAATGATGTATTTCCCTGTAATTAGATAATGTGGAGATCTCCTAAATCTGCCCCAGCACACTATCCTCTTTGGCACTATATTCATTACTCCAGCTACTAGGATTTTGCATGTGACATCTTTAATATCTTCATGAACGTGGCTTTTAAATAGATCTCAGTCTTTTCTTTAATCCTTTTCATGGTAACCCTTGAGTTCCATAATCCACCTTCAATCTCTTCTAAGAACGTTGTCTTAAACTAGACTACATAGTATGCATATAAAGCAAGTCCTTCATACCTGCCATTGTTCCAAACCACCACTCACTGCCTTGCTTAAAATGTTGCCACCATAAGCACAATAGCATGTTTTAAAATCATGGTTGTCAGCGATTGACCATTAAGGTCACCACTTTCATCATGAAGATGCAATGAGATTTTTGTCTTCAAACTCAAGGCATTATGGAGGATAACATTGTGAATTTTTTTTTGTGTACGATTCAATTTTCTTGCACATTTACTGCTTTGCTAACTTCCTTTAAGACTAGGTATTGCACCCTCAGTTGCAATCACAAATAGATCACTCACTATCACTTGAAGATTCCTTTCATGAGCATCCTTCTATAAAATCAAACTATGCCCTATAGACTACCTACTTACTATAGGGGACTCGTTGTTTCATGGTATTGTAGTTCTTAAGATCCTTCAACCTTATTGACACTACTTCACAGTCTACAAGGTATTATTCACTATTCTCCCATCTTTGATGAGAATCAAAACACTACTCAAACATGCAATCCACTACCTCCATTATACATTAATGGCTAAGAAGAAAAATTGATCCTATGATTACCACTGTTACTTCATTTGGATAGTCATTCCCTGATTTCATTTTCCTTGTCTAACACTACCAAGGTTTGAGCTTTATTATCTTGTCTAACTCACTGTTAAAATCTCCACTTTACTATGCAAGGTTTGAGCTTTATTATCTTGTCACTACTTAGCCTCTTTTTGACTTTCACATCTCAAGTGACTGACATTCTTCTTACCGTAGATTGCATTTACAAATGCCACTAAGCTACATAGTGTGCTTGTTATTGGCTACAATCTTTAGATTGCAAGATTTTGTTATTACCTACAATGTATCAATCTTTCTTGTATTGCAACCTCACTAATCCGCTATAGTTATTGTTTATGTTTCTATGGAGGCCTAGGGTTTGTACCCTAATCATGCTCTTACCAATGCTTCTGTTGTTTTTTATTAGGGCTCTCTCAATGTTGAGGGCCCTAGGGATAAGCTCGTCATAAGAAGTGACACATTGCATCTTTAACTAAAAGGATAAATCTGTAATTACATTAGCAATGATGATTCTGATTTGTTGCTCCTTAGGAATGGGTCACTTGCTCTTACTAGCTCGCTACCTCCATTGTTGTAGGAAGTTTGTGATAAAGTTCAATATTCTGATTTTAGGAGTCTTAATGGTTGGAAATCATAGTAAAATCAGAATTTAATAAGTTTTGGAATTAGCATTTTAAAGTTTTTTTTGGGGTCATTAACTTCAGACTATCTTCTCTTTTGCAGGGGTGGTTGCATGCCAAAAATTTTTGGTGTAAAATATCAGAATTATTAGATTATGTTACCTATTTATGAATAAAAATTATTGGAGTGTGAGTCTGATATTTTTTGAAGATCTAAATAGTTAAGCTTGGTAAGCAAAAATTATGTTAGAAAAAAATGAAGAGACACTTGATAGATTGTGGGCTAGATTGAAAAAAAAGGTGATGGGAAATGTTATTGTCCTTGCAATAATTGCAAGGGCTTAAAGACGAGACAACTTTTAATCACAACTACTGAGAAACATTGTAGGCAGCATGGTCACATTGAAGGGGGGCATGATTATCATCAATTGGTAAGTTTTTCATTATATGTGTTTATATTGATTGAATTTGTAACTGTTTATATCATTTTAACATTTTCTATATATATATATATAATCACTTGATCATGATCATGGTTCATTTTTGTCTATCATTATTATAAAGGTGGGGCACCCTAAGGCAGATGATATGGATTATCACAGCCCAAAGAATATGGTTTTGCAAGCGGATGAACATGGAGCTATGAATATCGAAGATGAAGTTAATGATCCTATGGAAGAAGATGATCATGCGCCAGAAAACAAAGTTGAAGATGATGGTATGAATACATTGATCCATGACACATTTAGTGGTAGAGCTGATCATGATGTTCATGATTTACCTATACTTGAGAAGGCATACGAGCCCCTTTATGAAGGCTCTGAAACAACTCTTCTCTCTGTTGTATTATTGTTATTGAACTTGAAGGTTATGAGTGGTTTATCAAACATAGCAATCTCACAGATGTTAAGGTATGTCATATATGTCATCTTTTTTCATCTATTTTAATTGTTGTTAATTCATCACTAGTAAATAAAGGATGAAATGTGTACCATTAATATTCTTTATATGAACAAATTATTTTTTTTTTTAGATTGATTGGTAAATTTTTGTTACCACCATCAAATATTTTACCTCGCTCATACTGATATTTATGTGTCATTATGAAAGATATCAAAATGGAGTATCAAGCAATAGATGCATGTCCCAATAATCATATTTTATATCATAAACAACAAGAATTTGCAATAGAATGCCCAGAATTTCATATCAGTAGATATCGAATAGATCAACTAACAAAAAAGGTGCCTCATAAGGTTCTTCGTTATATTCCCATTATTCCACGTATGCAACGATTATTTAGGTGCGAAAGCTTAGTGCAATTTATGGATTACCATGCACAAAATAGAAGTGGAGATGACATTCTTTGAATGCCTACAGATGATTCTTCATTTAGGGACATGGAGTAAAAATGGCCACACTTTAAAGAAGAACCTCGTAATCTCAAGCTTTCATTGGGAGCAGACGGTATCAATCCATTTGGAGAGCTGAGATCTATTTACTCAGTGTGGCCTATTTTTGTTATCAACAATAACATTCCTCCATAGATGTCAATAAAGAGCGAGCACATAATGTTGTTAATGATTGTTCTAGGTATTTGTTTACATCAATTTTCTTTAACGTAGTAGCATCTCATTCGTCTTATTTGTTTCATAATGACTTATATTTTTTTCATTCAATAGTCATGTACATTAATTTATATATATTCCAGTAAAATGGTTTTAATAATTATGTAATGTTTATGTTCATTCAACTAGGTACAAGTACCAAGTTAAAGATATGAATGTATATATCGAGCCTCTTATTGAAGATTTACTAAAGTTATGGAATGGTGTCACTATGTATGATGTCTCCAGACCAATAGGACAAAGAGAATTTCAATTCCATGCAATGCTTGTATGGACAATTCATGATGCCCCAAGGCTAACACATTTTTGTGGTATTTTATAACGTTCGACTGCACTTTAACAATATTTAATTTGATGAAGTAGACATCATGCATGTTTTTAAAATAATCTATTCATTATATATAATTAAAAAAATTGACATATTTAATCCAATTATATATCATCATGCAGGTCTTCAAACAAAGAGAAAATTTGCATGTCCAATTTGTGGTCCAAAGATGAAATCTCACCATTCAACAAGTTTAGGAAAGCAGGTGTTTGATGAGTATAGGCACTACCTCTATCTCTCCCAAACAACTTTGACAACAATGTCAAGCAAGTTATATATGATCTTGTAAAATACATGAGGTAAGTAGCGAGATTTGTTCAATTCATTGTATGCATCTTATAATTGCCATTTTTTTTACTTGTTATGTAATATACTATATATTTTTGTTAAATCTCGTTAATATATTTGCGCCTTGAATCACTTGTAGATGGCTATCATCTAAAGAAATCCATAAAGAATATATAAATTATTGGAAGAGAAAAATTCCTCATCTAATGTGTGAAATGCAAAAGTTTCTACCTTCAACATTTTTCAATGCACAAGAACACTACCTCATACACCAAGTTGAGGAGAGTGAATTGTGTGGACCTGTACACACAAGGTCAATGTGGATGGTTGAGAGGCACTTGAAATTTTTGAAGGCTTTGGTTAGACAAAGAGCACATCCCGAGGGTTCTATGGTGGAGGGATATATGGTATACCAGACCATGGTGTACATTAGTGAATATCTTCCTAAGTTTGCAGCAAAGATCCATTTAGATCGCATTTGGGATCCCAACTCCATTAACAAATTCGAAGGGGAGTACCTGTTGGGGAAAGGTAGATTAAGGAAAGTGAGAGGTAATTATAAGATGGTCATGGAGATTAATTGGAATGCATTTTACATATGGTTTTTATGTATATTGTACTTATTTAATTTTTAATCTTCAATATACATCAATTATAAATTAAGGTCATATACTATGGTATTTAACTAATTATGTGTCGTTTGTGAATTTCAAATTTTTTTGATACAGTTGGTCGAGAGTGGAATGCACTACATTTGTATGTCACCAACAATCTTGATTGGATGACAATATGGATTGAACGATTTCAACAATCTGATCGCACATTAACATGGGAAGGTGTGGCTTCATTGGTTCAAGAAGCTCATCTAATGGAGATTCCAATGTTACACAAAGGGAAATTGATTTAGTATAAGGGTTTAAGAGATAAACAGGTATCGTGATAAATATATTAATCACCCATGTGATTTAATTATTTTCTAAGTATATTGATGTATATATTCGAGATTGTTTTCTTTGTATACATTTGCCAAGAATAAATATGTTTATCAACCGACGATATTGCAATACTTTTTACATGTTTGACATATTTCAGGTGAAACACCACAAAGCTATGTGGTGCAATGGTCATAAATTTTGAATCAAAATGTTGGATGACATGAAGAAAACTTGTGATTCTAGTATAACTGCAATCTTTCAGGTGACTAATGTTTCATCTAGAAGCTACATACATCCAAAAGTCTCAGAAAATTGATACTATGGGATTTTAGATGATATACTTGAGTGTGGCTTAAGTCCTTAGATTGACTTTTGTTCAATCTCATCCTATGGTATAGCTACGATTAAAATGAAAATGACCTTCAGAGAACTGGCTATTGAACATGACAATGGATTTTACCATGTTAATACAAGGTTGATCGAAAGTGTTGAAATGAGCCCTATGTTCTTCCAAGCCAATGTGAGCAAGTACTCAAAGGTTCTAGGTAAACTAGGTTGGTCATTTGTTGTTAGAAATGATCCAAGAGGAAGTTCGGTAAAGTATAATGTAGTGGAAGAAGAAGATACCGAAGAACTAGAAGATGATGTAGATGATGATCAAGATCAACAGTTAGTTGATGATGTCCCTGACGAAGATGTCGAAGAGGAGGAACTAGATCATGATGATGTAGGAGTTAATGTTCATGAAGATGATATATGTGTGGATGATGACATTATTGAAACTAATATCGATGATGACAATGATGATATGACCAATCCACAATGTTGAATTTGGATCGGATGATACAAACAAAGAGTTGGATGAAGAAGAAGATCAATGAAATTGAAATGTAAGTTATGCGATTATATTATCTATTTAATATTAATTTCTTGATAGAATTATATTTGAATTATGTGGTTACATAATTAATTCATGATGTTTTTTAATTTTTATGCCATTACATAATTAATTTAATGATGTACTTTTTAATGTTTGAAAGGTCAAAAAATTAAAACATTTCAATAGTGATGTTAACAACATTGAAATTAGTGTGTTTTATGTTACATGTGATCATAAAATATTAAAAAGTCATTTGTAGAGGTGGTTGTTCAGTGGTTGACTTGTATGATGGTTCTTTTTACAATGTAACCAGGTTTGTCTTCTAATCTACCTATGGAATTTCCAATTCGAATTGAAGGCAGCTCAAAGGACCTAGACCAACTAACGAGGACTTTAAAAGCTTCCTACACTTTTGGCTCTACAAGACTCGGGAGGGTGATCCCTTAATGTGTTTACAACCTCTGCACCATTATTATAAACAACATTAACAATAGCAAATGATCTCACTTAATAGCTCAACACGATAAGATAATATCAACTAGAATTGGCTATTCATAGACAATATCAACTATCTGGAGCGTGAGATAACTAAACACAATCCATTGTATAAGATAGTCAATGATTTGCAATTTGTAGCAAGCTCTAGGAAAAATACAAACAAATATGAACTACTAATAATTACAACTTAGATCGGTGCCGTATATCCATTGCAGAGTCAAATTCATAAGCATCTAGAGGTTTATAAGATATTTAATACATCACATATAAGATCCCTGACAATATTGCATTACAATTTCATTATGCATTCTAACCCATGACTACTTATCAAATCCTTATACAACACATATCCACCTATAATCCCATTCAAACATTTTGATTAATTCCTTGAATTAAAGCTAAAATAGAATCATACACACCACAACAGTGAGATGGATAAAACAACCCTTAGTTATTTCATTCAAAGTTTAGATATGCATGTACAATGGAGAGACATGAGCTTGAATTTTCATTTCAACTCAAATGCTAGTACTATTATACAAAATTAAATCTCTATGAAATCAAAACCTATTACATAATGACTCAAAACCTAAATTGCATTTCTCCAAAACCATTAGATATGCAGAACATATCTGCTTATAATCCCATTCAAGCATTTTAATTAATTCCTTGAATTAAAGCTAAAATAGAATCATACACACTAAAACAGTGAGTTGAATGAAACAACCCTTAGTTATTTTATTCAAAGTTCAGATATGCACATATAATGGAGAGAGACAAGCTTGAAATTATCATTTCGATTCAAATGCTAATACTATTATGCAACATTAAATCCTCATGAACTTAAAATCTATCACAGAGTGAATCAGAACCTAAATTGCATTTCTCTCTAAAACCATTGATCTTTACAATTAGCTCTGCAACTTCACCTAGACTCAATCAAAATTATCTAACTTGCTAACCCATACTTCTAGCCTTGAAATCCTTCTTATAGAAAAATGAAGGAGCAAACAAGCTTCGAGCTAGAAAATACACACGTCACAAGCCAATTAGAACACCTGATGATATTTCAAAAATTGTTATAATTGCAATCATCCTGGAGCATATTCATGTTCATCATGTCAACTAAGGAAAGTTGATGCAATTCAAAAACCACAAGAAACCCATACCGAGAAAGTCATCAATACAAAACTGGGACCGTTGTAACCACAGCATCAGATTTTCCACCTATCCATAGTCCACTCTCTTTTACTCATCATCATTCAAATACTTAGCTACCCACTTCTAGTATTCTTCATCAGTAGGCCAGTTAAAATTAATCACCTCATTTACCTTTGTACTATAAGGCATATACTTTACCGCTACCTGATTCACATCTCTTTCAAAAGACTCCAAAAATGAGTTGGTACCAATAATCTTATCCATACAACTCACCAAAAAATCATAATCTAAGTCATCACAAATTAATTTAATTTGATTATTGATGACCTTATTTGCTTGATCCTTCCATTGTTGGAGTGTTCTGGTTTTCCCCTACTCATCAATTATATTAGGTAACAATCTGTTACCCCAATCATTGAAATTCTATACCAACTCTTTAATCTTCCTACTCAAATCATCTGGTAGGGTTTGAAAACCTTGTAATGATTTTACTAGCACATGAGTAGGCTTCAATGATTGGGGCCTATTATTTATATCAAACCTTGAGGCTTTATTCATGATATCCAGATCATTGGCCCTAGGGATCCAGTTTTTAATTATTTGTACCACTACCTCCTGATCCCTATCAATATTCTTTATTGTTTCCAACAACAAAGAATCTAAAGAATGTACAAATTGCAATTTACTATCTACCCCTTCATTTAAGTGCTCCAAAATAGTAGTAACAATCTCCTTTTCCTTTGACAGAAATCCCTCCTCTGTTATCTTTAATGATGTATGTAATTCATTAATTTTCTATATGAGTTGCCTCTTCATTGGATCAACAGAGCACTTAGTTTCTTCATCAATTTATTCTAGAGGAGGGGTGAGAGCAAGATTTTGAATGGGAGACCCTGGTGTGGAAACATTTGGAGAAGCAGGAGGCATTGACCCTACTGTGGGAGGTAATGTACTGGTTCCTGGAGCATTTGATGTTTCCCCAATCTGTCTATATCTGAACCTTTCCACTTCATTTTTCAATTCAACATTCCTCTATTGCATTTTACTATATTCTTCAATCAAAATCTTATTCTTCTCCATTAGGCTCTTCCTTTCAACCTCCTCCCTTTCAACAGTCCTTTGGGCCAATTTGGTCACATTTACAGTTAAATTAGTGGCCTCGGTGGTTGAAGTCTCTGAAGCTCTCTTTATTATTAATCCTCCTCTAAAATTTGGATTAATATCAATAATATCTAGTTTTCTCCCTTGTGGAGCCAATTCCCAAATTGCCAAGGTCTCATATTCTTCACTGAAGGTAGAGTTTTGCAATGCTGCCTTAACCTCTTCCTTAGAATCTTGAAAATGATTCTTGGACTTCATAATAGCATTAAAAGGCACTGCATCTACAATATCCCACTCAGGAAAAATCAATACACCAGTCTGACTCACCAGTTGTCCTCCTTCTTTAGGAGTGATGTTCTTGAACTCTTCCATCAATTCAGCTTTTACTTCTTCATCATTCTCCTGGTCTAACCTGTCAGGCCTTAGTTCCCTTCTCTCCTTGCATTTATCTTGATACTCTTCAAATTTCATTCTCCATGCCAATTGCAAGAATACAGGAGTTTTCACAAATGTATTGTCATCTAAAAACTCCCTGCATGCTTCCATTCTTGCATCTTGCACACTTTTACCTTTCATATCTAAATCGTACAAAACCAATTCAGCTGACCTAGGAGGGGAAAGCATACCAACCTGCATGTCCTTATCAGTAACAATAATTTCATTTGTTAGATCCTCATGTGGGTGATTAGTTCTTTGTCTCTTAGGGCTTGGCTCAGATGGTGGTGATGGGGGACTATCTTTTGGTGATGACTTTAAATCAATGATCTTAACTGCCCTAGGTACTTTGAATTTTGGACCTGGTCATGGAGGTACCTTCATTATTTTCTTCCCCTTCCTATCTACTTCCTCCTCATCACTACTACTATTTTTTTTCCTTCTATAGATGGGTCACTTTTCTGTAGGCTGGTATATTGACCTTGTTTCAATTGGCCCAGCACTTTGTTCTTGCATACCCAGACTTAGCCTTGAATTTATCTTTTTAGTTCTCAAGGTGTCCATAATCTCCTTGAAGTTCTTCATTAGAAAATCAATTTTCTTATGGTATGGACTAAACTCCAACAGTGGATCATACTTCGGATCCATTTCATGCACAACATCCAGTAGCTTACTATAAGCTATCCATTTCTCCTTGTTCCACTCCTGCTTATTTAGATCAAATTCATTTCTAATCAGGTCCTCAGGGAAGTTGAACTCATGTGCAAATTTTCCAACTTTTATTCTTTGTCTAAAAGAGCAAAGAAACCCTCAGGATCATGTTGTCTCCTTGGACCACATCTCAAATGGTAATCAGCAAAGAATTTATCAAAATGTGTCCAACCTCCCTTTGAAAATACAAAGTCAAACACCACTGTATAATCAGGGAAGAATGTTCCTTTCCCCCTTCCAATGAGGTTGTCTTCATGAATACAACCTATCTGCCACATAACTTCTGCAAACCCTACTCTTGGTGGCACATTGTATGCCAGTATGTGAGGGGCTCCCTAAAATCCATATACTCTCAAGACAGTACTGACTGGGTAAGGGATAATGTCACCCCAGTTATGGTAAACCCTCAACTCTGGCTTCCTCCCCTTTGGCCTGAAGAAATCATGCAATTCCTCAGGGATCCTAGGTACATTCACCATCAATCTAGCCCTTAATCTAGAAGCAAAACAATTATCAAATTGCACATAACTAGTGCTTTCCTTATTACAGGATAAATCTCCACCCCACATCTGTACTAGAAACCTTTCTCCATCAACTGATTGCCTTAATTTCATCTTCTCAGAAAAGAAATCAGCATTCCTAAATAGAAACATATGCATCAGCATAGAATACTAAAAGAATTAAGTACCAGTATCATTTTTCTACAGCTTCGACAGCCCTTCATGTATCCTCTTAGCCAAGAAAGAAGCAAATTCCTATGTCACAAAGAAGTTAGGGTGTTGTATTTGCACCCCCATGAACATGTACATAGTAGGCATTACCGCACCAAGACTAAAACCCAAAATCTAACATAATGAATAGAAAGTGGCCAGGAAAGGGTTTGCAAAACAATTCAATCTAAAAGGTTCCTAGTCACTAGGGCTAATATGAAATTGTGAACCTCATGCCCTAACCAGATGAGGTGGAAGCAGCTTAACCTTATAAAGAGATTTCAGCTTTGCATACTCCTGCTTCATTTCCTCAAGATTGATAAGAACCAAGTCTTCACTTGACTCACTCAAATCAAAAATCTGTTAGATATCTTCTCTGTTAATTTCTAGTAGCACCCCTCCATCATTATCCCTAATTACCCATGTAATAGGGTCATACCTTGCAGCCACTGCCCTAAGTAAGTCCACATCAAGGAATACATTTGGTACAACCAGCTTCCCCATGTCATACATCCATCCATTTGAAAAAGGGTGAGGAAAATTCCTCTGTCCATACCACAATCTGAACATTTCTAAGCCAGCGAGAGGAACCCTAGCATTGACAATGTTGGAATAATTACACACTAACCCCTCCCCTAGGATTTTCCCTCGCATCAACACTACACCTTTCCTTCTATCATTTTTTAATAATAGAAATTGATCCAGGAAATCATCATACAAGTTTCTTTTCAAATATTCAATGTGGTCAGAGTGTTGCTTGTTTGGTGCCATCTTGGACAAACTAGGGCTTCGTTACAATGTTACACTTCAATTGGCTAGGACTAAGTAGAGATAGGAAACTATAGAGTAAAAAACTGCAATTCCTCACAATTTATGATTAAACTATAGCCTTAACAAGAGATTTCAATAAGATCAATGACAAGCATAGTAAACCCCTTTCCCAAATTTAGGTGCAGAATGACTAGGAGGCACAGAAAATAAACTTATGGCTCTTTTTGGATAAACTCCAAATTCTGGCTGCAACAGCTCACAATTTCACCTTCGGCTCTAAAACTGTTTTCACAAAATAATTGGATGCTTTGTGATACAAATGAGGCAGGAAAATTGATTTTATGTCGATCAAATCTCACCAGTAAATGTCTCATCTTCCATTAAAACTCATTCGCGGGCTGCACGAATGGCTCGAACCACATTTGATACAAATTTAAATTTGAACCATTGATCCTCCAATTTGATCAAATCATCGACGACCACCTTCAAAACAGGTTGACATAATCACCAACATGGCAATAAGGGGCCCACCATGCCATACACCGCAAATGAAAACCACGTGGCAGTTGCCCGCGATACCGCAATCCCTCGATTAACCATCACAAGATGGCGGGCAACTATTGATCCTTCTCATCAGAGATCCTACTCCTTCAAAAATGGTCGCCGTCCTTTCCATTAACTGTCGAGCAGCTTTTCCCTCAAAATTATAACATCCACGTTGAAATAAAGCATGTGCATCTCAAAAGCACTTTAGTAATCCGCCCCTTAACACATTTAGAATCGTCTAATGCTTCCTTCACTCTTTAGACCTCATCGAATGAGAAATGTGGCAAACGCCCGTGATATCGCAATCCCATAATTCCTGATCGCGGGATGGCGGGCACCATTGATCTATAGGAAATAGATCAACGACAGCGCTAATTCAACCCTCTACAAAATAAAATCATCGATGGTCACCTTCAAAACAAGCTAACACAATTGCCAACATGGTGATAAGGGTCCCACCTTACCATACAATATGAAGGAAGTCCACATGGCAGTTTCCCATGATATCACAATCCTGAAACTTCTAATCGCGCGATGGTAGGAAACCGTTGATCCTAAGCATCAATGATCTTGTTCCTTTAACACAGTCACCAGCGATGTCATTAACCTTTGAGCAGCTTTTCCAGCGAGATTATAACATATTCGTCGATTTAGAACATGTGCATCTCAAGAACACTTTAGTTATCTGCCCCTTAATACATTTAAAGGCGACTAGTGTTTCCTTTACTCTTTAGGCTTCATCGAATGAGACACATGGCGCCCACCCGTGATTTCACAATCAACCCAAGCACCATCGCGAGATGGTTGGGAATGGCTTAGATCAAATGGCAATTGGTCAGTGATAGCGCAAATTTGATCCCCTGCCTGTGATTTCACAATCCTTCAATTCCCAATCACGGGATGGCGGCACCGTTGATATCTACATGAAATAGATCAACGGAAGCACTAAATCAACCCTTGCAAAATAAAACATTCATTAAAAGGAGAAGTCGGAATTACTAGGTGGATGAAAAATAAAAAAATTATATTTATAGAAGAAAAATAAAATAAATTTACAATTTGTTTTATAATTTCACTTTTAACTTTAAATGTATGTTCACTCATTAAGTTGTATTTTTTTTACAATCACATTTTTATTTTAGATGTTTTTTTATAAAATATAAAGATGCATTAAAAATATATTAGAAATATTTTTCTTTATATTATATAGCATTCATAACATTAAATTAATATAGAATAATTTCACAATATCACTTAACCAATCAAAAAAAATTTAATCATTACTATGCAACATTATTCTCACTTCAAACTAACAAATAAACATTGAAAACAAAAAATATATATATTATAGCATTCATAACTTAAACCTTTTATACACAATATCAAGTTAATTATAAAAAACACATAAAATTATTTATAAGCAACTTAAATTTTTTAACAATTTAATAAAATATAATTTAATATAATATAATTAAGAAAAAATTAATAAGAATTATAGATAAATTTATGAAATATTGATTTACTTATCAAGAAAAAATCAATGATAAATTTACTTATTATAGATAAATTTACTTACCAATCTATTTTAACCATCAAGAAAAAATTAATCACTAGTGATTGCAACATTATTGGCACATCTTTTAAACTGACAAATAAACATTGAAAACACATTTATTTTTTATATTATAGCATTCATAACTTAAACCTTTTTATACACAATGTCAAGTTAATTATAAAAATACATAAAATTATTTATAAGCAACTTAAATTTTTTAACAACATATAATAGAGTTTAGATTTGTTATATCTCTCATATATCAACATAGGTAAATTTAAAAATATTTTAAATTATATAATTTCAAAACAAAATGAATGAATTTATAGAAGATTATTTTTATTAAAGTGATAGAATTTAACCCCAATACTAACACTAATTATAAGTCTAACCATAACCTCAACCCTAAAACTAACATTAATTAACTTCAAACCAAACTCTAATTTTATATCCAACCCTAAACATAACTATGATTCTAAAACTAACATTAATAAAATCATAATTGATCCATAACCCTAACCCTAATACTAAGCCCATGTCCCAATTGAACCATAACACTAACCCCAAGCTTTATTATAGAACCTTAATCTTTACCCCAACCCTAATCCTAATTCAACCCTATACCTAATTTTAATTAAATTCTAACCCTAATTGAACCTTTCAAACTAACAAATAAACATTGAAAACAAATTTATTTTGTATATTATAACATTCATAACTTAAACCTTTTATACACAATGTGAAAGTTAATTATAAGAACACAAAATTATTTATAAGCAACTTAAATTTTTTAACAATTTAATAAAATATAATTTAAATTTAACTATAAATGGTATAGAGTTTAGATTTGCTATAGCTCTCATATATCAACATAGGTAAAGGTTAGGGTTTGGGCTAAATCAGGGTTAAGGTTCAATTAGGATAATTGTTCACTTAGAGTTATTGTTAGACTTAAGATTGGGCTTAAATTTACTTATATAGTATTTTGGATAATAGAAACAATTTTGATTGATTTAATATTTTCTAAATTCATTATTGAATTTAAATCTTATAATTTATTCTCTAAATTCATTATAGAAACAATGTATGAGAATTTATTCTCTTGATTTTGAGGGTGAAAGTGTGGCTACATATGGTTTCTATACATAGTATTTGTAGGAGAATGGTCTCTATTTTGAATTATTCTAAACCTTGTTTCTATGTAGTAGTTTTTAAATTCATTTTGTTGTTATACTCTATAATTGGTAGTTTATATATTGTACTCTTCCTCTATACATGATTTTTAGCAAGATTAGGGGACATAATAGAACCTTCATTTTGAAAGACTAAGAAATGTATGAAAATTTGACAACATGAAAACAAGTAGAAATAAAGTGAAAATAAAAATTTAACTTATAGTAAAATGGCAATCATGTGCCAAAATGAAAGAACCATTTTTGTTACACTCCTAATATTTCAACCACATGCCACTAAATTACAAGTTCATTTTATAAACTGTATCATGCACAAGGAGCACAATATTGGGAATCAAATGTGAATGATGATTCTCATCAAGAAAATTAGACAAGCTTTGAGATTGGAAAGGACCAAAAAAGCTCTTTGTAGGTTTTCAATGAAGATTTAATTAGCCGCTAATAGGAACAATACGAAAATAGATAAATGTAAAAATAACTCCTAATCTCTAAGAGTGTTGTGCTAAGAATTACATACACATCTCATAAATTTCAATAGAGACATGAGACACATTTATAGAAATAAAGGAAAGAAATAACTATTTAGATAGTTATTAATCTACGAAGATTAGGACCTTCCTTCAAAGGAGATTAATAAAAAGGCAGGTTTATTTATAATTTTAAATTTGATAATTTTGAAATTATCATAGATGTAAAGAAATGAGAATAAAATATTTTCAACAAAACAAATAAAAGCCAACAAACAAATAATATGATTAATCAAGAATAACATGATATTACAAAAATATAATAAATAAAAGAATATGCATAATTGTACATAAGCTATCAAAATTCTAAATATACCTATCTTTATAAAAAAAATGAAAATCTTTAAAATGACTAAAAATTATTAAAACTTATTAAGCTCCATGAAAAAATACTGCCTTCCATATAAAGAGTATACAACATGATACTTATAGAAAACAAATTATGTAGGATACCAAAAAATTGTTAAAAAGATAAAATAAGATAAAATTATAAATGAAATTAATCATATTAATTTCATAGTTAAAAAGATAATTCTATGGATCTTTAAATATACATATATAATCATCTTTAAATCTTTATTTAAAAAAATATATATTATATTTTATAAACTTATACATTAAATTTTTTAATATTTAAGTTATACTAAAATCTAAGATGTTCAATATTCATTATTATTTTTAAATTATAATATTGATTAAAGATATATAACTATATTTATAAGATTTAAATTCAATAATGAACTTAGAAAACATTAATTTATCAATCAAAATTGTTTCTATTATCCAAAATACTATATAAATTAAATTATAGAAAACTATTATTTAATATAATATTTAAATTTTCTATTTCAAATGTTAAATAAATTCTAATGTTAAATTTTTATAATTAATAACACTTTTTAATGATGTTAGCAGTTTTAATTAAAATTAGTTTTTCAAACATAAATTAACATACCTAGATATATTACCAAAATCTATTATCTATTGTGATTTACTTCTTAATTTTGTATGTATAATATATTTTTAAAAAATAAAAATATATTTTTGAAAAAATACCTGTATTTTAAAAAATTAAACAATATATTTTTTAAATTAGAAATATATTAAATTTTTTTTGAATGTATTCAACTATCAAAATATGATTTTTTTTTAAATATACCATTAAAATCACTAGTTGCCCTAATTTCTCCACTTTTGCTCATTTTTAATGAATTTTACCCCGACCTTGTCAAATATTTCATTTTAAATGTTTTGCTTTGGAAGCAATCGCACAAAAATTTCTTCGGGACCCACCTTGTATAGTCCACATGGTACCCGCCTGTGATTTTGAAATCAACCAAAGCACCATCACGAGATCGCGGGGAACAACTCAGATCAAAGGACAGTTGATGAACAATCATGCAAATTTGATCCCCATATGGGACACATGTCGCCTGCCCATGATATCGCCATCCTACAATTTCTGATCATGGGATGGCAGGAAACCGTTGATCTTGAAGGCATTTTGATTGATGGAAGCATGAATTTCATCCTTCTGAAAAATAAAACATTCATTAAAGGGAAAGGGCACATTACTAGGCGGATGTAAAACAACGACATAAGTTTTTTTAAAACCATTCAACACAGGGCCAACCAAGACTTAGGAAAATAAAACCTACAGAGGAAATAAAATATTAAGACCAAAGGGACCAAGCCTAGATGGAACAATGGGGCATAAGATTTTTTTAAAACCCTTCAAAAAAGGTAACAGCAAAATAGATCCCAACCAAGGCATTAGGTAAACACAAGGGTTTAAGATGAAGACAAAGCTAAAACCCCAACCCTAAGAAATTTTCCAACACCATGAAAGACCAGTGACATAAGGCAGGGCATGAGTGAAACATTAGGAACAAAATTTCAAAGTCTTATCATGACATTGATAATTTTATACTAATAGTTTGTCCTATCACAAATATAAAAGGTATAATAATAAATAACATGTATTTTCCCATTGAATGAAGGATTTTTTTAAAATGTTTTAGTGCTCAAATATTGGTCCATTTTTGTTCAATATAAGTTGTATTTTAAATTATTAGTTTTTTTATAATAAATAGATTTTTATAAACCAACTATTAGTCCATATGTGTTGTTTTTATAAATAGAACACGTAGGAACAAAACTTTGAAGTTCCATCACTGTCTATAACCCTAAACCCTAAACCATTAACCCTAACCCTTAACCCTCCCTCCCTCTCTCTCTCTCAAGTCTCTCCTCCTAGCACCACTCCCTCTCTGAGGTCTCTCTCTCACTCATTCAATCTATCTCAAGTCTCGCCCTCCTACCCCTTCTCCCTCTCTTAGGTCTTCTCTCACTCACTCACTCCCCATTCCTATCCTCCACTTTTTAACCTTAAACCCCTTAAACCATCTAAATTTCTACCTTAACCCTCCTCCTCTATCTCTCTCCCACTCCCTCCCTCTCTATCTCTCTCAACTATCTTCAATATCCTAACCCTCTCCTCTTAGGTCTCTCTCTCTCACTCACTCACTCCCCCATCTCTATCCCTCCACCCTTAACCTTAAAACCCCAAACCATCTACCTCTACCCTTAACCCTCCCTCCCTCTATCTCTCCCACTCCTCCCTCTCTCAAGTATTCCCTAATATCCTACCCCCTCTCCCTCTCTAAGGTCTTTATCTCTCACTCACTCTCTATCTCTCTCCTCTACCCTTAATCCTTAACCTTAAACCCTTAACCCTTAAACTATAAACCCTTAAACCCTCTATCTCTCTCCCACTCCCCCCCTCCCTCCATCTCTCTCAAGTCTCACCCTCCTACCACCTCTCCTCTCAGGTCTCTTCTCAATTTCATTCACTCTATCTCAAGTCTCACCTCCTACCCCTTCTCCCTCCTTAGGTCTTTCTCTCACCTCACTCACTCACTCTTAATCTCTCCTCCATACCCCTAAACTATAAACACTTAAACCCCTCTACCCTCTATGTTTAACCCTCTACCCCATATCTCTCTCCCACCTCCCTCTTTTCCCCTCTTCCATCTTCAATCTTCATATATTATGTTTCTTTTGTCTTCTCTAATTTTGCATTTAAATGAAAACTTATTTTACAATCTTATTTAAGTCATTTAATCCTTTATTTTTGTCTCCAATAGATTTATTTAAAACTATAGACAACATCCAATTGAATTATTAGATTAGTCTCTTCTTCTATTAGGATGTAAGAAAAATCATTTGAGAGGTCTTTTTGGATCTTAGCCATTCTACTTTCAAGGAGATCCTTTCTTTGAAAAGGTTTCTAAAGACTTGGATATTCCACTCTTTTAGTCTGAATTTTATGAATTTTAACTTTTGGTGTTGTTTCCACACTACTACTTGCCCATTTTGTCGCACTTTCAATGAACTTTTGGTGTTCTTCCAATGCTACTCCTTGCTCTTTTCATTGCAATTTCAACGAAATATTGGTGTTGTTTCGACGCTACTACTGGCCTATTTCGTCGCACATTCAACAAAATTTTGGTGTTGTTTCGACACTACTCCTTGCCCATTTCGTCAAAATGGTGATGAACACCTGGTGCTGTTTCGATGCTACTCCTTGCCCTTTTCGTCGAACTAGCGACAAACTTCTAGTGTAATTCGTTAGTGGATACACGAAGTGTCGTTGATATTTCAAAGAAATTTTGAGCCATTTCATGATGTCGACGACCGACGATTCTTCGCCATTATTTCGACGTTTAATTCGTCATCAGCCTTTCGACGAAAACATAGCGATGCAAATATTTTTTCCATTTCATCGCTTGTCCAAAAATATTTGTCGAATGACCAACAAATAGCCATCAGAAAATGGTGTCAAATTTAGTAGTGAGAGATGGAAAAGTATTTTGAATTTGAAGGTACCTCTGAAGATAAGAAGGTGAAGTTTTCTTGTACAAAGTTGAGAGGACATACATCCCTTTGGTGGGAACATTTGCAGACAATTAGGCAGAGAAGAGGAAAAGAAAAGATAAAGTCATGGGATTGGATGGTGGATAAGTTAAAGTCAAAGTTTATTCATGCATACTATCATATTAGCTTGTTCAAGAAGTTGTAGAATTTGAAGCAGAAAGAATCTAATGTGATAGAGTATACTGAAGAATTCTACAAATTGAATATCAGATCTGGACATTCAAAGGATAATATTGAGCAAGTAGCTAGATATGTGAATGGTTTGAGGTCATCCATATAGGATGAAATCAGTTTGATCAAGTTGTAGAGTGTGGAAGAGGAATATCAATGTGCCCTAAAGGCAGAAGAGAACTTGAATTAAAGACATGAGCAGAGATAGAGAGGAAGAGGTGGAAGATTTCAAAGAGGAAGAAATTTTACTAGAGGAGTAAGAGGCTCTTTTGTAGATCATAATAAGGATAATGAGGTCAGTAAGAATGATAATTATTATCATAAAGGTGATGAAAAATATTATAGAAGAGGAGGATATGGTGGTTACCGGAATGAAGGTTATAAAAAGGATGATAAGGAGAAAAGAGTATTCAGGAGAGCCTACTTTAAGTGTGGTGGAGAAGGACATAGATCATTTGAATGTAATATGGGAGAGACATGCATAAATATAGAGAAAAATAGAATAACAGCCTTTGTTGAGGAGGATCATGCTAGATCATCTAATAAACCTGAAGATGGAGAAGTGTTGGTGAACAGGAGAGTTTTGTGTCAAAGTGAGTTGGGGAAAAAACCATTGTAGAGAAAGAATTTGTTTTAGACTAGATGCAAGGTGAATGGTAAATATTTCAAACTGATTGTTGACAGTGGAATTTTTGAGAACCTAGTTTCTAAAGAGATGGTGACTAAACTGAAGTTGGAAAGGTTGAAACACCCAAAGCCCTATCAGATTGCATGGATTCAAGATGAGCATAAGATATTGGTAACTGAACAATGTTTGGTGAAATTAAAGATAGGAAATTTCCATGATGAAGTTTTGTGTGATAACATGCCTATGGATATATGCCATGTTTTTTTGGGAAGGCCTTGGCAGTATGATATACAGGCTATTCATGATGGAAAGAAGAACATATACACCATTGTTGCTAATGGGATAAAGCAGATTTTTTTTCCATTGGAAGATGTTCCTAGAATTGAAGTCTGTACAAATGCTAGGGTTTGTATGGTTGATGGATTGAGACATGAAAATGTGTGTTATGCCTTAGTTCCTAAGAAGGCTGAAGAGTTGAAGCATGTAGAAGAACACACGGAAGAGATAAAGGAAATGTTGACAGAGTATGAGGAGATCATTTCAGATAATATACCTGATGGATTGCCACCTGTGATGAGTATTAGTCACTGCATGGATCTAATTACTGGAGCTAGTTTTCCTAATAAAGAAGCACACCAGATGACACCGGGAGAGAATAAAGAGTTGAAAAGACAAGTGCAATAATTGTTGAGGAAAGGTTTGATTAGAGAAAGTTTAAGTCCTTGTGCAGTACCTATTGTGTTAGCACCTAAGAAGGATGGTTACTGGAGGATGTGTATAGATTCTAGGGCCATAAACAAGATCACAGTGAAGTATAGATTCCCTTTGCCCTAGATGGATAACATTATGGATTGTTTGAGTGGAGATAGATACTTTACAAAGATAGATTTGAAGAGTGGATATCATCAGATCAGAATCAGAGAAGGAGATGAGTGGAAAATAGCATCCAAGACAAATGAAGGATTGTATGAATGGTTGGTGATGCCTTTTGGATTGAAAAATGCACTAAGTACGTTCATGAGGCTGATGAATGAGGTATTGAAGAAATTATTGGGTAAGTTTGTGATTGTTTACTTGGATGACATCTTAAATTTTAGTAAGAGTAGAGAAGAACATTTGTTGCATATCAGACAAGTTTTGCGGAGGTTGAGAGAAGAGCAGTTGCTGATAAACATTAAAAAGTGTAGTTTCATGAAGGAGGAGTTGGTATATCTAGGATTTTTTATATCTGTGGATGGACTGAAGATGGACCCTGAAAAGGTAAGAGCAATTGTGGAGTGGCCTACACCAGATAGCATTGGAGAGGTAAGATCATTTCATGGATTGGCTAGTTTCTATAGAAAGTTCATTAGGAATTTCAGTTCTATTTGTAGTCCTATGATAGAAACAATGAGAGGAGATAAGAAGGATTTTAGATGGACATCTGGAGCAAACCATAGTTTTGAATTGTTGAAGTAGAAGGTGACTGAGTAGCCTGTGTTGGCTTTACCATATTTTAATAAGGTATTTCAAGTAGACTATGATGCAAGTGGAAATGCAATTGGAGCAATATTGAGTCAAGAAGGAAGACATGTAGCTTATATTAGTGAAAAGTTGAATGATGCTCGGAGGAGATATTCAATGTATGATTAGGAATTTTATGCTATATTTCAAGCCTTGAAGAAGTGGAGACATTATTTTTTCCTAAGGAATTTGTGTTGTATACCAATCATCAAGCATTGCAATATTTGAACAGTCAGGGTATGTTGAATTAGAGACACGTGAGATGGGTAGAGTTCCTACAGAGTTATACTTTTGTTTTGAAACATAGGAGTGGAAAGTCAAATAGAGTTGTTGATGCTTTGAGTAGGAGAAGGAATTTACTGATAGAAATTAGAGTAGAGGTATTAGGCTTTGATGAATTGAAGATCTTGTATGAAGAAGACTCGGATTTTGCAGAACCTTGGAGACCTTGTAAAGAACCTATTTCGGAGGATAGAAGTTTGTGGTTGGATTATTTCATTCAGGAGGATATGTTGTTCAGAGGAAATCAGTTGTGTATACCCCAGAGTTCAATGAGGGATAACTTGATGAAGAAAAAGAATAGTGGAGGAATGTCAAGACACTTTGGAGTTGATAAGTCAGTGGCATTGGTGAGTGAGAATTACTTTTGGCCGCAGATTTATAAGGATCTTAGGAAATTTGTGTAGAGTTACAGAGTTTGTCAAGTTGCAAAAGGGAGTAGTCAGAATGTTGGATTGTATAAGCCTTTGATAGTTCTGGAGAGACCTTGGGAGGATATCAGTATGGATTTCATACTTGGTTTGTCGAAGACACAAAGAGGTAATGATTTTGTATTCATGGTGGTTGATCAATTTTCTAAAATGGCACATTTCATACCTTGTAAGAAGACAACAGATGCTATACATGTAGCAGATTTTTTTTCAGAGAGGTGGTCAGATTGCATGGGTTACCTAGAAGTATTTTTTCAAATAGAGATGTAAAGTTTGTTGGTTACTTTTGGAGGACACTTTGGAAGAAGTTGAAGATAGATTTGAATTTCAGTTCTACTTTTCACCCACAGATAGATGGAAAGACAAAAATAGTAAACAAGAGTTTAGGAAATTTGTTGAGATGCTTGGTTGGAGAGAAGATAGGAAGTTGGGATTTAGTCCTTGCACAAGCAAAATTTTCTTACAATAATTCAGTAAATAGGAGTACAGGAAAGACACCTTTTCAAATTGTTACTAGAGTTCATCCTAGAGGTATATCAGAATTGAGAGATATTAGTATGGAAGGTAAACAGAGCATAGAAGCAGAGGAATTTGTAGAAAACATGAAGAAGTTGCATATTCAAGTGAAACAATGGGAAGCTTTGAATAATAAGTATAAGGAGAAGGTAGATGAAAAGAGGAGACTTCAGGAGTTCGAGGTTGGAGATGAGGTGATGGTGTATTTGAGAAAGGAAAGATTCCTAGTTGGAACATATAGTAAGCTGAAGATGAGGAAGTTTGGACCCTGTGGGATTTTGAGAAAATTTGATTCAGGAAATGCATATGAAGTAGAGTTACCGGATGGCATGGGTATATCACCTATATTCAACATTGCAGACCTACACCAGTACCATGAAGTAGAATTTAGAGAAGACAGTGAATTAATATTGGAAAACCAATTTCCTAAGCAATAGTGAGATGAGATTGAAGAGATTTTGGATATCAGAGATTGGAGAAAGACTCGTGGAAGACAGTACAAAGAGTATCTTGTGAAATGGAAAGGTAGACCAGTGGAGGATTCTTCTTGGATTTATCAGGGTGAGGTAGACCATCTTGGTTTTCCTTTAGCCCCAACAAAGTGAGGGGCTCACTTTTCATTAACCTCGGATGTCTGATATAGGAGCATCCTTGGTTCTTGGCAATCTTGCATCAACCAAAAATATTTTCTTTCAATTTTTGTTCTTGTTTTGTTCTTACTCAGTTCATGTTGGTGGATCCGTCATCTTTACTCACCAGACCTTGTGGATCTTGGATTACATCATCTAGATGTTCATTTTCCTTGTTCCAAGATTTGAGCGTGATTGGATCTTTTTCTAGCAAGTTATCACTTCTGGAATCTCTTGGAAGTTTCTTGAACCATCACCAAAATAATTTCAAACTTTTCAACCTGTTCGATCGTTGTTGATCGTCCCCGTGACTTGCGGATCTCAATGGTGTGATTTTATTGTTCTATGGAGTTTCCCCAACCTTCAGTATAGTTCCACACTTCATCTTATGTACTTGTTAAAGAGTAATTAAAATTTGAGGCCGACCTATTCATGCACATGTTATATTTTCCTCATTGCATAATGTAATAATTTTTGGCCGACGCGGATGTTTCCAGAATTACGGATATGATATTAATTTTGTAATAGACCTTTAGAATGGTAGAAGGAGATCTAGAAGGATGACAGGTTTTTTATGGGTGATATTTTCGCTCGCATAGGAGCATGTTAGAAAGTTGCATATTTTATTTGGCCTATGAGCCAAATCTGTAACCCTAGATGCTTCTGGTTGAATGTAACTGAGATAATTGTTAATGAGAATATTTTCATATGCATTTTCCTCCATATTCTATGTCGCTTGTGTTGTGTTACTCTTGTTGCATAGTCTGGATTATTCTCTTTGAGGACCCTCCTACCGTGGCTGCGTCATGAGTCCTATCTGGAGAGTGAGTCCTATCTGAATAGTGAGTCCTATCTTGGGCAGTGAGCCCTCTGGCAATGAGCCTCTTTATAAATAGTTTTGCAAGTACTCTTATATTGTGATTTAATCCTCACCTTGGTTTTTCCCTTATTGATTTTTCCACGTAAATCTAGTGTTTCTTATGTTGATATTTATTTATGTTATTTGCACTTCATGCTCATACTTAATAACATATTAAAGTGGATGTGCAACTAATAATTGTTTGAGATTTGTGATGAATGTGATTGGCGACAACTGATGCACCCCTCCTCTCAGTTGTCTTTTTCATTTCAACAGAGACCTAGGCCGAGATAGGAAAACTTGTCATTTCCTTTTTCCAGTGCTTCTCTCTTTATGAGTGTTACCTTGCAATTTCCAAAGGTGAGGGGGATCGAATAAATCATTTCCTTTGTTTTCTTGGCACCATAGGCATTATCCACAACTATCAATTTCCAGTACATTTCTAGGATGAGTGTCCTTCCTATTACACACCTTGGAAAATTAAAGGGTTGTCTCGTAAGCCCATGTAGTTTAATGAAATTAAAATTAGGGCCATAGAAATAGTCAAATGGAGGCTTATTTTCCCTCATCTAGAATAGATGATCATGAGGGAATTTGTGCCTAGGTTGTCAAGCTAGATCTTGGAGAGTAGGGTTTAGGAAATAATCATCAAAAGTATAATAATCTTGAATGCTTGAAAGTGCATGGGTCCACATTGAGATTTGTTTAACTGAACTTGATGCATCCCAAATGTTGAGCGACAAATGCTTCCCGAAAAACCTAGGGTTTTGATGCAAGATAAAATATTCAAGGAAAGAAGAATACTTAAATTTATACGAATGGTTGTATTCCTTTAGTTGTTGGAGCATCCTCTCTACAATTGCATTGGAAAAGTCAAATTAAATATTTCCCATTTCCTTTTTAAGCATGAAAGCTAAGCCCATCTGATATTCAGAAACATCATTATCGTGAACCATGCCATATATGAACATAATCATTGAGAATACATCATTCAAATCTAAGTTAAATTCACTTTATTCCAAGGGGAAAATGGGCCTCACTTTGCTTTGTTCATGTTTTATCTTATTTTATTAAAAATCCATGGCATTTCTTCTTGTACTCTAGTGTGTTTCCATCGCTATCCTCTGGAAGGCCTCTATTGGAAGCTTAGCGGGGATACATAACATATCCCTAATGGCTTCCACACTAATGGTGATCTTCAACCATTCATCATTGATAATCCCAGTGTGTTTTTCCAGTTTATTCATACAAATATCTACTAGCTTAGGACATGGGTGCGTCTAGGTCAACATATATTGAGGCAAACCACAATGCTAGAGCCGCACTCCAATATTTTCAACATTCCCAATTTTCATCTTGCCAACTTTCCTCTTTAGGGATCCCTCCCATAGATTTTTAGGGTTTGTGTGCAACCTTGGATCAACCATATTGTTTGCAAAGTCTTTGATCAATTTTTTTTTGATGGGGTCACAATGCTAAGTTATGAATCTGGTGCAAGGAAAACTTCATTCCTCCGGAATATGTGCATTGGTGAAGGAAAAATATTCAAAGATTTCAACAAAGCCTAGAGGAAAAAAAGGGATTTCAGTGCCCCTGCTAGAGGATGATGCATTTCTTTGTGGTTTTCAAAGGAACCTAAAAAAACCTACTTTTGCACTAGATAATTTTCACCCTTTCCAGAGAGCTCACACTTAGAATAATTATGCTCTTTTACTATTCAATTCTCATCTAAAGTGTATTTGGAGTGAATATATGGTCGGCATAACGAAGGTTTTGAATGCCACCAATGAAGGTGATACGTGTGTAATAAATGCCTACCTTTTTGGGAAGTGAACTCCACTTTGGGAAGGGAATTTGAGTACATTTTATACATCATTTTTAAGGACAACATTGAGAAATGGGAGACTTAATCAGAAAAGATGTTTGTGTTTGCATTAGATAAATGGGAGGTGGCATTTAAAATGGTCTTTTCATATGATGACGTTGGCTAGTGATCAAGAAGGTGACAAGACACATGGAGAAAGGTTGCATGTTGGCATAAATTTTAGCACCTACATTAGTTATTAAGAGCCTTTCAAATCCTCTTTGTACGATTTTTTCCTTACTTCGCATTGCCAAATTGTATTTCTCATTGTTGTTCTAATAGAGAAAAAGGTTTTTCATTTCAAAAAATTTTGGCTCATTTTTTTCAATAAATTGAGGCTCACCTTTACAAAAATTACTTATCATGTTTGCAAGCTCACTCTTCTTCATTCTAAGAGGTATGGGTACTTGTATCATGATTTTGAGCAAGAAGAACCAAGTGGATTTTTTGGGAGGGATTACTAAAGAGAGGATCAAATGGCTGCTAAAAATAAAGAGCTACTTGATTATTATCGCCTTAAAGTCGGTGCTAGGAAGAAATTTTGTTACCAAAATGAACCATTATCGTGCTAACACAGATGTTGTCTCACGATTCGTTGCCTCCTTTTTGAATTTGAAAGTTTCCAAGCCATGGGTGGTGAAACTTTGTAAGACAATGTTTTAAAAGGATTATCTGATAAGGCTCGAGGAGGTTGTCACCATGGTAGTACCAGGCCTTGGCATTCCTTCATCCATGGACCTCTGATGCTCTATCAATAATGTTGAAATGGTGCCTTGGTGCCCTTGATTTTGGGCTTTCAGACAATGATGTTGGAGCAACAACACCAATGGGTGAGGCTTTCTAGCTCGTTCCTACTCAAGGTACACAATGTTAAGCCAATTTACAGCAAGGTGTGGTATTCTACCTTCAATAACCTAGTGTATCATCTAGGCAGGGTTGTGGTGGAGTTTGAGGAATGACACCTGGATGGATTCTTCAGAACTACGTGTTTTTGGTTGGATTCTTCACCACCATATCCCTAAAAACCTTTAAGTGAATGATGTCACATTGTGTACATAGGGTGAATAAAAAATCAGAGTCCAAGCTTATAGGTTTGTCACTTCTAGTAATTTTTTGGCCATGAAAATAATAGCAATCCTTGTAAACATTCGTTAGACTCAGAGCTTCTCAAAGCTTACTTTTTGTACTCAAATAGGCCTTAGCACCTGCAAATATATGTAAATAATATGATATAAATGAAATATAGTCCTTTTCTCTCTTCTATATCTTGTGTTCAGCTTGCAAAAATAATGTATTTTACAAACTTTATACATATGGTACATAGAGTATAAAATTTATAAGAAAATGAACCTTGGGTTTTTCAATTGAACAACTTTAAATTAATACTATTCACCTATATTCCCATGGTGTTTATGTCCATATCTTTTAATCCATAGTCATTGCTTGCTTTACATTTTTAAATTCAAAAAGGTCCCTTCCATAAAGAGTCAAATATAGCATGTTGTCCTAGTTTGGTGGCACACTCATCGTACTTCAAGACTAGGCTTCCTTCTTTGAAACCTAGGTTGAAAGTTTTTTTATTGAACCACTTTTTAACCACCCCTTGATTGTTGATCATGGTGTCAAACAACTTTTTTTTGTTTCCTGAAGGTGCACTATCTCGGCTAGTCTTACCTCCATATTGTCATTCTCCTTGACCTCCAAAGACTTCAACAATTGTAATGTCATTATTTCCATAGAGATGGGTAGAACCGTCTCTTTTCATACACTAATTCATAGGGGGGAGCCTTTAGAATTTTTTTTGGAGTGATGTGGTCTGCCCATAAGGTCACCCATAGGTGTTTGTGCCACTCCCTTTGGTGTTCCAAATTTATTCATTTGATTAGTCAGATAAAATTCTTATTTGTGGATTCTATGAGTTCATTCCCTTGTAGATAATAATTTGATGAAGTCTTGAGGTACACTCTGTCTTCGAGGGAGAATTCCAATATCCTAATCCCCATGAAGGCTCATGCATTGTTAGAGATGAGGGTTTTGGGAGACCCAAGCCTTGCTATTAGTTCACCTAAAAAATTGATGATTTTGGCTTTGGTAGCATTTTTAAGAGGGGCCACCTATGTCTATCAGGTGAAGAAGCCTATTGTTGTCAACATTCAATTATGTCTCAAGCTAGAAATGGGATTAATCATCCCAATGAAGTCCAATCCCCACTATGCAAAGGGTTCTTCTACCATGATTGGGCGTAATGGTATGGTGGAATTCTTTCACTTGCTAACAAAGAATTGGAATTACGAGCATTTCCTCACCAATTCATGACATTCTGAAAATAGGGTGGGCTAATAATAACCTTCCCACATGATATTTAAAGAAGTAGTTTTCATGAAGAAATTTTTTCCTTCTGGACTACTATAAAATTTTCCTAAATCTCTTTCAGCCTGCAGCTTTTCTATATAGCCGTCAAAATTCCTTTTGAAAAGGAGTCCCTCAATTAGTACATAATTGATGCCGTGTAGCCTATAATTACCCCTTTTGTGTGTAGGAGTTTTGGTTAGGTACCTATGAGTTTGCATGAACCTTATCCTATTGATCAGTCACCCAAGACTCATCCAACTCAACCCGATTCACAAAGGCTTTATCGGTCTTCTTCGTATCTATCCCGAGACTGAGCTCCTTAGCAAGATATTCGCACGGGCCTCTTCCCTTGACTGGTTTCATGGGTCATATTTTTACATCATATTCTGGGATCTTGGTGATCCAATTGGCTCTTTTTTGAGTGATTCCCCCTTCCATTATGTATTCCCTTACAATAGGTTGAGCAACAAGGACTGTAATCTTGCTTGCTGAGACCAGGTGTCTTAAATTTTTTAGGCTCTTCACAACAAAAAATGTTTTCTTTTCCATAAAATTATATTTCACCTCATACCCCTTTTTAGTTCTTGAGTGGAAGGCAATGTGGTGTTCTTTGCTTCCTTCATTGTCCTTTTGTGCCAGGGTGACGACTATACGATGCTTGCCACTATAAACATATTAAAAAATATATTTTGAAATATCCAAGATTTCTAACACTGGAGCTGTAGAAATAGCTACCTTAATCTTTTCGAAAGAATCTTTACCTTCCAGAGTCCACTTAAAATCTAGGCCCTTTTTCAATTTGAATGTAATAGGTCTTGTAATTCCTGCAAAATCTAAAATAAACCTGCTAACAAAGTTAATATTTCCTAGGAAAGATTGGAATCCATTTTGGTTGACCAGTAGTGAAAATTCTCTTATAGCTTTTACCCTTTCAAGATCAATAGCTATTCCTTCTTTATAGACCACATTGCTAAACAAATTTCATTGTGGTACCTCGAAAACACATTTTTTGGGATTTAAAGAAACCCCAAACTATTGACACCTTTGGAAGACATTTTCTAGGTGATCAAAATGATCACCCTTAGATGTTGACAATATAGTTAAGTTAGATTTTGAGAATATAGTTAAGTCATCTAGATAAATAAGGATGATCTTATTGATCAAATCCTTGAACGCAACATCCATCATGTGCTAGGAAGTGGCCCCTACATTTGACAGGATGAGGGGATTTTTGTGTAAGAGAACATATTCCCCATTTAGTGGTGAATGTCATCTTATGTTGGTCCTCACCTTTTAGATTGACCTATTTGTAGCCCAAAAATCCATCAAGTAGAGAGAACATTTTCGACCCTAGCACCACAATCTGCAAAATTTGCTCCATCAAGGGATGAGGGTAATGATCTTTTAAAGAGGCTTTTTTTAGGTCTCATAAATCCACATAAAGTTGAATATAATTATTTTCTTTTAGACTGGAACCAAACTAGATACCCAAGTAGAATTATTGATTGGGTATATGATTCTAGACCCGATTAATCTTTTTAGCTCTTGTGCCATTAAGGCCTCCACTTTTACATTAATTGGCCTCTATTTCTATTGGATCGATTTGGCCACAGGTTCAATCAAGTCGATGGTGTGTTGGATTATGTTAGGGTCATATCCCTTCAAATCATCATAGGTCCAAGCTATGACTCCATCATATTTGGCACATAAAGACCTCAACCTTTTCTTATCTTTTTATAGAACATCCTTCCCAACCTTAAGCTTTTTATTGTCCTCGACATCAAGATCCTCATAATCCTCTTGGTTGTCATTGCATCTACGCTTATTGTTCCTCACATCCTCACAATTGAAGAGGTTATCAAGAGTAATTTGACCTCTCGAGAGCTTATTACTTTTGATCTGGATCATCTTCTCCTTATATACCTCCTCAAATCTTGACTGCATTTGTTTGGTGAATTCCCCTGATTGTTGTAGGAACATGGCAATCTAGGCATCATCCTCAAAAACTTGCTAGTTTTTATTATTGTTGGGCATAGATGGTTAGAATATGACTTACACCACATTCTAGTCCATGCTATGATCAAAGGCTAGCTCCAATTGTGAGCCGACTAAGGCCATTCTATCTATGGCAGTATTTTGTGCTCTTGGGACTACCTAGATATTGAAGGCTTTGAACCCTTCTATTAAGTCCCATACCCTATGTAGATATGATTGAATTCTTGCATTCATTATGGTCACTCATTCCCTAACCTATTTTACCACTAGCTCAAAATCTTCAAAACACCTATATTCCTTCAATTCCCATTTGTTCCACCAATTTTAGACCATGAACCAATCCTTCATACTCCACGTCACTGGTTGTGTATGGAAATTGGAATCAAAAGACTCAAATATTTTATGATCCAGTAGGAGATATGAGGCAAATCCCTTCCTCGAAGTTGATCTTGCATCTGACATCATTGAATTGCAACATTCACAAGTCGTGTTCATCTTTTGTGTGGTCACCTAAATCCTTTTTTTCCTTAATCAACTTTGGAATGTCCTAATCTTTATCAAAAATAACATATGTACCTCAACCAGTGGCATGGAAGTTGAAAAATGGGTCAAAATATATAAATTGGTTCAGTAAGACCTCCTCCTCTAAACTTTGATCACCTGTGGCCTCCTCATCCTCAAGCATCTTGACATAATACATTTATTTCTTAGAAATGGAGGTGTGTGCAGCTTCAAAACTCATTACCACATCTTCCACGATATGCTCAGTATGGATTGGTTCATACAACATTTTCATCTTTGTTCCATGGTTGGTTCTCAATATCAAGTGGGGCCAATCAAGATCCAAGTATCCACCAATCTTGGCTATGAAATCCCTTGAGAAGAACATCCCAAAAATGGGAGGAATGTCAATTACGACCACCTCTTGAGTGACCGTCTAACTTGGGTTGGAATATAGGGTCAAGCAAAGGCTTTTAATTTGTCCTAAAATTGGAACCTTCTTTCCATCTAATTGCATAATTCCCTTTTCAAGGGGCTCATATTTCAAATTAAGGGTGTCGACCACCATTTTACGTATTATGGTGGTGCTAGTACCTGAATCTATTATATTTTTATGTAGTAATTTGTCTCCCATAATGAGAGTTAATAAAAATGGGGTAGACTTCATTTTACATACCTCTTTTCCATCTACTTTTTCCTTAGTAGTATTCATGAATGTTGTAGCCTTCAAAGACTAAGGCCTTTGATTGTGTATTGTGTCCTGTTGGTTGTGCACTAGGACCAAAACTGGTTGTGAAGGTTGATTCTTTGACTTCAAAGCATCCTGCAATAGGTATTTTTGTTATTGGATGGCCAAAATGTCCCATAAGGACACATTGGTGGGAGCTTTCTTTAATTGCTCCACCATCTTAAGTAACCTGATCAGGGGTACCTTTGGCTTCATAATCACCTCCCTTGGTTTCAAAACTGGTTGATCCATCATAGGAGGAATGGTTGCTTTTTCCATGACTCTTTGTTGGGTCGGTAGTTTTTGCACCTATGGTAATGGACACTATGGCTATTGTACTTGTGGTGCTCAAGGAACGTACTCCTTGATAAGTCTTCATTTTGACTGGGTGTTGTAATTCAACTACACTTGTGGTGCATCCATTTTTGGAACTTCATTGGTAAATAATGATTCTTCTCCCTCCATCCAAGAAAAGAGTGCTTGGTCAAGGAGATGTTTGTCTCTTGTTTTAGATACATGCCTTGCATCTAAGCACTAAGTCTATCACTTTTTATCCCAAGAGATTGATAACGTCCAGTCTCTGAAGGAATGCCTTGGCTCCTTTACTCCACCATCTTTTGTTGGAGATTTCCCCTTGGAAAGTTCCAAGGCATGTGGGTGTTATTACATGGGAAGCACCAGGCATTTATTTCTTCCATAATATTCTTATGTCCTAGGGCTAAATCTTTGCTTGTGCTAGACTTAATTGTCTATAGTGGAGTGGTTACTAGGACTATCTAGCCCAACAATGATGGCTGGTTATTCCCTCTCTGAGCTCCCTTTTATGAAATTTTCTAGAAGGGTGGCCTTCCTCCTTGGTAATTTTGAGGGGGAAGATTTGGAGGTGCCACTTCTTGGCACTTTAGAATGATGAGCAAATTGGAAACAACTCTTAGTATATTTTTTATATCTCTCATAGTTGTGGCTAACAAAGAACCTGATGTACTCACTTGTTTACCAAGGTACACATACATTGATGGTGAGGATGTAGCTAACATAATTGGGCTTACTTCCTCTTGCATCCTACTAGATATTTATGCACTCATTGGCATTGGTGGTCGTGGTAGGAGCTTCTTGGTGTCAATCAGACTATTCTTTGCACTTACGAAAAGATTATATGCATTAGGGATATTTTTGCCTCCAAGTAATTGTACCATAACAAAAAGTTTTGAATTGAATTCCTTCAACTAAAACATGAACGCCATTGTTGGTGGGAGTCTAGTCGACATGGGAATCCTTTACCAAGTTTTGTGGAACTTGGTATTGAAATCTTTCATGGCCTCCTAAGGTTCTCTTTTGATTTTTATCAACTACTATAATAGAGATGAGAAATCCCCCTTTTTTGAAAAACACTCAAAGAGTTTATTTTCGAGTTTGTCCCAAGAGTGGATAGAACTAAAAGTTATGGACCTGTACCAGTCCTAAGCCTTTCATTTAAAGGATGCAGCCAATAATCTAAGGGTTGCATTCTTCTCTATGATGTTATAGATTGTACAAACATCAACCACATCTTAGAGATGCTTCGATAATGTTTTAAAATATTCGCCAATAAACTTTGAGACTACTTTTAAAGCATTAACAGGGATAGTAGCCCACACATCTAGAGGGGTAGGAGGAACAAGTAGACTACCACTATCCCAAGTTACAAAATTCCTTAGGGTTTGTTGAATAATGGTGAATAAACCTCTATGAACATGAAAAATAGGTATTCTAATTTGAAAGGATTTTTCAATTAGTGGAGTAGATAGAGCTCTAGATTTGGGGCTAGTACTTCTAGCTCTATTCCTTCTAATAGGTGATATAGAACTTGTAATGCTTATCCTCTGAGGAGAAAAATATGGTAATTAGGAGTATTAAAAATTACCTCTAGAAGATTCCCTTGTTTAGATCCTAGGCATGACTCTACTGAATTTTCCTATAGCCTCCTCTACTACTCTAATTCTCATGCATCTTTTATGTTGGGTATCAGATCTTGTGAAAGATCTTCAGGTCTCATCGAGCGTGCCAGAAAAAGAACTGTTGAATATAAAATCTTGTGCCTCTCTGAACAAAATTATGGGAAATTTAATGAATGGGAAACCTATTTGTACTTCATTGAATGACCTCTAATATTTTTAAAGAAGCCAACTCTTCCTCTCTATTTGGGAAAAGGTAGACAGAAATGTAGAAATAAACATTAACTAAGGCGATGCACCAAAAAGGTTTTACAATATTTTAAAACCCTAACCGGTTTTCAATTGTGATAAAATGAAAACATAATGCCACAAACCCTTCATTGTTCAAAGGAGAACAAACAACTAAGGCCTATATGAGCATAGAGAAGTCATTCAAATCCTTTTGTGGGAAGCACCCATTAAGGTTCAACAGAATATGATGGATCCGAGATTGAATGTGATGCTTCAAACCCTTACAAAACTATTTCACCCCAATATCATAGTATGAGATCTAGCATATCTTTAACATTAAATGAAAGAGCTTCAAACATGATCCAATTAACTGTAGGTCTAAGTTAGATAAATATAAAAGCTAAAACTAAGAACCAATTATCAAGACTATACAAATGGTAAAGATGACACAAAGCATTAATATTTATGAATAGAGAATAAAATGTAAGATAAAGGCCATATAGGCACAGTCTAATACATCTTCTTCCTTCTGTTACTTGATCTAAAAAAATATTCAAAAGATTCTAAGGGACCAAATAACCAATTTAGATAGTTATCTTGAAGATTGATTACAAAATTGATATAGGGAAATGTAATACTATAAGAAATATTCCACCCTAAGAAAGGCTTAGAAATTCCCTTCTATAGAATAAGGGAAACAAGCAAGCATAGAGAACTCTTTCTTTCCCTAATCAAAACCCTAATAGATGGTAGCTAAATGCTACCTCAAGATCCTATCAAAGATCAAATATGATCATGAAAGCTCAAGTAATAAAAACTAAGATTCTTCATTAATGACAATTGGCATAACAACTTGTGAGCTAGATACTACATGAGTCATGAGAAGATTACTCCTGTTAGAAGAGTAAATTCTATGATAATCAAAATATGATATGATTTTATCATCTATAGGTAGTAATGGCATTACCAAATGGATGTTGGACTTTGAGATTGTGAAGGAAAAAAAACAACCTTAGCACCTATTAGCGTCCCCAAAAATACCACTCTTGACAATCAAGAAACCCACCCAACAAAAATCAATCCATGTGGAATGATGGTGATAATTCTTCAAAATTCTCTTGAGCTCCTTGTGGAAAATCCCCATAGAGTGGCCACGTGTCCTAGTCTAAGCTTGATTTCATTATGATATTTACAAAAGTTGTGTAGCCACTACATGGCACCATTGCATGTTTTTTTAACAAAAGGAGAACCCTATGACCTTCAAAAGATGTGCCAATGTGGCATGTGGTGGGGTGAACACCAACAAAGTTCTGAAATATGGTAAAAACAAGAAAACCCCGATGCTAAAAAATCAAGGAAAATCATTTTAATATACTTAGAGTTCAAAAATGGCTCTACAGATCTTTGATCCTAGGGGCTTGATCATCCTCCTTGATCTTTTTCATCTCATCTTTCCTATGATTGTACAATTAGACCTCTGTTGACTTATTTATCTAGGTGGGTACATGAAGTTGGGTAGCAATTTCATGGCCACTTTCTAAAAAAAGTTTGAAAATGCTATAACACGAGCGTGTTATAACATGCATGCGCTATAGCATGTTAAAAGCAAAAAAAAAAGTGAAATTCTTCATTTTCACTTTGACTATTTTCTTCTTCTGCCCACAGCCAAAACCCCCAACTTTGGCGCTCACGTTCTAGAAGGAGGTATTGAGCACAAATCTTCAACAAGAGTTGTTATTTCTTTGCAAGGATGGTGCCACGACAATGAAGAGGTGGGAGAGGTAAGTATTGTTTGTTGTTTGTTTTGAATTTTTTAGTTTTAGGTTGATTTTGTTAGTTTTAGGTTATATTTGATGTATAATTTTTGAATTAGCAGGAGATGCAAATGAACATGCAAACCTACAAAATCCTCAACAAGAAGAGCAACCAAATTTTGAAGAACAAAATCTTGAACAAGAAAATCAACCTCAACAACAACCTCCTCCACCAATCCCTCAACACCCTCCTAGCACTCAACAAAATTTAATGAGTGAGATTGAGAGAAACAAAAAAAAAATTAAGGATTTTATTAGTAGGTTGAGTGATCCAAATGGTTCAACCACAGAAAGAATGACCCTCACAATTTCATTGAAAGATATGTTAAAAGAATGTGGATTCAATTAGCAAACAAACAACTGGATGGCAAGACAAGAGGCAGGTGGCTAGGGCATATTATGCAGATAAACTATCATATAAACAAGTAAAGGATTTAAAAATTGCAAAAGGTGATTTGTGTTCATTATTCACTGACCCACTCACAAATCAAAATCTTAGCCTCAATGCGAAGAGGTTTCCTATTCATTGGTGTCACCACCAAGACATTAGGAACCATTTTTATGATAGGTGGTACATGGTCTTTGATGACCGACCGTGCAACAATTGTGAAGTCCCCCAGTATTTTCTTAGGAAACTATACAATGAGTTCATATTGAACAAAATCCCAAATTATTTTGATATGAGGGACTTCCAGGGGAGAGGTGGGGGGTCGGCTCAGGATAGGCCCAGTGCACAGCCAAATCCTACGTGGCAAGGGAGATGAGCTCTCGCTAGGCTGCCTCGTGAGCACGTTGTTATGTCATTCATCATGAAGGAGAGTTCTGACATAGAGACATTGCAGGTGATCAACACTTTGACCCAAAGTTTCATCCATCATTCTATCCCTATTCTACAACGCCATCCACGGGAGTCTTCGAGTGGTGGCCTTCGAACCCATGTGTGTCAATCATGCGGGGTGACTTGTTCATATGACTCCACCGACACTCAGGAGGATGCTACGAAGGATCCGTATGTAGCTACGGAGATGGAGAGGGTGGCTGACATTTTCCATGATGCATATGGAATTGATACTCAGGTAAAAGTTAGCATGTTCATTGAATTTAATTTATTAAATTTTGATTTTGAAATGCAAGATTAACTAATTTAGTTTTATGATTTTAATAAAATTGCAGGGTCATAGTGTTGAGACTGGATACACCGGCCCTCCACCTACTTATTTATGCAGTACACCTATCGGCGGGGTATGTAACTAGTAAACAATTTTAAATTTATTACATGTTAATAGCATTGTTTTACGAATGGTATTTTAATATGTGATTTTGGATGTTGAACAAGGTAATATTGGAGGTTTCAAGGGAACACCTCCCAGTGCCAGTGGATTTACTCAAACCTTCACGGAGGTAATAGAATAAAGAGCTTAACTAATGAATTGTACTTAATAGATTTGTGTAGTTTATATTCATATGTTGGTTACGTTGCATTGCACATCATTCAAACTCAAAGAATTACTTCACATTCCATAACTAATAACTAGATGTCGATAGATGACAATTTTTCAACTACAATATAGTTGTTTAGAAAGTCAACATAAGCAGTTATGCAATTTCTTCACATGGAGGCATGTGCTTGCAAAGGTGCACCTGTACGACAAACTATGGATGCTTGGAAAAAATCTATGAAACCATAATAGTAAGCAATAGCATATACAAGGCAGAAGTTTCAAAAAATGCCTCGAAGAAATACAGTCTCATGGCATGAAGGAATTCCATTCCATCACCATGAGACCACATTTCTTCGAGGCATTTCTTCAAAATGCTCACCACCTTTTCTATGATACCACATTTTTCATACATGTGCACCAAAGAATTTTATCAAACTACTTGTGCTTCCTTGCTACTATGGCTAAAAGCCTAAAATAGGTGTTTTCCAACAAACTATGGATGCTTGGAAAAATATCTATCAAAGTAAAATAGTAACCAATAATACCATAGAGAAGGAAATGAACTTTTTGAAAAAAATCCTAAAAGAAATGTGTTCTTATGGTGATGGAATGCCATGATGTGCATTTGTTTGTAATGGCATTCCATCACCATGAGACCCCATTTATTTTGAGGAATTTTTTTAAACAATTCAAGTTTCCTTCTCTATGCCACCACAGTTATTGTACATGTCTACGAAAGCATTTAATCAAATGATTCAACAGCTTGCTGCTATGGGTAAAAGCCTAAAAAACCATCCTTTCGAACAAGATATGGATAGGGAAAATAGTAAGCATGATAATCAAAAATATATAGTTTAATAAGTACTCAAAATTTTGTTCAGTAGATCTCATACACTATAAGTCATGACATGGATCGCTATTGTAACTTTTTTGTGATTAAATAATTTGTTATTTTATTTTCAGATGTTGGTTGTGTAAACACCTCCAAATGTTACAAGAGCAATGGATATCGGTGTTTCATCTGCTATACAATCCTCAATGGATCTGACAGGTGAGGTATGAGGAAAATTACTAAATTTCAATTCACATTCATTGTTATAGATGTTAGTTCGAGTGAAAAATTAAACCAAATTATTGATTTGTAGTATAATTTCTATTTGGATGGTTTATATAGGGCTTGAGCACGCCTCAACATCAGCGTGTGAATATTTCGCTCATGGAGAGTGATCGTGAGATGGTCATAAGTGATTTTTTTTTAAATATATCATTTTTTATAATGTAATTTATATATATTAATGTCTTTACTTCTTATTGTAATAGTTAAAACTTCACCAAGAACTTAATGCTAGTAGGAGGAGCAGCAGGATCACTCCTTGAGTGTAAGAGAAATGAATGATAGACCTATCGCCATCCGATCGACCAGCAAAGGGCAAGAGTTTATTTCGAGAGCCTGGAGAGCAATGACTTTTGATTCCAAAGCCCTTTGTTATACGCCTACATGGAAATTTTGTACATATTTTGTATTGGATATATTTGACATTGTATACCTATATGGCATTCTCGTAAGCCTATATGGATATTTTTTACCTATATTTTATGCTTATATCAACACATATTGATGTATGGGTACATGGCTATTTGGTTAATACAAATATTTTTTATCGATGGTGTCCATATTTGCATGTTATAAATTCATGGTTCAATAGATATGAGTTACGTGTATTCAAGTGTATACTTTACAATGTACGTGTATTCATTGTGACTTACGTGTGTTCCAATGTATACTTTGTGACTTACTCATTTTCATGTGTATACCTTGTATTCGTGCATATACTTTGTATTAAGTTGTGTATACTATGTATTCGTGTGTATACTTCAAGGCATATTTGTTTGTGACTACTTGTGCTTCCCTTATATTCACATGTACATGCTTGACTTATTCACGTCTAAACTTATTAATTGGTTAGCCATAGCATTGATCATTGTTGTCCTTCATGGTTTTTCTTGAATAAATTAATTGATTGATGGTAAACAACTTTATCTAAAAGAAAAAAAAATGTTTTCAATTGGCATTCTATGAGATGATTGATAAAAATATTCCAATATATTTAATCCTTTGATTGGAACAACTCAATTAAGCAAAGGATACATGAGACTTTTCCTTTTAGATTAGCAATGCATGGAAGTTTCAAAAAGTATCCTTGATATTACAAAAAGATATGTGTTTATACACTTCAATTTTGCACTCACCCTTTGGTTCTTTGAAAGAAAAATCTGCCTATGTCATTGTTACACTGCACAGGTAAACCAATTTTGTATTATGGAGCTATATTAAGCTACCACTCTTAAGACCAATGTAACAATGATACAAAATAATGTTTGAGACTACAAGAAGACATCGAAATGGCTAGTGCACTAATAAAAATCTTATGATTTATGAAGAATGTTGATAACTCTACTCAATTGACTTCTTTTTTCAAAATCATAAAAATTGAACCCTAGCATCAATAGACTCTGTATATCAAGCTACCACAATTCAAGTTTCAACGATGAATATTTATCATGCATGTTTTAAATGACATTCAAGTTTATGGTGGATTTTTTGTTTATCTGATGTTATGTGATATTCTAATCCTAATGCATGCTTCTAAGCTGCATATATATTTATATTTTGTTTTTACATGATTTTTGTACCAACGAACCCAAAATGAACTGAACCCCCCTCCAAAAAACATTGGCCTAACTGGAAAACCAAACCCACAAACCCAAACCCTAACCTCAAAACCTATTCCAACACTCTTCATTTTTCCTGCACAAACTTAATTGACCACCAAATTATGCTGCCTCTTCACTTTACCCACTTTTACTCCCTCAAACATCTATTTTTCATTCAAAACCCCTATTTTTCCAACTAGGGAATCATGCCATAACATTCTTTTGACCTCCCCTATCCTTCTAGACCTTTTGAACACATCAAACTCCACAACCTCACCCTATTTCCAACCTATTCTAACTTATTTTCAAGCAATTTCTTCTTTTCACCTCTTCTAGCCTTGCTTTTAAGGGGCCTCAATTTTGAATTTTGAACAGGAGGAGCATTAGTAATCTATTCCAATGCCTTTACCAATGCTATTTTCTTATTCCTACTCCCTATCCTACTTACATCATGCACATATCACTGAGACACACCCTGAACAATAGGTGGAATGGCCTATTTCAACATATTACACTTGAATCCTTAAGGGATCGATCTAGTTGAACGTAGCTCAAAGTGATTATGTGTGTTTGGGTGTGAAAGAGGACCATGTCTAGTGTAAACATACCTATTCAGATGCGTTAGAACAGTCGGTTTGGTCACACGAGTTGCAGAACAAAAGTTGCACCAATTTGCAACTTTCCACTGCTTGCATATGACACTTTTTCCATCAACTAAAAACTGGACACCACAGGAAATCCACTCTAAGATTAAAAAAAATAAGAGAGGTTATTGTAGAGGGGTCCAACGCGATCCCATAGGATCAGACGATAATTTTCTAAGCATCATGGTATTCAAGTAACAACATGCTGAATTTTTTAGCCATTTTGCACTTTGGACCCTTAAGGGATCAATCTGGTTGAACGTAGCTCAAAGAAATTCCACTTGTTTGGGTGCAAAATAGGACTATGCCTAGCGTAAAAATACCTATTCGGGTGCATTGGAACAGTTCATTTGGTCACACGAGTTGCAGAACGAAAGTTGCACTACTTTGCAACTTTCCACTACTTGCATTTGACACTTTTTTCATCAACTAAAAATTGGACACCACAGGAAAACCACTCTAAGATAACAAAAACTAAGAGATATTATTGTAGAGAGTCCCAACACGATCCCATAGGATCAAACGAGAAGTCTTTATGCATCATGGTATCCAAGTAATAGCATGTTGAAGTTTGCAGTCATTTTGCACTTTGGACCCTTAAGGGATCGATCCGGTTGAACGTAGCTCGAAGTGATTCTGTGTGTTTGGGTGTGAAAGAGGACCATTCCTAGCATAAACATACCTATTCATATGCGTTGGAATAGTTCATTTGGTCACACGATTTGCAAAGCGAAAGTTGCACCACTTTGCAACTTTCCACTACTTCCATTTGACACTTTTTCTATCAACTGAAAACTGGACAACACAAAAAAAAAACTCTAAGATAACAAAAACTGAGAAAGGTTATTGTAGAGGGGCCCAACATGATCCCATAGGATCAGACAAGAATTTTCTAAGCATCATGGTATCGGAGTAACAACATTTTAAATTTTGTAGTCATTTTGCACTTTAGACCCTTAAGGGAATGATCTGATTGAATGTAGCTCAGAGTGATTTTGCGTGTTTGGGTGTCAAAGAAGACCATTCCTAGCGTAAACATACCTATTCAAACATGTTGGAATAGTTTTTTTGGTCACACGAGTTGCAGAACGAAATTTGCACCACTTTGCAACTTTCCACTACTTGCATTTGACTCTTTTTCCATCAACTAAAAACTCAACACCATGGGAAAACCACTCTGAGATAACAAAAACTAGGAGAGGTTATTGTAGAGGGGACCAACACAATCCCATAGGATCAGACAAGAAGTTTCTAAGTCTCACGGTGTCTAAGTAATAACATGCTCAAGTTTGCACCCATTTTGCACTTTGAACCCTTAAGGAATCGATCTGGTTGAACATAGCTCGAACCAATTCCACCTGTTTGAGTGCAAAAGAGGACCATGCCTAGCATAAACATACATATTCAGATGCATTGAAATAGTTTGTTTGGTCACACGAGTTGCAGAATGAAAGTTGCACCATTTTGCCACTTTCCACTGCTTCCATTTGACACTTTTTCCATCAACTGAAAACTAGACACCACAAGAAAACCACTCTGAGATAACAAAAACCAAGAGAGGTTATTGTAGAGGGTCCAACATGATCCCATAGGATCAGATGAGAATTTTTCTAAGCATCATGGTATCTGAGTAACAACATGCTGAACTTTGTAGCCATTTTTCACTTTGGACCCTTAAGGGATCGATCCAGTTGAACATAGCTCAAAGTGATTCCACATGTTTTAGTGTGAAAGAGGACCATTCCTAGCGTAAAAATACCTATTCAAACATGTTGGAATAGTTTGTTTGGTCACACGAGTTGCAGAATGAAAGTTGCAGCACTTTGCAACTTTTCACTACTTGCATTTGACTCTTTTTCCATCAATTGAAAACTGGACACCATGGGAATTCCACTCTTAGATAACAAAATAGAGATCCCAACACAATCCCATAGGATCAGACCATAAGTTTCTAAGCGTCACGGTATCCGAGTAACAACATGTTGAAGTTTTCACCCATTTTGCACTTTGGACCCTCAAGGAATCGACCCGGTTGAACATAGCTCAGAGCAATTCCGCATGTTTGGGTGTGAAAGAGGACCATGCCTAGCGTAAACATACCTATTCGAACACGTTGGAATAATTCGTTTGGTCACAGGAGTTGCAGAATTAAAGTTGCATCACTTTGCAACTTTCCACTACTTGCATTTGACACTTTTTCCATCAACTAAAAATTAGACACCATAGGAAAACCACTCTGAGATAACAAAATCCAAATAGAGGTTATTGTACAGGGTCCCAACACAATCCTATAGGATCAAACGAGAATTTTCTAAGTGTCATGGTATCTGAGTAACAACATGTTAAAGTTTGCAACCATTTTGTACTTTGGACCCTTAAGGGATCGATCTAGTTGAACATAGCTCAGAGTGATTCCGCATATTTGGGTGCAAAAGAGGACCATTCCTAGCATAAAAATACCTATTCGGATGTTTTGGAATAGTTTTTTGGGTTACACGAGTTGCAAAATGAAAGTTGCACCACTTTGCAACTTTCCACTACTTCCATTTAACACTTTTTCCATCAACTGAAAACTAGACACAACATAAAAACCACTCTAAGATAACAAAAACCGAGAGAGGTTATTGTAGAGAGGTACAATATAATCTCATAGGATCAAACGAGAAGTTTCTCAGCATCATGGTATCCTTTAAAAGCATATTGAAGTTTGTGACCATTTTGCACTTTGGACCCTTAAGGGATCAATCTAGTTGAACGTAACTTGAAGTGATTCTACGTGTTGGGGTGCGAAAGAGGACCATGCCTAGCGTAGAAATACCTATTTGGACATGTTGGAATAGTTCGTTTGGTCACACGAGTTGCAGAACGAAAGTTGCACCACTTTGCAACTTTCCACTACTTCCATTTGACACTTTTTCAATCAACTAAAAATTGGACACTACAGGAAAACCACTTTGAGATAACAAAAACTGAGAGAGGTTATTATAGAGGATCCCAACACAATCCCATAGGATCAAATAAGAAGTTTCTAAGAATCATGGTATCCAAGTAGCAGCATGCTGAATTTTGTAGCCATTTTGCAGTTTGGACCCTTAAAGGATCAATCTGCTTGAACATAGCTCGGAGCGATTTCGTGTGTTTAGGTGTGAAAGAGGACTAGGCCTAGTGTAAAAATACCTATTTAGACATGTTGGAACATTTTTTTTGGTCACACAAGTTGTAGAAGGAAAGTTGCACCAGTTTGTAACTTTCCACTGCTTGCATTTGACACTTTTCCATCAACTGAAAACTGGAAACCACGAGAAAACCACTTCAAGCTAACAAAAACTGAGAGAGGTTATTGTAGATGGCCCCAACACAATCCCATAGGTTCAGACGAAGATTTTGTAAGCACCATGGTATCCGAGTAATACCCCATCAAAGATTGCTACCCTTTTGCACTTTGGGATTTGATGTTTCATTGAACTGTACGGTTCCGTACAGGGTAATTGTGCTCTCTTTTCAATGGAATTTGGTGGGAAGAAGACTTAACTCTATTTTAATTTTGGTTTGGTTGGATTTCAAGTGATTTTATGCATTTTAGAAGCCAATTACTAAGGGTCGGTTTGTATACCCTATTTTAAGGGTTTTGAGTGCATTAAAATGTCATATTAAGCCTTTCACCCATTGTATGCTTCTAGAACTCCATGGAAAGCCTTAGTTATGGTTATAAAACATGTGTGCAAAAAAAATTTCACAAGGAAGGTGAATAGAGGGTTTTTAGGTGATGCCCTAGATGTCAACTAGTGCATTTTTGAGTGAAAATTAGTCGTTTACTGCTAGGGTTTGAAGAAATATTTGGGGGCAACGATATCTCTTGAACTTTTAAGCTTGTGCAAACCTTTTTGAAGGTTTTTTAGGCTTTGGTTAGTTGTGGGAAGGTTTTGAGTATGGGTTTTCAATAAACCCTTGCCTAACTTGTAGTCTCTAAATCTCATCAAATGGGTTTATCTGTTAGAGAAGGTCATCCAATGGCCAACCAAACATCAATCAAGCTTTAACACAGACCCTAAGACAAATTCCCAAGAGATCATACCATGTTTCCTTGTACCATCATTAAGATCCAATAGACCACCTTGCATAAAGGCTACTAAATTATCCCTATTTACAAAGAGACGGCCTTTTAAACACTAGATCTTCACTCAAACTCCTCAAACAGCAGTATGTTATGTGTCAAAACCTCCAATTCCATGATTTTTTTCCAATTCCAAGACCTCTAGACCCCTAATACACCAAACCCTCTATTTCAAGCAAAATACTTAGGGTTTTAATGAAACTCCTATCTCTTGCACCTTCCATACCCAAACAAAGCACCAAACACACTTACCAGACCCTACGCATGGTGAATAATACATTACATGGATAGTCCTTCCCACATTTTGTCAAAACACCACTTGAAACCCTCATTTTCATCATGAAAATACCCTACTACAGCCGTAGAACATCATCCCAAACACCTAACCTTGACTTCACAACATTTTAAACAGGTTAGACATGTATTTTACAAGTTACAGGACCCATTCCAGAAGTTACAGTAGGCACAAAAAGTGGAATGGGTCGAATTACATCATGAAACCCTTCAATCCAAGAACACTGTGAAAGTAGGTAGCAGCAATAAAAAAAAGATAACCTTCTTGCCCCTCCTAAAGTTTGGACCACATCCATTACCTCCACATAAAACTAGACATCCTTGGTCTTCTTGGCTCTCATGCCTTGATATGCTTATGCAAATGAAAATGAAGCAAAGTAATAATCTCCTTCTCTGCTGGTTGGAAGAATGCATGCTTAATGTTTTGATACATGATATCAGCTCTCTCATCTACTCTCATGGTTGAATACCAAAATCTAGTACGGTGGGCCTCTACAGTTCCAGTCATCTTTCTTCCTCTTCCATAAAATGCTGGCCCCATCCACACGTCTGCCAGCCTAATTGACTCTTTTTTTGAAAGCTGAAGTTTCTCCTAAGTCACCAATGTAGCACTCTCTTCCTTTTTAGACTCTTTCATTGCTACAGATCGTCTATGGGATTTAATCATTTGTACCACATGGTTGATGTGCTTTGAATCCTTGCATCTAAAGGAAATTTCCTCAACATAAATACTGCTAGGGAATTTTAATGCTGCCATTGTAGTTGGTATTAAAGTCGGTACCTGCAACATTGAAAATTATCCTTATATAAGAATTCCCTCCATCTTGTTGGCTTGTAATACTCTTGATGGCGGCTACATGAAATCTGATTTTGATTCCTCTTCTACATCAGAGGGTTCATATCTTCTTTTTCTAACTCTTATGAATTATTAAAATCAGAATCACTAGCTTCCATATTAAAAAATTCCCACCCACCATCTTAAATAAATTGGCCACCAGTTCAAGTTCATTATGCTTTCATAATACTTTATATCCATGGAGTTCAGCCATTCCTTGATGCCATCAAGTGAAGATTGAGGAATGGAGTCAATGTGGAGTACATCCTGCTTGAAGTATTTGAAAATAATAGCCATATCAAATTCCTTTTTCCCAAGTCATACTCTCTCAAGGTTAACAATCTCAATCTCACTAATAGTGATTACTAAGAAAGGTAATTCAACCAACTCTATCAAACAATTTACTATAGGAACAATAAAAGAAGAGGCTTTGAAAGGAACTCCATGAAAACCAAGCTCTCTAAATCGTATATCAAACTCTTAGACCTCATTCTTGCACATTTGCAACCAAATTCAAAGATTTGCCTTCAAAAGGCTACAAATTCAAATATTGACAATTTTGTAGCAAGAATGTATTTGTTTGCATATTTGACCACCGAGACTCAAAAACTCACCCTAATACACCTTAAATGGTCTTGTTTGACGTTATTTAGCATAAATACACACAAAATACCTTAATCTAATCTATTGACCACCTATCAACCTTAAAAATGTGAAATTTTGCAACTAGGAGACTAGGTGCTCCTGCACCAAAATTACATTGTGTCTGAGCCTTCAAGAGGCTTTAAATCTAGCCTTTACAAATGATTCTAGATCTTTCCAATCATGCCTAAATATTGAGCTTGTAACTAACATGACTTATTACATTATAAATCAATTGACCATGTAATATGACCTTATTCAATTGACAATTTACTCAAAACACAATTTACTAACTTAAAAGAATTTCATGAACCAAATTTACTCAATAACCTTGGTGCCCATGCACCAAATTTCAATATTTCAATAAATGTCATTGCAAGTACAAATCTCATTACAATTCCTTAGGTACTTTGTCCTCACAGATATTTTACAATGTCACTCATATATTCGAGATTCTCTTATAATGTCTACATCATAGGTTCTCATTTAGAGGTTAACTTCAAATGAGCAACTTGAGATTCCCTCGCAAAGCTTCACATGCTCTTTTATAATGGCTTCAAATCAGAATTAAAATTTGTCAAGATCATCAAAATAAGGATGTTGCATTGTTTTTTTGGCTGAGATTCTCTTTGATGGCTCAAAAATCAGCATTTTTTGCAAGGAGAGACCAATCATTTTTTATTAGTTTAGTTACAGATGTACGCAAAGTAAAAGAATAAAAAGAAACGGGTTATCCAAAATGGAAATGAAATGAAAATAGATGGGAGGAACTTATAGATAGGCATGGCAGTCTCTCAACTTAGTCACTCCTAGTCATATATCTTCACTGGGAATTCCAAGATACCTATTGCACACAACACCTCTCATGAATCTATAATATCTTGAAATTCAAGATACTTCTATAATGTATACATCATAGGTCCTCATGATAAGGTTAACTTCAAATGAATAACTTGAAATTCCCTCACCAAGCTTCGCACGCACTTTTGTAATGGCTTAAAATCATAATTGAGATTTGTCAAGATCATCAAAATATGGATGTTGCATTTCTTTTATTCCTGAGATTATCTTGGATGGCTCATAAATCAGCATTTTCTGCAAGGGGACACCAATCAATATTTACCGGGTTACTTACAGATACGCAAAGTAAAATAAATTGATAGCATTGGCATCAAACAAATTAACGTGGATACAAGTATAAATTAATAAGAACCATTGTGCATATAACTACAAATTAATCCAATGAACCATCTAGGTCTGATCTACTCTTTATTATGTCAAGTATTGCCTCATGGTCAGACTCACAGACCTTCCACAAGGACTTGTTCAAAGGTCTACCCCCATATTTTCTCAAACAAACATTGGATGCCTAATGAAGAATCTTACGATGTGTGTCAAAGTCCTCAAACAACCAATGTTTAACACTCTTATGTGGGTACCTTCTAAGGCACGTTCCAATAACAACAACTAAGCCTATAGGGTATTTGATGTTTTCTCCATCTATAATTGGGGCTTCCAATTTATTTTTGGCCTCAACACAATGACACAAGTAATAGTTTGTTCCCTCTTCATTTTCTTCATCTGCAATAACTACATAAACATGCCCTGCATTGATATGTGCATCAAATCACTTGAAATTAGTCAACATTATGAATACAGTACAAAGTAAGATAACAATATGGAATTTCAAAAACTAAGCAAGTAGATATATTACCTGGTTGAACTAGATCTGATACGTTGTCAAAGTTGACCGATGATTCCATTTGTGTTAGTTCTAATGCTGTCGGAGGGTGATACATGTGAAGTGGACTAAGATAACTTGTCAACCATTTTTCAACCCACTCCATTGACTCACAATCATTCTAGGATTGCATTGTGCATGAAGAACAAAAACATGCCATCTTACGTGTATTGATACTCCATGAACCTGCATTTGAGCTAAGGAAAGAGTGTAGCTCACTCGATCCTGTTAGTGTACAAAAATCCTCATATGGTGCAATGCTAGTATCATCCATCAACCAAAAAAATCTATGAACTGAAGACGTACCTTCATTACCTGGACCCATCAAAGCATTACACCACTCGACAATTGATCTTGCATCTATCAATTTTGCACTATCTTTATACTTTAAGTCTTCTCGTGCTAATACTCTTTTCATGCATGCTCCTGCACCATCATGCTCCCCCTTTCCATGCCCGACCTCACAAAAGTTCCACATATGTTGAACACCTGTACTGAGATGCATCTTGCACAACCAGTAGAACATGTGCGCGTTCTTGAACTATGTTGCACAGTTATCTGACCATATTATATGTTGACTGTATGTTATGCCTCTCTGAGCCAAATCACTATAGAACATCTAGAAGCAACCTTGCACGAACTCTGGATAATGTGTGTGATCATAACTAATATAAAAGTGATACTCCCTCAATACCTTCTTTTGGTCCTCTGTACTATCAGCGACATGAATGAATGATATGTGCACAAATATCGAAACCTGTGTGGTCATAATACTGTGACTGCACCTCACACTTTGGCTGTAGAGTGTAGTTCTTTGCAAATTCAACCACTGATACTATGTTGCCAACTGGAAAGGTGTCCTTGCATATCTTGAATTGTGTGTCCATCCATCAGGCTCTATGGGTATACCTTGCATACTCATACACTAGATTCTCATGAAACATTGACATAAACTAATACACTGGAATCTTCCAAATAACCAAATCACACCTTTTTGCGTGAGACCCATCTTTTGTAGTGTATTCCACTATTTTATACTTCCTCAACTCTACTAGTTTTTGTCCCACCTAATTTGTGCTTTGCATATGTTGACATACTGGCATTCATTGCAAGCCACCGCAATGCTCACATGAACCATCCAAGCATGTTGTCCTGTAGAATATTTGGCCATCCTCTATTTCACATAATTTTTTTGATAAGAACTCTCTTGAATATTTTGGTGGGGCTTCTATGCCACAATCCCACAAAATATTGTTAGTATGTAAATCTAAACATATAGAATGATAAACATCATAATGGTTAGAGAATTCAATATGTAGTCTACAACAACAAGTAGTTCATGTGCACATGATTTATCTTGACATAAAAAGGTTTAAGTATTTCAAAAAATCTTTGACAAATACTAATTTGAGGATAAGCCTATTGAAATTTATGAAAAAATTGGGTTTGAGTCGTATCCAAAAAATGATTTTGATGTGGCTCACAGTTCCAACTACCGATTCTCCTTCTTACAACATCCCTTTGATTCAGAGATGGCCTTGTATTATTCTTCTAGTACTCTTCAATTAGTGTTCTCAATGCTTCAACAACTTTTTCATCTTTATATGGCAATCTCCCCAAGAATTCCCATAATTCATTTGAATCGGTGCGCTCAATTCTTTGTCGCCTTTGAACGGCTTTTGATAAAAAATTTCTACTAATTTCCATTTGTTCACTTATCTTTTTAGTGAGACGAGATCTCTTTGTTTGATAGTCTACCAAAGTAGATGTAATGACACGTCAGGTAACATTACTATCCTTTGAGCATGAGGTCTTACCCACACTCTCATAAGCATCCATTAGATTCTTCACAATAGTGTTTTCTTTTGATGCATTTGATGTTCTCAACCCAAGAGTCTTCATGATGTTTATGTACTTTAAACCCCACATCATTTGAACAAATATTTGACATCTTGTGGTTTCATTTATCCTTTCAAAGAAGATTTTCCAAATCTTATCAGCATATCTTCTACAAGAGTGTTCTGGAATCTTACCTTCCATGTGCTACAAAATATCCTCATCAATATTAATCAAAAACTTTAGATTTCTACGCAAAATTCTAGGTGGTGTTCTCCTAGGTACATACATCTCAACATTAAAAATTTCATCAATATTTAATTGAGGTGGGCTAGATTGCGTACCTTCAATCGAGGGTGGAGTAGAATACATACCTTGAGGTTCCTATGGGGATAATGGCTTACTTTCTTCATCAAATCTAAGTGATGATATACTCTCAACTTCAGATGTGGTGGATGGTCTCCAACCATACTCACTTGTGGTAGATGGTTTCCCTCCATATTCGCTTGTGCTTAATGTTGTCCCTTCGTATTCACTTGCAGTAGAGGGTGTGTCTCCAACTATGGTATCTGCATCTCTCCTAGCATGACTCTTTCACATTCATGCCCTTTCTATAATTGTGCAAGGTTTAGGGTATTTACAATGTAATAAGGTTGTTCAAAGCTATTTGAATGGTTTTTGTGGTCATATGTCATTAGGATTGAAAGTTGCTCCAAAATTGCAAAGTTGTCATGTTGTAAGTTGGTGTAATTTCACCATAATGATGTAATTTCACTAACCAACAGTTCCTTCTTTTAGAAAATAAGTTGAGTGCCATTGTAAAATGTGGGAGAATGTTTAAAAATCCTCCCTTGGGTCGAGGCTAGGCTGTTGATGGAATTTTTGAAGTTTTGAACCATTTAATAAAGAGAAAACTCTATTTTTGTAGCATTTTTTACTGTTATTTTATTTGGTACGAACTGATACATAATCGTACAGCCTATAAATCTTCATGGCTTGATAGAGGGAAGATATAGCTTCATTTTTGCAGTGATTTGGCTTGATTTCATTAAGAATTAAGCAAGTTACATCAATTTTAGTGAAAGTGGGTCTGAAACCCTACCAAAGAAGGGTTTGGTCACCAAAATAGGCATAATTCCCATTTCCACTGTGGGAAAAATCTAAAACTTGGTGGAATGTTAGGTTTATGGCCCTTCTACATGCTACAAATTTTTTTAGAGCAAAATATGGAGGTTTGCAAAAGTTATCTGATGCCCTAGGTCATTTTTTCCCTTGTAAATGTATGAAAATGGTCTTTAGAATGTACTTTTCATAGTTTTCTGAGTATTTGTGCAATACTAATGGATGGAAAGCATGGAATAGGTCTTGGGGAACCTATTTTATTATTTTAAATTAATTAGAGGTGTTGGGGTGTGCTTTGACAAGTTGAAAGCTTCCTTGTACAGGCCTAGTGAAGCCTTGTTTATGGCTTGTAAATCAATCTTTTGATACATTTGTTTAGGGTGTTTGATCCTATGCTTTTGGGAACTTGTGGAGGATGGTGTTAGGAATCTAAAACCATGTTTCATTGTCTGGTTAATGCCTTTAATTAGTTTTTATTTTGACTGTCCTATTGGTGAATGTTGCAAAGTAGCATGGGCTTGTGTAGGAGTGATGGAAGAATGGATGTTTTTGGGTGTAAGGTCTATTTGTTTGGTCATGTGTTGTGTGAAGAGTGTTTATATTATCCCCAAGTCCTGTTGAGATTTTTGGTTGTGTGAGTCAAATTGAGTGGTCAAGTTGCATTGTTGAGAGGAATAGTGAAGTTGGTGCATGCATATAGAGTATTTGAGTGAATCTTTTGAAAATGAAGTTGCTTCCCCTACCACTCTACATCATTTTCAATAGTATTTAGGAGTCTGGGTAATAGAATTTTCAAAATGTGCAAAAAGTGCTAAGTTGTGAAATTAACAAATATTGAAGGTTTTGATGTAGACCTGGGAGGCTCAATCACAACCAATTTGACAACATGCCTTTAAGAGGCATCTGACAAGATTAAGATGACCTATTTGAACAAACCAAACAACCTTCAAAGCTTGACAATCATCAAAAGTTAGATTTCACACTTTCACCCCTTGAAACCTAGTAGTAGTGGAAACTCACTTTGTACCCAATATCTCAAATGTTCTCCCAAACACTAGAGAAACTCTTGATGGTTTTAGACATCTATTTTAGATTTATTACACATATCTCAATGTTAGGTACAAGTTCTTTGTACCAAATCCCCAAAAACACCCCTTCTAGGTTGACCTAATTGGGCTAATTAGGCCTAATTTGCAAAGCAACATACCCTCAAACTTATCACAAGACCTTGAAACCTTGGTACATAATTTATTAGGTTCCCAAACCTCCAAAAATACAACTAGATTCCTCTGTTATGGACAAATTCATGCCAAACCTGAAAACCCTTGTTTTATGCACTATTTAAGAGGGTTTATTGAATATGCTACTTCCACAACCTCCCAGACTTTAAAAATAACTTGAACAAAGGACATTAACCTTGTACATTCCTAAAAGTTCAAAAAATCATGACCTCCCATAGAGATTCTTCCAAACCCTAGGCCTAAGCCCTCATTCACATGCATTTTTGTTCACAAAACTCATTGTACCAGCAGGTTTATTACTCCTATTTATTTCCTAGCACTCAAATCATGCATCCTACACTTAAATCAAACATCATAGGGTCCCTTACATAAGTTACAATTTCCACAGAATAGTTAATGACTGTTAAAGGCCAAGTTTATGTCATTTACACATGATATAACAACAATATTACTCATATTGTAAGTTTGCACCCCTAACACCTATAACTCACTAAAACCACACCAATGGCTTGAAATGAGCCTTATTACATCCACAAAACACTAATCTTTCACACTTTACATGTAAATTCAAAAACTTGCCTTCAAAGGCTACAAAGATACTTTAGTGCAAGATCACCATTTTTCACATTTTAACACCTAAACTAAAAAACTCAACCTAAGAAATGCTTAGTGGTCCTAACTGACCTTATTCAAAACAAAAAATGATCACAAACTCACCCACATACCTATTAATCTCCTAATTACCATCAAATGATCAAATAAGGAGGATGAGGTGTAGGTGCTCCTACACCAAGGTTGTAAAAGTGTATTAAAGAGGGAGACCAACGGTCACATCTTTTGAATGTTAGTTTTGGAAGTTGAAGTGGTTTTTTTTAGGAGGTAAAAATTATAAAAGGCCATGAGAAACTTCAATGGAGGATGATCCTTGGATTGGGCGTCAAACCAAATGAGGAAATGTTGAGTTTTCCTTAAGAAAAATGAGGTTTTGGTGAGTGAAAATGAGTTTCTGAGTTGGGCAGCATTATTTTATGTTAGATTGAGCATGAGAAAGGTATTTTAGGCTTGTTTTAATAGTTGTCAATTTTTTGAGTGTTTGGCAAGTGCTACTTTCAATAAAACCTAGGGTTTCTAAGCCTAGGGAGAGGGTTTTATGGTTTGGGTGGTAAATGATTGAGTCTTTGCAATCTAACACTATAATTTAAAGTTTTGATAGCTATAAATTGCTTCCCCAAGGTTTTAGGAGATTACACAAATTTTTTAAGGTGGTCCCTTTGTAAAAGTGGGTTAATTTGGGCCCTTAAAAGCATAGGAAACCTGATTTGTGCAATTTGGTACAAAACAAGCATTAGTGATTGTTGGATAAGTTGAAAGGCTTTGTAATAGGTCCCTAATGTGTGTTGTGTTGTGAGTTGAAAGGTTGTGTGAGTGGAATTATACCCGATTGAGTGACTTTGATATGCTACAAGGAACAGTGTGAATATGTTGAATGAAGAAGTCCTAGTGAAATTGTAAATTGTAAATTGTGTTTTCATATTGGAGTTGTGTATTTGTGTGTTGGAGGCCTCCCCCTACTACATTATGAGTATATTCCAATTTTTTAGAGACTTGTATGGAAATTTTGGTAGTATAGACAAGGCAATCAACTAGTTTGTATAACTATTTGACAAAATACCTCAATAAAAGCTTTGGAAGCATACACAAAGTAAGTCAATTGTTAAATAACAAATACATCAAAGAGATGTGGTTTAAAAATGTAATTGGAAAGTGTATAGAATTGTGTAATTTAAAGTGTCCATTGACAACCTAAGGTTGTAACATGACAAACAAATAATGATCAACATGGAATATGAAAAACAACAAAAATGAAAGCAATTCATAATAGAATGAAATAAAATGTACAAAGACTTTACGTACCTAAAAAAACCAAAATTTCAAATGGAGGAGTTCTACCCAATTATGTAGCCTTTGCTTCTTCTTTCCTCAAAATCCTCAACAATTTGACTTTTTCAAAAGCTTGTTCCCCTCCAAACTTCAATTGTATATCAGTTATCACTAGAATTCAAAATTGAATTGATATTATATGCCTTTCAACATGAAGACTCTGCTATTTCATGCAAAGGTGGTGGAAAGATCATGAAAAAGGTCATGGAATCTAAAAATCATGCATGGACACTTCACTCAATCTTCAAAAAGCTACTTTTTGTTGGAGCACACGCAAAACTAGGAGAATATGCAGAATGTGGGCCGACATCATAGGTACATTGTGTTTTTTTACCGTTTTTAGTGTAATCTAAAACGTGCTCACATTATAACATGAGTGCTTTATTTCTTCCTAGAACGGTCATGTCTCTAATTCTTAAAAATGTGCTCGCGTTATCATAAAGTTGGTTTTTTTTATAGATTTATTTTCTCTCTTTGTCTATACTCTCTCCCACTCTCTCACACCCCCCTCTCCCACCCTCTCACCCACTCTCCCA
>VDFB02168118.1:180685689-180749071 GCA_007258455.2 Sequoia sempervirens
TGTTATGTCTTGCTTGACATGTATCCCAGAGAAGCAAAAAAAATGTCAAAACTAAGACATAACACGAGCACATTATAATGAGCTTGCATTATATTTTTCTTTGGGAATCACCGAGCCTTAGCATTGGTATTTTCCTTGGAATACCAAACCAAAGGCTTGTAGAGCATTCCCAACAACCAAAGATGTGTTTTTGCAAATTTTACAATTTTTCACGTAATCGGCTTCGTGCTCACCGTCAAGATTGCATCTAGTTCAATATCAACAAAATCTAACACATGGGTAATGTTAGGTTCTCTTAGCTATCCAACGATGTAATTTTTTCACTTTCTGACAATGTTAAGCCTTTCATCCATAATTTATTTTGTTTGTATGTCTCTTTTTTCCAAAAAGCAGTGTTTGGTGTTTTCTTTTGTTATAAATTAACCATTTGTCAAAATTTAAAATAAATTACATTTTTAGAAACTAGTCTCCATTATAAAAAAAAATTTTAAAAAATCAATTACCTTCAAAAAATTTTAGGGGGAGCACGGCCAAAAATTTTCTTTTTTGACCCTAGCGATTTTAAAAATACTACCAAAAATTTCACCATGCTAGGGTCATACAAGAGTTGCTATGTTATGTTTTTCTGACAAAAATAGCACCAATTTGTGTACGTTCCTCTTTTGAACCCCTTATTCTCAACCATTTTCAAAATAAATTAGTATTTTAGAAAATAGACTCAGAGCACTTCAATCCTTGTTTTTGTTCCATCTTAAAATTTTGAGTGTAACTATCCTCAATTTCACGTCCAAGGTTAGTATTTCTTGATTGTAGAAAAAAAAAGTGGCCACTTAAGCCCCATTTTTGGGAACCATCTTGGTGCACTTACCCATCTAATTTGGTGTGAGTTTGAGCATAGGGCTCATCATCTCACTAAACTGGGGGCTAAATGTAGTGTAGAAAAATGTACTCCTTTACATTTTCAAACTATGTTTGGGTCCCTTAATTAATTGGACTTAATTAAGCTTCTAATTGCCTAAATTATGCTTTCCTAGGCCTTATCATTTGCATTTTTGAAAAGGAAACTGACATTAAACAAATACTAACATTGGAATTGTGTGTCCTAGATTTAGGTCCCATGACCCATTTTCCAAGGGAAAATGGGTCCTCCTTAAGTCCTAGATCCCAATTTTTAATATATTTTTGGTGGCATTTTCATGATTCAAATTCAATTTTCAAATGTCGGCTTATGGAATCTATTTTTTGAAAAATTAGATAAACACTTATAAATATAAGGTATTTTTATCAATTCAAATCTAAGACAATATATATCATGATTTCACAAGAGAAAATATTATTGTCAAGAGCATTGAAGAGAAGATTTATCTTAATCTACAATACCATTCAAGATCATATCATCATGTCAGGATTCATGTGTGTTCATATTATGTTTTGGAGCTAACATTGTGATGTGGGTTTCGAGCATTCAAGAAAGAATTCAATCCAATTCATGCAAGATCCAATCCTTAGAGAGATGTGTTAGACTTAGTCCTCTAAGGGTGGCCATTAAGGGTTTGGTGAGTTGTGACATATATTTTTTCATTCATCATTCCTTTTCATTTGACATTATCTTTTAGTATCAAGGTTTAATTGTCAAAACTAGGTTTGGCCAAGGTAAACCCCTATTCACCAAAAATAAACAATTTTTCCCTCCCTTTGTGTATGTAGATTTTTAGGTGAAGAAGGATTGGAGATTGATCAAAAGTGAAATTTTGCAAAGTTGTCAAAGTTTTCATTTGCAAATTCTATTTTTGACGCTTTGAAAATGGAATCTAGAGGAATTGGGAGTGCAAATATTGGATCAGAGGCCTGTGAAATTATATTTTGGAACCCTACTCAAATACCCATTCACCCTAGGGAAAATCTATCCTACCAAGACACTCTGCAACCCTTTTTGTGATTGGTACGTATCATCTTACCCTTCTCAAATCTGCCTGAAAGTTGTAGTTTCTATTTTTTCTATTCTTTAAATCTGCATTTCAAGTTTCACATTACATAATTAAGTTCAATTGGTAATTTATTTTTATCTCCCCAACTACATTTTAGTCATATTTTTCATTTTCTATCATAAGGGAAACAATAAATCCCCTAATAGCGTTGAGTCACCTTTTGGTTGAAAGTTAATCCTTCCTTTGGGAGACCCCTTTTCCTAATGAAATTCAAAGAAAAGTAGGTGTGTTAGGTCATCATTTCATTTTGTGAACCCTATTTCCCATCCTATTTTTTGATGTTTCAATATGTTATAACAAAAGGTTGAAAAGAATTATGGAAAGTGTCAATGTAAGTATTGATGACACAATATAGTCTACTAAGACTCTAAATGAAGAAGATAATGAAGATTTATTCCATAGTAGTGATAAAGACGGAGAATTATTTAGAGAATATAGTTACAAAAACTCTAACTAGGTATGTTTAGAAGAAGCATTCTAAAGATCAAATTATAGGAAACAAGGATAGTGGTGTTTAGACCTAGAGAAAATTAAAAAATAAAATGAATAGGTACACTTTTCTTTAATATAAAAATATAAACCAAGTTCTTATGCTAAGGAAAGTAAATAAAATTTTGGTTAGATGTCATGGAGGAAGAACTAACTTAGATTAAGTAAAATAAAAATCGGGAGTTGGTTCCAAGACCTAAACACAAAAATATCATTGGAACAAAATGGGTCTTTAGAAATAAGTTGAATGAAGATGGAAAAACTTGATATGGAACAAGGTCATATTTATGTGCAAAGAATATTCTCAAGGGGAGGGAAATGACTTTTAGTAGACAATTGCTCCAGTAGAAAGGTTAGAAGTAATTAGAATTTTTTGGCATTATCAACATTCAAGAATTTCAAGGTATATCAAATGTATGTCAAATATGCATTTCTAAATGGAGAATTAGAAGATGTAGTCTACATTGAACAACCAAAAGGGTTCTAGTATTCAAAAAAAATGAATTTTATATATGCAAACTAAAAAAATCTCTCTATGGTATAAAATAGGCTCCTAGAGCATAGTATTCCAAATTGGATAGATATTTGTAACAACAAGGTTTTAGGAGAGGTGGTATAGACAACGTATACATAAAAATAGAAGGTGATAAATCATTTATTATTGTTATTTATGTTGATGACATCATCTTTGGAGGTAGCAGTGATGCTATGAGCAAAGGATTTTAGAATGCAATGCAAAAAGAGTTTGAAGTGTCAATACTTGATGATTTGTCTTTCTTTCTTGGTTTATAGATCTGTCAATAAGACAAAGGTATATTCATCTCTTAGAAAAAGTACATAAAAGAGATGTTGAGCAAGTTTAAGATAGAAGAATAAAAAAAATTGATTACACCTATGGTTACTAGGTGTAAATTGAGTAAGGAAGATGAATTTGCTCAGGGAATTTAGATTTATTATAGGTCTATGATTGGTAGTTTTTTCTATGTAACTGCATCTAGACTAGATATAATGCAAGTTGAAGGGATGATAGCTAGGTTTTATGCAACACCTAAAAAAATCATGTCAAGGCATTAAAAAGGATATTTAGATATCTGAAGGCTATAATAGAATTTTGTTTGAGATATCCTAAGAGTGAAAACTTCACACTAATTGCATACACAGATGTAGATTGGGTCAAAATGATAGATGACCAAAAGAGTACAAGTGGTGGAGATTTCTTTCTTGGTGACAGTCATGTATCTTAGTTAAGCAATAAGCAAGATTCAACATCTTTATCTATAGTAGAAGCAAAGTATATTGCAACAATTTTATTTGTGCACTCAAGTATAATGGATGAAGTAGAACCTGAAGGAGATGAAATATAGCTTGATGAATCTATTTCCATTCTTTGTGAAAATACTACTACAATAAATATTTATAAGGATCTAGTGATGAATTCAAGAACAAAAGATATTGCATTAAGTATCATTTTTTGAGAGAGAAGGTTACAGAAAAAGAAGTGAACTTGGAGTATATTGAGATTAAGGAAAAAATTGCAGACATTTTCATGAAACCTCTTCCCAAGGAGGCTTTAGAGTATCTCTGGTAGAAATTAGGAGTGGTTTATCCCTCATATTGAATCAAGAGGAAGTACATGTTGAGGGGGAGTGTTGACTCCCTATCGCAAGCATGATTAGTGGCCCTGCAAAATAGTTGTTAGCTAGGAAATGACACAAGGGGAGAAAGAGATTCAAAATGAAAAGAGGAATGAATCCGGTGGAACTATAAATGTTATATCTTTCAAATAAGTGTTTTCCTTTGCCATTGATTTCTAAGGCGGAAAAAGGAATCCAAAAAATTATATATCTTTCAAATTCTTAGGAACTTCAATTGTATCACATAGGGGGAGTTCTAGATTGGTTTGGGTTGTGTTGGTGTGCCAAGCAGCATTTTATTATTTTCCATTCAATGAAAAATGAGGGGTTTGTAAAAAATATATTGTCATTCATATCAAAGATATAATGTTAGAAGTATGATGTCAAATATGTTTGTTAAATGTTCAATGGATTAGTGAGAAATAAATATAATTACTTCTATTATGTCATGTTTGAGATTTTAAAATTGGGAAGTACTATATATGCATGCTAAATTATAAAATAAATTTAGCTTGGTCCTTAAATACATTAAGATAAAGAAACATGGGCCCCATGTATAAAATTTGAATTTCAAGGTTTAAAGTTATGGTCCAAATATATGAAATGACATAGGTCTTTTTTTCTTTTGTACAAACTAACATGACAAATGGTTGATTTGGTACTTGAGCTTAGACTCTTAGAATATGTAGAGATGAGATAGGACCAAGATAAATTTACATGTCAACTACCATGTAAAAATATATCAACTCATACATTGGTCAATGTATAAAGAAAACTTAATCATCATAAGTCTAAAAATTTATGAAAAAAATATGTATACAATTGTCACTATTTGAATCATATACTTGCAAATGTCAATATAGACCATAACATTCTTACCTTCTTGAACACAATGATCCATCTATATTGATATTCATTCCTTTTAAAATATTCTTCATAATACACATTGACATTTACACTTACACTTACACTTACAATATTTAAATCAGAATCTCCTAAAAATATACTTGCAATTGTCTTCAAATTTTTACCTCCTCAGTCCCCTCCTAAAAAATTTATTATTCTTCTTTAAGTGACACTGCCCATTACAAATTCTCAAACAAGTGTCACGTAATGGCTAGTACTTTCCTTAATAGTATTGTAATTATTATTTTTTAGATTTGATAAAATTAAATGTAAGTTTTATTAATGTGAATAAAAATAAATGTAAGTTTTTTTAATTATAATGTTTTAGTATTGTTAATTAGTTATTTTAATGATCTAACCTTAACCCTAAGTCATAATCCTAACCCTAATCCTAACCTTATCCCTAACTCTAACCCTAACTATGATCGTAACACTATCCATAACTATAAACCTAATTTTTAACACTAACTTTTAGATAAATAACATATTTAATAAATGTTATATTATGAATTATTATATATTAAATAAATTTTATAAATAAAATAAGTAAAATATATACTAAAAATCATTAAAAATTAGATATTACATGTTGGCAATGTTTCTTCTCTTATTATTAATATTAAATTGTTATATATATTAAAATGATTATTTATTGCAAGTTGTTTATATATATATATATATATATATATATATATATATATATATATATATATATATATATATATATATATATATATATTATATTAAATTATCAGATTTGATTCATAGTAGACACGAGTGCAACTATATCTCTTCATTCAAATCAATAATTGTTAAATATTAATGAATCGATGATTATAGATGGCATGATTTTTTCAAAGTTCATAAATGATAGAGTAAACACTTCTAGATTAAACTATGTATGCTATTTTGAATTGAGTTTTTGAATCACACTAAATGATTCATCATAAGAAGAGGATAATGAAGAATATGATTGTAGAAATGACCTTAAGAAAAGTTAAATGGTGGGAGAGAGTAGGAGGGGAGGAAATTAAAAAATGAAGTAAAAGTGAAAATAGGTGAAAAAATGATGAAGACATAATATAGAAGAATGAATAATATAGTAATATGATATAACATAAATAAATGGATCAAAAAAGGTTAAAGTTAAATGTCTCAAAAAATGAATAAATAACTCTAGTGACCTTACTCTAACCCTAACTCAATGATTCATCGTAGGAAGAGGATAATGAAGAATATGATTGTAGAAATAACCTTAAGAAGAGTTAAGTGGTGGGAGAGTGTAGGGAGGGGGGAGATTGAAAAATGAAGTAAAAGTGAAAATAGGAAAAAAAATGATGAAGACATAACAAAAGAATGAATAATTTAATATTATGATATAACACAAATAAATGGATAAAAAAGGTTAAAGGTTAAATGTCTTAGATAGTGAATAAATAACTCTAAGAAAATTATAAAGATGAATTATATAACAAAATGATTGAGGAACAATTATCAAAATTATTAAAATAAATGAAGGAAAATATACTAAAACTTAAAACAATAATAATTTAACCAAAGAAAAAAGATGAGATTATATAAAATATAAATTGGAAAATTAAATAAATGATTCAATTAAAATTAAAAAATAGATGGTTAAAATACAATAGATTATAATATTTATAACCTATAATATATATTAATATAAATAGATTAAATCATAATAATATATATAATATATATTAATATATATAAATATAGATTAAAGGAAAACATACAAAATAAAATAACCTATACAATGTAGATTAACTTATTACCTAAAACTTCTTAAAGCTTCTCTTCAGAACCTCCCGATTTATGCTTTAAGTCTTTTCAAAATTCCTGCTAAATATGTTGAGGCCATTGAAAAGATCCATAAAATATTTCTTTGGTCCGGTGTGGAGGAAAGAAAGAGGATGCCTCTTATAGGGTGGGATTTGGTATGTAGACCAAAAACCTTGGGGGGTTTAGAGTCTTAGAAAAATCAAAATGATTAATAAGATTCTTCTAGCCAAACAAATATGGAGATCTTTCTCATCTATTGGAGAATGGAAAGATATTTTAAGAAGTAAATATATGAACAATTGTGCTTCCCTCAAAGCATTGCTAGATTCTCCTTTCCTACCTTGTGGTTCATCTTGATGGAATGATACGATTGCTAGTAGAAAGATCTTGGATTCGAGGATAGGATGGCACATTAGAATCGGCAATCAAGCCAGATTCTGGGAGGATAGATGGATTTTTAAAGAGCCCCTCATCAAAATTGAAAGATTCAATAGATGGGCTGAGTTATGTAAAGCTGCTTTTGGGGAGCTTGTCAAAGATTATTAGTATGAAGGAGAATGGGCGGACCTGTGTGTGGTTAGTCAAGAGTTGGCTCAGCTTCAATCTTCTTTAAGGGCTGTCAGTTTGGGATAGATTCAGTTGGATGATAATCTTGTTTGGATGGACAACCCTTCGGGTAACTACTCTATTTTGTCAACTATCTCTTTGTTGTCCCTTTCTCAAGCTCCCCCTCCCTTCTGGTTTAAAGTGTAGATTAAACACTTGACACCAAAATTCAAGATATTCTTCTAGATTCTACTTCAAAATAAGGTGCTTACGATGGATAATCTTTGTAAACGGGGATTTCAAATCCCCAATAGATGTTACCTATGCAAGTGTGAGGTAGAGTCAACTAACCACTTGTTTCTCCACTGCCCGTTTGTTTCTTTGATTTGGGGAAAATTATTAGCCCTCTGGAATATCTCTTGGGTGCTTCCCCTATCCATTGAAGATTTCTTTTCACAATGGAAAGCTCCATCTCAAAATCCCTTCATTAGGAGGTTATGGGCTTTTATCTTCCCTTTTGTTGTTTGGAGAGTGTGGAAAGAATATAATAACATACTTTTCAGGGATAAGGATATGTTGGAGGTTAATGTTTTTGAAAAAAAAATTAGGCTTATAAAGGAAAACTTCAATGTTATTCCCCAAAAAGCTCTTAACCTTGAAGTTATGGTGTGTAGTCCCTATGATTTAATGATAGCAAAGGATTGGAATATTAAAACAGATGTTTCTATGGCATCCAAGTGAGGTAAGAAAAGTAGGGAGGGTATTTGTTGGACCTTTCCTCCTAATGGTTGGTCTAAGGCCAACTTTGATGGCACTGCAAAGGGCAATCCGAGGATGGTCGGAAGTGGAGGTGTGCTAACGAACTCAAATGGTAACTTTATGGCGGTTGTTTCCATCTCCCTAGGTCATCAAACCAACCATGTGGCAGAGGCTATAGGAGTTTTTCAAGTTTTAAAATTAGCTCATAATTTGAATATTAAACACTTATGGCTTGAAGGGGACTCTAAAAAAATTATTGATTGTCTCCTAGGTAGGACCCCCCCTCCTGGACTATAAATAATTGGATTGATGAAGCTAAATCTATTCTAGACAAGTTCGATAAAGTTAAAGTTTCACACATCTATAGGGAAGCTAACAGCATGGCGGATTACTTTGCAAATGAGGGGGTTAAGAGGCAAGGATTGAACATGTGGCATAAGTACATTAAAATCAAGAGATTTGATGGGGCCGTGTCATTTTACTTAGCTGGGAAGAAAAAATGGCACACTTTGTGGGTTCGTTGGAATGGTTGCGTAAAGTTGCAAAAGGGTTTTGACGTTGGTAGATTCTGCAGTGAGGTGCAAACAAAAATGGGGGGGATAGGAAAAGAGTTGAGCCAAAAATCTGAGGTGCACACGAGGAATGATAAGGTCTAGAAACGGATTGTGAGAGGTGGACTGGTTCCATTTCAGGAAAAACTTCACGGGCCTGATACTATGGCTACAGACTATTTTGAGAAGAACTAGAGCAATGGTGAAATAATCCTCCTTGGGAGAAAGGTGAAGCTAGATGAGAAAATTATTGGAGAGGTTACTAGAATGCCCACTGAGGGTGTGAAGTTTTATCGCGACAAAAGGTTTTCTAATGAGGCGATAATTAAATTCCCTAAGAAGGAAAAAGAGATATTGAAACTGGTCAAAATTTCCAACAGCTACTTTGAAATTGACACCATCAAGGCATTGTGGAGAAAGGTGCTTCGTGTCATAATGGAGTATATTACTCTGGACAGAAGATTCACTAGAGTTTATGGTCATCATTTTTCTATCCTTAACCACTTCTGCCATAAGGTATAGATTTCTCTGCCTCATTATCGTCTCTATTTGTTGAGTAACAGCCTTGAGGACCACAAGAAAAATCCCAGGAGATACCCTATTCTTCATCCTGGTCTTATCAGGTTAATATATGAACACTATCAAAGCCTATCAGCTTTATCCAAACCGGTTGCCTCCACAAAGTTTGAGGACTATGAAACGGATAGTGGTGGTTCAGAGAATTAGCCTAACCATGAGAGAATTGTTGAAGCCCACCCACTCCCTATGTTGTCCGGTAAGAAAACCCAGCTTAGTAAACCCCAGCTTGCTAAAGTTAACCCTGAGATCCACCCTGACTACCCGAGTCCTTTAAAAAATCCCACTCTCAAGGGCTCCCCTGCCAATAAGTTGGTTTCCTACTCTACAAACTCTCTGGAGGACAAAACTGAGAACCCTGAAGATAGAAGAAACTTTGTGTCTACCCCTCATGCCTCTTTCAAAGTTGATGATACTAGATTTCCTAGCTCCCCCAATCCGGATGATGTTAACCTCATTTTAAACCGGTTCAGTCTAGAGACATTCTTGCCTCTATCAAAAGTGGCGTTGGTGACATATTCAGGGTTTTGAAATGGGCCTATCAAGAAATTAATGATCTTAATCATAGAAATGGGGTTCTTAATAGCAAGATGGTGGAACTAGAACTGAAGTTGTTCACTCTTAGTAATGAAGAAGGAAAACGGAAAAAGAACAATACAAGAATGGGAGAAGTTGATATTTAGGACAAGTACAAGACTCTGGAAGAAAAGATTGTCAAAATAAAAAATAACATGAAAACTATAGTGGAACAAAGCCATAAAATGGCTAGGCACAATGCTATAATCATCAATGTTATGTTTGAAAAGTTGGAGAAATTGCAACAGGGCTCATTGGTTGATGATCTGGAAGAGGACAAGGATAAAAGCAAGAACAAGGACCAAGGTATATCGAAAAGGACCCCTGCCAACCTCAAGAGGAAAGCACCTCCTTCTACCTAGATGATCCAGATCTTAAAGAGGGGGGTCAAGGAAATGAACAAATTGGAAGCTGAGATTGTGAATACTTTAAAGTCCCAAGTTTAGCTGTTGGCATTTTGTCTGGTCTTTTTGGGTCTTTTCTGTGGCCCTTGCTGGCTTTTTTGTTGGCTATGGCTTTTTCATTCTGTTGTTTTCTTTACAGCCTTTTTGTTCATGGTGACTTTGATGATCTTATCTTTTGTTTGTAAACTTTGTGGTTTCGGCTCCCTATAAAGCCCATTTTTTCCTCTTTCAAAAACTTATTATGTAAAATAATATAAGTTATCTTATATACCTAATGAGAGCATATAATAATTAAATTGTACCATAAAATATTAAAAACATAGATAACAAAGATATTAGTCTAATGTAAAGGATAATACAATTTTTATTTTATTTTATTATTTTAATAGTGTGAATCCAAATCTCTATAAAATAGTTAATTATTTTTTGTGAGATTTTTTTTAATAAAAAAATAACAATTATCAAAATAAATAACATTTATTTATTTTAAAAATATTTAATGAAATGACTTTATAAAGCAAAAAAATGAATCCCTACAAATGGGTCAATAACACACATAACCTTTTAACCAATCATATGCACAAGAAATAATTTTTATGTAAAGATAAATATTTTACAAATTGACTTTATAAAATTAAATTTTTTTATTTTTTTTAAATATTATTTTTGATTGGTTGAAAACTGAATCATTAATAACTAGTTAACAAAAAAAGATAAACTCATTACGATAATACTATGCCAATAGCAAGTACTAATAAAAATACCATTAAATGGTGTATCAACTACTAGTGGTTATGCATTCCACTAATAACAATGAGATTAAATGATGTAACAATTAGTAGTGGTGGCATTTTGGAGGCCCACAAGCACCTAAAAATTGCTAGGTAAACTCTAAGTGTATAGTTCCTTCACCTCAATGCCTTTTTTCCTTTTAAAAGCCTTTTTCCTTTTAAAAACATTACAAATTGTCTATTGTCCTCGAGATTTAGGTTCTATAGATCCGCCTTTACGTTGACAGATGGTCTTCTCTTTTCGTTGATTTGTCTTTTTGTGGAGCAACTTTTTCTTCACTATTAGTAAAATAATCACCTCCTTTTGGAAGTGGTTGTCAATTCCCGAAGGCCAAGGTGGTGAGTACTTCCATTATTGCACGGAAGACTCTTTAACTTTTTTGTTGGGTAGTAATACAAATGAGCTTGTAAACGAAGCTAAGGGAGAGTTTTGTTTCAGGGGAACTGTCGGTGGAAAACATATCATTGTTTTTTCCAAGTTTTCAGCATCAATCTATTTTCATGAATTCAAAATGTTATAGAATCAAATCCAAAAATCTACAGGTCTTGACATTCACCATTACATTTAGGCTATTTTCAGAAATCCCCACAAACAAACATGTCACTACAGAAACATTTTAGAAACTAATCTAAAGCTTGATGGTGACGATAAGTGAGTATATAAGCAGTTGGGCCAACTGAGCAGCATAATCTCACCTACTCTTATCCCTTGTTCTTGTCCTTTACACATCGGCCGTCCTAAAATATAATAATTCTTGGCGAGATTATCGGCATGGATATTCTAAGACAATGATCGATCCATCAACACCTTAACTAATTATGATATATCCTTACTATCAATTATTATTCTTTTCTACATGAAGTGACGATACAATAATTCATGTATAACAATCAATGAAAATATGCTGCCCAGCAAGTTCTACTTTAATTTGTTTATAACAATTATTCTCTTGCTTTTCTGTGATGTTGCCTGCAATCACCAAACTACATGCAGACACCTGCGGGCTGTTAAGTAAGCAATCCTGTCAACCTAAGCAAACTGACTCATCTTTCCAGCCATGTATTGAGTATTATTATATTCTCTAGTCCCCACGCGGGTATCGACTATCAACATCTTTCATCATATTTTCCATTATCTATATACCACAACTACTTTGCTTGTTTGCGTGGAGACAGCCATAGAAATCATGAATTGCAGTTTTACGCTATTATTAAAAAAGTACAACAGTCCAAACCGTGATCATGTCACAGTTATTGCTACTTACTATTCTGGATAGACTTTGAATTATTTTACTGATCTATCCTCCACCAAGAAGAAATTATATTGGATATATGGACGCTATCAGAATAAAGTGGCACCCAACCTGTGAAGACAAAGCTTATTTGTTTTCATGCCACATCACCTCGTAACTTTGCCTCTAATTATTTATGTTTTGATTTAGTGGAGGCAGAATAATCTTACAGTTTTCAACAATACAATGTGCTGGACACCATAGAGTTACAGAGAAAGGAGAAGCAGTATTTGTTATTTAGAGCTGTTGGGTTTTGGCCAAGACTGTAATTTGTTATAAGCAATCAATATCCAATGACACACTCCCATAATGTCACACAATCAAACCCATGGCAGTCTCCAGTGCCATTCTTGTTTGGAGGTGTCGCTGCCATGTTGGCTCTTATTCTTGTTGCTTTTCTTATTCTTGCATGCTCTTCCTGGAATCCCACCGAGGAAAGAAATGGATCAGCTGGTGCCACAGATGAGGAGGAGATTGTAGATGTGGAAAATAAGGTTATGGTGATTATGGCTGGAGATGAGAAACCCACATACATAGGCAAACCAATATCTGCCTCTAATGCTGCTGCCGGAGAAATAAATGTGTGAGAGGCAACATTCGAAACTGTTTTGAAGTTTGGATTGCAGAAAAAAGTCTGAGATGAGGGCATTTGTTGTTTTTAGATCTCAATCTTGTGCTGCAAAAGCACAACTAATGGAATGTGATAGAGATCATTCTATAAGGCAATATTCTTATGGGTAAACAATTCTTTTCTCACTGTGTACTGCTATCTTTTCAATACATCTTTGTATATCAGTCTGGGTCTATAATACCAAATGGTGAACCTGGTCGCTATACATTCTTGCATATATATCTTTGAGTGCTAAAGACATCTCATGTAAATAATGGATGCCAGTGCATTGACTACAATATATCAGTTTAGCATCAACCGCTGAAAATGGGTCAATTATTCATGTTCCTGCACCATGCTTTATTGGTTCTGCTCATTTACTGTATTGTGTATTGTGGGGCATATGTTATAACTCATCAGGTTGAGGCTATTTCTTGTATTCTTACCATTTTCCCTAGAAAATATACTATTTAACATTGACAAAGCAACCATTGATAAAGAAAGAGAAACGATTTGATATGCTTTGGGCTAGTTCAGTAAAATATGCTAATGGAATCCCATGGCCATTTAAGATAGAACACATAATATGTAATCCTTTACGATTTCTATAACGGCGTCAATACCCATCGGAATATCATATACTATGGGTTCCAACTTCTCTCACAATGGCATGAAGTTTAGTGACAAACAACTTCCCAAAATAATAAGAGCTCAAATTGTTCTAAAAGATACACGCATATTCTGCTTATGATGATAGTTCTATAGATATGGCAGAGGAAAAAAAATTCAAAGTGTTTGTAGAATATTCTACTCTCCTTACAGAAGAGGCTGCTTTTTTTTTTAAGGTTGTTCTTGAACATTCGTATTGGCAATTAAAATACCTTCAGAATAAGTTATATAGAATGATTTTTTCTATTCTAGTGGTGTTTATCAGTCGGCAGCTATTTCAAAGAAATAAAGTACAATGGAATCTTTGTTATCTCAAATAAGCAGTAACTAATCCATAAATCTATGCATTAATAATCTTAGTGACACATAGTTAATGGATTTTTATGTTAGTATTAATTCTACATTAATAATAAACTTTTTTAATGGCTTTTCTCACAATTAGAACAATATTTAATGTGTGTCAAATAGTAAAGTAACATGCAAAACAATCAACAAAACAGGGAATCACACCTAAAGTTACATAACACACTAGTTCATCTAGAGAAAACCTAGAAGGGTGGAATAGCTCCATCCCACTCACTATTCAATGTATTTATATGAGGAAATCCATCATTAAAATAGTCTTTTTGGATCTCTACTCTAAATGATTTTGTATTTGTTAATGTATTTGTTAATGTTGTTGCAAAAAAATAATATGACATCAATCTAAAAATATTTAAATAATGAAAAAATTAAAAATGATTAGTTTAGGTCAAAGTATGGTGTCTGTACACAAGGGTTTTCAAAATAGCAAATAGGGCCAATAAAAAATTAATAAAAAAATATTTAGAAAAAAAACTTATTAAAAAATATCCTCATAAATATTTAGTTTATTACACATTTTTCCCCAAAATAAATTAGAAAAATACTTTTATTTAGCTCAAATTATGGTGTCTATGCACTTCCATGGTATGGTACACTTAAAAAATAGCTCTATCCTAAGAGCACTTGCAAAAACAATGAAAACCTTCTACAAGAGAGTATGCAAGAAATGAGGTTTCTTGATATTAAGATCTATCAAATATGATGATGAGGTATGTTACAAAAGTGTACAATGACCTTGCTTATATAGACAAGGTGTGATGAAGTACCAAACATTAAATGATTGGTGTTATTATTAAATGACATGAGCTAGCATTAAATGACCTAGGAATCTAATATTTAATAAAATATAAAAAGATAAAATCTCATCTAAACAACTTAAATATTCCTATGAACTAAGTGGAATTAACATGTAAATAGGACCTCACTAATAACTAGTTAGGAAAAATATTTATTTACACCAAAACCCCCCTTAAGTGCAGCTTAAGGCGAATAAATTATTATGCAAGCATGATTCAAGGATGGGTACCAAATACAAGGCCACTTTAGGAACCCATGTAAAAATTCAAATGTAATATCTCACAAATGGAGAAAAGGAGAAAAACCACATGGGAAAAAACTCCTCCCCAAAAGAGAAAAGATACAATCATAGGATGATGTATGGATGAATCAATGATACCCCCAAGGAGTACATCCATCATGAATATACAATCAATGAATCCCCATAAGAAGGAAAGAGAGAGAGACTATGTATCCCTCCATAATTTGATGTGTAATATCCTACAAAAATGGTAAGTTCTTGAAGACAAAGCATGATCCAATATTGAAAAAAAGCTTGTCTCCATTTTGGAAGAAATAAAACCAAGTACAAATGTAGATATTCTTCCCATTTCAGGTAGGAATTGAAAGAAAGAATCATAAACATGTATAATGATGTCTTTGAAATATTCTCATGTGTCTCTTGTCCACTAAAGATGAAGATGTCACAATCAAATCAGGTACATGCCCAATCAAATAAGCTGAAAAACTAGGACTATGTGGAAACTGATGTTGAACAAGATCTAAAGATAAATGTGGTTTGAAAAAAATTGTGCAATTACTATCATCAAAGAGAATAGATAAACCCTCAGATATGTCCTCCAAATCTGAAATTTGAGATTCTACAAACAAAGATGCAATGTCTAATATATAGGAATCCCAATCAAGAAGAAAATTATATACCTATTAGAATGAATCACTAGAAGTTATCAATTTATCACCAATAGAAAATGAATGTTCGTATTGAACAAGAATGATGGGAGCCTCAATCAATGACTTTGCACAAGGAATCATTGAAGGTGAAGAATCAACAACCATCTCTGAAGGAGAAGAAGGAGCATCTAAAGAAACTTCATCTTACTCATTTGAAGGTTCAAAGTACTCTAAATATTCAAACTCTCAAATAGTATCATGACCATGGGGTATCATTTAGGTTACATTTAAATTATTCAATATAAATTGTTCTATTAGGTTACATTTAACAATATATCATCAAAACAAAAATAATAATATCTAGTATTTGTATTTAAAGAAGCTTCAAGAATTATGCCCATAGAAAACTATATGTATGTTAATATGTTAGAGAGTACATGTTTGTGCATGCAAATTTCCATAGAAAACTATATGTATGTTAATACGTGTTTGTGCATGCAAATTCTAGTTGCATGTGGTTGGATTAAACAATTAGTAAAAAATGCTAAATAATGGAATGAAATAAACTTAGACAAATCTATATTTTTTCCTTAAAGAAAATAAGCATTTTCTGATTATGGAATATTTACATACAGATTTAAAAATGAAAAAAAAAAGTTGCCATCAAATTGACAAAAAAGACTGCAAATGGAAATAGAATGTTCCCATCTACTTGTCAAATCAATATTTATTTGGTTTTATGTGAGAAGTGAGATTTTGGAGGTTTTTACTATTAAACCATAGCTGGTTTACCATTAAACGATAGCTGAACTTGTTTTCTGACGACTCAAAATGTTCCTATCCAGTTGTCAAATCAATATTTATCTGGCTTTTATGTGATAAGTGAGATTTTGCAGGCTTTTACTATTAAACCATAGTTGGTTTACCATTAAACGATAGCTGAAACTTATTTTCTGATGACTCAATAGTAATTTACAAGCATGATACTTGTTTCAGACTCAAATCTCACACTATAGGTAATCTATCGACTAATTAATTTTCTTCACATAAAATACAAAAATTAAAATATTTACACAAATAACAGTTCTAATTATTTTATTTAGAGTGAATTAAAACTAAATACGTAGACTGACAAACAATTTCTAAACTAGCCAGATAATTGAATTGATTGTCTCTTGGTGAGCTCAACTATCTGTTTTAAGTAATATTATGAACGAATGTAGTCTAATTTTAAATACAAAACATCATGCACTGTATTGATGTGATGACATACAACAAATTACTGTTGCATATGGTTTATGGTTTACTCTGTACTATCATTTTCGGTGGCTTTATGAGATTCCTTTCAAGAAAGGTTAAGCACACCAAACTTGTGACCATCCAAGCTATGAGATAGTTAGCCTATTTTTTGAAAACATCTCCACTCACCAAAAACTGTGGACGTTATAGCCCATCAGATAAGAAGGAATACCAATATAAAGACGGTAGTTTTTTTACAGTCCATAATGTAATTCTTTTGGGATGTTTATGAATATGATTGCATAATTTTTTTTCTGTTAATATTTTCTGATTACATTTAATGATTTATTATTAGGAAGTCAATTCAATAGATAATAGATTAAAAATGAGTTTGACTCATAAGACTATAGGGTTGAATTCTGCTAGCAATATTACAATCTGACACGTAAAAAATATCTCCTACCTATCAATGATTCAAACCATTAACCAAAAAAACATGCATTCAAATATAACATATTAATATAATATATTAATGTAGAAAAAAGATGAAGAAAAGGAGAATTTACTCATGCGCATTATGATTTTCTTGTCTCCTTTTAAAAGGAAAGGTGTTTATTGTGACTTGCGGGCTCAGTTTGGCTTCCAAATTATCATTACCCGTGGAAATACTGCCCGTTTTAATGTAGTTTATAGAAATAAGTATATTGTGTTATTATCAATCTATCCATCAATATAAAGTTATTCTTAGATTGTATTTTTGACATGCAATAATGCAATAGGCTAGATTGTTACCTCCATTATATAAACTTGTTTGATAGATTATTACCGAGCTACCACGATTGCTTTTTAAAATCAAACCCACTTTTTGACTGAAAATGTACACATTCAGCAATGTACTCTCAATATAAATTGAAGAACCCTGAAAAGGAAAAGGGAATGTTGGAGAGTGTACCCTCATCATCGCTCTTCAACCTTCTGCAAAACGAGCAAGTAACGGATGATTCTGACAAGGATTTCCTTTTCAGAGAAAACGACGATGAAACCAAACGTTACATGCCAATACATCTGCCATTGCAGGCTTTATTGCTTTACATGTATGATGGTGTGGATTTCTGATGAAGAGTCCGCACGATTTCCTTCACCGATTGCTTCTCTTTGTATGTCTTGTTTACATCATGGGCCCCACAAGCTGACACACCCATGACCCGCAAGCTATCTTGTAGTGCCCTGTGTGCTCTGCTCTCAGTAACATCATGTCTCATCATATGACATGTCAACTGTTTCATGACAGGTAAGTGATGACAAGCGAACCATTACAAAGTGCTTTGATTTGATGCAGATTTCAACAGCTTTTTTTAAGTATAGAAAATTCAATAAAAGCAGAATCCTATCATGGAAATTGCGTTTTTTTCATGGCTTCTCACTATAGGATTTGGCTTCGGTTATTATCTTAGAAGCCCACGATTAGTTTGCCTGATTGGCTTCAACGTTACGCCAAAAGAAAGTGGGAAAAACAACGGAGGGCACGAAATTATTGTGCTTTCGTTTTCGTGAGGATCCACAATCACGATCAAGAAATGATTTTGGCGTTGGATTTATAGGTTATAAGCCTTGCAGCATAGGTTTGTTTTGTTAATTCCAGATTTCTAAGATTTCTGAGCTCAATGTTGGGGTTTGGTATGGGGAGAAATACATATGGGAACGATAGTGTGAATTCTGAATACAATAGAAGTAATAGTGGAGTTACTGGGCAGTCGCCTGTTCCATATCTTTTTGGCGGAGTGGCGGCCATGTTGGCACTGATTGCAGCGGCTTTGTTGATTTTGGCTTGCTCTTTTTGGAAGCTGTCTGGTCGTTCTGGGGAAGGCAATGGAGGCAATGATGATGGGTCTATTGAGAAGAAAAATCAAGTATGGGTAGAAGAAGATTCAGAGAAAAAAGTGGTGGTGATTATGGCTGGAGATGCAGAGCCTACTTTCCTGGCCAAGCCTACAATGCATGATGTTGTATGAAAAATCTGTTATATGTTGCAAGACTTATATGTGAGATTTTAGGTTTGATATATCGATGACATATTTGTAGGGTCATCTGAGTTGTTTGTACATCATTCAGTGCTAAAAATTCTGATGAGTTGATAATATATTGTAGTCCTGAGAATTTGAGAGAGATGTGATTCAAGCTCATCACAGTGAGCTATTGGGTATGTATGTCACAGCAAAACATTCTTTTCATGTGTAAAAATGATGGATAAATATGTAAAAAAATCAGTTTTCTGAGACACCTAGATATGCAATCAAGTTATTACTATTATGGGCTTATGCAACCTCTGACTGTCAGTCTAGTTTAATTTGAATTCAGAGAAACAGCAGTAGTAGTAGTAATAATGATCACTCCAGTAGTTAATTTGAATATGGCAAACATCACATCTGAAATAGAAGAAACAGCCGGCTGAAATGTGGCATGCAAATGGCATGACAAACAAGCCGTTGAAAATTAGTTTGGTATCTTGATATCTTTTCATTGTCATTTCACCTAACTAAGTAGGAGGGCCCAAAATGGGCTTAAACTTTAAAGCAGGCTCTTACAAGATGATATCTCACACCAAACTCCCAGCTGTATAGATTTACATATATTTATTAGCTTTCTATGGATATCTCACACCAAACATTAATATATTTGAAAAGCAAATGTTTATATGGTGAGAGTGTTTATTTTGTGAGGTCTTACATTCATCTATAATCAAGACAATTCAATATTTAGGTGAATGTAAAGCTATAAGATGTTTAATGTATTTTTTGCTCTTAGTCAACGACAGATTACCTAAACCAATGTGGAGATATTCTATATTCAAATCCGGTGAAGTAAGAAGTTGTTTAATCTCTCAAACTTTTAGTTGTGAAGTTTTTGGATGACAATTCGGAAGATTCTTTTTCCTCTAGCAAGGAGATGTTGCTTTACTTACTTTCCAAATTAAAATATGTAATTAAGTTTAATTTGAACTCATTAAAAAAAAAAATTATTAAGATTAAGTTAATAATAATTGAGTATGTCGAATCATGAAAAATGAATGTTAAAGTAAAAAATTAAATATATAAGGATAGGTTTATATAAGTCTTGGAATTGTAATTTAGACAAACTCAATGTATTATAGAAACTTAGTCTTTTATGTATAGAATATGGAAAAAATTGTTCTTCTCATCTAGAATTTTCTTCAAACACGTGTTCCTCTTTGGATGATTCCACAGTAGTGGATCAATTTAACATATTGAAAATATATTTTTTTATGCACAATCTTGATTAGCATAGTGCACAATCACAAATTTTATTATCCAATTTGTTATAACTGTAATAGGTGAAATTCAACTCTACTAAAGAAAGTTTAACTTCCTTCAAGAGTGATCTTAAACTATTACACTAGAATCAAACAACCAAGGTTTTTGCTCAAAAAAAATGTATTTAAGATTATGTTGACTAACTCTTTTACAACATTTTAACCTTTAAAATGTAAAGTATGTTTTAGAGAACTATGCTAAAATTGTTAGAATCTAAAAAGATGAATAACCTAGAAAACTAGTGCAAATAAATAGATATGAAACTATGAAAGAAAATGACACAAGATCAAAATAGCAACATAGAGTTAGTCTCCACGAGAGTAATGCAAATGCTCCAAAAGAAAAATAACATTATAAGGATGCAAAAGCAAAGACATAATCAGCTTGAGAATTGAGATTACAAAGGAAATGTCTTGGTTATATAGGCCAAGGGGGGAGATAGATGCAACCAGATTATGACAAGTGTTGGCATCCTATGAGATGTGACAACTCATGTCATTAAAAGCTCAACCACCTTATCCCTATATAAAGTTAAGCTAGTGTGAAGAGGACTTTAGTGGAGAACTAGTTAAGAATGAACCAGTTAGAGAAAGTACCCCTTTCAAACTAACAAGGTGAGTATAAATAGACTAATACTCACATAATATAACCTTAGAAAGCTTAATTAAAGTGTACGAAAAACCTAGGAATATAGGAAAATAAATAACCCAACTAGGAAAATAAAAACCTACACTAACACCCCCCCTTAAGCACAACTTAGGAAGATGTTAAAAAAGATGGGTCCCGGCAAATGAGGCCATGTTAGTTACGCATGTAAAAATGCAATGTAGAAAAATTTCTCACAACTGGAGAAAAGGAGAAAACCCAATGGGCCAAAACTCCTCCCCAAAAGAGAGATGAAAACTAAGTAGCCCCCCCCCATGGATGACAACAACCGCACCCCAAGAAAAGCTCATAAATGAAGGAACTTTCTCTCGGTGAAGGGTTTGGTGAAGATTTCTACAGTCTGATCTGATGTCGGATAGTACTTGAGATCAATGATCTCACTATGAATCAGCTTTCGGATGTAGTACATGTCGATCTTGATGTGCTTGGTTCGCTGATAATGGACCGGATTACGAAAGATCTGAATCACACTCTAGTTGTCACAATAGATGACTGTGGGCTTCTGAAAGGGAATGCCAAACTTAGTGAGAATGTTCTTAAGCCAGATGGCCTCAATAGCAACATTAATTGCTCCTTAATACTCAGCCTCTGTAGATGAAAGAGCAATAGCAGACTGTTTCTTGCTTAACCAACAAATTGGACTAGAACCAAGGGAGAAGAAATAACCTAAAGTAGACTTGTGATCCTGAGAATAGCCTACCAAATCTAAATCTGTGTCCCACCAAGGAAAAATCCACACCCACTACATAATGAATCCCATAATTGTGAGTACCCTTGATGTAGTGAAAAATCCGCTTAGCTGCTTTCCAGTGAAGCTCATGTGGCTCTTGCATGAATCGAGAGACCATGCCTACTGCATATGAAATTCCAGGCCTTGTATGAGTCAGATAGATGAGACTACCAACAAGCTATCGATACAAAGTTCCATCAACCAAGGGTGAAGAACACTTAGCCTCAAGTTTGACCCCTGACAAAAATGGAGTTGGAGAAGGCTTACAATCAGCCATGTGAAATCTCTAGAGCATGTCAAGTGCATAATTAGAAAGTGCAAGAGTGATACCTGAGGAAGACTAAGTGATCTCAATCCCCAAGAAGTAGTGCAACAAGCCCAAGTTTGACATCAAAAAATAATCATGAAGGGTAGTTTTCACTACCTGAATGGTGGATGAGTGACTCCCTGTGATCAACAAGTCATCGATGTAGAGAACCAAGAAAGTGTGAGTATCATCCTCTTGCAATATGTAGACATTAGGATCAGAATGACATCGAGTGAACCCCACTATCAGAAGGAAGGAGTCCATCTTAGCATACCAAGCCTGAGGGGCCTGTTTGAGGCCATAGAGAGACTTTTGAAGATGACACACAAGTGAAGAATCCTAAATGAACTCCTGTGGCTGCTCCATGTATATCTCCTCCTAAATATAACCATAAAGAAAGGCACTCTTCACATCCATCTAATGAACATCCCACCTATGTGTTGTAGCTATGGCAAGAACAAGTTGGATGGAATTCATTTTGGGGACTGGTGCAAATTTCTCAAAGTAGTCAATCCTTGGAACTTGGGAGAATCCTTTGGCAACCAACCGAGCCTTATGCTTGTCAACCAACCCATCTGCTGCATATTTTGCTCGAAAGACCCACTTGCATCAAATAAGTTTTCTTCCCTTAGGAAGTGGGACAAGATCCCAGGTGTGATTCTTCTCCAAGGAAATGAACTCTTCTGGCATGGCTGCATCCCACTCAAGGACACCAGAAGCTTCACAAAAATTTTGTGGATCAAAAGTTGAAGCAAGGAATGCATGTGGAGCATCTTGAAATTGTGATCTTGTTCTCGTGTGATCTGATGGATCCCCTACCCAATCACTTGCTAACTGCAAAGTTTGATGAGCCCAAAGAGGCCCTATGGCTAGAGAAGGAGTAGAATCTAAAGGAGAATCATCATCCTCTAAAGATGAACTATGTGCATCCTCATGATCACTATCATCATTTGAAGTGGAGGAAGAAGACTCATCATCATGATCTGAAGTATTATGAACCTCTAAAGAACTATCATCATGATATAAGGAATCCAAGCTTATGGTGGTAGGAGAACTATCGAGAGAAGGACTAGAAGTACTCTCCTCAAATTGAACACTCCTCTCAATGAACAACTCATGTGTGGTAGGATGAAGAAGCATGTAGCCTTTAACATCATCTAGGTAACCAACAAATATGCAGGGCTTGCTTTGTGGATCCATAGCCTTACATTTCTCTACTAAAATGTGAGCCCATGCATTAGAGCCAAACACTCGAAAGTGTTTAACTAACAGTTTTTAACTGGTCCAAGCTTGAAAAGGAGTTACCCCCTTCACAACTTTATGGGGAATGCAGTTCTAGATATAACACGCATAGTTAATGGCTTCTGCCCAGAAAGGTGGTGCAAATACTTGGAGTGAATCATACAATTAGCCATCTCTTTCAAGGACTGATTCTTTTGTTCTACAACTCCATTCTGGTGAGGACTATTGGGGACTGTATGCTGCAAATCAACATCCTCTGAAGCACAATATTGCACAAATTTATGGTTGACATATTCCCCCCATTATTAGTACGTAGAACTTTGATAATTTTCTAGTTTGTTGCTCTACAAAATCCTTATACTTCAAGAATGAATCGAAGACTTCAGACTTTTGCTTGATAAATTACACAATGGTGTACCTAGAGAAATTATCAATGAATGTCAAAACATATTGAGCTTTATTGAAACATGGTTGTGGAAATGCCCCTGCCAAATCACTATGTACCAACTCCAAATGATGTGAGGCTCTCCAATATTTTCCTTTGCCAAACTTCTCTTGAGGATGTTTTCCAAGAATGCAACGATGACAAACACCTTTAGAAAAGTGAACTATAGGAAATCCTATAACCATATCCTATTTGTTGAGCTACTACAAATAACGGTAGTTCAAGTGTCCAAACCGTTGATGCCATAAATTACTCACATTATCTGAATGAGTGAATAGAATAGTCGAGGGGGGATCGGGAACAAAATGAGAGAATAAATAAAGTTGAGATTGATGATCTTCTCTTTCAACTACAACTATAGAATCATTCAGCATCTCACAGATCGCCATTGAATCATGGGTAAACTCAACTCTCTTACTAATACCTGTGTGAGTGATTTGATAGATAGATAGGAGATTAGTTGATAATGACGGCACACAAAGAACATCTTGAAATGTTCCATCCCCCATATCAACAAACCCTCTCCCACATACCTCAAGTGGAGTGTCATCACCCATCAGAATGGAAGGCATAGAACATGGCTCCATAGATTCAATTTCTTCTTTAGTTGAAGTCATGTGGTGTGAAGCACCCAAAACAAAAACTCATGTGGATGGTGGAGAAGCAACAGCTATAAGGGCCTTTCCCTTTCCTTCCCCCTTACTTTTGTCTTTGGCCCTGTGAGAACCCTCCTCTAAACTCGGTTTGATGGAATCGGGAACACTGAGATTATTCTTCTCAAGAATGTGTGTCAAATGATCCACTTGTTTCTTCAAACACTTGTGCTCATCATGATTGAGTTTCTTACAATAGGCACATTTGACCTTCTCTTTCTTAGGCTTTCACCCTTAGAAGATTGGGTCTCATTGGTTGCTTTTGAAGCAACTGGAATCTTATCATTTTTCTCCTTGTTATTCTTTTGTTTCTTATCCTTATTATTACTATTTTGTCCTTTTTTTTCTTTTGTACCTTCGTTGACAACCAGGGCATGTGACTTAGAGGATTTAAGAGTTCCCATCTGGGTTAGCTTATCTTGTTCACGTGTGAGAGAGATAGTGAAATCATCTAGAGATGGCATAGTGAATTGTGTCCCAAGTGCACCCTTAGTAGCATATAAGGTAGAAACAAAGACAAAATATTTTGAACTTAGTTTAGAGAGAATACTAAGAATCAATTGTACATCTTTCTTATCAATACCACATTGTTTTAACTACATCCTTAGTGATTTCAATTTTGTGAAAAAATCTTGAATTGTGTTGAAATTTCCCGGACTTAAACTAATTAGTTCATTTTTCAACATATGACCCCTCATTAAATCTTATGTGCCAAATAATATGTCTAGCTTTGTCCAGATTTCATTTGGTGAATTCAAAGACTCAATGTGGAATAGTAAATCAAGATAAATAGACAAACACAATGTTTCATAGGCCTCAACACATTTGTTAAACAACTTAGGCTTATCTTCATCTTTAGAAAGTTTATTTTCAAGTCCCATTGTTATCCTATGTAATCCAGCTTTCCTTAAGTAGATTGTCATGCATGATTTCCACTCAAAGAAAGAACCCCCAAAGCAAAAATGATTTGGCACTTTATAATCAATGCATTTACAACTTCCACTAGCAATAATACTTAGTGGTCTTGATCTCAATGCTTTACAAAATTCTCACATTGGGCATATGTTGAAAGTATAAAATTGGAGTTAATATGAGTGAAACTAACAAGACCATTTTGATCTACACAAAAAAAATGCACTTTAAAAAAAAAATCACCTTAATTCGAGACCGTATGAGAAAGTTATGAGTCTCTAAAGTTCCTGAAATAAGAACTATGTAGTGTCACAGGTAAGAATCTACAATAATTTCTAAAAAATCACTACATCAAAACCAAAAACCTCCTGCACTAGTGGAAAGAGCACGAGAAAATAGCCTAAATAAAAAAAAAATGCTTAAGAAACGGAGCCAATATGAGTGAGAACGAAGTGTTTGAAAACTGCCTTCAAATCTACAACTATCAATGCAGAGGGGGTCTATTGAAATGTTGACTTTTAGTTTCTATAAAATATAAAACCTGCATACAAAAACTAGCAACAACCCAGATGGTTTTAATCTCCAATGAACAAAACCCAGATGGTAGATTTTCTTTAAATTGTACATAAAATGTAGATCTAGTGTAAAATAATGCTCCCAACAACAACAAAAATGACCCTTGAAATCAAAAAATGATCTGTAAAGGTTCAATCAATTACCTAAGTCAAGCAAAGGCATGCTAAAACTTGCAATTTTAACAGGATCTTCATAAATTCTTTCAAATTCTTCAAATCGTTTGAAAACGTAAGAGAAGAGCATACAGGATTTTGAAGAAATTTGCAACAAAGCCTATTAGCCCCCCAAAAAACTCTCAAATAAGGAAAATTCAATCTATATTGCACTAGAACTACTCTGATACCATGTTAGAATCTAAAAAGATGAAAACCCAGAAAACCAATGTAAATAAATAGATATGAAATTGTGAAAGCAAATGACACAAGATCAAAATAGCAACATAGAGTTAGACAACACAAGAGTAATGCAAATGTTCCAGAAGAAAAATAGCATTATAAGGATGCAAAAGCAAAGACATATTCAGCTTGAGAAATGAGATTACAAAGGAAATGTCTTGGTTATATAGGCCAAGGGGAGAGATAGATGCAACCAGATTATGACAAGTGTCGACATCCTATGAGGTGTGACAACTCATGTTATTAAAGGCTCAACCACCTTATTCCTATGTAAAGTTACGCTAGTGTGAAGAGAACTGTAGTGGAGAACTAGTTAAGAATGAACTAGTTAGATAAAGTACCCCTTTCACACTAAAAAGGTGAGTATAAATAGACTAATACTCACATAATATAACCTAAGCAAGCTTAATTAAAGAGTAGGAAAAACCTAGGAATATTGGAAAATAAATAACCCAACTAGCAAAATAAAAACCTACACCAACAAAATACATGGAAATCTAAACTAGTGAGAATAACACAAAATAGAGAAATTGAAACATATAGAAATAGAGGAACCTAGGATAGAAAGTTGGAGATGTCCAGCTCGAATATTGGTGATGTAATAACCACCGGGAAATTTTTTCCAAAAACTTCACTCATTAGTGTTAGGAAAAATCCAAAGATAAACAACTAAATAAACAACCATCCACTTTCTAATCACCTAGATCCCAATGTGGGCAAGGTGAGAGCATACAGTTCAAGGGGACCTTGCATTAACTAGAAATTTCAAGCTAACTGAAATTAAACACCTTCCAATTTATGATCACCCAGATACTAATGTGGGAAAGGTGTGAGCATATGGTGAGAGGGCTTACAAACTAAAATATTCTATGCTACAACTTCTTTAATATAGTAGGGTGAATAAATCAAAACCAAATGCATGAAAGTAATCATCTGATTATTCAACAGGAAGTACAAGAAAGTAAATAGCATTTGATGGCAATCCAACCAATCACACAATCCTCCACTTGTTCATTAGGCATACAAGAAAGTAAATAAGAACTTGACCACTTATTCAGCGGTAGTAACAAGCAACTTAAAGAAAGTCTCAACTACTTATTCAACGAGAGCAACCACTTGTTTAGTTGGGTGAGTTTTTGTAAAGAAGGGGGGCCTGTCACCCCCGACACTCCAAGTCATGAAAGAGTCCTAAGGAATGATCTTCCCTAAACTACCTTGGGTTCACTAAACATTTTGAAAAGGACAAGGTACTAAGGCTGAAAAGGAATGGTAGATAGCTTGTCGCTTTCCTTCTACTAAAATCAAATGTTCATAGGATCAAAAGAGTTAATTTCCAAGGTTTGGCTTACTTTCCAGACATCTCACTATCTGAGGATGGTAGCATGCATCTTAGACTCTAGCATGACATGCTCACCTCTCAAGGATGCACTAGCATCCATACATACAGGTGTCTAGAAAATAAGAAAAAAAGCATAGTGAAAACTACTAACTACCTGACTATGTAACATTTGTACTTTGATAGAGAATAAAAAGGGATAGAAACAACAAATATGACAAAATAAGACTAAGAAATAAACTATTGCGAAAATGACAAGGAGGGTGAGAAAATGTACCTTTTCACCCATGAGTTGATTCTTCAAGTAGCTCCACTCGAAAACACCTGCACACACAAAAATGAGAAAAGTGTTGGGACTGTTTTAGAGGACTACCTCAATCAATCCCCCATTTCGACGTTCCCACCTCCACAAACAACCAAATATCCATAAAGTATAGAAAGTGATAAAGGACCATAGAAGCAAAGTATATAGAGCACAAACAACTAGTATGCTACTCAATGAACAAGATGATGCAAAGAGAAAACAAAAATGAGCAATATCACCTTCGTAGCTACGAGCACTCAAGGCAAGTAGTGGAAGGAAGAAGATTGCAAATCCTTGGACAATGGTGGCATTGTTGCAATGAGAACGTGGTGTAGGAATCAAAACCAATAGCTTACAACCAAGAAGTAGTGTAGAAGTCATGGAATGAGCTTAGAAAGTGACAATGAGTGAATAAAGTAATAATTGAGCTAGAGAGAGAATCCAAGAGAGTGAAGAGAGGTGAATGAATGATTTTGAACTAGTAAAAGAGAGGAAAAAGACCTATTTTTCATTGATCAAGGAGGTAGGAGATGTTACACTTCACGACTAATGGAATAGTGTAACACCTCTACAAATTCAAGAGGAAGGAATCTTGTCAGGATGACAACACAATGTGTGCATCCTCGACAGATTCCTCCACTGATGTAAAACAATGCAGCCAAGTGGAAGGATTGAGGTGGCAGTGGTGAAATTGCATCAATGGGTTTACATTTTCTAAGGTAGGGGTGACGAAATGGGGAATTTGCCTACAGGTGCAAACTCACTCCATTATATTTTTCCCCAATTTAGCGAGCATACATGTTAGTGTGAATGCGAGGTAAAGTAGAAAAGAGGTTAAAGAGAATATACCTTAACCATTGAGGAAGAAAATATCTAATCTAGCACACTTGTACATGCAAGAGGTAGCTCTACAGGTTCATGGTCCCACAAGGAAATTTGATGTAAAAGAGACACACAGAGAGAGAGATGGCTCCATAGATACTTGGTCCTACAGAAATGGCTCCACGGGTTCTTGGTCCCAAATAAATTGAACAAAGGCTTTACAAGTTCTTGACCTCTTCTAGAAGGAAGGAACTTCGTAGGTTCTTGTTCTTGGAAAGGGGGCACCATAGGTTCTTCGTCCTACAGGTCTTGACATGAAAGGAAACCATAGGTGCTCAATGCTAAAGAGTTTGATGCAAAAGTCCCTTATAGGTGCTTGGTCCTGTAAGGCAAGCTTGACAAGGTGCTTGGTCCTACAAGCTTGATAGTAAAAGCATCTTTACAGGTGCTCGGTCCTACAAAGCAACATCTTAATCTATAGACAAAACATGTTAGGTAGAAAATCCAAGACAAGAAGACATATCACAAAGTAAGCAGTTGAAGGAGAAGTTTTCAAAGGGGTCCACTTGGGAACCCTCCAAAATAGCAAGGGGCCCATGCAAAGAGACACTTCATTTTGAAAAGAATGAAATTTTTCACAAATGATTATGTCATTAAGGAATCCTTTTGAAAGATATCTTTCATCAAGGAATCTAATAAAAAGAATGCTCCTTCTCAAAGGCAAGTTTCCAAACTTCTTCATCAGATAAAGTACTCCTTTTTTCAAGGAAAGTTTTCAAATTCTTTTGATACAAATTCTTTTTTGAAAGAAAAATATCCTGAAGGGGTGTTTGTTAAAGAATGCATTTTTTGAAAAATGAAATATTTTTAGTAAGGGATTCAATGGCCACCAAATTCATCTTATTGAAACTCAAAGAATTGTAGTAGCCCTGGGGCCTTAGGATGGTGCGTGTGAAGTAAAGGAGTACGTGGCAACCTAAAGAGAAATAAAAATTAGGGATGTTGTGGCCCACAATACATTGCAAGATTTAAACATGGAAATGTTGTCACGCACATGAGGAACAAAACATAAGAACCAAAACATCACTAAGTAGATAGAGAGAGACAAACAAATTCAAAGAAAATGAGAAACAAATAGAGATGAAGAAATCAAGAGACAAGGGTATCTAGGAGTTCAAGGTCAGATCAATTCATATACATAAATAGGTAGCACTTGTTGTATGAATGAAAGATCATCAATCACCAATGTTCCTAGATCGTGAAGAAGAGCACATGAAGGCAAAATGAAAATAAAATAAATGGTTCAACATGGAAGGAAGGCCTAAATTCCCCCAACACTTTGCATCATCCCTAATTGTCGAAAATCAAAGTCACAACACATAGAACAGTGATGAAACATATAGATGAATTTCATGACAATTTTTCTAGGCTTGTATCCAAGCACCTACAAGGGTAGCAAGGGTCCTCCAGGCACAATCACAAACACACAAATACAATCACGATGGAAACACAACACACATACAAATCTAATCTATAGATAAAGAATAGGTACGCCCTACTCCACATTAACCATTAGGTCGTCAAGTGCTCCCAATCTTGATCATTATACAGGGAGGGAAGACAGGATTGCAAGGGTGGGATAGCGAGGGAGAACCCTCCAACTCCCTTGCAACAAGGGCCAAGGAAGAAGGCTCCTCAAGGTCCTCTTTGTTGAGCTCTTATGAGGTGAAAGTAATTGATCTTGCAAATATCGCTAATAGAGCCAGGACATCATTCACCAAGTTAAACATGCACTTCATCGGAGTGCCATGTGTTAACCGAGCAAGAGAAGGAGGCACCCGTGATCCACTACCAACCTCATCAAAGGAGGTAATGACAAAATCAATGGATGTCAGGACCGCCTCTATTATAAGGGTGGTGGAAGACAAAGAAAAACTAACTCCTGAAGAAGGTGAACCCTTCTTCCAACCACCACTCGAGGTGAGGTCATCCTCCAACTTACACTTTAGTGGAGGATGTTGGATCCCCATAGAAGAAGCATAAGCAGAGGAGGGAGAAGAAAAATCCGCAATAGACACCACTAATGTGTTTGGCATGTCTATGGGTTGAGAAAATAGAGGGATGTTTGAAAGGGACATCAAAACCAGAGGCTCCATAGAAGGAGCGATGAACACTTGCACCCGTCAGGAGAGTCAGAAGCAAGATGAAGGAAAGTGGAACTAAATTAGAAGGAGAAAAAGTTGGAGACACAATAGGAAGTGCCAAAACAGGAGTTTTTGGCTCCCCTTTTGTCTTTCGCAAGGTAGCCTGTTCAGTAGCTAGAGATTTTATCCTACGCTTGTGCTTGCACACAAGCTAGTTATGTCAGCTCCAGGCACTAGAATTCACAGCCTAAGAATGGATAGGAGGCTCCTATTCTTCCATAGGAGTGTCCTCCACAACTGTCACCAATGGAAGGGCAACCTTCTGGATAGGAGCAGGAGTAGGAAGCATGGGAGCAGAAACAACAATAGGTGGAGAAGCAAACACAAGTGCCTCAGTAGCAAGCCTCTTCCCATTCACTGTAGGAGGAATGGTAGGAAACCACAGAGGTAGAGACATGGGGGAAACTCCATGAGGACCCTTCCCCTTGCCATAAATAATGGGACTAGGAACCATGGGCAAGACGAGAAGTTCAAATACTTGATGCTTAGCTTTTCACTAAGTGAGCACCATCGAGCTCGCCATGCAAGGCATGGGAATAGGAGTCAAGGATGCCACAATAGGGCAAGAAGCGGAAGCGGATGGAATAGAAGATGTAGAAGAGGAAGGCCCATGGTTCCAAGCAAGCTTCCTCTTCCCCTTTTGTTGGGAGAAGGCAGAAGTATGAAGATTCAGAGACCACCCTGTATACACATGATCTAGACTCTCAGTTTCTTCTTTAGGCTCTATTTCTTTGTTAGTCTTGGTAGGACCCAAGGATTTCAATGCTTGTATTGTTATCATTCTATATTCTTATCTATTTTGAGTTAGGTTGGGCATCCCTTGGCTTGCCTCTGTGAACAGTGTCACCTCTGTGGTTTATAAATGTTAAAATTCATTCATGAAGGTTTTGTGCATGTAGTTTATGACACCAGTTGTAAACCACTAGTGTTGCATGGGGGTTTTGCACTAGATCACTTCTGGCCTACCCGAGTCATACCTCTCCCTCCCAAGGGAGATTTGCTATATAAGGATTATATTAAAAGTATAAAACTGGGGGCTCAAGGTCAAAGGTTAGTTATCTGGTGTTCCCCTATGCAATCTCTATGAAGGCTTCCATGATCATGCAGCAACAAGTTGCTTCTTCTACCCAACAAAAGAGGAAAGAGAATCTTGCTCACACTCAAGGGCCTTCCTCTTCTTTCGTATCATCTACTCTCACTTTTGCTTCTCACCCTACTATGGCATCTTTGGCTCCTGCTCCCATGCCTTGCATGAGAAGTCTAATGGTTCCTGCATGGAGAAAAGCTAAGCGTCGGGTCTTTGAACTTCTTGTCTTGCCCACGGTTCCTAGGCCCATTGTCATAGTGGCAAGGGGAAAATTCCTTGTGGGGCTACTCCTATGTCTTGTCCTTCATAGCCTTCTACTGCTTCTCTACCTGCCCCTAAGGTAGAGAATAGAAAGAGGACCACTGTCGAGGCACTAATTTTTTTCTCTTCCCATGGTTTCTCCTTCCCCTATGCTTCCTCCCCCTGCTCCTACCCAAAATCCTACCCTTCCACTAGCTACGGTTGCAAAGGATGCTTCTTTCGTTGGGCAGCAACCTCCGCCCTCTTCTTAGGCCACATCTTCTAGTGCCCATAGTTGATGTGATCATCTTGCACGTGAGTGCAAGCCAATGAAAGGATCTCACCGTCGAACATGCAACCTCATAGAATATGGAGGGGGAGCTAATTGCCCCCATTTTGTATCCTCTTCTATTGTTTTGTCTTCTCCTATTATGCCTGCTTCAATTCTAATCACCTTTGTTCTGCTCCTGGCTCCTCTAGCAGCTACTAATGATCCTCACCCCAAAAGGGTGCAAGTATTCATCTCTCTTCTTGTGGACCCTCCTCTTTTGATGTCCCTTCTAAACATCCCTCCCTTTTCTCAACCCGTAGACATGCCAAACACCACGGTGGTGTCTACTGTGGCTTTGTCTTCTTCCTCCTTTCATTTCACTTCTTTTGTGGGGATTTCACATCCTCCACTAAAGTGTAAGTTGGAGGAAAACCTTGCCTCCATTGGAGGTTAGAAGAAGGAATCACCTTTTTTTGGAAGGGTGATCTATTCTATCCTGCATCGTCCTTGTGATGGAGGTGGCCCCTACATCCCCTAAGTGTGTCACTACCCCTTTCGACGAGGTTGGCATTGGATCTCAGGTGCATCCTTCTTCTCCCACCTAGTTAAAACATGGCACTCTAGTGAAGTGCATATTTAACTTGATGGATGATATCCCAGCTCTGTCGTTGATCTTTCCAAGAACGATGTCCTTTACCTCACAAGAGCTTAGCAAAGAAGACCTTAAGGGGTGTTTTTCCTTGTCCCTTGTTGTAGGAAAGTTAGAGGGTACTACCCTCACTATCCCATCCTTGTAGGCCTGTCCTCCCTCCTCCTATAATGATCTGGATTGGGAGCAGGATGACCTACTGGTCAATAAGGAGTAGGGTGGAACCTCTTCTTTATCTATAGATTAGATTGCTTATGTGTTTGTGTTCCCATGTGCTTGTTTTTATGTGTTTGTTATCCTACCTAGAGGACCTTTTATACCCTTCTAGGTGCTTGGATATAGGTCTAAAAACATTTTCATGAAATTCTTCTATATGTAATCATCATTCTTCTATATGTTGAAAATTTTATTTTCGATAATTGGGGATGATGTAAAGTGTTGGGGGTATTTAGGCCCTCTTCCATGTTGACCCAATTTTTATTTGATTTTTCCTTCATGTGTTATTCGTCACGATCTAAGTACTTCAGGGATTAATGACTTTTTGTCATACAATGTATTATATCTATTTGTATCTATGAACAGATCTGATCTTAAACTCTCAAATCCCCTATCTCTCTTGATGTCTTCATCTATGTCTACTTCTTGATGTTGTGGTTCTTATGTGTTGTCTCTTGTGTGTGTGACAACATACCAAAAAATGCATCTTGTCATGTGTTGTGTGCCATGACATCGTTGCCTCTCCTTTCTCTCCTTGGGATGCCATGTGCTCCTCTATATAGCACACACCATCCTAAGTGGGGGCTACCATGATTTTGATTTTTAATTTTGGTGAATTCTTTGAAAAAATATTTCCTTGGTGTTAAAACTTTTTTTATAATCAATTCCTTGATGAAAGAATCCCTTATTGAAATTTTTTATTTTCCAAAACATTGAATTCTCTCAAGACTCCTAAATGAAATTTTCTTTTGAAAAGGGTATCATATGTGAAAGAATTTGAAAACTTTCCTTAGAAAAAGTACTTTTTCAGAAATGAAAAAGTCTAAAAACTTTCCTTTGAGAAGGAGAATTCTTTCCAACAGGTTCCTTAACGAAAGGATCTTTCATAAGGATTCTTTGATAGAATCATTTGCAAAAAATGTGATGTTTTTCAATCAAAGTGTTCCTTTGAGTGGACCCTTTGGTTTCTTAAAGGGTTTCCAAAGGGACCCCTTTGAAAACTTCTCCTTCAATTATGTCCTTTGGTGTTTTGTAAGAGTTGTGTGCCTTATATCTAATATTTGATGTTTTCATGTCTAACATTGTATATCCTCGAGTCTAGCTTGGGGGAAGCCCGACTAGACCTGCCTTTTCTGTGACTATCCTACAATAGAGTTTGTAACAACTACAACCTTACTTGGCCGGTGTATCTGATCAGGCTATGTTTGATCATGTTGGTGTGTGTGTCTTATGATTTTTTCCTAACATGTTTTGTCTACAGCCTAACATGTTTTTGGTGAGATCATAGCTTTCTTTACAGGACTGAGAACCTATGGAGCCTCTTTTGTTTTCCATAGCTTCACAAGATTGAGAATCAATGGATCCATCTTTCTCTCTTTCACATCAAGGTTATCATATGAGATTAAGAACCTATAGAGCCACCTCCTTCATGTCTAGGTGTGCTAGATCGAAGTTCTGCTTCCTCAACGGTTAAGTTATATTCTCTTCAATCTCTTTCTACTTTACCTCACATCTGCACTGACACATATGCTCGCTAAAGTGGGGGAAAAATATAATGGCACAAATTTACACCTTAGGAAAATTTACCATTTATTTACCCCTACCTTAGAAAATATAAACCCGGTGATGCAAAATTCATAGCCGCAACCTTGTCCCTTCTTCCTAGCCATGTCTTTTTGCATCGATGGAGTAATTTTTTTCAATGATGCATGCACATCGCACAAACATCCACATGTCACCCTACCATCCTGACAAGATTCCTACCCCTAGGATCTACATAACAATTACGTTTTCCTTTGGTTGCAAAAAGTAGCATCCTCTACCTCCCTTGACCAACAAAAATCAGCCTCTTGCCTCCTTTTTCCAATTCAAACTCAATTCATTGTCTCTCATTCATTATTTCATTCTCTCTCACACATTTTAACACTTCACTCTCGCATTGTCACTTCACTCTTGCTTCTACATCGTTGTTCTTCTTGTTGCAAGCTCCTCACTTGGCTCCAAAAGCATACTCTTATTGCAACACTATTTACATCATTGGATTGTCAAGATTCATCTTCTCTACATGGTAGTGTCACTATATCCCTTCCACTATTGGCCTTGAGAGCTCATAGTTGGCAAGGTAATTTTTCATCTCTCTATTTTGGTTGCATCATCATGCTTATTGGATAGCATTTTAGTTGAATTTTCTTTCTATCTAGTTGTACAACTTCATTTCTACTTTCTTTACCAATTTATATATCTTGTGGCACTTTGGTTGTCTATGGAGGTGGGAACACCAAAACAGGGGTCTGACTGAGGCGGACCTCAAATACAGCCCCAACATTTTCTTATTCTTTTGTGTGTAGGTGCAACCTCGTTACTTAGAATCGGCTAGAAAACTAGATTGGCTATGAAAGGTGCATTTTCTAACTCTTCTCTATCATTTTCACATTAGAATAGCTTCGAGTATTCTTCTTATTATACTCTTTTCTTTTTATACTTTCTTTGTAAAATTGTGAAAACTCCATTAGTCGGGTCATTAGTAGGCTCTTAGCACTTTTTGTCTATTTGTTAGACCCATGTTTGTACAGGACACTAGTGCATCCCTAAAACACTAGTATGTCATGCTGGAGTTTGACTCTCACGATTTTATCCTCAAACAATGTGTTGTATGATCAACAGTCTAAAACCTTTAAGGTCAGCTCGCCTAGTCTCTGAAACATTTGTTTTTAGTAGAAGGAAAGTGGTGTGCTACTTTCCCTTCCTTTCCAGTCTCTCTCTCTCCCAACTTGTCAAATTGTTTGAGGTAGTTTAGGTCAGTTCATTCTTTGGGACTCTCCCATGACCTGAAGTCCTGAGGGTGACAAATTGCCCTTCTCTACATGTGGAAAATATTTATGCAATGTGCAATTATGTTATTGAAAAGAAAAAAAATTATTTCCATGTTTATGGAAACTTGTGTTATTCACTTTCTAAGTTAAAACATAGGTGAAAATTGTTGGGTAAACATTGGGCATGTTACAATTCCAACACTTTTTCTAGAAGAACAAGAATTTGTACTTGGCTAGAAATTAAAGATATTTTTTGTATGGCGAATATGAACTTTGAAACCCTTTAGGTTATTATTGGCTATATTCCTCTAAACACTATTCATGACACACAATTTGTAACTACAAACCTCACAAGGATTATTCTAAGCTCTCCCTTCACTTACCTATGATGCCTATCTACAACTAGAGATGAATTCTACAATCCTCTTTGGGTATCTAGAAGTGAAAGTTTCAAACGGTTTGGTTTACTATTTTAGACCCAAAGCTTGCTCTTTTTCCTAATGAATTATATTTCAAGTCCTTTCCTATGGTTCTACACTAAATTATATTAGGATGAAGAATCTTAAATCCCTTTTTTGTGGTCATAAAGAGTCTTTCAAAAATATATTCTAGTTTTTTCCCAAAGCTTAGATTGCATGGACCTCTGTTTATGATTTTTATAAGCCTTTTTAGCTTGAGTTGTTCTCATGGCACGTGGTTCTTTTTGGAGATTAACTTAATATCCTTTCTAAACACACTTACATTTTACATTATTTCAAGATGGAAATTGTCTTTAATATATGAAAAAACATATTAAAAAAATATTTTCTAAAAATGTTTTGTTTTGATTTCTTACTTTACACTAACACAATAATTTGTTCCCATGTAGGGGCAAGGGGCTAGCTCGATTGGCTAAAGCATCCTGTTGCAGGCAAGAGGTCACGAGGTCTAGCCTCCCCCAAACCCGTGGTACTAAAGGGTGTGCCGTGCTAGCACGTCACATGAAAAAAGTTTACCAAACACACTGTAATTTATAGGGGGACGGATACCCGACCAATTCTTACAATCTAAAAAAGAACTTGTCCGTATGTAATTATGTGGGGTCCAGTGCTGTTCTTTGTCGCTGGTCTCTGACTTTTGCTTCTATTGAGGCTATTATCCATCTCGTGGGAGTTATCGAGCGTGCAATCAATTTGCCTATGGAGAATAAGATGTTCATTTCTAGACTTTGTAACCTCCTGTGTTAAGATCTTGAAACTGATCTCAACGAGGGTGCTCTCAGCCTGCGAACGTGGGAGTTATCGAGCACAGTGCTTTGGTCGTTTAGAAAAATACCCCCAAACTAATACGCGTCGCGTGACTTCTTCCACTGGTACTCCTCCCAATACGTACCGTTAATAAAAACAAAATATCGCCAATCGAAGCAGGTGGCGTGTAAGCACATGGTCGTACATGTTACGGTGCGCACAGAAAACTTCGGAGACGTGGAGAATAGTCGACGAGAGGTGATTAAACTTCGCTATTTTTATCTCAACCTTAGCCATTTATATTTCCGATGCTTTCCCTTCTATACCAGTAAATCTTTCCTACTATACCTCCCTTATCATTTTGCAAATGTTCCTACACAAGAAAATCCTTAAGGATCCTCCTCCACCTATAAAAAATCTGTATACAGACTCTTTGGGTAATCACTCTACTCATGCAAATTCCAGTGGTTCTCTGTTTTCAGCCTGTGAAGCTCCTGCTTCATATGTATTTATTGGAGTGGCTTCCATTCTTGCACTCTTCTTAGTTTCTGTCATTTTTCTTGCATGCTCATATTGGAAAAGAATGACTGCTTTTCCCATTGTAAGATACAGAAATGGAACTTATCGATCCGAATCTCATGGTTGCAGTACAAAGGATGAGAACGTATGGTGTGATAAAGAGGAAGAGGGCAAAGTCATGGTGATCATGGCAGGCCATGAAAAGCCCACATTTATGGCCCAAGCCACGCCCCTCCATTCCCAAGACCCAAAAGTTCTGGATTTGAATTTCGTTGAAAATAACTCACTTTCTTCTCCATCTGAAATCTGAAGATGGCTTAGTATAGAAACAATATTTCTGCTTCTGCTTGGTTCATGTAAATGCTTTCCTCGAAACAATGTTTTAAAAGTAAAACATAAGTTTTGTTGTGAGTATGTTTTGAAACTTTAAATTACTTTGATTGTATGTTCAATGTTTTTTATTTTCATTTGAATGGAAATTTATGGGAATCTTAATTTATACCATCGAAGGCTATAGTAGATTAGTTAAAACTATTCTAATACAAATTAAGATAAATATAAAAAATAAAGGGAAAAACTCAGAAAGGAAAGAATGCATCTTGCACAATGATAAATTCGCAATGTCATTATCAAGTTATCCAAACCTTCTAACCAATTGTGAATGAGTCAGTCTTCATACAGTTATCTAACAAGAGTGATGTGATCTTCTGAGAGAAGATACAAAGAAGTATTATTTTTTGCACAGCTACACATGGGTCAACATTCCAAGTTTGTTGATGAATATTTCCACCCAAAGCACCATGCAGACGCAAAAGTAATGAAGAACTATGATGCCTGTAGTCTCCCCTTGATTTTTCTTGCCAAATTTCATGTTTTCTCTGAAGTTGGTTATGTTTGCTCATTAAAACTTGAGTTTAACTTACTTGGGTGATACCGTCAATTGTAACTAAGTGATTTTCTTCAAACCATTGCGGTGAGTCGTATAGTCATTGGGAAATCTCTAGAGTGCCATGACATATTAATTAACTACCATTGTGATTTTGAAACTTTAGTAATCAATGACTTTGACCAGATATCCAAAAGTATTGGAATGTTGATCATTTCTTTTTCCATTTTATCTTTTAGCCTTCCCTTCACCTCTAGAAGTTTCTTATCATATCCATGTTAGTGTGAGAATTCATTTTAAATTTTTTCTTCCATTATCTCTTACCTTATATTTAGCCTTCCCTTCACCTCTCATAAGTATAGAAATTTTTTATCATGTCTATGTTAGTGTTAGTGTGAGAACTCATTTTACATGTCTTCTCCCATTATCTCTTACCTTATCTTTTAGCCTTACCTTCACTTCTCGTAAGAAGTTTATTTACCTTCACTTCTCGTAAGAAGTTTCTTTATCATGTCTATGTTAGTGTGAGAACTTATTTTACATTCCTTCTCCCATTATCTCTTATCCTATCGTTTAGCCTTCCATTCACCTTTCATAACTCTAGAAGTTTCTTATCATGCCTATGTTAGTGTGAGAAAAGTTTCTTATCATGTCTATATTAGTGTGAAAACACATGTTATATTTCTTTCATAAAGAAGGATTCCACATCTAACGATTTATGCTTTAACCATTCCCAATAGAGCTCTTCTCACCATGCCTTTTCTAGGTTCAATTAATTATTTGCATCAAAAATTTCAAAAATCACTAGTTTACATTATCTTCAAATTCTTAATAAATTAATTCTTATAAGTAACAGAAAAGTAAAAAATTGATTAAAAATATTGATTTTCAAGTCTTTCTTAGATCAAAAAGTGAGACATGGTAATAGCCTATTCCATAATAGTGTGTCTCACTTTTTGATCTAAATAAGAATTTGAAATCAGTAATTTTAGTTGAATTTTTACTTTTGTCACTTATAAGAAGTAATCTATTAGGGATTTGAAGGAGATGTAAACTAGTGATTTTTGAAATTTTATCATTTACCTCATTTTAAGTATTTTTAATAGTTTATATTTTTTATACTTATACTATTTTTTATAGTATTTTTAAAGAGTGGCATTTATTTCATAGCATATATTTTTTATTAGAAATAAAATAAATTCACAATTTCTTAAAAATAGATAATTAACACTAATATCTAGTACATGCATTTTTTAATAATTCTTTTACATATTTTATTTATGATTAAATTATTTATTTACATTAATTATAAATTAAAGTAATTTTATTTCATAAAGCATACTTCTTTATATTTCTTTATTAAAACATGGACATCACTACAAAGTGCAAACTTTTTTTTAACTTTCTTTTTTCCATGTATATTTCAATAGAGACATTTCTATCCACTAAAAATAGAAAAATATTATCCTAATTAAATAAAATATATCATAGATATACTTTTCAAAAATATTACTCAAAGGCATATAATCCTAAAAAAAATCATGTCATGGTCACACAATTTGATGGTCTCGGTCTAGCATCAAAACATAAATTTATTTTTTTAAAATTATGACTAGGAGGAGAATGAAATCAAAAGGATGTTTGAATGCAAATAGATTTTGATGCAGGAGCATCCCTGGTTGTAAATAAATCTTGTATCAACCAAAAAAATTTCTTTTCTTTTGATTTATTTTGTGGTTGTCTTAGAAGTTTCTTTCACATTTTACCACATTGTCATTTCTCAACTTGCTGAGAAAATATATTAGTTGTAAATGAGGTCATATGCGACATATCCAAATTTCTAGAGATTTGCATTCATTTGTCAAAATTTATCACTCTCAAAATTTCACTATCAATCCTTAAACAGAGCATTCAAGGCCGACCTAGCTCAAATTGGTTAAGTAGACCTTTTTCAGAATGTGCAAATCTTAATGAAACATCATTCAAGAATTTTAGGTCTAAGGGAAATTTCTTGGAGATCCACAATTCATTTCATTTACCAATGGGTTATCTTTTCATATTTGAGGTCAACCTACACGTTTGATCTTGCATTGGGTTTGTAAACCCTCAAGGCCAACAAAAATCATAATTGGGGCTCAAAATTCATGTTTAAGATCATTTTTATTCCTTTAGAAGGTAGCCAATAGTTAGGAAGTTTGTATATAGAAAATATTTCAAGTTGTCATGGTCAGACTATAATAAGGCCTAGTGTCAATTGTAATATTTGAATGCCCTTGCGACAAGCCTATTGTAATGTCACCATGTTAGCCATACACTCTTCTATGTCTGATAGCCTATTTTTTGAAGCGCGTAGGCTAGTCAGAAGTGGAAATTCAAGTTTCCTATTTTGTAGGAGGTTTCCAGGATGAGCTTTTGATGGTTTACATGTGAGAGTTTTTTATGCATGTCTGGTGGAGCTTTTTGAGTTTTTGGAGAGCTTTGGGATGCGGTAACATGCATGACAAGAAAATGGCATGCATTTCTGGTAGATACTTGAAGTGTGAGAAAGGTTTATGGATTCCTTTTGCATTTTTAGAGAGCTTCGCAGTGGTGTGGCATGCAACTGAAACATGTGACTTTTCCAGACTTATTATTATTAGCAAGTTGTGACGGCTACTCAGAATATGGTTAAAATGAATTTGGTTACACATATTATTTTTAGCAGTATGCTATTTACAGTAAGTGTTATTTAAATAGTAGGGTTTTAGCAAGCCAGTTCAAAGGCTATTTCTAGCAGGCCAATTTGAGTAGTTGGTCTCCCACACTCTTGGAGCTATTTTGGTAAATTTAGCATTTTGGTGAAATATTTGGCTAAGGAATGGAGGATGCCTATTTTGGTGAGAAAATATTTCCTTTGCAAAAGTGGACGAAATCATAAGAGGAAATATTTAAGTTACAAATAATGTTTTTATAAGTGAAATATTGCTAAGGGGAAAATATTTAAGTGATTATAATGTTTATTTTCATTTATATCTTGGTGGACGCCTAGAGGGAGAGATAAGTGTTTTTTATTAAAATATTTCACTTGTTATTTGGGACGCCTAAGTTATGTTTTATTGGCATTTTTAATAAAGTCATATTTCTCTTATGTGGGATGATTTGGAGGAAGCTAATGAAACTCAAATGAAAATTGAGAATGGTGAATTTGGATTTCAGTTTGGAAGCCCTAACTAGAGGGAAAGACATTTTGAATTTGTGGAGGAGTTGTAAATAAGAGTGTTGGGATTCATTGTTGGTATACATGAAGAAAATATAACGAAGTGCTACTGAAATGAAGACTCACTTGCTTTGAAGAATGCATACCTCCTAGCAATCTTGGTTTCTTGCTTGAGAGATAGCAACTAGCTAAGATAAAGGGTTGTTCTTTACACTAAAGAATAGATTGAGCTTATTGTGATGAAGATGTTTGAAGTTTCCTGAAATTTAATGGTTTTGTCAGTTTATAGGTTACTGGTTATTGTAGTGTTGAAAGAGATTTTCAATCATAAATCTTGGTGTGATTTTTATTTGCTTCTGGATAGTTGCTCCTTTTTTTTCTATGGCTTAGGCATCTATTTTTTCTAGGTTTCATAATTTTTAGTGGATTCTATGATTTTATCTTGTTGGTCACCCCTCCTGGGAGGTCGTACCATGCCTGGGAGTGTCTTGGGATTCATGCGTAAATTATTGGCAGGTGTTGGATGTAGTTTATTCATCTAGACTTGGTCACCTTCTCCTTAGGTTTCATTTGTAGCTTGTTTCATGTCAATCAGAAGAGTTTTGGAGGAGTTAGGAGCATTTAGGTGTGTTTCAATCTTGTTGGTTTGCATTTTCTGAGTGCTATTTTTCTATATCATATTATAGAAGTTCTAATTTTGGGTTGGTTTTTCATAATTGGTAGGCTTGTGAAGTTTGGAGAAACATATAATACCATTTGCAGAGGATTGGATAGCTTATTCACTTGTAATTTGCAGATTACTTTCATTGTAAGGTTGAAATTTGTACTACTAATTTAATCATTTAATATTTTTTCATTTTATATTTAATTCCCACTATTAGTGGAAGGGAAAGGCCTTGCTGTCCATTTACTTTTAGCTTCTCATTTTGTACTGCCCACTGAACAAGCGGAAGGGGTCGGCAAGCCACCCAACTCTTACTTCTATACTTGCATTACTCATCATGTTGATCGACTGAGTCGTCAAACTACTCCCATTGAATAAGAGATCGAGTTGTATATGTTGGACATAGGATGCCATTTAATTTCAATCCTAAACATTATTTATTTCATGTATCTTGTAAGTCCTTAGTAAGTGTTCCCCAACACTAGGATTAGAAAGAGATTAATATTGAATGAAATAATCATGTTAATTGACATTTGTAATTAATTCTAAATGTTAGGAGCATGTGAGGGTGTCCAATATGAGTTCCTAAATAATAGGGGCACATGAGGTGCCCTAATGGAAGGTGGAACCCACCTTGAATTAAGTTAACTATTTGGAGTAAAAGATAACACTTCTATAATGCATTTAAAGATCCTAGAAGTTTGAGATTGATGTTTACATGCATGAAGTTCAAATCAATTCAGTTCAGTTCAGTTCAATTCAGTTCAGTATCAGTTCAGTTCAATTTAGTTTAGTTATATGGTTCAGTTATCTTTAGTTAGTTTTAGTTGAATGCTAGTTGACTTCAGTTAACTTGGAATGCATGACTAATGACTTGAGTTGCATAACAAATAATAGGTGACTACTTTTAGTTAACAGCCTGGGATGAACATTTTTGTAGAAATGGTGGAGAGATATGTTTCAGTTAATAGAGAATGACTTGGACCCACCTCAGGTGCCCAAGTTGGCTTCTTGGAGTTAACACTTTTGCATGCTAAGATATTTCAGAAGCCTAAGTTAAGTGGGCCCATTCTTGGGCGCCAACTTTGATGATAAGCTTTGAAGATATCTATGGAATAAAGGTTGAGTTATGACTTCAGTTTGGGATGCCCAAATGGATGAAGCACATGTTTTGACATTGTTATTCATGGTATAACTCTACTTGCAAAAGATAGGTGTACCTTTTGTGAGATAGGGATTGAGCTTTGTAATTGTAACTCTTTGGAGTTTACAAAGTTGATCATTGCCTATTTATCTCAAGCAAGTTGAAGATAGTTTGTATCATTTTTTATTGCAGGTTGTGAAGAAGATTTGTTGAAGGAAGAAGAAGAATCTCAAGCAAGGATTGGAATTATTGTAATCTTATTCTGAGATTAAATAATACATTGATTCTTGGTGGAGTTTTTTCCCGAAAGGGTTTCTCCACAGTATATGTTGTGTATCTTCTAATATCATGTCTAATTCTTCTACAACCTTCTATCTTCATTCTACAAATGGTAAAATGAATTAATCAAATTAATCACCCACAAAGAATCTGTAACAAAGAATACATATTTAAATCAACAATCATAAATTTTTACAAAGTATTAAGCTACATAAACAGGCCTCAATTTCTAATAGCATAAGCTTGGTATTTTTCGCATTTCAATTTATTTGGTAATGATCCTCGACGCCATATGCTATCACCTCACCCATCATTTGGATCTTGGTGAACATTCTTGGTGTAGGGTTACTTTTTCAACTGGTTTTGGTTTTTCTAACACTGACGCATGAAGTTGTTGATGTGAAAAATTGAAAAAAAATGTTCGGGGATATTTCAATGGTATCAAAGCCAAGATCCTTCCATCCTGTGAAAAAATAGAGCTCAGTTATCTAATGAGTGATGTAGAGAAATAAAATTCTACATTAGAGGTCAGAACTCAATTTTAGTTTTTAGAAGTTTTGAAGATGTTACAATTTCTAAAGTTTAGAAACCATGAGAAGTTGAATTTGATTATGGCTACTGAAGAAGAAAGAAGATTGGCAAGGTCACTTTCCATTGCCGGTACAAGGATCAATGAAGAATGTTATAAAAGAGGTGAAGTGGGTTTATTATCAGAGTTGGAACAATGTTTGAGCCAAGTCCAACAATCACCTACTAAATTCTTGAAGAAGGCATTATCTCCTACAATAACCTCTTTGATTCATCCCTATTGGATAGGGCATCCAGATGAAGAAATAAGTTTGTTGGTTACTTCATGCTTTAGTGAAGTTATGAGGATTCTAGCACCTTTGATGCTTTATGATGATGAAATTATGAAGAAGACTCTTCATATGATTGTAGAGAGTTTCCAAGATCTTTATGAAACCATTAGTAGTCAAATTCTGAGAAGAGCTACTATTTTAAAGACATTTTCAGATCTCAAGATGAGTATCTTGCTAATAGACTTGGAAATGAAAATTTAGATTTATCACTTGTTTCACTACCTCTTCATATCCACTTGGAGTGAACAAGAGGAGAATGTTATTGCAACTATAAATAATATTCTTGTTCTCACTATTAAAGATTTTGATGAAATTCCACTAAATGTCCAATCTCTCTTATGCATATGAACATGAAGATTTAAGGTTTCTCCTATTGTTGATATGTCGATTAATGAATTATTCAATCAATGTGAGGAGAAATTGAAGCCACTTTTGAAGAAGATAGAGCGGGTGAAGGAGAATTTTGAAGAAGAAATAAAAAGAATGATGAATTCTAAAGATTATATATCAGAATATCTGATTACAACTTCAGATTTGCAAATGTCCATGCATTCCTTAGAAGAGTGCAATGTGGCAACATCAATTTCAAAATCACATGAAGAATTTGGGCATCCTTTAGAAGAATGTAATGTGGCAGCAAAATTTTTGGAATCTCATGAGGTATCCATGCCTCCTACAAAGGAGAGCAGTGAATCATCATTAGCTAAGGAGACTCATGATGAAGGTTCAAGAGTTGAACCTACAGATACAGATAATATGTCTACAGTTGAAGATATCCTACTAGCCAATGAATTTCTTCTACATATCCGCAATTTAGGAGGATTTTGGTTGGAACAACAAGAAAAGACTAAGAAGGTAGAAGTGGAAAATTCTTCCATCAAAAATGATGAATCATGCATTGAGGAAGACATTGAGGGAGTCATTTCTAGTAGCCACAAGTCTAAAATTTCTTTGCTTGAATCCAATCAAAACCAAAGAGCTAATGACCTTGAAAGCATAATTGATGAAATGAGAAGTAGTGTCCAATAGATGTGTGACAGTCTAAGGCGTACAACTGATATGATTTTGATTTCTTCTTTTTCCCTTGCAACACTTCATCAACTCAACTGATGTGTGAATGGTGCAATCAAAACTCATTGACTATTGAAAATAAGATTCAAGTTTTATCCAAGCTGGATGATATTCATTAGTGTGTGTAAAATCTGATCTACAGAGTATCAAGGAATCAAGATGAATGACATATACCTCTTGTTGATTTGAATTCAATTAGGTAAGTCATGGAAGATATCAAAACAATTCTTTTGCACATCATTGGTGAGAAGGATAGGGTTGCTAAGGTTGTTGATCAAGCTTTGGAATGGAATCAGCAAATGAAAGCTAAATTGCTTGAAATTGAAAAGGCCTTAAGAGAAGTTGAAGAGTAAATCATTGTTGGTCACTATTTCAAGGAATGAGAAGATAGAAAGAGAGATGAAGAAATTCAAGAAGACCTTGATGAGCTTGATCTCATACAAGATACTTTTGACTTGAATCATTGTCCTAAAAGAATGGGGAATTCAAATTTGCATCAGCATGTCTTTCAGGTTTATGATAATTTGTTATTTGAGGTTGGTGCTAATGAGTTTCATGAGAATCCGTTTTTTCAGATTTATGAGGAAATCTCATTAGGCACTAATGTTGAAGGGAGGAATTCTAGAACTTCTTCTAGCAGTGGAATGATGATACATGAGTTGCATAATGATGTCTTTACTATTGTTCCTAGTCCATCCACTCTTCAAGGGATGGAAAATCAAGAATCAAGGAGGAATGAAGTCATTATTCCTGACTAGAAACAAAGAGTTGATTGGCATTCTGATGGAGAGTTTATTCATTATCTAATGTGGATGTTTCTCAGATTCCTATTAGACATTATGCTTGCACCATCTTCTTAAAGAGTAACTAATTTCCTAATGGAGTTTGATAAAAGGTTCATTGAATCTTTCCAACAATTCTTGTCTCATGATTTTGAATTTAATTTTTTCACTGAATTCAGATTTGTTGAATAATTTTTTGGAGTTTCAAGAAGTAATGATTCAAATAGAATGTATTTATCAAAGTGTTCTAGTCAAAGTAATTCTCCATCTGCGAAATGGTTCCTCTTTACTTATGATTTGGGATCCTTGTATCAACTTTCATTTGATGTTAATCATTATATGTGAAAAGAATGTATGTTGGAATGATAAGCCTCAAATTTTCAATTCTATGGGTTTTGTTACCTTCTTTATCAGCCATTTGATGATTATTTATGATCATCAATTGGAGGTTCAGAGAGGAAGTTGAAGCAAAGAATGGTTCTTTGTTGTAATGGAGCTTTTAGAGTGGGTGTTTCTAGCTTTTTTTTTAAGCAGATTGGTCAAAGAGAATGTGGCTTTTCAGTATTGCAGCAACTATTCATTTCCTTGCTTGTTGAATTCTCTTAAATCTAATGTTGAGTCATTCATTTTTCACTTGGTGGGCAGCTAGTACACTCATATTTTCACTACATAATCTCTTTCCAAAGATGATTTTTGGCCTCAAATGAGAGAAATGGTGGTTCAAACAAAGTAGAATTACCTCTTGGATAGAGATCGTGCTCATTCTAGTGGCTATCTTTGTACATTTTCTTGTACAAATGTTTGGGGCAGTGAACCATTGCTCGGTTGGGTTTGGCATTTTGAGACTCCTGAAGAGAAATTTGTGAAAATTGTTGGGAGTCTTCTTGGATATATTAGTATTGTTTGGAAGAGGCATTGTACATCTTTGAGGAGTTTTGAGGATGCAACTGCCATGACTTTAAAAGGAGCTATTTTTTCCTTTGTAAATAGTTGTGATGGAGACACTCTTGTTGTTGTGACTCTATTTGATGCTTTGAGGAGTTATGTTGATGAGAATATTTTTGAGTTGATTAGATTACTCTTCTTTGTTCTCAGAATGGTGATAGTCATTGACAATGTAGATGTTAATTCCTCATAGTTTATTGGGGCATGAGATGTTGTTAGATTTTGATTCCAATCTTTCCATGTTTCTTAGTTTGAATTTTAGGCATGTTAACTCTTTGAGGTTGTAGGGAAGGTTAGTGTAATTTTGGTATAATGGCTTCATTTGTATGATCAGAGTGGAGCAACATCAGCATGGTGGGTATTTTCAAAGATGGACATGGGACTCTGGGATCCTATATGTTTTGGTGGGATCAATTTGGAGTGTAGTGGCATTACTTGAGGACAAACAATTTTGGGAAGGGCGGACTGTAATGTCCCCATTTTAGCCATATGCTCTTCTATGTTTGATAGCCTATTTCCAAAAGCTCATAGGCTAGTCAAAGGTGGAAATTACCTGGTTTCCTATTTTGTAGGAGGATTTTGATGAGCTTTAGATGGTTTGCATGTGAGAGTTTTTGATGCATGTCTAGTGGAGCTTTTTGGGTTTTTGGAGAGCTCAAGATGAGATAACATGCATTTCTGGAAGATACTTTGCATGTGAGTAAGGTTTTTGGATTCCTTATGGGTTTTTAGAGAGCTTTGTAGTGGTGTGACATGCAACTGAAATAGGTAACTTTTCTAGACTTACTATTTTAAATAAGTTGTGATGGCTGCTCAAAATATGGTTAAAATGCATTTAGATACACTTACTATTTTTAGTAGTATGCTATTTATAGTAAGTGCTATTTTTAATAGTGTTATTTTTAGCAAGGTTTCAGTAGGCCAGTTTGAGCAATTGGTCTCTCGCACTCTTGGAGCTATTTTGGTAAATTCAACATTTTGATGAAATATTTGGCTAAGGCATGGAGGATGCCTAGTTTGGTGAGAAAATATTTTTAAGTGAAAATATTTCCTTTGCAAAAGTGAAGGAATTCATAAGAGGAATATTTAAGTTGCAAATAATGTTTTTATAAGTGAAATATTGCTAAGGGGAAAATATTTAAGTGATTATAATGTTTATTTTCACTTATATCTTGGTGGACGTCTAGTGGGAGAGATAAGTTGTTTTTTATTAAAATATTTCACTTATTATTTGGGACGCCTAACTTACGTTTTATTGGAATTTTTAATAAAGTTGTATTTATCTCATGTGGGACAATTTGGAGGTGGATAATGAAACTCAAATGAAAATTGAGAATGGTGAATTTGGATTTCAGTTTGGGTGCCCTAACTAGAGGGAAAGACATTTTGAATTTGTGGAGAAGTTATAATTAAGAGTGTTGGGCTTCATTTTTGGTATACACGAAGAAAATATAATGAAGTGTTGCTAAAATGGAGACTCACTTGCTTTGAGGAATGCATACCTCCTAGCAATCTTGGTTTCTTGCTTGAGAGATAGCAACTAGCTAAGATAAAGGGTTATTCTTTACACTGAAGAATAGATGGAGCTTATTGTGATGAAGATGTTTGAAATTTTTTAAAGTTTTGATTTTTTTGTTAGTTTATAGGTTGTTGGTTATTGTAGTGTTGAAAGATATTTTCAATCATAAGTCTTGGTGTGATTTTTATTTTCTTATGGGTAGTTGCTCATTTTTTTATATGGCCTAGGCATCCCTTTTTGCTAGGTTTCATAATTTTGAGTAGAGTCTATGATTTTATCTTGCTAGTTGCCCCTCTTGGGAGGCCATACCATGCCTAAGAGTGTCTTGGGTTTTGTGCATAAATTATTGGAGGGGTGTTGGATGTAATTTATTCATCTAGACTTGGTCACCTTCTCCATAGGTTTCATTTGCAACTTTTTTCATGTTAATTAGAAGATTTTTGGAGGAGTTAGGAGCATTTAGGTGTGTTTCAATCTTGTTGGTTTGCATTTTCTAAGTGTTGGTTTTCTATATCAGATTGTAGAAGTTTTGGTTTGGGGTTGGTTTTTCATAATTGGGAGGCTTGTGAAGTTTGGAGAAACATATAATATCATTTGCAGAGAATTGGACAACTTGCTCACTTGTAATTTGTAGATTACTTTCATTATAAGGCTAAAATCAGTAGTACTAATTTAGTCATTTAATATTTCTACACTTTATATTGTAATTCCCACTATTAGTAGAAGGGACAGGTCTCGTCATCCATTTACTTTTAGCTTTTCATTTATGTACTACCTATTGAACATGCGAAAGGGGTTAGCAAGCTGCCCAACTCTTACTTTATGTACTTGTATTACTCATCATGTTGATCAGCTGAGTTGTCAAACTACTCCCATTGAATAAGTGGTTAAGTTGCATAAGCTTTGTATTTCCAACATTTCAATTTATTTGCTAACAATCCCTAGTGCCATATGTTATCACCTCACCCATCATTGGGATCTTGGTGAAAATTCTTGGTGTAGGGTTACTTTCTCAGCTGGTTTTGGTTTTTCTAACACTGACAAGTGAAGTTGTTAATGTGAAAAATTGAAAAAAAATGTTGGGAGATATTTCACCTATGAACCCTAGTTATTACACATGTGAGGCATATGATGCATGTAAGGCTGCAAGTTATTGAATCAATGATAATTCATGTTCACTAAGCATTTCTTATGTTATTTCCATTGTATTGAACTCTAAGCTAGACATGGTAGGATAGCCCTTTTTTGGATCCTCCATCTATGACTGCACCAAGTGTTATCAAAGCAAGTTTGTGAGTCCTGAGAAGTTATCCCTTGTGGTAAATAAATCACCAACCCAAGGTATACTGCATGTGTTTTCAACCATTCACCAATTGTGAGGTAGTTGAATCCCTTGTATTCATATCATCAAATTGAGGCAATTACATTGGATCCAAAGAGAGAGATGCCACTAAGGAGAGCAATGAGAGTTTGATTGGATGTTGTAGAAGAAGATAGGAGAGGTCTAAACCCTAGACATACGGATGAAAGTGATGATGATAAATTATATGATGATACAGAACATAATGAAGAAACCCTAGAAGAAGAAGAAGATTTGGATCAGGTGAAGATGTTGAAAGATATTTCTAAGATTGGTAAGAGACCTAGAATTGAAATCCAAATTTACATGGGAAATTTAAACCTTGAGGAATTGAAGTGGATCAATTATATGGAGGAATACTTTGAGTATGAAGAAATTGAAGATCTAGAAAGAGTGAGATTCGTAAAAACTAAGTTGAAAGGTCATGTTGCTATATGGTGGAAAGAAGTTCAATTCGATAGAAATAGGAGAGGAAATGATAAAATCACAAAGTGGAATAAAATGGTGACAAAGTTGATGAATCAATTTATACCTATCGATCGCCGGTATTGGCATGGTGTGATGGTTTATAGGTGGAATTGTTGTTCTCGCCACCAAGGTTCAAACCCCATTGGGGTGGTATTGTTGAATGGTTGTATTCCGGTTCATAGCTCCGGTCAAAAGCGTTTACCCCTTGAATAAAAAAAAAAATTTATACCTATCGATTATGAGCTTGAAATGTTAAAAGATTACAAAACTCGAGGAAAAAGGATAAATCTATGAAAGAGTCTACTGAAGAATTTACAAGATGATCATCAAAGTTGGACATAGTGAAGCAAGCAAAGAGAAGGTTGTGTGGTACAACAATGGATTGAGAGAAAACATCCAAGAAGAGTTGAGCCTAGTAAAGATGACATCAATTGAAGAATCATACCAATTTGTGTTGAAGGTAGAGGAGAAGCTAAACAAGAATTTTGAAAAAGGGAAAAGAAGTGCAAGAGGAAGATTACAAATAAGCAGATCACAATCCAGAGAAAGAAGACCATATGCAGATCAAAATAAGGATGGAAAACCCTACTGCATTGAAGAGAAGGATAATAATTCATACTGTAGAGGAAGGGATGACATAAATTTCTATCACAGTGATAGAGGAGATCATAATTCATACCGTAGTGATGGATATAGGAGAGATGAAGGAAATTTTGAGAAGAGACCATTCAAAGGAAGCTATTTCAAGTTTGGAGGTGAAGGGCTTAGAGCATTTGAATTCCATAAGGGAAGCACTAGTAAGAGAACTGAGAATACTAGAAGAACAACTTATATGGATGAAGAACCTTTTGGATCCCCTAATTCAATTGGAAAACCAAAGAAAGGTAATTAATTAGTAATGAGAAGAGCTTTGATGCATGAAGAAGTGACTAAAGAACCACTACAAAGAAATAATTTGTTTACGACAAGATATAAGTCCAAAGGATAGGAATGTAAAGTCATCATTGATAGTGGTATTATAGATAATTTAATTTCAGAATAGATGGTAACCAAATTGAATTTGAAGATATTAAAACATCCAAAGCCCTATAAGATAGCATGGATTTAGGATGAGCATAAGATCTTGGTATGAGAGTGGTGTTTGGTGAAATTTCATATAGGATCAAATAATGATGAAGTGTTGTGTGATATTATGTCCACGGATTCATGTCATTTACTATTAGGAAGACAATGACAATATGATAGTAAATAGATTCATGATGGAAGGAAGAATACTTATACTGTAACATTAAATGGCAAGAGAACTATATTGATACCTTTGGGAGAAGAGGACTAGAAGGAAGTTTGTAGTACTACCAGTCTATGTTTGGTAGATGGAAGGAAGTTTTTGGAAGGATTGGGTCATGAGAAAAAAAAAAGTGCATTGATTCCAAAGAAGTGCATTGATCAAGAATCAAAAAATTCTTCCACAAATGAGAAAATCCACCGCATACCCAAGTAGCAAAACTATTGATAGAGTATGAATATATCATATCAAAGAATGTACCAGATGGATTGTCACTATTATGATGCATTAGTCATCATATAGATCTACTACCAGGAGAAACTTTTCCTAACAAAGAGGCACATTGGATGACACCTACAAAAAATTTGGAGCTAAACTGACATATACAAGAGTTGTTGAAGAAAGGATTGATCAGAGAAATCCTAAGCCCATGTGTGGTACCTACTATAATAGCACCAAAGAAATATAGAGAATGTAGGATGTATATAGACTCAAGAAAAATCAATAGGATCATTGTCAAGTATAGATTCCCATTTCCAAGGATGGATGACATTATAGATTGTTTGAGTGGAGCACAATATTTCACAAGGATTGACCTAAAGAGTGGATATCATAAAATCAAAATCAGAGAAGGAGATGAATGGAAGATTGTAATTAAGAAAAATTATGAAGTATTGTACTTGTGGTTAGGAATGCATTTTGGATTGACCAATGCACCTAGCACTTTCATTAGGTTGATTAATGAATTATTGCAACAATTCTTGGGTAAGTTTGTCATTGTTTACTTGGATGATATTCTCAATTTCAGTTATACTAGAGAAGAGCATTTTTGGCACATCAGACAAGTATTGCAGAGGTTGAGGGAGAAGAAGTTGTTGATAAACATCAAGAAGTGTAGCCTTATGAAGACAGAGTTGATATACATTGGTTTTTTCATTTCTATTGAAGAATTTTAGATGGACCCTAAGAAGGTTAGAGAAATTTTGGAGTGGCCTACACCGTTGAGCGTTGGAGAGGTAAGATCATTCCATGGATTGGAAATTTTCTACCATAAAATCATAAGGATCTTTAGTAGTGTTTGCACACCTATGATAGAAACTATGAGAAGAGATAGGAAATATTTTTAAGTGGACATTTGGAGCACAAAGAAGTTTTGAATTACTTAAGAAAAAGGTGATAGAGCAACTAGTGTTGGCATTTTCAGATTTTGATAAAGTATTTCAAGTTGATTGTGATGCCAATATAAACACAATAGGCACATTGTTGACTCAAGAAGAAAGATCCATAGCTAGTTTCCATGAGAAGTTGAACAATTCCAAAAGGAGATATTCAATTTATGATAAGGAATTCTATGACATGATTCAAGCCTTGAATAAGTGGAGACATTATTTATTGCCTAAGGATTTTTTGTTGTATACTGATCATCAAGCCTCGCTATATTTGAATAGCCAAGATAAGATTAATTGGAGAAATATGAGATGCGTTGAGTTCTTTTAGAGTTATACATTTGTGTTGAAGAATAGGAGTGGTAAGTCAAATAAAGTTGCAGATGCATTGAGTGGAAGAAGGAATTTGTTGAAAAAGATAAAGGTAGAAGTACTAGGTTTTGAGGAATTGAAACATATGTATGAGTATGATCCAAATTTTGTTGATGTTTTCCATGCATGTAAGGAACTAGTAGTGGAAAGTAAGATTCAAAGGTTGGACTATTTCATTTAGGATGCTATGTTGTTCAAAGGAAATCAGTTGTGTATTCCAAGGAGTTTGATGAGGGAGAATTTGATTAAGGAGAAGCATAGTGGAGGAATAGGACATTTTGGAGTGGATAAGATAGTATCTTTGGTGATTGAACACTATTTTTGGCCATAGATATATAAGGATGTCAGGAAGTATGTTCAGAGTTGCAGAATTTATCAAGTAGCAAAAGGGAGTAGTTAGAATATTGGATTGTACAAAACTTTTGCAATATTGGAGAGACCTTGGGAAGATATAAGCATGGATTTTATATTGGGATTACCAAGGACACACAAAAGGTATGATTCTATAATGGTAGCAATGGATATATTTTCTAAGATGGCACATTTTATTCCTTGCAAAAAGACTAATGATGTTGTGCATGTTGTTGACTTATTTTTCAAGGAGATTGTGAGATTGTATGGATAACCTAAGAGTATAGTTTTAGACAGGGACACCAAGTTCATTGGATACTTTTGGAGGAAATTATGGAAGAAGATGAAGATAGAATTGAAGTTTAGTTCAACATATCACCCACAAACCGATGGACAAATAGAGGTAGTAAACAAAAGTTTGGGTAAATTATTAAGATGTTTGGTTGGAGACAAAGCAAGAAATTGGGACATAGTTCTATTGCAAGAAATGTTTTCATACAATTTAATTTAGTAAACCAGAGCATAGGGAAGACACCATTTGTAAGACCCTATCCCTTGTGTCCTTGATGATCCTATTAGTTGTTGATGGTTTATATACTATATTCTATGTTCTTTTATGTTGGATAGTAAATATGAGTGATGGTTCTTGAGCTACACCATGAAGATGTTCATATTCTTGATTAATCATATCTAACAGTTGTTGTGAATTCTTGTGGTAGTCAAATGAGTTCCATTCTTTGTCTACATAAATATGTAATGATCAAGAAGCTTAGTTATTGGTAATATTATTACATGTATATTAAGTGGATTACATTATGTTAGGTGATTGCATATCATAGATGTGAGTGGGTGTGATTATGAAGACAATTATTGATATTCAATATTACTTTTAGTGGTATGCATTATAATTTAAGTATTATACTGACATCTCTGGTGATATTTTGATAATAGATGGTATTCACTCAATTGTTCCTTGACTCTATAATAGGTATCATATGAGTAAGGAGTGTTACTGTGTAGATGATCAATGGATCTAATTTTCTAGTTGATTATTATTCTTGGAATATTTCATTCATAAGTCATTTGTTTTAATTATTATTAATCATGATTAATACTAACACCCTTTCTTGCTTGAGTAAACAAGTTAAAAAATTGGTCAATATTGATAAGGGGGTCACATATAGCTACTTTCTTTATTGTATCCTTGTGAAATATTAGACTTGTCATGGGAATGTGATTTAACCTTGCTTTGTGTGGTATGGGTTGTGTGTATGTGAGAGTTGTTTTATTAGTCCCTTGATTCACTTTATTAATATGGTCAGTTATTTTATGTTTTATGAAGTCCTTATGTGGTCTTAATTGTTTAAACATTTTCCTAGGTGATAGGTTTATGGGGTAGGGGTATTTTTATTCCATAAAACCCCTTTAATAAAGTCTAAAACCCACTCTGATTACTCACTTATGAAAAGTGACGAAAATTGGAGTTGAAAGGATGGTTGGGAAGTTGAAAAGTAGGTTGTATTTTCCCCTTCCATTTATTCTTTCTATTTGTGTGGAGGAGGGGATTTTCTCTCTCTTTTTTTTTGGATTGAACTCTTGAGTTCATGTATGGTTTTCATTCTTCATTTTTGAGTTATTTCCATGGTTGTGAAGAGGAAGGAGCAATGAAAGAGATTTTTTGGAGAGATTTTTCCACAAGTTGGATAGAAAGATTTCTTGGTGAGGTCTAACCTTTTAGTTATTTATCTTGTTGATTTGTAATGAGTTTGTTGTGTTGATCTTGCTTATAAAAAATCTATGTGAAATTTTATGTTTAATCTCTTGTGTGGCTGCTAGTAGTGTTTTGGGTTTTTCATTGGTTGAGTATTCCATCTTGTTTAGTTTAATTTCATTATACCCTTTTTGTGTGTTAAAATAAAAAAATATGAATGCAAGATGTTGTGATGTACAAAGTATATAAAGTGTAAACTTGTCTAGGAACCCTTGTGATTAGTGGATTTAATGTGTCAAGTTTAGTAATGTGGATGTTATATGTTACAATTTGGTTGCGGATCCTATGTGGAAAGTATTTTGTGGAAGTGCTATGTCACCCTAGCTCAAGAGTGGATTGAATCTCAATCCTATGGTTTGGTAGAGAGCCCATTGGCCAATCTTATTTTTCTCTTCCTTGTGGATATTTGTATTTCAGGTACATGTGCTAAAAGAGAAATATTACCTTAGGACTTTCAACCTATGGATATCAAGAGAGAATCATATTGGTCTTGTGAGGGTTTGCAAAGTTATTAAGAACCTATGAATATTTTGTCATTTACAGTTCAATTATGGTTGAAGGTGTTAAACTATATTTGTTAAAATGGAATAAGGAGGATAAAGGTTAGTTGATTTTATCTTGTAGGATTTTAAAATTCAAAGGATAATATTAACTTAGAAAAATCCAATTTTTTATGGGATATTTTGTGTATAGGAAGTTGTTATGTAAATGTTTAATACATACATTTTCTAGCTATATTTAATTTTATTTGATTAAATTCTCTAATGTATATTCTATGGTATTTATTCTATATAAATAATCAATAATATGTTTAGAAAACAATATCAAAGACTCATCTTATCCCACTTAATTAATCAATTGTTGAGATTACAATGTTGTTGCCCTTATGCCAAACAATAATCTATTTAAAAGTAGTTTCGCATATAATTTAATCATAAGAACTGTTAAACATACCATTGAAATATATAATTTGATGGAGTTTTCAATTATTATTCTTAGAAAAAATATCCAAAAATTGCATTAACCCAGATCACCAACTATGATTTATTAAGAAAACATTGACATCCTTATTCACAATAAAAATCTGTCATAAAACAGTCTTACAAATGTATTCACCTAGAATGAAAGACAAATAGATAGATGATAAAATTTAAATGGTTTCTAGAAATCCAATATTTGTATAACATATTAGAAAATCAAAGAAACATAGTAAACCTAATAAAACTTATGATTAAAACATTACCATCTCCTACTTTAAAACTTGAACAACAAATTGAGTGAGACCAAGTTAGGTAGTCCTAATACTTATATAGATATTCTTGAAGATTATGTTACTATGGAGATTTAATGCTAACCTTATCAATAATATGTTTCATGTTTATGTGTTGCTTAGATGAATATAAATGATGTCAATTGGTGTAAAATTCGAATAGTAATGTTTGATTTTAAAAAGGAAAAAAAATATTTTTTTGGAGCATACAAGACTTCATCATTATTTTTATTAATTCATAACATATTAGACAAGTTTTAAATTTAGTAGTTTATCTTTAATTATTCTATTTTATTACTTGCATCTCTTATTTAGTTACTTTGTAGCATTTTATTAGCTAAATCTTGTGGATGGCATTACACCATTTGAGATTGTGATAGGGATACATCCCAAAGGAGTTGAGGAGCTTAGAGACATTAGTATGTAAACTAAGAGGAGTGAAAAATTAGAATAATTTGTAGGATGCATGGAAACATTGCATAGTCAAGTCTAGAAACACTTGGAGGACATGAACAATAAGTACAAGAGGAAGGTGGATGAGGAAAGGAGACATAAGAAATTTATTGTTGGCAGTGAATTTATGGTATATCTTAGGTAGGAAAGGTTTCAAGTAGGAACATACAATAAGTTGAAGATGAGGAAAGATTGGACCATGTAATATTCTAAGGGAAATGCATATGAAGTGGAATTATCAGAGGCACTTGGTATTTTCACCTATTTTCAATGTTGTAAGAATTTATGAGTTTCATAAAGGACAGTCAAGTGGAAACAAAAAAGAAGTAGGATTGGAGGAGAAATTACCACATAGACCACCAAAGCAAAAGCAAATTAAGCAGATCTTGGACACTAGAATTGGAAGGAGCATTAGGAACAAGTAGTATAAAGAGTAACAAGTAAAGTTGAAAGACAAACTAGTGGAGGATTCATCATGGACTTCTCAAGATGAGGTGGACCATTTTGGTTTTCTTATAGCCCCTGGAAAGTGAGGTACTCACCTTTCTTCCAACCCTGCGTGTTTGATGCAGGAGCATCCCTTGTTGTAAAGAAATCTTATTTCAACCAAAAACATTTCTTTTCTTTTAGTTTAGTCTATAGTTATCTCAGCAGTTTCTTTTGTATTTTATGAAATTTGCATTTCTTAACTTGTAGAGTAGGATATTGGTTATACATGAGGTCACCTATGACATATCCAAATTTCAAGAGATTTGCATTCATTTTTTGAAAGTTATCACTCTCAAAATTTCAATATCAATTCTCAAACAAAGCATTCAAGGCTGACCTAGCTCGGATTGGTTAAGCGGACCTTTTTTGGAATGTGCAGGGCTTAATGTAACATCATTCAAGTATTTAAGGTCCAAGGGAACTTTCTTGGAGATCTGTAATTCACTTCATTTAACAATGGGTTATCTTTTCATATTTGAGGCTGACCTACACATTTGATCTTGCATTGGGTTTGTAAACCATTGAGGCTAATGCAGATCATAATTGGAGATTGAGATTCATATTTAAGATCATTTTTAATCCCTTAGAAGGAATTCAATAGTTAAGAAGTTTACGAATAGAAAATATTTTAATTTGTCCTAGCCGAATTGTAAGAAGGCTTAATGCCAATTGTAATATCTAAATTCCCTTATGGTAGGCCTATGAGCCCTAATTATTCCACATTTGAGGTCCATATGATGAATGTAAGACTGTAAGTTATTAAATAAATGATAATTCATATATTTTTAGAATTTCTTATGTTATTTCCACTATTTTGAATTTTAAGATGCATGGTTGGATAATCCTTTTTAGACCCTCCATCTATGACTGCACTAACCTTCACTAGAAGGTTCCTTCCATAGATTATTTTTAACTTGAAACATTAAAAATTAAAAAATACATTCATCTAGAGCTACATACCTTCATTCAAAGATAATTTAATTTAAAGACCTCATGATGATATCACCTTCAAATGGAGTTCATGATGACATTAGGTCTTCAAATGGAGTTCCTTCATTCAAATGTATAGGTTCATTCAAAATGTTTTGCAATTTTTGATATCTTGGATTCAATTTTTTATTTGTCCTACAACTGGGATGCACTATAGAGAGATAACCTAATACTTAAGCATTACATCAAAAATTAATATATTGGGAAAATACCTAATATGCACTTTTAGTACTATAATATTTACTAAGTAAAGAATTCATACAAGTACACATAAATTGACATTGAATTCTAGAATTGTTTCCCACATGAATGCTTATAAGAAATAAATTTAGATCTCAAATCTGCCTAAAATTTAGCAACACAAAAGCATGTAAAATAACACTATAAGAATATAAATGAAAAAATAAAAGAAGAATCATATATAGAAGAGAAGGGACGAAAATATAAGTGGCAAAGAATATTTAAGGTAAAAACCCCACACTCCTTAATATAGAACTAATGTATTTCTCAACAACAAAAAATAGTTACAATACTCTACTATAATATTGTATTAACACATGAGTAATATCATCAATTTCCTCTTGAGGAAATCTAATAAAATAAACATACAATGGGAGTTCCATAATTCCTCCATTTTAATCCCTTAATATATAGTCTCAAGGGATCCTAAAAACCATTGAAAGGCATTACCATGGGCCCAAATATGGTCTAAAAATATCATGGTAAGAATTTTGGTAATCCATAACCCATTTGGGTTTATTATTTGTTATTTAATTCCCTTAGAAATATTCTTTATGATGCATCATAGTAGACATCTTGAGTGAGTCAAAAAAATTAGTCCACTTTGTAACTCCCTAAAATCACATGCTTGCATGTGTGTTAAAATATATCATAAGTAACTCCCACATCTTCTAATTACATAAAGAAAAATATGCTCTAATAACTTCTTACACACATGTCATACAAAGAAATACACGTACAATAATGACCAATTCATAAGTGGTACACCTAAATTATTTAATGAGGATAACATAACTAATAAATAATAATAAATAATTATTTCAAACATTAATAAATGCAATGTGTATGATAATCCTAATCCTATAATTCTCCCACTTTTCATATAACATACAAGAGAAAAAGAAAGATACATCAAATATGTGGACTATCCACTCAAGGTTTTTTGTAAAAGTTTCTACAATAATCAACCTTATAGAATACAAATCTAGAGCATATTTGAGAGCTACACTCATTAACCATACTTTGGAGCCACTCTCTCAATCCAACCATAGATTGTTATTAAAACACATACCTACAATACCAATCACCTCCAAAACAATATTGAGTATGCACCACATACTCTAGTATAGTCAAAATAAACACAATATTGAGTTTATTGGGTGTCACTCACCTTCCATCCACCTAGATCCTTCTCTATCCAATCCCACATTGGACTGGGGAGAAAGGTGAAGAATGTTCAAGAAAGCAAGAATTATCAAGATGATGCAGTTTGTAGAATATCAAGGTTTCTATTTGAAACAGATGAATAGGGAGTGAATGCAGTTATAGACCTTAAGCAGATTACTTTGCAGTACAATCAATATTCCTAGTGTTTTTCTTAGGGACAAGCAAAAGGCTAGTTGGGGGAAGATGATGGATCCACATATTAGCTCATTTTATGTTTTTTTCATACACATTATGAGACACTTTTAGATATATTTTCCAGATAGTGCTCCTATATTATACTATCCTTTCATATCTATTATGCAGACTTGAACCTAAAATATAATGATGGGAATATGGTTATAATATACTAGTATTGTATGGTTTATATGAAGATATGTATGAAATGTTGATGGAATTATATGTTTTGATTGTGATGGTTATCCTTGTGTACATGCTTTACAAAATTAACTTGTTTGCAACTGAAGAGGAACTAAGGTACAAAACAGTTGTAGATTGAACTCGCAACAAAAGGAGATTGGAACAGTGAAATAGTGGAGTTCCATGTTAAGATGAATATGATGATTTTTTATTAAAGGCACTTGATGAAGCTTGAGCATGTGATATTATAACTAGTTAATAAGTGTTGAAGAAGAGGTCTCCTTCACTAATAGGATTTTGACAAATGTTTGTATGTTTACATGCAATTCTATTTTGACAGAGTTTTAATCCTCTTAGGAATCTTTTTCCTTTTCAGTTATAGGTTGAATAAATAACTCTTAACTCTTAACTCTAATATATGGGAGTGGAGTTAATGACTTCATTTAAGTTGTTTCTTTGAATAAGATTCCCTCAAGCTTGTAAATAGTTGTTGGTTGAATCTGTAGATAAGTTGGTTGGTTCTTCATTTTTATATTATCAGTTATTTTCAGTTTCAAGACATGAAAATATTCAAAATGATTGAATACAATCTGTGAATAGATCTTTTGTAATATTCCATGTATGCAATGAATGGAGTTAATTTCATGGGACGTGTAGAATCTATTAGTTATATTTGGGTTCAGTTAAAGTGAGAACAGCCACTTGAGTAGGCCACTCAAGGTATTGTTCCTCACTTCATTTTCAATTATTCATTTATATTTAATAGTTGTTTTTCATTCATCATTACTTTATGAACTATATGCAAGTTAACTAGAATCTCATATCTTGCTTATTGTTAATGAATGCTTATGAATATGCATTCAATGGTTAACCAATAGTACTCCAAAGGTTAAATTAGCTGAGTCGATAGTTTTTATCAATTTTGAGTTGTCATAGTATCATTTTATCAACAATAGTTTAATTACAGTCTAAGTTGTAGGTACCCGTAGCCACTAGTTTTGGTGATGTCTTTTACTGTTTTGCAATTCTATGAATTTCCAGCAAGTAGAATAACTTGAGTAGGATAGGTTAGGTAATTTTGAGTCTCTGAAGGCATATATTATGTTGCACCATCACAAGTTTACAAACCCTGGGTTGAAATTTTGATGCAGACTTATAATTTTGAGTGGAATGTTTAGTTAGTTAAACCTCTGAATTGTGTAGGTAATACCAAGTTTACAAAACATTAGTTTATACTCTACAGTTCTTTCAAATACATTATTCTCTTTTCCAAGGTGTGTCATAGAAAATTGCACCCTCCTGAGAAAAGAGACAATTTCATGCATGATTTGACCCACTTGTGAGTCCCTTTACATCAATTACCCTTCAAAACAACATTTATAGGCCCCTTAGACCCATTGATTTTGATCTAGAGGCCTGTTTTACCTGAGAAATCACATAAAACCCGACAAACAACATTTAATTACATCATACCTCAACAACCCACCTTCAAACAGTAGTAGTGGGACCCATTCGCCACATTGGGCGAATGAGTCACCTCTGGTGGGACCCATTCGCCAAGGGTGGCAAATGAGTCCCCTTTTAGGGAAAATTCAAAATCAAGCGGGAATTTAATTAATTTAACTTTAATTTCTGGTAAATGTCGGCCTCTTAGGTTTAATTAATGGGAAAATGAGGTGTTTTTGCTTATAAATACTCATTATTATTCATTTTTCATAATCTTTTTTTATTTCTATCACTTTTCAAGAGCAATTTCTAGAGTCAAGTCTTCTATCACAAGTTTTATGAATAAAGTTAAAGTTTTAGCGCAGCAAACTAAGGTTTTAGTAGGTCTTGAAGCTCACTATTCTGATCAAGATTCAACATTGCAAATAGTTGATTCAATTCCTATGGTGAATCATGAAGAAATCTAGGGTGAAGAGGTGCAACTAGCCACTAAATCACACCTAAGGACTTTGTTTCCCATTGATTCCATCTTCCATTGTTACTCTATCTTCATATTAAGGTTTACATCTTATTTGTTTTGCATTTGCATGCCATTTCATCCCTCTTTTTCATGTGTTGTGAGATTTCTAGGGTTGAGATCTTGCATCATATAAATCATTCTTGCATGTCTTATTCTAGATCAATAGAACAGGGTTTTTGACATGATTCAGACTTTCCTAGTCTTTAACACATCTAAGGCTAGGGTTTATGCAGATTTATTTCTATATTAAAGGTTTAATTATCCAACTAGGGGTTTGACTAAGGAAAACCCCCCATTAGACAAATAATTTTAAAGTATTTTGCAAGAATTTTTTGAGATCCGAAATCGGGTTTCCGTCAGAAATTGTTGTACAGGTGTCAAGGTGCCAAACAGAGTTTTGTAATTGCATAAATCAGAAAGTGGACTAATTCACCATGCATG
>VDFB02168118.1:180749171-180818743 GCA_007258455.2 Sequoia sempervirens
TGATATCCTGAGTGATGGGATCTCGATCTCAATGGGGAGTACTGCTTCTAATCCATAGACCAGGGAGAAAGGGGTGGCGCCAGTGGGTATGCGAATGTTGGTTCGATAGGCCCAGAGGGTGGGATTAAGCTATAAATTCTAGTCACGACCTGTGTCATTGACTATTTTCTTGAGGATTTTCATAATGGTCTTGTTTGTAGCTTATGCTTGGCCATTGCCTTGGGGATAGTATGGGGTGGAGAAGCGATGTTGGATTTTGAATTTTTTGCATAAGTCATGAACCTCCTGATTCTTAAATGGTGTTCCATTATCTGAGATAATGGCTTATGGAACACCATATCGGAAAATGAGATAGTTTAGGATGAACTTTGAAATCTGCTTCCTAGTTATATACGTCACAGGTATGGCTTCCACCCACTTAGTGAAGTACTTCATTGCAGTTATGATGAATTTATGGCCGTTAGAAGAAGTGGGTGTGATTTTCCAACGAGATCAAGTCCCCACTACGAAAAGGGCCATGGTGTGATGATAGGATGAAGCTCTTGATTTGGATCATGGATGAGGTCTCCATGTTGCTGACACTGTAGGCACCTTCGAGCATAATCATGTGCTTCTCTTTCCATTGTGTGCCAATAATACCCCATCCTTAGCAGTTTCTTGGCTATGGTCATTCCACTCGAGTGTGAACCATAGATACCGTTACTTTAGTTAGAATGGTCAATGCCTCCTCAGCATTTAAGCAACGTAGTAGGGCTCCTTTTATGCTCCTACAATATAGAGTATCTCCTAGGATGACAAATTTGGATGCCTTTTTTACAAAGGTTTGTTTAGGTTTGAGGGTAAATCAGTGGGTATGACTCCTATTCGAAGGTATGTATAAATTTCATGGTACCAAGGATCACTGGGACCAACAATTTTGCACACAAATTATGATTTTGGTACCTTGAATGCAGGTACAAGAAGCTACTCAATCAGGAATTCATATTTTGTAATGCTGTGGGGGATGTCCAGTAAGGACCCAATTGTTTCCATGGCATTTGCTGCTCTATTGTTGGTTCTAGGAATCTATTCAAATATAATTTCAATGAAGGATTCTTTGAGAGTCTCCACCAATTTCTTGTATGGAGTGAGCTTGTCGTCCTTGGTCTAGTATTCATAATTTACTAGATTTATTATTAATTGGGAGTCTTTGTATACTTTTAGAGCTATAATTTTCCATTGCACTACTATTCTAAGACCTATGGTTAAAGCCTCACATTCTGCTATGTTATTGGTGCAAGCAAACGCCAGTTTGTAGGATCTTGGTATGCAATCCCCTTGTGAGGTGATAAAGAAGACACCAGATCCTTATCCATGTTGTGTGTATGAGCCATCAAAGTACAACTTCCAGTGGTCAGTTATGTTGAGATTGAAAATAGATTCATCTCGAAACTCTGAAATGAGAGGATTTTCTGAAAAGATTGGTGCTTTTGCAAGTTGATCTACGATGACTTGGCCTTTGATTGCTTTCCTCTCTACATATTCGATGCCGTATTCTAATAGTATCATCACCCATTTGGCCATTCTTCCTGTGAGCATTTCCTTTGACAATAAGTATTTGAGAGGGTTGATTTTGGTGATGAGTTTTATTTTGTGTGCCAACATGTAATGTTTGAATTTATGTGATGCAAACACTTCTGCGAGGCATGCTTTCTTGAAGAATGAATAGTTTAGCTCATGCCCAACCATTGTTCTGCTGATGTAATAGATAGCCCTTTTTGTTCCATTTTCATCATGCTGAGCTAGGAGAGCTCCAAGGGTTGTTTTTGTTGCTGACACGTAGAGAATCAATGGTTTTCTTGGGATTGGTGGCATTAAGACTAGTGGTGTTAGTAGATATTCTTTGATTTTGTTGAATGCCTCTTCACACTTGGTATCCCATTTGTACACTACTCCCTTGTGGAGTAGGTGAGAGTATGGGTTTTGTTTGTCCGCCAACTATGATATGAATCTTCGAATGGATTGGAGACTGCCTTGGAGACCTCTCAATTGCTTTAATGTTTTTGGTGCCTCCATTTCAAGGATTGCTTTTACCTTTGATGGATCCACCTCGATACCTCTCATTGACACTATGTATCCTAGAAATTTTCCTGATTGTATGCCGAAGACACACTTCTTTGGGTTTAATCTGATCTTGTACTCTTCCAGCCTATCAAAAATGGCACTGAGGGTTGCTATGTGATCTTTTCTCTTTTTGGATTTAGCTAGAATCTCATCAACATAATCTTCGACTGTCTTATGAATCATGTCATGGAATATCAATTTCATGGCCCTTTGATATGTTGCTCTTGTGTTCTTTAAGCCAAATGGCATCATATTCCAACAATAGGTCCCCCATGGACAAGTGAAAACTATTTTATGTTTGTCCTCTTTAGCTATCATGATCTGATTGTACCCTGAGAATTCATCCATTAGTGACAACATTTCATGTCCAGTTGTCATGTCTACTATCATGTCAATGTTTGGAAGTGGGAAGTCATCTTTCAGACATGCTTTATTCAAATCTCTAAAGTCTGTGTAGATTCTGATGTTCCCATCAAATTTTGAAACAGGTACCAAGTTTGACACCCATTATAGATAATCTATTGGTTGAATGAATCCTACATCTAGTAGATTTTTTAGCTCCATTTTTACTAGCATGGCAATCTGAGGGTACATTTTTTGAATTTTTTGTTTAACAAGCTTTGCTTCTAGATATATTGCTAAGTGGTGAACCACAGTCTCTGGATCAAGCCCTGGCCTGTCAGCATAACTCCATGCAAAGTTTATCTGTCTCTCTCTTAGGAAGGCTACTAGGAGCTCTTGTTCCTTTGATAGTAATGATTTTGCATAGAATGTGATATGTGGAGTTTCCTCTATTCCTAGATTGACTAGATTGCACCTTTCTGCCAGGATTGCTGATTTTTCTTGATGAATAGCTCTAGAAGGAAGACTAAATCCCTGATCCTCGGGCGCCTCAGAGAGGTTTTCACCATTGGATGTGTCCTTTCTGTTTACTTTTTTCTGGTCGGAGAGTGCCACAGTGTGGTTTTCACTCAAGGACTTAGATATTATTCTTAATTTTTCACTTTTGCGACTGAGCGATTCAATCGTTTCCCCATAATAGGCATGTGTATCTAGCTCAATTACGAACCCTACTTTATGATCCCCACATGGAATGTTATCCCGTAGTCCCATGAATTCTGAGAGTGCCTCATCATTTTTGAATGTATCAAGAATTGGTGGTCCTTGTTGGTCATAGTCGATGAGTTGGGGATATACTAGGCAAATCTCATGATTTTGGTGGTCTAATTCAAAAGATAGGGTGCTAATCATGCAAAGAGTGGTATACTCAAAAAGCCTAGGTAGATTGGATGTGGTATCCTCATCATCACTACTACTATAGATGTTGGTTATATCAAATGTAAAGTTATCTATGACTCTCCTTGTAGATACTGGTAAGCGTAGTTCTGCTAGGGTTGGCTGAGGAGGATTATTAACTGTTCTAACTGGAGGACCTCAGCCATGTATGGTTATACTCAAAGGGGTACATCCAAGGCCAAGATTTTTTATTGGTCACGTCTCCAGAATGATAGGTGTTATAAGCGCATTGTCATTTTTTCCAAGTCTTTGATTTCTGTCATAGCCCATTGTGAGCATCATTTGTAGACCCGTGCTTCTGTCATCCATTGGTAATTCAGCTACTAGTCTTTCATCTTGATACATCATATGAGATGGATCTACCTCAATAACTTCTTGGCCAAGATCTCCCCAACTCGTAAAGTTAGGATAGTCTTCAGGAGATGTTTGGGATGTGGATGCTTCATTTATTTGCGGATGCCCCATGATCTAGGAGATTGTGGTAACTCTCCTACCATAAATGATTTTTTAGGGATTGTGTAGTTTCCACAACTGTTATCTTGGATGATGACCTTAATGTCAGAGATGGTGGGAATGGCAGGTGTCTCTGTCGCAGAAGTGGATGCGAGAGTGGCAGGATCGGTGTATGGTATAGATGGGCCCTCATCATTTTTTGGTACTTGGGGGATTTTATAGTACTTTTCATCAAGGATTTTGCAATAGGAGAAGGTTTTGGGATCTCCATGGATGGTAACTTCTTGTCCTTCATGTGTAAATTTCACACATTGGTGGAAATTTGATGCTACTGCCTCCACTGCATGAATCCATGGACATCCTAGGAGGATGTTATATGGCAAGTCAAGGTCCAAGACTTGACAAGTGGTTTCCATGATAGCAAGCCCTACTTGAATAGGGAGTTTGATTGTGCCCTGAGACACTCTTTCTTGATCATCATATGCTCTTATTGTGATACCCTTTCCTTTGTTGATAGAATCCTCTAAAAATTTTAATTGCTTGATGAGATTGAGAGAACAAATATTCAAGCCCGCACCTCCATCCACCAAGACCCTTTTGAATTTTCTCTTGTGTACGATGGCTTCTAAGTGGATTGTACGACTGTGAGATGGTTGAGCAGGGAAATCCTGGTCAGAGAATGTGAGGAGATTTGGCATAATGATATTTCCAACCATAGCTTGGAATTTTTCTGCATCAATATCTACGGGGACAGTGGATGAAGCTAACGCTTCCTCAAGGATTTTCCTATGGGAAGATGAAATTTTTAGCAACTCCATGATGGAAATTTACGTTGGCGTTATTTTGAGTTGACCTAGGACATTATATCCATTAGGGACAAATCTAGATGCAGGGACTCTGTTTGGCTGGGATGATCCTGCGATGGTAACTTTGCCGCCTCTTGCGGTGACCCCACAATCGGCATGGGCGCCTTTGATGGTGATGACCATGCATTTTTCATCTAGGGAGGCAACGATTGTTTCATACACATGATTTATGTTTGTGTGAGTGTCTTTCCATTTATCATTGTTATTATTATTCCCTTTATTTCCATGATTAGGCATCAAATTCATGTATATATTAAGGTCTTGATTTCCTGTTGGTTGTTCCATGTTTATAATTCTTTTATCGATGAGATCTTGAATTATCTTTTTTAATCTCATGCAATTGTTCATGGTATGGCCTTTGATTTTATGGAATTCACAGAGTTGATTCTAATTATACCAAGGAGGTATCACACTTGGTTCTATCAGCTTCTTCATTATGACTTCAAGTGGTTCCCCTAAAGTGGTGTACTTTTTCTTGGGATAACTCTTGTTGCGTTGGGGTGGTCCCCTTTGATCATTGAGATTGTTGATTGTTGGATTGTTGTTTGGTTGTTGTATTGTGTGATGATTGTTTTGGTGTTGGATTTGGATTTGTGGTGCAGGTGTATTTTGTCGAGGGGCACTAATGACCACCTTGGCATCGACGACACCATCATTCGCAATGTTTTTGTTCCTTTCCCATGTGCAAGGTTTATTGTTGTAATTGGAGGGTGGGCAGTTTTTTTTTTGTTCAGGGTATGAAGTTGATCCCGCAGGTTGAGTCATAAGGGCTCTTTCGATGCTAAGCACCTTGGAGATCAATTGGTCATATGTGCTTATCCCTTGTACCTTGAGATGAAATTCCAAGATGCCGTCAAAGTTGGATATAATGGTGCAAACTTCTTGTTCTTTGGGCATGGTCCACTTGCTCCGATTGGCCTCAGATTGCCATTGTTGTAGCAATGAAGTGAATGATTCACCCTTTCCTTGTTTTAGAGCTAAGAGTTCTTCTAGACTAACATCCATTGCAATGTTGCATGCATAATTTTTAATGAATGCATCTATAATTTCTTGGAATGTTCTGATTTGGTAGGAAAGAGAACTATTCCATAGTGTGGCCAACCAAACTCCTAGGAAATAGCCGCATCAGATAAGTATCGTTGTATGCGACTTCCATGCAATGAACCTGAAATTCCTTGATGTGATCTTTAGGGTTTCCCATCCCACGATATTTTTCAAACTTGGGGATCTCAAATCCCTTGGGGAATGGTTTCATCACTAGGCTCCTATCAAATGGATAGGGGCACAAGTCACTTGGTGTTTTTGTGGTTCACCCTAATTGAAGATCGAGCACTTGTTACGAGAGCAATCTGATTTGTTCTGTTACGTCATTTTGTGAATCAGGGGGTGGGATGAAGGTGTTTTGGGGTGTTTTGATTGTGGGTTGGACAGTTGGGTTGGTTGGTTTTTTGTTTGATGGTATTTGCACATTCTGCTGAGCTAGGTATGCTTGCACTTGCTGTTGTATAAACAACGCTTGTTGTTGTTGTGCTAGGATTGCTTGTTTTTGTGCTTGTTGTTGTTGTGCTTGTTGTTTTTGTGTTTTTTGTTGTTGTGCTAGGTTGCTCTTTGTTGAGCTTTTTGTTGTTCCAAAAATGCTTGTTATTGGGTTTCCAATTGGGTTGCTTCTTGTTGCTCTTGATATTTCTTTACTGCTTGTTGATATGTGTGCATTTGTGTTGCTTTTTTTTGTGCAAGAAGTTGTGCCTGTGCTTGTGCTTGTTGTGCTTGATATTGGGAATTTTCTTGAGCTTGAGCTTGTCCTTGCGTTGCTTGTGCTTGGGCTTGTGCTTGTGCTGCTTGTTGTTGTTGTAATAGAATTTGGGTTTGAGCAACCTTTTGTGCTTGTAATGCGGCTTGGGCTACTTGAGCAACTTGTGTAGCTTGAGCGGTTTGAGTGGCTTCTTGTTGTTGTTGTTGTTGCAATAAGGCTTGGGCTTGTGTGGCCTATTGCGCTTGTAATGTAGCTTGCATGTCTTGAGCATTTTACGCTGCTTGTGTGGCTTGTTGGGCAGCTAGTTGTCCAACTTTTTGTTTTTCCACTTGCTGGAAGCCCCTTTGAAAGGAAGCTTGTTGAGCTACTTGCAATACCATGTGGTTTTGGTTTGATATGCTGGAAGTTGGTGGTGCTGGGGGTAGTGGTGGATTTCGAATGGCATTTGTGGTGGTGGTGAGTGGTGATGTCGTGTTGGTGGTTTGAGTGGTGAATGGTGCTATCGTGTTGGTGGTTGGTCCTTGAGAAACCATGCTTTGAGATGTTAGGGGGGTGGTTGATGATGCCATGATTGCTTGTGTCATTGTCATCTGTTGTTGTAATATCGATCACAAGTTTTGAGAGTTCGACATGATGCTTTGATTGGTGCTTAGAGCATTGGTTTGATTGATATTTGGTAAAGGTGGGAGGCCCAAGCCAAGTAGAGGTGTGGGTAATGGTGGTAATGGTGGGAGGGGTGCGAGTTCTTAAGAAAATGTTGTGGTGTTGAAAATGCCCCCTGGTCTGAACATGTCTCCCTCTTCTTGTGGATTTGTGAGGAGAAAATTTTGAGGTGTTGCGCAAAAGGATGATAATGATGGATCATTATGGAAAGTGAGAGGAACATATTTATGTAGCAGATTTTGGGGTATTTTTTGTTCCAAGATGGTATTTGCATCCAAATCTTGATAATTAACAAGGGGGTGTGTTTGAATAGCATTAAGAAATGCATTTCCCTTATTAACATTAGGTTGGGTTGGAGCAAAAGATGTTGTGATTTGTGGAATGTTTTGAGTGATGCTTTGGGATGGGGGTGTAGATGAGATGGGAATGGTGGATGATATTGGAGGTAAAGATGTCTCCACTATAGTACTCACGTCGAAATTAGAAGGTAATTTAGCCCCTTGTTTTGCTAGCTCAAGCATGTATAGTGAAGGGATAAGCCTCATCATGATGTTGATGATCTTATGGTTTCTGGATTTTGGAGCATTTCAGTTATTTCTTCATGCAACATCCCAAAGGTAAGATCTCCTTGATTTTCTTCTTGTGGGTTTTGTGATGATGAGATAGTCAAAGGATTGTTTGATTTGACCGGATTCATTTTGACGTTCGTTTGGCTTAGGTCACTTGAAGCTGGTGTTTCTTTGTTGTCTTCCATTTTCTTCTTGTATTGAGATCTAGTTTGAACCATAAAACAAGGATCAATTTTCAAGAATATGGGAGATGAATCTCTAATTCTTTGGATTGATCTTTACTTTATGCACAAAAGAGAAAATTTTGGGATATCTTAAGGATCAAAAGGAGTGATATGATGATGATGTAAGAGATTGATGATGTGGATGTTATGATCTTTTGATAAATCTTGAGGGGAATGCTTAGACTTTTAGGACTTTTGGATATGTTTTTGGATTTTGATTTTTGATTTTCAGGATTGTCCTTGATTGATTGATTTTGGTTTGCCTTGATTTTGAACAAATGGACCCTAAGATGTTGGATGATTATCTAAGGGATAGATTCTCTCAAAGGATGATAGTTTGAATATGAGTGGGGAGAAGGATGCATCTACCCACATCTATTCAAACAAGATGATAATTTAGCCAAGCATTTGAAGAAGGCTGCATCTACATGTATCTAACTAAACAAGATGGTTTGATAACTTTTACTAAGCATATGCAAAAGGATGCATCTTCATATACCTAGCCAAAGATGATTTGACAAATATTTCAAGGATTTTATCTCAAGGATTTGATGATTTTGATTTTTGCCAAAAAGCCTAGCATGAAGGATAATTTTCAAGATTTCTCAAAAGGTGATGGTGAGATGATTTTTGTTTTGATGTTTGAAGGATGGGTGAAAAATATTTTGATTTCTTTTGATCCTAAGATGAACCTAAAAAAGAAACTTTGTTTGCCTAGACCTAGGTATTGAAGAACATGCAATGCTTCTATAGACCTTTATAACCAAATAATGATTCAATTTGAACATACATTTCCGGATTTTGAACCAATGACTTTTGTTTTGGGATTTGACTTCTTTGAAAATCATAAGGTTTCAACACATGTGAGAGTTCATTTTGTTTAGCTTTGCTTATTGAATTTATTTTACCACAAACACTTTCTTTGATTAGGTTTTTCAAGCTAGATGTCCAATGTCTTAATTTCTTCAAATCCCACAAAATATGTTATGTGGAAATTCGATGAATTCAAGGCAAGGGTTACCTATTGTTTAACTTTAGTAGAAAAATTGAGATGTAATCCAATGTTTAGAAACCTCTAAGGATAGAATCCCAAGCGCAAGCAATAACATATGGATTGAGTCAATTGTATTTGTCTCCTAAAGGGTTTGAAATTTTGATGATGAAGTTTAAGTGTTTATTTCCAAGATGTTTTTGAACAAGCAAAGCATTTTTTAACCAAGAATAAGTACAACCCTATGGATGTGGAAGACAATATTTGTTGGTTTCCCACTTGGACGAGTCCATCTACGCTTATCTTTAGTGAATGGTTAGATGCTTGACCCCACTGGCTCCCCTCCATGGCTCATTAACGTCAATTGGGGTAGCCAAGCATCAACACCCATGAAACTCCCATGGCATGCTTTCCATTTCTACTAAAAGACCGTAAAAGTGTGGGGTGGCTTCCGAATGACCGTTCTTGCACCAATAAATAGATCAAGGATTTTGGAAATTCTAAAACATGGGCTTTAATTAGGACTTTTCATTCATGGAGATTGACCCATATGGAAAAAGTCCCCTTTCGGATCCATCTTGTCAGAGACAACTGCGTGATATTGGCATTTATTCCAATAACCACATTTATATCCCGATTGGAAATACTCTTGGATTTAGAGTGTTACCGGTTGAGTCATTCCCTTGGGTGAGTACTTTTTCCCTAAGGCAAGCCCTCTAAGATAAACAAAAGGGAGTAAAGATAATATCAGTAACTTGATCAATCTTTGTTTGCAACACAAAGATAGAGAATATACGCAATAATGCTCCACTCACACTCGCACAAGATTTTGTTCAATTTTAAACCCAAAAAGAAGTGTGGACATGATTGCTTTATCATAACCTAAAATCATGAAAAAGGACTTTTGATTCTCAAGATCGCTATAAAGTGTGAGAGAAGCGCATACGTCCTTTTTCAATAAAGTTAGTTTAAGTAAGCCCTCACAAATACAAAGTTGCACATGTTCATTTTAAATCCACAAAGCAATTATGACTTATTTTTAAAGCACCAAAGGACAAATGAGAGTTGTTTTGTTCAATTGTTAACCAAAAAAAAAACTCTAGTAAGTTGTAGTCCTAATGTTCATTTTAAACCCTTTGCAAAAATTGAACAGATTCTTTTTAAAACCCAAATGAAATTAGTGTCCTAAGCAAAAAGAGATGACAATTTCTTAAAAGTGTTAAAAAAACACTAAAGTGTTTAAAAACACTTTGATTTTGTAAAATACCATCATCATGATTCTCCCTCTTTTGTTTTCAATTGATCCAACCTACAAGAATGAAAACCAGTTAGATTCTACAAAACACAAAGGTTAAAAGGTGGAAAACAAAAGATAAAATTATAATTTATCAAAAAAGCACGTGCTAAAATAAAATTCCAACCTTTTATTCCCTGCCAATAGTGGAACCTGTGACTACATCACAGTTTGATTTCTCAGCGGTGTTGTACAACGCCACTTACCAGTCAACGACGCTCTATGCCCAGACCAGTGAGCTCAATTGCATCACACTTTTGCTCAGTGTCACTATTAAAAATTTAAATTCAAAAAAATTAGGTGGGATGGCTAAAGCATCAGAGTTTGATTTTGTAGTGGTGCTATATGGGGACGTTGGAGAGTCAACGGTGCTAAAACAGTGACGCTAGCCTCCCAGCGTTGGAATTTTCCTCTGCACAATTCAAAACGCAGAATTTTGTGAGAAAAGTGGTAAAAAATGAGATTTTTCCCTCCTATCGCCAAATGTGTGAACCTCAATCCTAATACCTACAAAACAATAAGAACAAACACATTAAGTTAGAGATTGCAAGCAAGAACAAGGATTCCCCATGAAATCCATTCACCAAGTTTAAATTAGAAAAAAAAGCAATGAAGAACAAAATGAAAATAACAAACTAAAGATTGAATCTTAATTGAACTAGTAAACTTATGATCCCATGGGGGAATTGATGCCAATTTGATGTGAAAATTGGCCCTTTCCCAATTCCTATGATGCAAGATTGATGTGATGAAGAGATTTGATCCACTTTGTTGATGTTGAAGAGTGCTCCAAGCTAAAAACCTGCATAACCTAGCTAAGATTCAAGAATGATGGATGAAATTTGTTAGATATTTGAGCATGGTAACTTTGCATAATTTGTGGATGATAAAATGAGGATATGAGCTCTTTATTTATAGAATGCCAAGATGGATGAATGTCCAAATTTGAGCAATGTGGAAATAACATTCATCCAATGGAAAGATGCCACTTGTCAACCTATGAGTGGATGGAAGATGTGCAAGTTTTGAGGATTGTGCCAATAAATGCATATTTTTGAATTTCAAATTTGTTGAAATGACATGCAAGAGGGAAGGGAAAATGCAATAAATGCCACTTGGCTCAAGGCAAAGGACATGTAAGATGGAGTAAATTCCTTGTTTGATGTACATGTCAACTTGGAATTTGAATTCAAACTTGGAGGAATATTCCAAAATATGCCTTGTTGAGGAAAATAGAGGATTTAATAAATCAATTAGATCTATTTTCATGTGCAAGTGGGAAAAGCTAGAGGATGGGACATGAATTAGAATTAAATTAATCAAGGGTTAAAAAATTTAATAGGAGATTAGGTGTTGTGACTTATTTGACTTAGATTTTAGGATTTATTTAAATCAAATAATGAGAAGAATGTGATAAGAGATTAATTAAATAAAAATTTTGATTTATTTAATTAAAAGAGATGATGTTAGACTTAAATTAAATAAGGTTTTAATTTATTTAATTTAATAGATAGACTTTAGAGATTTAATCAAATAAAATTATTTAATTAAATAGGGATAATTAGATCAGATGATTAATTTAATTATCGAGAAGAGATGACTTAATTAGATAACTAATTTATTTAATTAAGAGAGGAATATTGATGAATTTAATCAGATAGGGGAATTTGATTAAATGGCTAGACCGAAGGATGATTCAGGATGAAATGATGTTAGTAGTCAGGATTAGGTGCACAATGTCAATCGATACATTTTACGTGTCTAGAATAACTAAAGAATTTATACAATGGTTGATGGAAGAAATTAGAATTAAAGGGAAGAAGTGCCTCAAATAGAGGATAATATAAATAAGGATGTTTTATAACAAGTTTCCCAGCAACCAAAATTTCCAAAAAACTAAGCACAATTAGAGACAAAGGTCAAGCAGTCTAAATGCAGATTTAATACCCTATTGTCATAAATATTGAAGCAAATACACAAGATTTTTGGCCTTGCCAAAAGATCACAAGGAATAGTGATTTGGAACTATAAGGAATTTATGGACAAGAAAATTATATAAGGACCAAAGGAGAAATCTAAGAAGTGAATTTTCTAAATCAAGTAGAAATAGAAAATGACCCTAAACCCCCTATTGTAAGAAAGATCACAAACTCACCACCAATAGTTGAGAATAAAGGGGAAAGGAAAATGGAAAGGAGACTAGATAGACTTAAAAATATGCCCACCTTATTTACCAATTTTAATTAGAGATTAAAATAATAAGAAAAAACTAAGGATGAGTTGACAATTAGGTCTCTATAAATTAAAGTAAGAATAAAATTTTCAGATACACTAATATAAAAAGGAAAAGGGTGGGAAATCCCCCATATCTCATCGCAAAGGGTACAAAAAAAATTACTTATCTATACAAGAATAGAGAAAAAGGAAGTTCATACAATATCACAATATTTAATCCTAGTATTTAAGAGCATTTTGTACAATTGCATTACACTGTATGCACTTTGTATTCCAAACTCACCACTAATTATCAAATCCAAATAGTATTCACCCAAATTTGTGCTCTAATTAAAGTAATTTAATTGGTTCTTTGAGCCAAAACCACAATCAAAGCATATACCATTGAGAAAGCAATGGATACCAATGAAAGACCCTTGATTATATTTTACTTAATAATCAGTGAAAATTCTACAATGGAGAGAATTGTGTTCAAACCCTTGATAATATCTATTCAAGAAAAACTGAAAATGTCATATAGTAAGAGAATTTATAGAAAATTCAACTAAACAACCCAGAACTTGAATCAAGCTAAGCTCTCTATGTTTTCATTACAATCTTAATTCTGGAAATCAACTTGACTGCCAAAAAGACCCTTTACAATCAAACAACTTCTCCCTTTAGAGAATGGAAAAGACAATGGAAAAGCTCTAAAAATAAATCCATGATTACACATGACACACCTCTACACCCCTGATCTGCAACTGACCAACACTTTAAAAGAAACCTCACATTCTCCATTTTCCCTCTCTTCAACTTGTCTCAACTAGAAAATCCCGTGCAAATATTTTACTTGGCTGTAATATCCCACTTACTTGGCCTCATTTTCATCTGAAAGTAAAAATATTTCACTTTTTGGTTAAAACCCATTTCACCAATTGTTATTTTTCTATATGCCTACATTCTAATCACTACAACCCTCCATTTTCTAGACCCATTTTACTTTTTGCAAACAAACTCCACTTTATTTGGGTCATTTTTATCACTGCCGGGAACTTGAAGACCTCTAAGGTTGTGCTATAAAAGCTTCTTAGGTAATAGAAAAGGTTGAGGCACATTTTTGGAGCATGAAAGAGCATTTTGCAACTTGCAGATGCATTTAAAAATATTCCCAAAACAAAAAAATACATGATTACATATTTAATCTTGTAGCCATTCATAGTGAAGTCTCATCTCAAATGCACCTCCCCATAGCATAAATTGATTGTAGTGCCCAATTCCTTCATATCACACTTCATACCTACATTTTGATCTACAAAGATGCGATGAGATTTTGACTTACCATTTCCCTCAATACCATCATTGCTTTGCTTCTCAATAATTGCATATGAAATACGATGTGCATTAGGCTAAGAAAAATATTCTATAAAGTTTATATTTTCCTTATAAAACAATGCAACTTTAAACATATTTTCCCAAAAATCTCATCACACATCACTCATTTCAACTTGATTTACCCATTCAAAAATGTGTTTCATGATGGCTGAGAAAACAATAGAAGGAAAAAAACTTTGAAGTTTGAAATATGCACGTGAAAATATTTGAATGTCACCCCTTTCAAAATAAAAAAGATCAATAGCAAACTATTGCTCGTAGAAGGCTATCATTGCATTGAAAGGAAGGATGGGTCAATAAATAGCGATGGGTGATGGACATCGGAGCCATGATCGCACATCACCATTTTGTATTTGCTCAACATTTTCAAAACGAGATGGGCCATGGAGTTCCACTGCCATGTGTTGTCGTGTTGTCATGCCTTCAACCAATCAAAAGCAAGAATTAAACTTGCTTTCTTCACAGACATTTTAAATTTTTTTATTTCCCTAAAATTATTTTAAAACATTTTGAAATGTTTTAAAAATCAACATTTAAAAACATTAGAATTAGGAAAAAAAATAATTTCGTTGCACAAATGGTGACTGTTGGAGCGAAGATTTTTTGTGTGCAACAATAATCAATTATTAAAAACATGGGTTTTAAATAATATTTTTCCCAACTATAAAAAATTAGGTACCTCCTTTGTAAATTGGCCCATCGAATGTGTTCACTGCAACCAAAATACATTAATCAAATGGACTCCATTGTTTATGAAACTTGAAACTAAGAGGTTTTAGACCAAAGTGAGAAATGGGTTGCCTTTAGAATTATGAAATTTTCAACTTTCCAAAACACCAAATTTGGCTTGGTCGTAATCAGCAACACATTAATTAACCCATCGGAACTCATCAAGGAGGCACAAAACTAAATAGGAATACTACCATATGTACCAAAAAATATTCTACTATAAGGATCTGCAAGAAGACCTTTGAGATGCAAAATATTAATTGAAAAAGAGGGCCTCCAGGGAAAATTTAGCAGGATGCAAACATAGCCTCTATCATCAAACTAAAAGGACATAGGTGCTTCAAATTTGCAAAATTTTAAGGTGCCATCAGGGGAGAGAGGGATGCTTGTGGAACAGGGGAAGATGCTCTTGACTCCTCAGACTGAGTAGGAGTAGCCTTTATTTTTTCTTTCAAAACTATCCCCTTAGGTTTTCTTATGAAGACATATGTCTTCTTAGGGGGTTGGTATGTTGGCCTTTCCTCTACCATAAGGGGATTTCCCCATATCCTACTCCTGCCTTTTTTCTTTGATTTTCCCCACAAATTGATCAAAATTCTATAATATTGCCTCAATTCTTAAAATTGGATCATCTATGTCTACATAAAATCCCTTGAAATTGGGATCCTTTTTCTGCTTTTCCTTTTCAAGATTTTCAAAGGCAATCCATTTTACTCTCTTCTCCTCAATTTCTTTTCAATCAAATATATTTTTTATTGTGCTCTTATAATAGTCTAATCCATGCCAAAATTTTGATCTGTTGATCCTTAATCTTAAAGCAATAATAAATCCTTCAAGGTCATAAGTTTTGGCCCTACAATTTTTCATCTTCAAAGGAATAAGTATGTCAAAAATTTGCTTCAATCCCTCTTTTCCCATAACAAAATAAGAAAAAAATGTGACTAGAGGTAAGAAGGAGCCCTTCTTCTAGTTTTCCAAATGCACATCTTCATTCTGTCCCAACTACCACATCACCTCAAGAAAGCTAACTTTGAATGGTACAAACCATGGAAAAATATGTGGGGCCACATTGGTCCCATATACTCTCAAGAAAGTGCAATCATAGTGCACAATCACATCACCCCAATTGCGATCTATTCCCAAATTAGACCATATTTCCTTTGGCCTTAGAAAATCATGCAATTATTGTGGAACCCTTGCTACATCTCCTCTTAAATAGCTCTTTATCTTGGTAGAAAACAAGTTTGTGAAGATCACAAAACTTGACTCTCTACAATGTTTATCTAATAAATGTGTCCACATTCAAACAAGGAGATTCTCATCACTTTTATCCTTCATTGTTATCCATAGACCTAGGCCCAAATCCTCATATCTATATGCTAGAAATATGTGGCACAATAGAAAGTACTACCAGAACCTTACACCACCATCTCTTGCCTTGATGGGCACCAATGCCTTGTGAATGGAATTTGATAGTGTAGTGTAGAAAAATGAATCCCTTTACATTTTCACACTTGTTTAGGCCCTCTTTGCTAAAATTGGGCTTCTTTATGCCTTATTTGGTCCTATTTTGCATCCATAAGCCTTATTTAATGCATCTTTTCAAGGATAATCTTGACACATATCTAATGACCAATCATAAATTAATGATTTTGGATTTTGTGTCCCAAATTTATGATCTAGGATTCATACGCCACCTTGGGCATGTGGGTCCCACCTAAGTTTTAGGGCATAATCCTAAATTTGGCATAAAACTTAACATTTCTTGAAATTTGTGTTGCAAGCCTAGGCTACTGGGACTCATATGCCCCAAATAGCATATGAGTTAAATGCTTAGCTTGGGTCTATTTTAAATTCAAATTCTTGGAAAAATTTTGTTCTCCTAGATTTGATGTCATCTTGTAGTGTTGTAATTTTGATAAATTTGGAATAAACAAGTATAAATACAAGGTTATTTCACATCTTTTCTCCTAGCAATTTCAAGTCTTCAAGTACTCTAGCAATTTCAGGAGAGCATTCCTAAGGAAAATTTATGATCAAGAGCACTTTCAAGAGTATTCAAAAGCATTCAAGAGCTCATTATCAAGTGTTTTGGAGCTATATTCAAGATTCAAGCATCATGGCAAAGTCATCATGCACCATGTTTTTTTTTTTAGCTAACATTTGTGATGTAGGTTCTTATGATTCAAGCAAGCATTCATGTCAAGATCCATAGCATTCAATCAAGATTCAAGATCTACATTCATGCTAGCTATTTCATACAAGATTGTAGCCTTTATTTCAAGGATTCAATGGTGAGTTGCAACATAGCTTATTTTTTCATTCGTCATTCCTTCATTCTATTTGATTTTATTTCAAGGTTTGATTACCAAAATGGGGTTTGACCAAAGAGAACCCCTATCCACTAACAAAACAACATTTTTTCCTCTCTTTGATGTGTGATTTGTAGATTTAGGATGGAGATCCATTGAAGAGAAATATTGGAGAAAGTTGTCAAAGTTATCATCTTTCTTGCAAGATTATGGAAAATCACTTATAGGTCAGAATTCAGAGTTTCAGACTCAAAGGCCGAAGAAGAGAGAAGATATAGAAGATCGCTAGAGGATATCATAGTTTCAAATCAACCCTGATACTAGGACTAAATCACCACAACTAGCGTATGAGTCCCAATATACCCTTTTTCAAACATTTTCTATATATATTGGTTTACTAGTTGTAGATTTTGGTTCTGTCCCGAAACTCTAAATTGGGACTAAATCACCCCAACTAGTGTATGAGTCCCACTATGCATCAAAAGTCATATTTTCAAGATTATAGACCTTGTTTCAAGCATCTTCAGTTTTCTAGGTGCACCTTTGTTCATTCTCAGTTCTTTATTCAGATTTTAAGTTTGATTTCCTAGATTACATAGCTATTTTTGTATACCATTTTCATTTCTTTCTTTCTAAGTCTTTTCTTAGTGGTGAACTCTCTTTTGTCTTTAATCACACATAAGGAAACCATCCTAAACCTATTCCATTCCTCAATCAATTCTATTAGTTGAGGGATATTGGTTTCCTTTAATGTACTAGAGTGAAATAGGAGGTCCTAATCCCATTAATTCCATCCTTAAAAGGTGTAACCCTTTTTCCTTCAGTTCATTTTAGTGAACCTAGCCTTTGGACACATTATTTCTGATTTGGAGTGCATCATAGTCCTAGATCTAGCTTATATTAACTTTGCATCAGATTTTACATTAATTAATTTACATTTAGGGCTTCTAAATCTTTCATTAGTGAAAGTGCATATAAGTTGCATTTTTGTATCTTTCATAATTGAATTTCATTTGAAATCTGTAATTGCACATAGTCTAGATTGCAGACAAACCAAAAACCTTAACATTCACTCAAAATTTGTTGATTTTAGTGTTAAAACCCTAATCTGGGACTCATTCACCCCTCTAGGCAATTTAGTCCTGGTATAGGTTGTTTTACCTAATCTCTGGGAATTTTGTGTCAACTTTTTTTTAGCATTCCAGCCCTTCAAAAACCCTAATCTGGGACTCATTCACCCCTCTGGGAAAATTAGTCTCGGTACATGTTTTACTTGCTTTATGGATTTATATGGTAATTGTTATTCATTGTTTCAACCCAAGTCAAAAATCCTAACTGGGACTCATACACCCCTTTGGGTGATTTAGTCTCATGTTAGATCTAAATCTATATTTTATAGCATTAAAAACCTTGTTTATATGCTTTTTTTTGTTTTTGTTAGATCTATGCTTCAATTTATTGAGTTTCTATTTCATTCATTTCATTGCATCTAGCCTAATTTCATTTGAATTGGAATTAAAGTATCATTTATCTTGTGTTCATTTTATTCATCTTGCATTCATTGATTATCCCTTGCATGAGCTTTACAACTTGGTGTCATATTTTTAATACTATAGTGAGATGTAGTTTGAGACTCATGTCATCCACGATAGCACACTCATCATGTATCTTGGGTTATCTAGAGCTCTTTCACTCATAGTGTTGACACTAGTTCACTAGGTATGGACCATACCCTTAACAACTCTTTACCTTCAAGTAGTGTGACAAGCGTTGAAATAATGGTTACTAACTATAGACACTTAAAATTGTCTTGAATGATACTACACACTTGAATTTGATCACTAATATCGTTTCGTCTTGAATTTCATCTTCTTTTCACCTATTTGATTAAATATGCCTAATTATTTAATTAAATGCTTTATTTTCATCTATTAATCTAATTGACTTAATTGGGTTAATTCACCCCCTCTCATAGTAGCATTTCACCCTGTTTAATTAAATAATGAAAATTATTTAATTTAAACCCTAAGTCCTCTTATTTAATAAAATAACCCTAAACTATTTAATTAAATATCATATTTGCATCCCCCTTTTTCATTAAATCAATTATTTAATGAATATCATATTATTCTCCATCTTGCACATTTAAATTTAGTTTTAATTAACTAAATTGCTAATTTCCCTCCCATCCACTTTCATATGGAATATTCCAAAGGAATATTCCCCTATTTGGCTCCAAAAAGGCAATGATTCTTTTCAAACAAACTTTGTAACAAACTTTCAAAGTTGTTACAAAGTGTGTTTGTTGAAATCATTCTCAACTCTTGATCTTTCCTTGATCCATGTGATCTTTGATTCTCATCCATTGCTAAGAATCTTTGATCCATGTGCTTACCCTTCATTCATTATTGACCATTGATTGATCAATTCAATTTGAGCCATTGATTTTTCATTTTCTTTCCTCTAAATACATCATTATTTGGCGAGAAATGGATCCATCTTTTGATAGAAAATTTATGTTTTTGAAATTCATATTCACTTTCATCCATATTTCATATTTGATAGCATTTTAGATTAAAGCTTCATAAATTTAGTCTAAGCATCCATTAATGGCTACCATGGTAAGTTAGCTTGCATCCATTTTAGCACATTTTGAATCTATGGCTTACATCTTTGAATTTTGTTTTCATATAGCATAGATTGAATCCATTTTATCTAGCATCTTAGCATTTAGAAGGCATCTCATAATATTAAACTAGATTTATATCATTCCTCGTTCATATCTCATCGGTTTCGTCGGTTTTCTTCAATAAAACCAATCCAAACAAGGTCAGTATCCAAGGGATTTGGAAAGGGTTTCCATTCCACATAAATGTGACACCACTCCCCCAATAGGATAATATTCAAGGTCTTAGAATAGATTTCTATTACATTTTCATGTTTATATCATTTAGTTTAATGGGTTCTTGTTCTTGTTAATTTCAAATATCTTATTGGTATCATTGCATAGGGGATTAAATATGATCTGAATTCATTTGGATCTATTGTATTTAGTTCACACTATGACAATGGTCACTTTGGTGCTAGATGGAGGGATATACTAACTGAATCTAACAAATTTATCTTTAGATTCTCATGTTCTCATGTTTTTAGATACAATGATGCTATTGATGGATTCAGTGACACATCTAAGATGTGTTGCTATATAGCGACACACTTTGGTTAAAATTCAGTGACACATAATCAATTTAGTGGTACATGTTTTAATTCTGTCACTGTATTTTTAATATAGCAGTGCTAAAGTGATTTTTATTTGATCATGAATTTCATTATAGTGACATGTGCATTATAGTGACACAATTGATGTCACTATTTTACTACAAAGAAATACACACAATTTTCACCAGAGCCTTGTACTTTTGATATGGTGACGTGTTTGATAAATTAAGTGACACTTTTTACTGGTAAAAAAATAAAGAGATAATTTTGGCATGTGCTATAAATTTGTTATTTCATATGCTTTCTAACAGGTCACTGACATCTAGTTTTTGTATTTGAGGCTAACTGGTTTTACAGATTTGGGAAAAAACTAGAAAATTATTTACCCCAACTTGTTGGGGTCATAACTTTCTACTCGGTGCTTGGAATTCAAATCTGCTTGCACCGTTGGAAAGGTCTCCAAGAGTACTAATTCAATCCCTAAAAATAAATTCCTTTGGTAATCAATTTTAAGGATCGACGCAAGTGTCAACTCCAAATTCCACTCCGAAAAAATTGAAAAAAAATTGAAATTTTTGATTTTTGGTTTTTCTTAGTTTTAGTTATTGTAAAAGTGTTTTGACACTTAATGGATTGTAAAACCCCTCATATGTTGCTTTTCTTCATGTTTTATGACTACTAAATTTCCATTGGGTTTTAAAACTTACAATCTTATGACCAACTAAACTTCCATTGTGTTTAAAATTAACGTTCACAGTTGGTTAAAATTGGACCCACACATCCTCATTTTGCTATATCAGTTAAAATTGAACAAGACAATCAAAAACTTCCATTTGGTGCTTAAAATGAACTCATTGTTATTTTCAAGATTAAAATGAATGAGTGTTTGCTTTTTTGTGACACTTGTAATGTGTATCCCTCCCCTTGTGCTTCGTCTGATCTTAGGTGAAGAGAAACACTCAAGTATACTTTTTTATTTTTGATTCTTGCGTATACTCAAAGTACATCTTGAGTTTTGCACCATGTTTTACATTTAGATGGTTTGCCTCCCGAATTGTGAGAGGGAACGACCCAAGTGGTACTTTCATTGTGATCCACTATATAAATAATTGGTGTGATAAAATTCATTGACCGCTATGCGGATGTTTTATGCTGAAGAAAGTCTCCCTTAGTATCTATGAGATACATAAAACCCTTAGATATTTCTAAGGGATGGGAGGCCTCTTAATTGAATGAATCTTCGCATGTATTAATAACAATTTATCCCAAAATCATTGATTAAGAACCCTTGTCTAGTAGTGGCTAACCAATTTCATCTCTAAAGTGTATGTTAAGGTAATACATTGGAATAGAACAATTCCAAGAAGTTACTTACCATGTTCGATTTTTGGTTGAGGTAATAAAGAAAATAGGGAAGGGACCTTTTTGCTTGGCATGTTAAGATGGTACATTTCCTTGACATAGCCTATTTTTCCATTTCATATTCATGAATTAATCATCTCTTTGGGGGATGATGGTAAGCCTACCAAGAAATGTGTACCCACTTGAGCTAGGGTTGTAATTGCTTGTAAGTCAATTTAATACTTTGCTTGGTTCCAAAAAATTTCAAACACACATCAACATGATTCATCAAATTTTAAACCCTTTGGTTTAAGCATGGATACCCTTTGAAAAGTCTTGATATTGATGCTTGTCCTAAGGATTCCATCCTTAGAGACTTCTAAGTATTTTGAGTTATATTTTTAAATCCATACTTTCGAAAGTTAACACAGGTAAACTATGGCCCTAACTTCATGATTTTCACATAATGGACTTTGTGAAATGAATGATGTTTTTTACATAGACATTTTAGTTTGAAATTTAAGTAAGACATTGTATGTGGTAAAAATAACTTCATTAATCCAATATTAAATCAAATGAACACCCCACATTGATGTATGTTCAAAATTTGACTCCCCAAAACAAGAAAATTGAGGCAAGGAAAATATCACAAAACATTGGGTCCAAAATTTTGTTGTCCAAATTATTAAGTTCCATTATCCAAAATCATTGAGTTCTATTGTCAAAATCATTGGGTCCTATTTCTAGAATCATTTGAGTTCTATTTTTACCAAAATCATTGAGTCCTTAGGGTTTAATCACTTTAGAGGTATAGCATTTTTTTCTCACTACCTTGGTCTTGCAAAATGAAGGTTCATTCTAGGTTAACAATGTAGCTTAGGGAAAATACCAGGTTACCAGATTAGAGCTTAAATAAAATAACCCAAAGCAAAGCAATGAAGAACAAAGGAGTAAAAAACATGAAAACATGGAAAGATCTCACCAAATGTCTTCAACCTCCATGATTAACCTTCATTGCACCTTCTCTATTTGCTGCAATATTATGTTTTCCCTCATATTTGTGATAAGCAACCTATGACTATGCCAATGTCCTAAGAAAATGTTGAAGGATTCTCTCAAATGCTACACAATGTAACTATGAAGAAACCTAAAGCATGAAGTCAAGAAATGCCAAGATGTATGAAGTGTAAGTGTCAAGAGATGTGCAAATGAGACCAAATTTTCCATTTTATAGAAAAGTCAATTTTGGATGAATGGCCAAGATTAAAAGTTGACAACTGCCCTAAGATCAATGGTTGAAATTGAATGTGACAACCCACAATTAGGGTTAGGGAAACATTAGGTTGAAATTTGAAATGAATGGGTTAGATTTGATTTTAGAAAAATCAAATCAAGGGACAAGGTTGCATGTGACAAGTAGATAAGAATGGCATGAAAAAAGAAAGAGATGGAAAATCAAAATAATAGAAATTATTTGATTTATGGGGGAGAGTTGTCATTTTGAATTAAAAATTAATTTAATTTAGAAGGTGGGGCCATGTGATAGTAAATAATTAATTTGAATTATTTACTTGGAGAGAGAAAATTAGAAAGTGGACAATTTTAAATAAATAATTTTATTTAAAATTACGAAAAGGCCAAGGTGGATCATAATTAAATTTATTTAATTATAAGAGGACATAGGATATTAATGACCTATTTAAATAAATAAATAACATTTATTTATTCAAATAATCAAGAAGAAATAGTGGACCAAGGATAATTAAATAAATTTAAGAATTTATTTAATCATAGGGAGACAATAGAAAATTAGCAACACATTTAAATAAATAAATATAATTTAATTATTTAAATAATCAAGAGGAATAAAAGATATGAATTAATTAAATAATTGATAATTATTTAATTAATAGTTGAAATTGAACCATAGGACATAATTAAATATTTTAATTATGTTAGGAAGAAATATGGAGAAAATAAAACTTACAGGCCTAGGTCAATTTTATGTGTCTACATTTTACCCATGTTTGTCATAATGTAGCCTGTCACATTGTGACAAAGAAAATTCATTCAAAACATGCCCCAATGAAGGTATGAAGTATCTATGCCCCTCGAGAAATTTTTCAAAATTTGGCCCAGCGACAGAAAAAATTGAAAAGTGTCCCAATAAGTCAATTTGATGATCAAAAAATTAGTGGCGTGATCGGTTTTTCATTTTGACATGTTTAAGGCAGCCAACGGGTTGGTCAAAGGTGGTCAAAAGAGCCTCTAGTAATAAAATTTTCAAGAAAATCCCACTTTTATCCTATAAATAGGCTCAAATTAGGTAAAAAGTCAATTCATTTTCACTTTTAACTTTTGAAATTTGAGAGAGAGGAGAGAGAGGACACTTCGCGACAATGGTGATTCTAGTGACTGAGCATCACGTCTACATCGTGCAAACCTTCAGACAACCAGAGAGTGCAAAGCCACTGGTAAGTGCCCCATACCCACCTCATAATTTTCTCATTTTGTGTGCATTTTTAGAGTTTAAAGTTAGGTTAATGAATGCGCCAAGACGCATGTGTGTTCGCGAAAGATGCATTCACATTCGCATTGCCTGCATTTGATGCATCACAATGCAAACGCAAGGGATGGGGTAGTATAGGTTTTGAAAATGACGCATTTGCAGGCCGGTGAGATGCAATCACTATGTCCCAATGCAAATGATAGGTCTAGCAACACAATCGCCATGTTGAAGTGCAAACGTGGGGCTATGTGATGCATTTGTTTTACAATGACGTAAGTGCTATAAGATGATGCATTTGTGAGTTTTTACAACACAGTCGCCATACTGAGATGCAACTGCTAGATGAAATGACGTATACGCACTATCGCGATGCAAATTAAGTACCAAATGACGCAATTGACTTGGTGCGATGCATTTGACTTTTACCAGGGTTGACTTTTATTTAGGCTTAGTTTCTATGTACTTTTGATTTATATATGGTAACGATGATTTAAAATAATGTACTCTCATTTTTTCATGTACATAAATGATTACCACCCATTTGTATGTGGGACTTCAAGCCATCCATATATGCATTTAGAGATTAGTTGTGAGACAGGGAGTAGAGGTGACTTATGGAGCTAGGACTATACTATGTGACCTATATGCCCATTGTCAGAGAAAATAGGGGACTATTGACAGTATTGGCCAAGAGATGGCACTCAAAGACTTGTTCATTCCACTTGTCGACTGGAGAGGCCATTGTCACGCTTGAGGATGTGTATAGGATTTTGTGTCTTCTGATCAGAGGAGAGTGAGTGGTTTATGATCCACACCGAGGACAACAAGAAATTATAGAGTACTATGAGGCTGATGATGGTGTAGGACTGGGCATCAAGGGATATGAGATTCGATGGGAGTTTATGGCAGAGCACTATCCTTGATGGGATGTGATGCTATGTACTTTGATTGTCGGTGTCTTGATTCCTGATTGATGGGGACAAGGGTTCCCTATCGAATGGGGAGATGTGCTCGTGAGGATGAGATGAGATAGGATTATATTTGCATGGTGGCCATGTTTACTGGGTATGCTTTATCATCAGTTGCATGAGGTGGCATAAAGAGGTGCACACAGTATCAACTGTGGGACGAAACTATTGATAATCTAGGTGTGGGAGCATATTCCCATCTTTTGTCCTTTGATTCAGAGACCACAGCTTGTTGAGGGGATGCCATATGTTTACTTGTATGTGAGTGCCCTACAACAGATCAGAGTTGGAGAGACAAGATATTGGCGACATTGGATTGATACTTTGATGGATTTTTTTTGGAGGCCCTATAGAGATTATGAACAATGGGAAGGAGAGGGTGATCATCTTGCATTTTGTAAATAGTTTAGATATCTCATTGGTCACACAATCTAGTCTCAACACATTATTGAGATGTACTTTCCTGAGCAGGTGTTGCATCAATTTGGTGAGCAGCAGGATGTGTCAGTGGGAACCACAAAGTATGCTAGATCTTCATGTGATACGATGTAAGGACCAACTATATCAACTCATTTGGAAAAGTAGTAGGTTGATGGATTGGTGGCACAATCGTGGGCTTGGAGTGGGGGTCTAGAAGATCTGGGGACTAGCGTAGTTTTTGATACATGGTGGCAAACTCATAGTCCACAGCCTTTGATAGATCCAGATGGGCTAGTTCTATTGGATCGATGATCAGTTATATCACGGGTGCACCGAGGAGGCTGGGCAGGTAGAGATGGTGATAGGGGGAGAAGGAGAGATGGAGGTCGAGGAGATGGGTGGAGAGGAGATGGGGGGAGAGGTGGAGGAGATGGGGGAGGAGGAGGTGATGGAGGCAATGAAGGAGATGGCTAGGATGGAGGGAGGAGGAGAGGAGGAGATGGTGGGAGGTGGGGTAGGAGGGTATGACAGCATGTTGAGAGGGTACCATTACACGCGATCCCTCAGGTGGTTAAGGAGGAGGAGAGAGAGGAGGGAGGACCAGACAGGAGGAGCAGATGGAGGCAGAGGTTGGACCAAAGGGAGAGATGGAGGCGGAGGAGCATATAGGAGAGGAGGCCTTGGACATCGACGGAGGTTATGAGGTAGTTGGTGGTGAGAAGGAGATCAGAGGTGATGACAAGGAGTTGGATATTGGTGGGGATGATGACATGGACGCGGTGGAGATATAGTTGCGACAGTGCATAGTGGATGGAGAGGAGGCCATATCCAGGGGACCGCCTTTGCCACATGATGCCACAGTTGATCAGAGATTAGCTGATATGCAATGGAGATTAGATGAGACCTTGGCACAGATCGGGTTCTTGTAGGTAGAGTTAGAGGTGACACGGGTAGAGCAGGATTAGGCTATGATCCATTAGTGAGAGGCACAGAGTTCATGTTCTAAGTTTGCGTAGATGTGCACAGGGCCTGTGGGAGAGATTGTCAGGAAGCTAGCTAGGATGAGTGAGATTCAAGGACAATACAAGATGTTGTATTAGAGGGCAGTGTTGGCAGATCAGTGGGATCCTAGTTTATCTCAGTCTTAGACTAGGACAGGCAATGGTTTAGGTAACAGTAGTAGGAGTCACAGAAGTCGGATTCAGAGCAGTGTGGGTGGTTATACCTCCTTAGGTCATTCCTCAGGGCATAGGTCACACCATCACAGGCACTCTTCAGGTCACAAATCTAGTCACAACCATGGATCATCTACTTCAAGGCACAAGTTAGAGCATAGCCAGCCACTGATCATAGATCCGTCAGCTTCATAGACTCAGCCTAATGTGTCCACGATTCCATCAGTTCTAGTTACAGAGCATCAGTCACCCCGATCTTCTCCTTGAGGGGATGAGGAGAGCATAGCCTAGGGAATTTCCATTGTTATCTTGTTGTTATATTTGAGACATTATGTTATGGCATTTATATTTTGACCATCGAGTTTGCAAGCTCTATTTTTGGGATACCTCATGACTCTATCCTGTGACATGATTTTTTTGAGATTATATATGATGCAGTTTTGGTGCGGCCTATATGTTATGTGTTATGTGATGATGCATTTGATTTTATTATGTCTATGTGATGTGATTTATGTGATGATTCTTATGATGATGTATTTTATATGTTATGTGATATATGCATTTATGATGGTTATTTATGATGAGATTCCATTATGATATTATGTTATATATGTTGGTTGTTTGATGATGATCATGATGTTTTATATGTATGCATAACATTCTGATTTGAATGAATGTCATGTTTATGATGATGAATACATTGATGTATGACTTTGTATGGATAATGTGACATATCATGCCTTATATTATGATGTGTATGCATTGATATGGACAATGTATGAAAATGTTTAATGCACTTTTATGTTATATGAATGCAAATGATATATGCTAGTGATTTATGTGAATGGATGCTTAATGAATGTATGCCTTAATGAACTCTTGATGTACTGATATATTATGCAAAAGCCTATATGTGAATGAATGTATGTAAATGTGTAATGAATTGGGTATGTGTAGGATCATCATGGAAAAAATAGGCCCTTAAGTGGCAAAAAAATTAGAAAAATCAGAGTTAGGAAACTTGACATAAAAATTTGAATAAGTTATCTATATTATTTCAAAAATATGTAAGAATAGAATATGTAGAAAATTGAATGTAGTTTCTAAACTACTAGGTTTATTTAAAAAAATGTATTCGGTGAAAATTTGAAATTTCAATGCAAGAATACTTTAAATCTCAGGGAAAAAATAAGAAGTAGGTGTCACCACCACCCTAACCACAACAAAATGATAATATTATTTTATATTATTTTAGATATAAGTAGAGGACTCATGTCCCAATGTGATGCATATTGTTTTTTAATTTTTTTCTAAGTAAATAATTAATTATGAATTTTTTATTACAACTTTTAAAAAGTATAAAAAACTCATATGTCTGACCACCTTAACTTGGTCAAAACTTCCTGAAATTCAATTTTTCTTTTTTTAATCCTATAATATGTGAAGCATAGAATGTGACGCATGTTTTGGATTCAAAAAATGTGATACCGTTTGAAAGCTCTAGATGTTTTTCAATCAGTCTATCAATTAGGACTTTAGTCGTAATTTGAATAGAAAATGAATAATAATTACTTATTAAATTCAAAGTAAAGCATAATTATATTGGTGGAAAGCTGAGAATATCCTTTAAAAAACCTTTGTGTTTCATCAATTTTGGGTAAAAACAAATTCGTCAACCACATACCCATCATATTGCCACTTTTTGGCCCATCATGATCCTATACATACCCAATTAATGAAATATCTATATGATCATGTATGCAATTATAGTTTTGAATTTCACAGGATATCATCAGGAGATGGAAGAAGAGAAGTGACAAGATAGAGGGAGATGGATGTTAGTGCGGAGACAGAATCCTTCAATATTTTGTCAAAGAACTAATATTTGTTTTTCTAATCATCATCGGGTTGATTATTGTAATGGCCAACAAACACCATGATATGACATAGATCAATGGTGTGCAAGGTCGTCACATCACATGAAACAAGTAGTCACAGACAAGGATGATCATGACTCATACTAAGGGCACAATTTCCCTAGTCTTTTTGTCACAACCAACCACAAACAAGAAAGATATAAGAAAGATAATCCATGAAACGTCATTGATCCTCTAAATCCTATTGCCAATACATCCTCTAGGAACTAGCAACATGACTATTTGAAAAAGACAAGACAAGACAGTCATCATGATACATCATTGCTCCTCTAAATCTTGTTGTCAGGACATCCTTGAGCAACCAGTAGCATGATGAAAATCAAAGGACAAAATGATAAGATGGTGTTTGCCAATTATTTTCCAAGTGTGTTTGAATGTCAAGTGATTTGATGTCGAGATGTGAGGTTTGACCATGTCTAGATGACAAATGCCAGGTAATGCTATATTCAAGAAGGACACATCCTGAATGCTGTCGACGTTGAGAGGATCGATCCTCAAATGTTGCGAGATTCCCTCAAAATGCCAAATGACAGTGATGATGCCTAGGAAGGACACATCCTAAGGCATAAATACATGATGGAGGTTTCTCTTTAGAAGGACACATCAGGAGTGTAACCAAGAGTTGATAGTTTGACTTGTTTTGACTGAGTTTAACTAGAGTTGACTTGATGATAGGATTGATTGCATGTTTGTGTCGACATGTTAATGTAATTGACATGTTGATTAAATGATTTCCAACATTTGTTTGAGGAGTTGTTTTTTTTAAATAATTTCTTTGATTTGAAGAAATTTGACATGTGTTTCAATGCATTGTCATAAACCCTAATGGAATGACCTAGTGTGGCCTTGGGGGCTCATCGATTGATAGCCTTTCCTACGTCATACACTCAGAGACCTCGTAGTTTGACATGACCAATGACTTTGTCTTGATGACCAAAGATTGAGTTGTGATTTTATTTGGACAAGCCTAAAAGGACTAACCTAATGTCTCAAGGGCTCAAAGATAAGCCTTGCCTACATAGCAAATGTGCAAAGACAATGTAGTTTGACAAAGACTGACTGACATGATAAACTTGACAAGTTACGACTCTGTTTTTTGGATTTTTGAATGTTATTTGGATGTTTTTGTGTGTTTTGATATATTTTGATTTTTTTGGTATTTATTTTGGACATTTTTTTATTTTTGTCTTTTTTAAGACAATTTATGATTTTCATTGTCTTTTTTCAGGACATTTTACATTTTTTTGTCTTTTTTAAGACATTTTATGAACTTGTTTGTCTTCTTTTTTTAGGACAATTTATGATTTTTTTAATATTTTTTTTCAGTACTTTTACAATTGAGAGGACCATGTGTGATACCCACTATAGTAAGGTGATAACGGATTTCCCCCAGTCAGGTTGAGGACTAGCCAAGTTTGAGGGATATGGGAAAAGGAATTCTTGGGATGACAGATGGATGGTATGTAAGGCCTAATGTCAACCATTATTAGCCATGGAAAGAAATGATAGAATTTTATAACGGGTGTCATGATGGTGTCAAAAAAGTGGGTGCTTATTGTGGGCTAAAGTAGAGGGAGTGAAAGTAGATGGAAAAGAAAAGACTAACTACACATGGTGCCTGTTTGCCAAGTTTTCACCATGGTACTTATCCAAAGAACCTATTGACTAGGTTTTCACTATTGGATGAATTATTTCTCTTTACTATTTTTGTCATTTTTTTCATATCTTTGGTGTCACCAAGATGCCTGTTTGCCAAGTTTTCATCAGGGTGACAATTTTTTTGTAGTATTCATCATTTTCTTTTTGTATATTTTATGGTTTCCAGCCTAGCTCTATAATGCTATGTGTAGAATTTTCAAAGATGTAGATTGATAATTGGCTTTGCCAATTGTTTTTTGTATGGAGTAGCTAACTGGTATGCTCCAAAACCAAATGAGGTAGTGATGATATAAGGACCTAGCCAATTGGGCTCTAACTTGCCGAGTTTCTCTCTGTTAGACTGGTTCTTAGGATTTTTCATTAAGACCAAGTCACCAATGTCAAACTTTCAAACCATCACTCTCTTGTTATAGCTATAGCAAAGGAATTCTGATATTCCTATAAATGATTCATGGCATTATGTTGACATTCCTCTAACATTTCTAGCTCATGCAGTTGTGTTGTCTATATTCTTCATCATCCATCAAGACCTTTAGGGAGACTTTGAGAGAGGAAATTTTGACCTCGATGGGTAGGATAGCTTTGGCTCCAAAGACCAAGGTGAAGGGAGTGGTTCCTATAGGCATGTGAATGCTAGTACAATAAGCCCACAGAGAAAGGTTGAGTTGTAAATGCCAGTCACGACCAGCATCATTGATGGTATTTTTAAGAATTTTGATGATTATTTTATTATATGCCTCAGCTTGACCATTTTCTTGCAGGTAATATGGTGTGGAGAAATGGGGTTGGATATGGAAGCATTCACACAACTCACAGACATCTTGAATTTTGAAGGGATGACCATTGTCGATGAAAATGGACTTTGGGACACCATACGAGAAGAGGATGTAATTGAGGATGAATTTGAAAATTTGTTTGTTGGTTATGTATGTGAGGGGAATGGATTTGATCCACTTAGTGAAATACTCAGTGGTGGTGATAATGAATTTATGGCCATTGGAAGAGGTGGGATGGATTTTTCCCACGAGGTCGAGTCCCCATTGTGTGAAGGGACAAGTAGAAGTAATCGATCGAAGTTCCTGTGCTAGTGCATGAATAAAATCATTGTGTATTTGACATTAGTGACATGTTCTAACAAACTCAAGTGCATCTTTTTCCATAGTCATCCAGTAATACCCAAGTCTCATGATTTTCTTAGCTAAGGTAGGGCCACTCAAATGAGATCTACATATACCCTCATGTACCTCAGGTAAGGTTGTCTATGCTTCGTCAGTGTCAAGACATCGAAGAAGGGTATTGTCAAAGCTACAGTGGTATAAGGTGTCAGTGATGATGGTGTATCAGACAACTTTCTGGATAAAGGATTTTCATTGGTTGTTGGAAAGGTTCGGGGGAAGGGTCTGGGACTAGAGATAATCATAGATGTCCTAATACCATGGAGAGTTGGGATGAGCTTTACCATGGAGAGTTGGGACCAACAAGCTCACAGACCATTGCTAACTCTAGAATGTCATATGTAGGAACCAAAATTTGTTCCACCAAGAACTCAAATTGTAGCACATTGTTGGGAATGTATAGGAGAGATCCAATTGTTGTCATTGCGTTTGTTGCCTTGTTTTGTGCCCTTGGAATTTTCTCAAAAGAAAGAATGTGAAAATATGACTAAAATTTGTCAACCATGCATTTATAGGGCATTAAATTTATTTTTTTTGTGCCATATTTTGATGGTGTTTTTATGCACTTCTCAACACAGGCAGTGCATAGGTGCACTACCTCTCTTGAAAGACAATATCCCACAATCAAATTGTAGAACACTATCCCAAGGTCTCTTGGATGTCAGGTCATGACAGTGCTTAGATACATCAGTAGTTGATGTGATTTACTGGAATCACAATGTGATCTTACAGAAAATACGAACTGTAGACACAAAGCATAGAGTTGGATCTTTGAAAAGGAGTCCTTAGGATAGCAAGTTGATATGCACTGGGTATAGGTTCAAACAGCAATCTCAAACTCCATTTAGTTGTTAGATTTGGCTTTACAATGTGCAATGAACCTTAGCATAGGTCAGTTACTAAAAAAAAGGGAAAAGAGCGAATGAGAGGAAAAGTTCCTAAGTCTGAAGCTTGCTATGAATAGTGACAATGGAATTCCTACAATGGACAATTCCTCAAAACAATATCTCACTTAACCAGGGATTTCACAGTATCATGGGAATTGTGCTATCTTCTAAGGGTTGCAAATATTTCATCCTTCATCCACCACATACATGCATGAATAAAAGATAAATGTTTGGGACAGCTTTAAATCAAGTCCAGACTAACTTTCCATAGCTATCTACCTTTAGCAAACAGCAAAAAGTATGGACCAAGGGATCATCAACAATGCAGAAATTTTCACAAACACCCAACAGCATTCCTAAGATTTATCCGAATAAAGTAAACAGCTAACTAAACAGCCATAAGATCTAAGTTAATCATGTGAAATTGGAGAATGAATCAAGTAACATGAGAGAAATCAAGAAAATACACCAAGTCAATGATATTTCTTATAATTTTTTGCAGCATGCCTTTACAACAACTCAACTCTCTCTTTTGCAAATGAGAGAAGTGCCCTATTTATAGTTCTCCAAAAGTTAAATGAATGGCCAAGATTCATTCTCATTATGTGGCCAAGATTCATTACAAAATAGGGTTTCACCTACTCCCAAATAGATTTGAATTTAAAATTACATTTCTGTCTCTTCCCTATTTTTTCATCTAGTGCATGACACTATAGCTCTTTCGTCCTGTGGCTGATTGTTGTTTCCTTCGCTGTAGCTATTCTTCAGGGAGATCTTCTTTGGCTAGGCTGTCCTTCTGCTCCTCAGAAGCTGCATGCTCTATGTACTTGAGGATGACAACCTGAAGCTTGTCTATCTCGAGGATCTCACATCTTAACGCCTAGTAACTCCATTCCTTAGCGTTCTCTTCTAGCCTTTTCCAATCTTCGTCATACTTCGAGCCTTGATCCCTAAATAGCTCTGATCGGTCGAAGGCGCAAGCAGCAAAACTTAGGAACTTCATTGTGATTTCTCCGGCTGTCCCGTCCTTCATCTTCTCCTAGAAGTATGGCTTGATCTTTTCTATATCCATTTGCACGGTGGGCATATCATAGCCCATCATTATCTTGAGATACTCGGCGCACTCTGCCCAGATTTCTTTGATCCACTCAATATCCAGATCCACCCTGCTCAGGATTTGCTCTAACCTCTCCTTCCTGTTGTCGAGGTCTCTGCGCCATACATCCACTAGCCAATGATCTTCCTTTTTTAGCTCTAGCCTCTCCTCCCACGTGTTCTCAGGCATCTGAAGGATGGCTTCAATTCTCGGGAGGGTGGAGTCATAGGTGATGGGGAAATTGGTGCAGAGCCTCTTCGTGCTCTCCAGGGAATGCATCAAATCTAAGAACTTGTTGGTTGTCCGCACAGCCCTGCTGATTCCCATGTTTCCGATGTATGTGACCTGTCGGAACCAATCCTCAGTGGTTCTCTCCAAGTTCTTCCTTCTCTCCAGTTTATCTATCTGTTCTTTAGAAAGCAATTGAGGCATAGTCGCGAACGTGGTGGGCAATTTGTCCACTGAGGACCATTGTTGTATGTAGTCTATTAGGGCAGCAACCTGCGCTTTAAGCTCATCCTTGGAGACCTTGTCATGCTTTATCAGGTGCACCACTTTGGCCACCGACTCCTCCAGGTGCTCAACCTTTTTCTCTTTAGTTGTTATCCCCAAGTCAATGGTGGAGATATTATAGCTCACCCTTGCCTAGCCAACAGTAAGTGTTGCAATTTGCGCCGCTCGGGAGCTGGAAGCATCCATTGTTATCTTGGATCGGACCTTGGGCTTCTTCTCTTTCTTCGTCGTGGTTAGGGATCGAGCCAAGATGGCCTCCAATCTCGCCCTTGGGTCCTTCAGCACAGGGGTTTCCTTTTCAAGTTACTTCTCCAACCAATCGGGCATAGCAGATTTATCTTTGGGTGCATCATGGCTGCCCTCACCCTTCTCAGTCAGAGGCAAGACTTCTACCTCCTTCTCCTTTTGGGGTTCTCCTTTCTTTTGGGCAGCTTCCTCCTCTTCGTCGGAGTTGTAAACGAATATAAGGCACTTGACAGGCAGCCCAACTGATGGTTGCCAGATGGGACTTTCTTCTTTCGCTGCCTCTTCTTCCCTTTTCTCTTCAGTGGCCTCGGCCTCAGGGCTCTTGGTAACATAGGTTTCAGCCTCCGTCAAATCTTTGATTGGCTGTTCTTCTGGTGGCTGCCCTTCTTCACCATGTAGTGACTCTTTTGCCTCCATCCCCATGTCCTTTAACTGTTGCGCCATTTCCTCCTCAAGGTCCTCATCAAATGTCTGGATGATCTCCTTAGTGTCTGAGCCACCCTCTTCGTCTCCACTCTCGGAAGAGCCTATCTCCTCCTTCTCATAGACCACCCTGTCGATGGTTTGGTGCTCGTACTCGGGGTGCTCATGATACTCATCGGCCTTCTCCTCGACAAACTTCTAGGCTTCCTGTTCTTGCTCCTCCAACTCCTCCAAAATTTGCATTGTGGCTTCCATAGCAAGCGGCCCTGTCGGTGGTTGTGAAGGTTGAGTTGTTTAAAAGACTTGGGCAAGGGCTGCTTGGAGAGCTAGATTCATCAATATTTGGGAGAGCTTAGGGGGAAGGTTCGGCATGTGTCTTGTAAAAGTCTCAAGCATAGTGGCAAGGGGAACAGGTGATGTTATTGTGGCCAGAGGGAGTGAGGTTACTGGTGACATGGCAGCAGAAGAGGAAGGAGGAGTGGTCATTCCAGAAGAGGAGTCAATGTTAATTATTGACTCGATCGGGGGTGAGGGAGCAAGATGGACAAAAATGTCCACCGCCGGCAGGGAAGCGGCAACCGCAACAAGAGAGGTGGGTGGTGCCACAGGAGGGGCAGGGAGACGTAGGGGAGGCTGCAATTCTGTCGTAGCCACTATCTGCTTGAGCCTTTTGGGAGATGAGCCTCCCGTTTCTTTCTTTGTTGGCTCCTTAGGATCCGCAGACTGCGCAGTTTCTGTTCCCTTTCTCTTATGAGACCTGGAGACTGGATGAGACTTGGAGGTCTCACCAATCGATGTGGTGGCAACAACGTCCTCCGAGGCACTTGGCTCACTTTTGAGCCCTTCATAGGTTAGAACTACCCTCTGTTGCTTTAAATGTGCCACATGTCCATCGATCCACTCCTTAGTGCGAGTTATGATTGGCTACGTGATGGTGTCTAGATCATCGACCTCCTGTTCATCCCAATCAATGGAGGGTATTGCCAGGTTGGCAATCGTAGGGCACCTTGGGTGCATAATGGTAGACTCGTCCTCCTCGACCTGGTCTAGTACCAGGAATGGTTGCACGCTTCTCAGGAACTGTACTATCATGCGCATGTAGTGCTTAGCGCGAACCTCCTTGTCATCCTTGCAGTCACCCTAGAAATCTTTAATGTGGTATTGGTGGGCATATACCGGTCCTAGGGCCTTCCTTATGTGGCCATGTGGATCCATCCGCGGGCAGGCAGTGTACCAGTCGAAATGGTAATCCTTGAGTTCCTTCTTAGAGTTGTTGGCACACTAGGAAGTCTGTAATCGATACATGCCCTAGCCAAGGGTCATGGGATAGGGGATCCCTACCACGTGCTTGTTGCCGAAGATTGCCTGAATGTGTTGGAGTTGCCGAGAGAGCTCCAAGAGGATGATCCTATCATTTGGGTACCGTGGCAACCTATTTGGTCGTTCTGTGAAGACCTGGGCCCGGATGTAGGTGAACTTGGGAAACTAGATGAACAGGAAGGTGTATTCCTTTAGGAGCACCCTGGCACTGTGGGAGACTCTCCTCTCGAAGTCCCCAGTGATCAATCTGATGATGTGGTCAGTGAAGGCGTCATTGACCTTGCAGTACTCTTTCTTAAAGTTGTGGTATTGGAGCGTGGGTACTTGTCATAGGCCTTAGGTCCTCGTTTTTGCCCCTGATCGGGTGCTACAAACAGGCCGCTGTATTATCTATGATCCGCCAGGGAGTAGACGAGGTAGGAGGTCATGTAAAATTTGGAAGTCTTTTTTACATTTATGAACTGCTCATGGAAGCAGTCGCTAATGATGCCTCCCCAGTAGAAGGAGACCTTGGTCGTGATGTCCTCATTCCCCCGCAGAATCTGCTCAATAAAATAGGCCATCCACTCCTGGAAATAGGCTGTCGTTGGGAGACCTCTGACCCTGCTCAACAAGGTTACCAAGTTGTGGTAATCCTCATGGAAATCGCTGTGGAAGAGTTCTTGGGGAACTTTCATAGCGTTGCCCTATTTTTCTTTAAGCCAATAGAGGTTAATTGACTTCTTGCACCCTGAAGGGTTGGCATCCCACACTGCCTGGCATTCGTCTAATGTGGGGATCTCCATCTGTTGGAACGTGGGGATGTGGAATGTCTTGGTGATTCCTTCTGGAGACATGTCTGCAAGGATGTTTCCCTCCTTGTCCACAATTGTTCTGGTGTCTATTTGATATGCTTCTCAACAAGCCATCACTAGTTTAGGTGCCACCAGAGAGGGAGGGAAGCCGACGGCCATGGCAATTCCGCTTTGCTGTATTAACCTGGCGTTCTTCATGGTCAGGTTGACCTTGACCCTTTGAGTGAATTCATCGATATTCACTTGGCCAATATTGGTATCTGAAATCTCCTTCTAGTCAGTTGTGACCTTTGAGTGGAGCGGCTCGCCCTGGAACTGAAATTTCATTTGATCCTTGTCTTCTTTTCCCTGAGGGGTCCTCCCTGATTTCTTACCCTTGTCTTTTTCGGTGAATGCACCTGAAGTTCCTATAGCTGATTCCATATATTCTACAAGCAAGGGCAACGTTAGTGCAATAAAACATCAAAAGCGTTCATGTTAGTTCATATCTTGAAAATAACATCTAAATAATCAATCAACTACATAAATCTTGTCTCTAGATGTTATTGATCTTCATTTCAGGGCATTTGGACAATCCGGGCCCAAAGGGCCGGACTTCCTTGGCAAGAATGTTGTCTGGAAGGGAAAACATAGCCGAAAACTCCTGGGAACCCTTCTTTGCCAGATTTTGATGTTTTAAGAGGCCCATGATAGAGAAGAGCACAATTTAGGATGTGGGTCGAAGTCAGATTCCAATTTGGAGATCATTTGGATAGCTTTAAGGGGCATCGGAGGTTCCAAGTCAGGAAGCCGCCAGGAGACAGCGCTCAGCAGGCAAAAATCCAACGATGGAAGTCCGAAGCCCGAGGTCCAGAGGGCCAAAAGGCAGCCGACGTTAAGTTTGTCATTTAGGCCTGGCGGCATTTGGAGTAGCGGGGCCTGGCGGTTGAGAAGCGTGGCGCGACAGTCACCGTGATATTTTCACTGATTTGAATGGTGGTGGCGAGGAGCGGCCCGAGGCCCGGAGGCCAAGAAGCCGGTAGGGGTCCACCGTCGAGGACAGTGGAACCGTCAAGAAGTTCCTGGAATGGAACTCCAGACGGCCGAGCCCGGAAGGTCCCGCGGCAACGAGGAGTTTCGGCGAGGCCAGACGGCAAACGGAGGCCCAGGCTTCAGAAACCGGGCAGACGGGGTGAGGATTCCGCAGGGAGGAGATCCGCGGACTTCTGTGGATGGAAGTCCGGGATCTGGGGCCCTAAAGAGGAAATGACGCAACAATTTGATGCCGCCCAAGAGTTAACGCCGAGGGTCAGGGCGGAGACTGGGGCAGGTTTGCAGATGAGGTGCGGCGAAATGCCAACAGAAACCCGGCAAGGGAAACCCGACGGACCAGGCCCGACGGGGAGGATTACCGTCAGGAGGTTTTGGAGTTTTAAATTCGACGGCGAAGACGGGCCTCAAACCCGGGGTAGCGGATTGCCCTGCACGAAGAATGGTCGCGCCATAGAAAACTTTCGGATCGGCAGCGAGGGAAATCCAAGGGGTTTTGCAGATTTTCAAGACATGGGTAATGGGCGCAATTTGGTTTTCTACCTGCTTATGCCTCCCAGGGAGTTTGTTCATTTATTTAAATCCTTAAAAATTACGAAAAAGACGTACGGGAGGGCAACCGATTGCCTACCTCAAATACGCAGAGCGGGGAGATGTGGGATCTACTGAGGGGCAATGGAGTGAAGTTGACATCAAGGATCGTGACGCTGCTGATCATGGTGGGCTCCAGATGAGGGTCTATTCAATTCACTCTAATTCTTGCTTGTCAAAATGACTTCAGCAGATTGGGCATTTTATACCCCAACCGCCATTAATACCCGCAATAAATGATTGTACGGCCGTGGAAAAGTTGGTGAAATTTGAATTAGGTCAGCGGTGGCGGCGAAGACTCTGGGACTCGGCAACCAAAAAGACGTGGCATGGCGGCCGCTGTGTGATTTTCGTTTTGATCGGGCGACGGCGGCGGCGAGAGGTTCGGGGCCCAGAGTTTGGGGAGCCGGAAGGAATCCGCCGTCGAGGACGGCGGAACTGTCACAGAGTTTCGAGAACAGAACTCTGGACAATCAGGCCCAGAAAGTCTCATGGTGGGCGGTCAAAAACAAACCATCGGTGGAAAAAACCAAGGGGGGGCCCAAGGAGTGGGAGGCCGCCAGAGATTCACCATCGTGGACGGTGATCCCAAGACGGAAGTCCGGAAGCGGACTTTCAGGGACCAGGGCCCGAAGGGGCAGGCGCCGCCCCAAAAATTTGCGCAAGTCTTAGGCGATAGATGGCAGGGCAGACCCCGAGGGGTAGAAAGATGCCCAGAGAATGCCGCAAAAGGATGGCAATTTCAAAAGGGTAGCCCGAACAGAGAACCCCGGGTGCCCAAACTCGAAGGGGCCCAGCACCGTTTCAGGGTCAAAATGCCAAAGGGATTCCCCGAGGCCCCTGGAAGGTAGCAAAAACCAAAAGCGGAGGCATGATCGCTTTATGATGAAACCTTGGAGCAACATCGACCATGCGGAACATCAAAAAAAGAGGGGCACGCAAAACGCGGTGGCCTTGAAAGACCCGAGAAGGCGAAAGAAAAGAGTGTCCCCATTCTGAACGGGGTGTGTGTGCTAAGGGCACAACAAATGGCGACTCCGCTATGGAATGCTCAGGAGCGTTCTAGGGATAAATATTCATCCAGGACCCAGAATCTCTAGTTTCACAAACCGTGAGTGGCTTCCAGAGATGAATCCGGGAGAACGAGATCCTTAATTGGGTTAGCTTACAGGACATCTCAGAAGTGTGTGTTTAGTGAGTTCATTCATTTCCTAGGGATAGTGACCAAGGTTACCAAGTCAACCGAGTGAGCTACATAAATCATCTAATACCAAAAGTAACCTGGACATTGCCCCGCTGCCAGTCAGGTGTCCATAGCCCCGACGGAGTTGTCGCTACAATCTCATAGATATTGCTCTACTGTTGGCCGGGCGTCCATAGCCTTGGTAGAGTTATCCAAACACCCATACGGTCATTTTTTTTTTTTCAAAGTTCCCTTTTTTGCTTTTTTTGCTTTGATATTTCACTTCTCTTTTACCATTTAGTTCGACCGGGTAAGCATTGAAGCCTACAATGGGTTTGAGACTGCAGTGGTCACTGGAATAGACTTAAGATTTTTCACTCACTAGGGTGTCATAACAACCATAGTACGGTCCTTCAGAATTTATTATTATGTAATTTATGCGAGATCTGAGATGTGGGTAAGAAGATCCAGTTAAGGGTCAAGTTCTGAGCAGAGTTCAAACAAGGAAATCATTCGCAAAGAGCTTATAAAGACTGATAGTCTAGAGTGAATATTTAGCCAAAGAACACAAAGAACGGACAGCAAAGTGAACCGCTTGTTAGGCAAGCACGGCCACCGCAAAGAAGCGGGAAACCTCTTTTGAAACAAAACTGTCGGGAGGGAGAAAACAAAAAGCGATGCAACGAAATGCAGACAAGCAAGAAAGTAACTACCCTAACCTATGTACAAATATTTACGATGAAGAGCTCGAAGGAGCTGAAGCCTGGAAGTAATGCTTCAGGTGCTGCCCATTGACTGGCAATGGGACGACCTCACCAATTAAGGTCCTTAGGCGGAAGGCATTATCTCCTAAAATCTCAGCTATTTGAAAGGGGCCAAGCCAAAGCTTGTCAAATTTGTTGTGTCCCCCTTTCTTCTCATGGGCCTTGTCCCAATATAGGACCAAATCTGCAATTCTAAAGGCCTTGATTTTGGCTCGGTGGTCGAACCATCTCTTCACTATGCCCTGATGTTTGGTGAAATTTTCTATTGCGTGGTTTCGGACTTCCTCTAAATGCAAGAGCTCAGCTAACCGAGCTTTCCTACGATCTCCTCCCTCATAAAAATCGTTGATGAATTGAAGAGTAGGAATCTTCTGATGAATGGGAAATATAGGCTCTAGGCCATAGACAAGGTGGAATGGAGAATCGCTAAGGGCAGCCTTGTGGCGAGTGCGATCAGCCCAAAGGGCAAAGTAGAGCTGGGTATGCCAGTCTTTGGGATTCCTATCTAATAGCTTCTTGATCACAGCAATCAGATTCTTATTCATGGATTCGGCAAGGCCATTACCTTGAGGATAGTAATTGGATGAGAATTTAAGGGCTATCCCATAGTCAAACTCCCAACTAGCAAATTTTAATGAAGCAAACGCAGGTCCATTATCACATACCAAAGCATACGGAGAACCTAAATGATTTAAAATGAAACTTTCTAAAAAATTAGTAACTACTTCAGTTGTGCATTACTTACACACTATTGCTTTTGTCCATCTAGTACAATAATTAGTAGTGGTAAGGATGTACCTATGTCCCACAGATGATGGAGGGCTTACCGGACCGATGAAGTCGAGACCCCATTACGCAAAAGGCCTTACCTCCAGTACAGGCTGCAGTGGGACAGCAGCATTCTTCTACCTGGTGGCAGCGGTCTGACACATGTGACATGACCGAACATGGAAATGGGAATCCTTGAAGACGGTTGGCCAATAATACCCTACTCTTAATATTTGATGCGCCGTGGAGGAACCAAAACCGTGGCCCGTGCCAAATTTATTGTGAAACTCTCTCAAGACGCATTCTGCTTCTTCCTTGCTGAGGCATCTCAAATAAATGCTTTCATGATTCTTCTTGTAGAGAATGAAACCCTGCAGCATGTAACCATTACTTTTCAATCTCAGGGCCCTCTTTTGGACTCCTTGCAGGTGCAGCGGGCACTTATGGTTCAACAAATAGTAGATGACATCTTGGTACCATTCTCCCGGGGAGACATCTTCAAGCTGGTACTGCTACACCATGAGCTCAGGTATGACTTCTACTGCTGTTTCTGCAATTGTGCAGGTGAGTGCCTGTCCTCTCACCAATTTCATCGGTTGGATCTCCATATCATACTCTTGGAGCAAGGTGACCCATTTAGCTCTTCGCTCGCCCAATTCATTTTGCATGAGTAGTGTCTTAACTGCTGGGTCGGGAACAATGGCAAACACCTTGTGTAGAATGTAGTGTCTAAATTTCTTCACCCCTCTGACGAGAGCGTACGCCTGCTTTTCAATGTTGTGGTAACGTAATTCAGCATCTTTGAGGGGAGCACTCATGAAGGTGATTGGATGCTCGCTTCCTTCATCGTCTTTCTAGGTCAACATGCTAGCACAGGAATGCTCTGAAACAAACAAGTAGATGTAGAATGGCTTTAGATAGTCCGGGCTAACTAACACAGGGGCCTCAGCGATGGCCCGTTTGATTTCTTCAAAGCATTGTTTGGTGTCAGATGTCCATTCAACTTTGGCATCTTGTTTGAGCATGGCATTGAGGGGTTTGACAATCTCTATAAAACCTGTGATGAATTTTCGGATGAAGTTGATCTTTTCAAAGAAATATTTTAATTCCTTTTTGTTGCTCGGGGGCTGAATTTTGAGTAAGGACTCAATGTGTTTAGGATCAATGGAGATTCTTTGCTCCGAAATGATGTGCCCGAGCAATCTGCCTTCAGTCACTCTGAAAATGCACTTCTTAGGGTTGAGGGAAACCCCGAACTCTCTACATCTCTGAAATACTTTACATAAGTCAGAGACGTGATCGCCCCGCCTCTTAGAAAATATGGTCAAATCATCCATGTAGATGATTATGCACTTGCCAATTAGGTCCTTGAAGGCGATATCCATGGTGCGTTGGAAACTGGCACCGGCATTGATGAGCCTGAAAGGTATTCTTCTGTATGCAAACGTCCCCCACTTAGTGGTGAACGCTGTTTTGTGGCGATCCTCGTATTGCACCATTACTTGGTTATATCTGGAGTACCCGTCGAGGAATTACATCATCTGGGAGCCGTTGACGATCTGCAGTACCTCATCCAGCGACGGTACTAGATAGTTGTCTTTCTCTGAGGCGCGGTTTAGATTGCGGAAATCCACGCACAATCTAATCTCCCCATTCTTTTTTCAGACCGGGACCAAGTTGGCCACCTAAGTGGAATGCCTAACTGGGAAAATGATTCTAGCTTAGAGTAATTTATGCACCTCCTTGTAAACGACCGGCTCCAGCAAGGCATTAATAGGGCTCTACCGCTAGCGGAACGGCCTCACTTCTGTCTTAAGGGGGATAGTGTGTGTAATGATAGAAGTGTCGTAAGTTTTCAAATCTTCGTAGCTCCATACCACCATGCCGTGGTACCTTCGCAAAGCCTTTGTGATTCCTCTTCTTTCCTCCGGCGTGCACACCTTGCCAATAAAAACATTCTTGGTCTCCTCAGTTGTCCCAAGGTTGTGTGCATCACACTAGTTGCTTATGGCCTCCTTTTTCATTTGTTGGTCCTAATCTCTGTTCTGGTCCAAGTCAAATAAGCGTTCCAGCTGAACCATACCTCTGGGGATTGTGTTAGTTTTGAGGTTGATGACCCCTTCTATGTCCAATTCAGCCTCCTATAGATCAGTTTCATCAATTATTTGTGTTGCGAAGACATCGAAACTTGTGATGAATTGAAGAATATGCTTGTCATCATTGAAGACTTGTAAATGGGTAACATTATCTAGGGCTGATGGCGTGGATGTTAGCTCAACAGTGAATTTCTTGAGCCCAGACAAAGAGAGGGGTTGCAGCGTGCTAGCCGCTTGAGCCAAAGCATCAGCTGTGCGATTCTAAGCACGAGGGATCAATTGTATGTTGAATGCATCTAAGCCCTCCAAGAGGTCCTAGACCATGTGCCTATAGTTGGTGAGTCTCTGATCATGACAGGAATACAACTTCCTGACTTGTTTAACTACGAGCGCGGAATCCCCAAAAACTTGTAGCATTTTCACATTTTTCTCCAAAGCCATGAGAAGGCCAAGGACTAAGGCCTCATATTCTGCTACGTTATTGGTGCAATAAAACTGCAATCGATGGGCAGCGAGAAATGTTTTACCTGTTGGGCTGATGAGTTTGAACCCAGCTCCAGCTCCTTGCCTGCATTTGGATCCATCAAATCAGAGCGTCCAGCACGCAGACGATTCCTTATCTTTATATCCAATTGAGCTTCTGCCCCCTTTCAGCTGGACGGCAGGCCGAGTGATCTCAGAGGAATTCTTTGATTCGAGGCTATGATCAACAGCAAATTCTTATAGTGCCTCCTTTGGAATTTCCATCTGAGGAGCAGCTATTTTTCTAACATGCACCACTGCTGCCTAGCACAAACAACAATCAAATTCATAGTGTGCAACATTGTGAACCCTGCACCAGTTTGGCAATAAGAGGTTCTGGAAATTCATTCGTACTCCTAGGCTGAGCTGATCCTTTTCGCACTTTTCCATGAATTCCTAGAAGTCATTGAGCAATCCCCAGTTGTCATCCTTATCAGGCTCATCATCAGCTTCTACCAATGTTTCTGTGTCTGGGGGTATTCGAGTAGAATCGATCGAAGGACTACACAACACCAAAAATACTTCATCTGCATGTTCTTCTTGAAGTTCAAGCTCATTTTGGTAGGAAAATGGGCGATAATTCCCTAAGTTGGTCTCAGCGAACAACACCTCATTGAGATTATTGTATTTCGTGATCATATACTTCATACGAGGTTCACGGATGGATCTGATTTGGCAGCCCCTTCCATGGCAGCCACATGTGAGAAATGTCTATGACAGTGTATCCATTCAGTGCCTTAGTGAATTCCCTTCCCAAAATGATTCCATATGCATCGGGAATATCAGCCACTTGGATATCAATGACCTGTTGTATCCGTGGGTCTATAGCAATTTGCATGGGGATGCGGTTTATTTCACTCATGATGTTGATCTTTGTTTTGTCCAGTTGGGTCACCTTTCTCTTTGAAGGCATGGGAGTGATGCCAAGAGCCTTGCATACGGCCAAGGGCATGATGTTGGCAGACGCACCTGAATCGAGCAAGCAGTTATGCAGATTCTTCCCAAAGACCCTAATGGTAGTCAGGAAAGGGGGAGTTTCTGGTCTTCCCTGGAGGATGCCCATAGGCGTGTCCATGTGGGCTATTTGACCTTTGTTCCTTTCATTACCCATATCCCTGGTCTTCTTAAACAACTAGTCCTTGGAAAGCTGCCTATTAGCCCTTTCTAGCTCCTTTTCAGTTTGTCTACTCGCTAACTGATTTATGGGGACATCGTTTCTTCTTCCTGTATTGTCCTGTATCTCTGGTTCTTTCCTACGCTCTTCAAAGGTTACCCTCTTAGCTGGGGTTTCTTGTGTCGTGTTAGAGGATGGGGTCCCATTCAAAACCCTAAAGAAAGCATGTCTTACTGCAGGAACCTTGAGTAATTCAAAATTGGATAAGCTAATTTTTACCCTTTTGAACTCTTCTGCCACATATTCGCCCATCTGCTCGATTTCAGAGCTAAAAGCTTGGCCTAGAGTAGAACTAGGGGTTTGGACCTTTGTTTGACTAGGCAGGTTTTCAGGTTGAACTTGAGGCTGATTTTGCAACTAGTTTTGAGACTGGTTCTTGTTGAGGTATTGGGCAGGTACATGGGAAAGTCCAGGGTTATTACTGGCATCCGGATCAGGCGAGGTGGCAAAATTATTTGGTGGGGTAGAAGTTGTAAAGGGTCCACCCACCTGTTGATTCCTAAGGAAGTAGGGACTCGACCGTTGATGGAACATGTGGACCTCATCCACAAATGGTTCTTCTTCATCTATCGGACCATTATCTACTGAATCAAAGAGCTGAGCCAAGGTTTGTTCATTACCTACCTCTTGCCCCTCTTTATCCTTAATAGGAGTAGGCTCGACTTTGGGCTCGTTGTGGTTGCCTCACAGAAACGGCGCCTGATTAACCACAAGACAGGAGGAATCGTATGGCTCCGACGGGACGATGTCCCTGCAGCTGGCATTGTCGACCATGTTTTGTACCTCCATCTGAAAGATTTTAGCAGCAGTTTAGAACTCGGGACAATCCAGCTCAGAATGTCTACTGGTTTTGTGAAGTTGACACCACCCAGACAAAGCTGCTTCAACCAGATATATGCTGCTAGATGTTTTGTCGTTGCTTGTCGGTTGATTGAAAGGCGTGGAGACACCACCATTGTTGGGCTTGGTGTTCCATGTGCAATTCTGTCTCTGAGAAGGTCTTCTTTCTGCATTCTTATTGGTGTTTTGCCCCCTCTCATAATTCTGCCTAGAGGAGGTGCCTACTTCTCGATTATCTCTGTTGTCTCTATTGTCTCGACTATCCCTGTTGAGATTGGCCTGGAAGTTGCGTTGGGAGGCCTGCAACTGGTTATTCTTATTCTTCAGGTGCGTCATCTTCGTGGATATTTTCTTGATCATCTCTGTAAGTTCCTCCAACTTATCCTTCTCAGTTGCACCTCCGAGCGATGGCGCCGGGATTTGGAGAAAAGCGGGCGGGGCCGCCGGCTGATTTCAATAGGCCGGAGGAAAGTTCGGTCCTGATAGGTACAACGACGCTTGGGGCTATTAGGAATACGCTTGCTGTTGCAGAGCAATCTGGAAATAGTGGTACTACTGCTGGGGTTGCAAATAGGATGGCGCGGGAGGCGCGTAATTCAATGGTTGCCCTGGATGTGGCACCATAGGCAATTGGGGCACTTAGTTCATAAGAGGGGTTTGATGAGCAAACGCCTGATTAAGCCCCTGAATCTGCATTGGGTGGGCGACAGGCCCCAAAGAGGGCAGTGGGTCAGAGATATTTTGCCCCAAGTCTGCACTAGCAACAACGACTTCTGCATAGGCGGCCACCAAGGTAGCAGGCGGTGGGCGCATCCTTTTCACCAAGGCTGATGTGAGGTTGTCCAACGCTGCGTAGTAGACTGGTAGAGCCACTGCATCATTGTGGAGGTACGGATCATGAAGCCTCGTATAGGCCCGATGGAAGCGGTCATTGAAGGAGCCGATAGGTTTGTTGACCTCCCTTCTGACGGACATGAACTATTGGTAAAGCTCCGAAGGGCTAACAGGAATCTTGTATTTATGTAGGAAGGCATTCTTCATCAGGTTTCATGAGGTGATGGATCCCCTCGGCAAATTGATGTACCAATAAAAGGCTTCTTCCCCCAACAAATGCGGAAAGAGGCGACATGCAACGTCCTCATGGTCCACTTGCATTTCAGTGATTGCTGTCTTGAATATCTTGATATGCTTCTTAGCTATTCTTTGCATGTCGTGTGGATGGAACTTCGAACAAAAACCCTCTGGATTCTTGGGCATATCATTGTAGATGGCGAAGTGTATCGGCGAAGGGTTATGCGCTAACCAAGCTATGGAAGGTGGCGGAGGTGGTATTTTTTGTTGAAAAAGGGGAATTTGAGGCTGTATTTGTGATACAATAGCAATCTGGGGATGCACTTGAGCTATGGCTGCCACGACGGTGCCTTGGGCCGAAAGGGCCAAGAGAGGAGTGAACCCCTAGCTACCGGAGGTAAGAGGTGCAAAGGGAGTTTGGGATGGTTGGGTGAAAGATGAAGGCCATCCAAGTGAAAGTGAGGGTGTGATGGAGGCAGATGGAATGGAGGAAGAGGCAACGTTACTTCCTTGAGCTCGCTTGGCCCTAGTGGGGGGCTATAATTCTTCAAATTCTCCTTTCTTTGGTGTTGATCGCAAAACTCTCTAAAATCTCTTCGGGGAGAATGATTTGATCTGATCCAACTTTACTTTATCTCTTGACTTAGTATTTCCGCCAAGGCCCTCCTTCTAATGCCAGTTCTGTTGGTGGTGTTTTTATGCACTTCTCAACACAGGCAGTGCATAGGTGCACTACCTCTCTTGAAAGACAATCTCCCACAATCGAATTGCAGAACACTATCCCAAGGTCTCTCGGATGTCACGTCATGACAGTGCTTAAATACCTCAGTAGTTGATGTGATTTGCTGGAATCACAAGGCGGTCTTACAGAAAATACAAAGTGTAGACACAAAGCATGGAGTTGGATCTTTGAAAAGGAGTCCTCAGGATGGGAAGTTGATATGCACTGGCTGTAGGTTCAAATAGCAATCTCAAACTCCATTTAGTTGTTAGATTTGGCTTTACAATGTGCAATGAACCTTAGCATAAGTCAGTTACTAAAAAAAAGGGAAAAGAGCGAAGGAGACAAAAAGTTTCTAAGTCTAAAGTTTGCTATGAATAGTGACAATGGAGTTCCTACAATGGACAATTCCTCAAAACAATATCTCACTTAAATAGGGATTTCACAGTATCATGGGAATTGTGCTATCTTCTAAGGGCTGCAGATATTTCATCTTTCATCCACCACATACATGCATGAATAAAAGATAAATGTTTGGGATAACTTTAAATCAAGTCCAGACTAACTTTGCACAGCTATCTACCTTCAGCAAACAACAAAAAGTATGGACCAAGGAATCATCAACAATACAGAAATTTTCGTAAACACCCAACAGCATTCCTAAGATTTATCCAAATAAAGTAAACAGCTAATTAAACAGCCATAAGATCTAAATTAATCATGTGAAATTGGAGAATGAATCAAGTAACATGAGAGAAATTAAGAAAATACACCAAGTAAATGATATTTCTTATAAATTTCTGCAGCATGCCTTTACAACAACTCAACTCTTTCTTTTGTAAATGAGAGAAGTGCCCTATTTATAGTTTTCCAAAAGTTAAATGAATGGCCAAGATTCATTCTCATTATGTGGCCAAGATTTATTACAAAATAGGGTTTCACCTACCCCCAAATAGATTTTAATTTAAAATTACATTTTTGTCTCTTCCCTATTTTGTCATCTAGTGCATGACACTATAGCTCTTTCCTCATGTAGCTGATTGTTGTTTCCTTGGCTGTAGCTATTCTTCAGGGAGATTTTCTTCTTTGGCTGGGCTGTCCTTCTGCTCCTCGGAAGCTGTGTGCTCTATGTACTTGAGGATGACGGTCTGAAGCTTGTCTATCTCGAGGATCTCGCATCTTAACGCCTGGTAACTCCATTCCTTAGCATTCTCTTCTAGCCTTTTCCAATCTTCGTCATACTTCAAGCCTTGATCCCTGAATAGCTCTGATCGGTCGAAGGTGTGGGTAGCAAAACTTAGGAACTCTGTTGTGATTTCTCCGGCTGTCCCGTCCTTCATCTTCTCCTATAAGTATGGCTTGATCTTTTTTGTATCCATTTGCATGGTGGGCATATCATAGCCCGTCATTATCTTGAGATACTCGGTGCACTCTGCCTGGATTTCTTTTATCCACTCAATATCCGGATCCACCCTGCTCAGAATCTGCTCTAACCTCTCCTTCCGGTTGTCGAGGTCTCTGTGCCACCCATCCACTAGCTAATGATCTTCCTTTTTCAGCTCTAGCCTCTCCTCCCACATGTTCTCAGGCATCTGAAGGATGGCTTCAATTCTCGGGAGGGTGGAGTCGTAGGTGATGGAGAAATTGGTGCAGAGCATCTTCGTGCTCTCTAGGGAATGCGTCAAATCTAAGAACTTGTTGGCTATCAGCACAACCCTGCTGATTCCCATGTTTCCGATGTATGTGACTTGCCAGAACCAATCCTCAGTGGTTTTCTTCAAGTTCTTCCTTCTCTCTAGTTTATCTATCTGTTCTTTAGAAAGCAATTGAGGTGCAGTCGCGGATGTGGTGGGCAGGTCATCGACTGAGGACCATTGTTGTTTGTAGACTGTTAGGGCAGCAACCTGTGCTTTAAGCTCATCCTTGGAGACCTTGTCCGGCTTTATCAGGTGCACCACTGTGGCCACCGACTCCTCCAAGTGCTCAACCTTTTACTCTCTAGTTGTTGTCCCCAAGTAAATGGTGGAGATATTATAGCTCACCCCTACCTGGCCAATAGTAGGTGTTGCAATTTGCGCCGCTCGGGAGCCATAAGCATCCATTGTTATCTTGGATCGGACCTTAGGCTTCTTCTCTTTCTTCGTCATGGTCAGGGATCAAGCCAAGATGGCCTCCAATCTCACCCTTGGGTCCTTCAGCACAGGGGTTGCCTTTTCAAGTTGCTTCTCCAACCAATCAGGCATAGCAGATTTATCCTTGGGTGCATCATGGTTGCCCTCACCCTTCTCAATCAGAGGCAAGACTTCTGCCTCCTTCTCCTTTTGGGGTTCTCCTTTCTTTTGGGCAGCTTCCTCCTCTTCGTCGGAGTCGTGAACGAATATAAGGCACTTAACAAGCAGCCCGGCTGATGGTTTCTGGATGGGACTTTCTTCTTTCGCTGCCTCTTCTTCCCTTTTCTCTTCAGTGGCCTCAGCCTCAGGGCTCTTGGTAACATAGGTTTCAGCCTCTGTCAAATCTTTGATTGGTTGCTCTTCTGGCAGCTGCCCTTCTTCACCATGTGGTGACTCTTCTGCCTCTATCCCCATGTCCTTTAACTGCTGCGCCATTTCCTCCTCAAGGTCCTCATCAAATGTCTAGATTATCTACTTAGCGTCTGAGCCACCCTCTTCATCTCCACTCTCGGAAGAGCCTATCTCTTCCTCCTCATAGACCACCATGTCAATGGTTTGATACTCGAGGTGCTCATGATACTCATCAGCCTCCTCCTCGACAGACTTCGAGGCTTCCTATTCTTGCTCCTCTAACTCCTCTGAAATTTGCATTGTGGCTTCCATGGTTGGCAGCCCTGTCTGTGGTTGTGAAGGTTGAGCTATTGCAAGGACTTGGGCAAGGGTTGCTTGGAGAGTTGGATTCATCAATATTTGGGAGAGCTCAAGGGGAAGGTTTGGCATGTGTCTTGTAAAATCCTCGGGCATAGTGGAAAGGGGAACAGGTTATGTTATTGTGGCCAGAGCGAGCAAGGTTATTGTGACATGGCAGCAGAAGAGGAAGGAGGAGTGGTCATTCCAGAAGAGGAGTCAATGTTAATTATTGACTCGGTCGGGGGTGAGGGAGCAAGATGGACAGAAATGTCCACCGCTGGCGGGGGAGCTACAACCGCAGCAAAAGAGGTGGGCATTGCCACAGGAGGGGCAGGGAGAGGCAAGGGAGGCTGCAATTCTGTCGTAGCCTTTGTCTTCTTGAGCCTTTTGGGAGATGAGCCTCCTGTTTCTTTATTTGTTGGCCCCTTAGGATCCGCAGACTACACGATTTTTGTTTCCTTTCTCTTCTGGGACCTGGTGACTGGAGGAGACTTGGAGGTCTCACCAGTCGATGTGGTGGAAGCAACGTCCTCTGAGGCACTTGGCTCACTTTTGAGCCCTTCATAGGTCAGGACTACCCCTTGCTGCTTTAAATGTGCCACCTGTCCATCGATCCACTCCCTGGTGCGAGTTATGATTGGCTGCGTGATGGTGTCTAGGTCATCGACCTCCTATTCATCCTAATCAATGGAGGGTATTGCCAGGTTGGCAACCGCAGGGTACCTTGGGTGCATAATGGTAGACTCATCCTCCTCGACCTAGTCTGGTACTGGAAATGGTTGCACCCTTCTCAGGAACTATACTGTCATGCGCATGTAGTGCCTGGCGTGAACCTCCTTGTCATCCTTGCAGTTGCCCCAGAAATCTTCAATGTGGTATTGGTGGGCATATGCCGGTCCTAGGGCCTTATTGACGTGGCCATGTGGATCCATCCGCGGGTGGGCAGTGTACCAGTTGAAATGGTAATCCTTGAGTTCCTTCTCAGAGTTGCTGGCACACTGGGAAGTCTGTAATCGATACATGCCCTGGCCAAGGGTCATGGGATAGGGGATCTCTGCCACGTGCTTGTTGCCGAAGATTGTCTGGATGTGTTGGAGTTGCTGAGAGAGCTCCAAGAGGATGATCCTATCATTTGGGTACCGTGGCAACCTATTTTGCTGTTCTGTGAAGCCCTGTGCCCGGATGTAGGTGAACTTGGGAAATTGGATGAACAGGAAGGCGTATTCCTTTAGGAGTGCCCTAACACTGTGGGAGACTCTCCTCTCGAAGTCCCTGACGATCAATCTGATTATGTGGCCAGTGAAGGTGTCATTGACCCTGCAGTACTCTTTCTTAAAGTTGTGGTATTGGAGCTGCGGGTACTTATCATAGGTCTTAAGTCCTCATTTTTTCCCCTGATCGGGTGCTACAAACAGGCCGCTGTATTGTCTATGATCCGCCAGGGAGTAGATGAGGTAGGAGGTCATGTAAAATTTGGAAGTTTTTTTTACATTGATGAACTGCTCATGGAAGCAGTTGCTAATGATACCTCCCCAGTAGAAGGAGACCTTGGTCATGACATCCTCATTCCCTCGTAGAATCTGCTCAATAAAATAGGCCATCCACTCCTGGAAATAGGCTGTCGTTGGGAGACCTCTGACCCTGCTCAACAAGGTTACCAAGTCGTGGTAATCCTCGTGGAAATTGTTGTGGAAGAGTTCCTGGGGAACTTTCGTAGCGCTGCCCCATTTTTTTTTAAGCCAATAGAGGTTAATTGACTTCTTGCACCCTGAAGGGTTGGCATCCCACGCTGCCTGACATTCGTCTAATGTGGGGATCTCCATCTGTTGGAACGTGGGGATGTGGAATGTCTTGGTGATTCCTTCCGGAGACATGTCTACAAGGATATTTCCCTCCTTGTCCACAATTGTTCTAGTGTCTGTTTGATATGCTTCTCGGCAAGCCATCACTAGTTCAGGTGCCACCAGAGAGGGAGGGAAGCCTGCGGCCTTGGAAATTCCGCTTTGCCATATTAACCTGGCGTTCTTCGTGGTCGGGTTGACCCTGACCCTTTGAGTGAATTCATCAATATTCACTTTGCCAATATTGGTATCTGAAATCTCCTTCCAGTCAGTTGTGATATTTGAGTGGAGCGGCTCGCCCTGGAACTGAAATTTCATTTGATCCTTGTCTTCTTTTCCCCGAGGGGTCCTCCCTGATTTCTTACCCTTGTCCTTTTCGGCAAATGCCCCTGAAGTTCTTGCAGCTGATTCCATATATTCTGCAAGCAAGGGCAACGTCAGTGCAACAAAACATCAAAAGAGTTCATGTTAGTTCATATCTTGAAAATAACATCTAAATAATCAATCAAGTACATAAATCTTGTTTCTAGATGTTATTGATCTTTGTTTCAGGGCATTTGGACAATCCGGGCCCAGAGGGCTGGACTTCCCTGGTAGGAATGCTATCTGAAAGGGAAAACACAGCCGAAAACTCTCGGGGACCCTTCTTGGCCAGATTTTGATGTTTTAGGAGGCCCATGATGGAGAAGAGCACAATTTGGGACGTGGGTCGAAGTCGGATTCCAATTTGGAGATCATTTGGATAGCTTTAAGGGGCATCAGAGGTTCCAAGCCGGGAAGCTGCCAGGAGATGGCCATTGGTGACGGCGGTCAGCGAGCAGAAATCTGGTGGCGGAAGTCTGAAGCCCGGGGTCTGGAGGGCCAAAAGGCGACCGACATTAAGTTTGTCATTTAGGCCTTGCAGCATTTGGAGTAGCGGGGCCCGGCGGCCGGGAAGATGCGGCGCGATGGCCACCGTGAGATTTTTGCTTATTTGAACGGCAGTGGCGAGGAGTGGCCCAGGGCCCGGAGGCCAGGAAGCCGGCAGGGGTCCGCCATCGAGGACGGTGGAACCGTCATGGAGTTCCATGAACGGAACTCCGGACGGCCGGGCCCGGAAGGTCCCACGGCAGTGAGGAGTTTCGGTGAGGCTAGACGGAAAACAGAGGCCCGGGTTCCAGAAACCAGGTGGACAGGGTGAGGATTCCGCCGGGAGGAGATCCACGGACTTCTGCGGACGGAAGTCCGGGATCCGGGGCCCAAAGGCGGAAATGACGCAAAAATTTGATGCCACCCAAGAGTTAACGGTGAGGGTTAGGGCAGAGGCCGGGGCGTGGGAACCCGAGGCAGGTTTGCAAATGAGGCACAGCGAAATGCCAGTGGAAACCTGGGAAGGGAAACCCGACGGACCGGGCCCGGCGGGGAGGATTACCGTCAGGAGGTTTTGGAGTTTTGAATTCAACGGTGAAGACGGGCCTCCGACCCGGGGTAGCAGATTGCCCTGTAAGAAGAACGGCCGCGCCACAGAAAAGTTCTAGATCAGTGGCGAGGGCAATCCAGGGGGGTTTTGCAGAATTTCAAGACATGGGTAATGGGCGCAATTTGGTTTTCTACCTGCTTATGCCTCCCAGGGATTTTGTTCATTTATTTAAATCCTTGAAAATGATGAAAAAGACGTACAGGAGGGCAACCAATTGCCTACCTCAAATACGCAGAGCGGGGAGATGTGGGATGTACTGGGGGCGATGGAGTGAAGTTGACATCAAGGATCATGATGTTGCTGATCGCGGTGGGCTCCAGATGATTGTCTATTCAATTCGCTCCAATTCCTGCTTGTGAAAATGACTTCAGCGAATTGGGCATTTTATACCCCAACCGCCACTAATACCCGCAATAAATGATCGTACGGTAGCGGGAAAGTTGGTGAAATTTGAATTAGGTCGGTGGTGGTGGCGGAGACTCTGGGACCCGGCAACCGAAAATACATGGCGTGGCGGCTGCCGTGTGATTTTCGTTTTGATTAGGCGACGACGGCGGCGAGAGGTTCGGGGCCCGGAGTTCCGGGAGCCGGCAGGAATCCGCCGTCGAGGACGGCGGAACTGTCACGGAGTTCCGGGAACGGAACTCTAGATAGTCAGGCCCGGAAAGTCTCACGGCAGGTGGTCAAAAACAAACCATCGGCGGAAAAAACCAAGGCAGGGCCCGAGGAGCGGGAGGCCACCAGAGGTTCACCGTCTCGGACGGCGATCCCAGGACGGAAGTCCGGAAGCGGACTTCCAGGGACCGGGGCCCGAAGGGGCAGGCACCGCCCCGAAAATTTTTGCAAGTCTCAGGCGGTGGACGGCAGGGCTGACCCCAAGGGGCGGAAAGACGCTCGGAGAACACCGCAAAGGACGACAATTTCAAAGGGGAAGCCTGAACAGAGAACCTCGAGCGCCCGGGCCCAGAGGGGCCCAGGGCCATTTCAGGGTCAAAATGCCAAAGGGATTCCCCAAGGTCCTCGGAAGGCAGCAAAAACCAAAAGCAGAGGCATGATCACTTTATGATGAAACCTTGGAGCAACATCGACCATGCGGAACATCAAAAAAAGAGGGACACGCAAAACGAGGCAAACTCGAAAGACCCGACGAGGTGAAAGAAAAGAGGGTCCCCGTTCCGAATGGGGCGTGTGTGCTAAGGGCACAACACCATATTCGTCATTAACCTAGTTGATGACCAACTGAGAATCTTTGAAGACTAGAAGTGTTCTAATTTTCCATTTTATGGCCATTCAAAGTCCTGTGACAAGTGCCTCATATTCTGCAAATATTGTTTGTACATGGAAAAGCAATGTGAAATGACTTAGGAATGGAGTCTCCTTGTGGTGTGATAAACAGTATACCTACTCCCAAGCCATGACTAGTATGAGACCCATCAAATTATAATTTCCAAGGTGATTTAGTTTTTGTATGAAATATAGACTCAGCAGGGAATTCTGCTACTAGTGTATGATCACCTTCTACAGGTACATCTGCTAGTTGATCCGCTATCACTTTTCCTTTTATGGCCTTTCATTCCACATATTGTATGTAATAATTGCTTAATACCATAACCCACTTTTCCAAGCGACCTATTAATGTTGTGTGACTTAGGAGATATTTCAAGGGATTAATCTTCACCACTAGATGTGTCTTGTGATTCAACATGTAATGTCTTAACTTTTGGATGGTGAAGACAACTGTACGACAAGCATGTTCAATAGGTGTGTAATTTAGATCATATCCGACCAATGTTTGAATGATGTAGTATATTTCCCTTTCCTTCTCATCATGATCATTTTGTGCAAGCAATGCCCCCAGTGCTAAAGTTGTTTCCGAGATATATAGAATTAGAGGTTTTCTTTCAATGGGTGGCATTAGGACAGGTGGTGAAAATAAATAGACTTTGATCTATTGGAATATCATTTGAAACTTATCAGTCCATACAAAGGGGATATCTTTGTGCAAGAGATATTGAAATGGTTGGCACTTGTCTACTAGTTTCCCAATGAAGCATCAGATAGATTGTAATCTGCCTTGCAATGTCCTTAGCTCACTTATTCCTTTTAGAGGAGGCATATCTAATATGGCTTTCACTTTGGCAAGATCAACTTCAATGCCTCTACGAGAAAATATATATACCAAAATTTTTCCCAATGTCACATTGAAGACACACTTCTTAAGATTCAGGTAGACCTTGTACTCTTCAAATCTTTTGAAAATTTTGTCTAGCACATTAAGGTGATCTTTGTGCGTCAAATACTTTGCTAAAATGTCATCCACATAATCTTCCATTAGGGTATGCATGAGGTTGTGAAAGATTGTTGTCATAGGTCATTGATATGTGGCACCTACATTATCGAGGCCAAAAGGCATGATGTTCCAATCGTATGTACCCCAAGGACATGTAAATTTTATTTTATGTTGGTCTTTAGGGGCAATCCAAATCTAATTATAACTCAAGAAACCATCCATGAGGGATAGCATCTCGTATCCTACTGTAAGATCAACTATGATGTCTATGTTGGGTAATGGAAATTCATCCTTTGGACATGCTTTGTTCAAGTCACAAAATTTTGTGTAAATGTGTATTTGACCATTCGGCTTAGTGACAGGTACAACATTTGAAATCCATTTAGCATAATCTATTGATCTTATGAATCCTGCGTCTAGCAACTTCTTGAGTTCTACTTTGAATAACAAGGTGATTTTTGGATGCATCTTTCGCAGCTTTTGTTTTACTAGCTTGGCATTTGGAAGGAAGGGAAAATGGTGCAATACAAAAGTTGGATCCAACCCAGGCATGTCAGCATATGACCATGCAAAATTAATCTTACGTTCTACAAAGAATCTTTGAAATTCAGGTTTTTCTTCCTCTATCAAAGATGTTGCAAAGAGAACAATTTTCGGATCTTCTGTTGTGGCTATGTTAACTTCTATGGTGTCCTAAATAAGTATTTCCAATTTTTCCTATGTGATGGGGAGAAAGTCCAATCCTCCATCCTTGGGTGCCTCAAAGAGGTTTTCACCCTCAGATACATCCTTTATTTTTACTTTTGTATCATCAAAAGGTGCCTTGTAGTTTACACCTAAAGACACATCCTTTTTTTATTTTTATTTTTATTATTTTTGCAACTAGAGGATTGCACAGTCTCCCCAAAGTATGTTGCACAATCTAGGTCTATGGAAAATCTAGCTTTATGGTCCCCAATTGGTATACCCTCATGGAGCCCCATGAATTCCACAATGGCCTCATCATTTTGAAAAATTTCCATAGTAGGAGGGCCTTGTTGATCCCAGTCAATTAATTATGGGTAGACAAGGGAGATTCCATCATCTCTGTTGGAAAATGGTGGAGATGATGCTGAAAGCATGCAGATGGATTCAAAAAGGGTAAAGATAAAATTTTCGTCTTCCAATTCCCATTCAGATTCTATCTAGTATTCTTCTTCACTTGATTCAGACAAGTCAGACTCATCAGCAAAATAGGGGACAAATGGATTGGAATAACGATCAATAATGTCATGTGGGGAGTCAGATGAATCCAAATGATGGCCATTAGGGTCATATGGCTGTACAAGTGTGTTAGAATGATGGTCGGTATTGTTAGATGACAGTGCAGGTTTATCGTTATCTCGAGGCCAAAAGAGTCCTACCCATTCTTCTCTTTTCAATGGGACTTTAGGAGTGTCTTTAGGAAAGTCAACTTTGAACATCTGTCTAAATTGTTCATAAAAAGATAGTTCACCAAGTTCAAGAAGCATTTTTTCAAGACAATAGTCACTTAGGGATCTTTGGGAACCAAATTCCCACTTGTGTGAGTCAATTTTGGTAAGGGAATCTTTGATAGTCTCGACACTTTCAGAAACATTCACGCTCTCACCTGAAAGTACATTGGTACATTGATCATCAATTTTGAGTAGCCCAAACCCTAGCCCAAGATGCTCTAGTCTTCAAGATGGCATTATAGGTTCTCACCTTCTAGTTTTATTTTTACCAAGGCCACTAGTTTCATCATATAATTTGTCATATATCTGAACTGGTAATGGGGATGGATCTTCTGGGTCCTTGTAAATCCAAGTTGATATGTCTTCAATGTATTCTTTTCTCATGTCACCCCATTTTACAAAAATCCATGTCGGGGGAACTTTGAAAATATCTTTAGGCTCCATTCTAAAATAAGGTCGACCATAAACCTTTGGAGACTTGGGTATTTTAGTGATGCAGTAGGTTGTGTTCAATTTGTATTCTCCACAACCTTGGTCCTAGATCTTGATATTAGGATCAGCCTTTGGGATGGAGGGAGATGGTATGACAGAAGACAAAGGGGTGGAATTGGATGGTTTGGCAAGTGTGGATGGATCAATGTATTTGGATGAAGAGGATTTTGAGGCTTCACACTTAATTGGCACTTGATGTTCTGAAATACCCCTCAAATTGGTGCCATACTGGAAGGGATTGGGGTCGCCATGTATAGTGATTTCGGTGTCGTAAAAAGGAAACTTCAAGCATTGATGGTAAGTGGATGGTATATATTTTAAGGCATGGATCCAAGGTCGACCAAGCTAGATGTTATAGGGTAGCTCAAGATCTAGGACTTGACATGTTGTATCCATAGTGATTGGCCCAACTCGGATAGGAAGTGTGATAATGCCCCGACATGAGTGTTCCTCATCATCATAAGCCTTTATAACAATACTCTTGGTAGTGTCTACAAAAGCATCAGAGAAGCCCAAAGCTTTAACCAGTTTTAGGGAGAATATGTTCAGTCTTCTTTCACCATCTACTGAGACTCGTCTAACCTTATGTTTATGGATAAAGACTTCGATATGCAATGTGTCATTCTGAGATGGTTTTGGTGATGAATAGTCTTGGTTTGAAAATGTTATGTGATGGGGAGTAACTTTAGGTATCCCACCATGGCTTCAAATTGGTTGATATCAATCTCATGAGTGACAGAAGACTCCTATAAAGTTTTTTCAAGTATGGCCTTGTGTGTTGGAGAGATGTGTAGCAGCTCAAGTATAGAGATTTGGGTGGGCGTTTTTCCTAATTGGTCAACAAGATTGAATTGTCCCTTAAGTTGTGATTGTTTGGTGGATGGACCAGGTTGTGACTATTTGGTAGATGGACCAAGGATCGTGATCTTCAGTTGTTTAGGAGGAGGAGGACTAGCTATAGTGACTTTTTCTCCATGGGTGGTGACATTACATTCAGATGTTTTCTTGATGGTAATTGTATTGACATATTCATCCACAGCCTAGAGGTGATTAATAATGGGTCCGCCAAAATAGTCGAAGGTGGTGTGAGTGTAATTGGCTTGATTATTATTAGTCTTTGGACCTGACATAGAGGGGTTATTTAAACCATGGTCCTGCAGTGGGTTTTTATGAATTGTATGGTTTGTGTTTGAAGAAAATTGTTGTTCACTTAGTTTAATGGTGTGATTTTCAATGAGAATCATGTACAATATTTCTTAATTATCGATAAGAGGAGGTTTTATGCCCTTTTGCATGGTGATAATCATAGAATGCATTGTCAACCCACCATGATGGCTTGAATTTTCCTAGGTCATATGGCTTAGGGTCTTGCAACATGATGACACCATTTTGGAGGAGCTTCTTAAGGACCTCTTCAATTGGTTCGCCCAAGGCAATGTATGTACGCCTTTTTGGAAATTTTCTGGTTTGGCGTGGCTATCCTTGGTTTTGATTGCTTTGATTTTTTTGATTATTTTGGATGGTATTTGATGTAGGTGTTAGTGTGGTCAATGGTGTGTTTTGTGGTTGAGCTCTTTTGAGAGTGAGTACAAGACCTGTTGTGTTTACTTCCTTAGCCTCAACAACGCCATCAATGGTGATGTGTTTGTTCTTGATCTAGTATTTGTTCTTATCAGCAAGCAGGTTTGTGTTCGCATTCTTTTTGTCATATTTGAGTTCTCCTTTAGCAATAAGGTCCTTTTCAAGTTGGACTCCTTTTTTGACTAGGTCTATGAAAGTGGTGCAACAATGAGGGCCCAGAAGGTTTTGGACAAACATGTCTATTTTTTCTTTTTTGGTATCTTGGCATGGCAACGACTTGCTAGAATTCTCCATCTTTGGAAGAATGGAATAAAGGTCTCACCAGTTTCCTCTTGATTAAGCATGCATAAGTTGGTAATGGTGAAGTCAGTGTTAATGTTATAGGCGTAATTTTGCACAAATTTGTCTACAAGTTCCTCCCATTATTTTATTCCCTTAGGAAAGGTGGAAAACCATTCAAATGAGGGACTTGCAAGACTCCTAGGGAAGAGTCTCATCAATTAATGATGTTCATAGGCAACGTCCACACAATTGGTTGTAAATTCTCGAATATGTTCAAGGGGATTTGTCTTGCCTTTGTATTTAGTGAAGTTTGGCACCACGTATCTAGGAGCGAACTGTGGCATGTGTAGACTCATGTCGAAAGGGCATGGACATAGGTCATATGATGTATGATTCATTTTATGTTGAATCTGCATGTTCTCCATCTATTTTTGCAAGGTTGCAATTTGGGTTGTGAGTGCATCGATTATGGGGTTGTTCATAGCGTCACACATGCTAGTGATAGGTATTCCTTGAGTTCCTATTTGTTGTGAGGATGTGTTTTGATATTGTTGTGGGATGTGTTGTGAAATGTATGATGTGTTTTGGTTTGGAGGTTGTTGGTATTGCATGTTATGATTAGGAATGTGTTGTTGGGTATGGATGTGTGACATGTATGTGGGAATGTGCACTCCAGTAGTATTAGTCGATATTTGTGGAATGTGTTGACCTTGAGTGTTCTGGTGTCCAAATGAAGTCATGGGTTGTGTAATCTAACTGCCTTTCCCAAATTGGTACATGGACCATGGGGAATTTTGATGTTTTTCCTTTGTGGGATATTGGTGTTGGTATTGAATTGTGATGAAGTATTGACATTTGGTTGAGGTCCTGGAATGGAAATTCATCATTTATTTCTCCCAAAGGGGTTGAATGAATTTACTCCCATGGTATTATTTGAAGACCCAATTAAAGGATTTGACGATGTTGTTCCCATGGCACTAGATGAAGCTCCAAATAAAAGGTTTGAAGAATTTTTCCCCATTGTTAAGGATCTGAAGGTAGCTCCAATTGCTTGTGAGGATGTTGTTGACATTAGAGGCATTGATTGTGATGTGGCTTGTGACATGGTTGATGTTCCTCCAATGGATGTTGTATTGATCGTGTTGGAATTATTTTGATTGGAGGTGCCATTAGAGGTAGCATTGATGTTGTTTGTTGCACTTTGTGTGGTGGCACCAATGAAGGTATTGTTTGCATTGTGTTGGGGTTGACTAGTGTTGGAATTATTGTTTACATTTTTGTTGACATTCTGATCAGGAGAGGTTTCTCTTGAGGTGTTAATGTCAAACCCATGTGGCAATTTGACCCCTTAGTCTAAAAGCATGGCTAGATATCTCTATGAATCTTGTAAGATAAGTTCTTCCACAAAGGAGGGCACGTCTGGATTTGGAACAAAAGCTTCTAAGTCTTCCATGAATACATGTCTATTTTCATCTCTACGTATGAATGGTTCAAAGGGGTTGTGTGAAGATGATGGCATGTTCATGTTGCTGAAAGGATTGATAAAAGATGCCCCCATGTCTGTGTCTTGGTTCATGCCATTGGAAAAGTTATAGCGGTTGGTGTCTTGTCCAAAAGGGTCCATTTTTATTCTTTTCCTTTGGATCCTAGTCTCAACCATATAAGGATTTTCTCAAATGAGGATGATGAAAATGAAAACTAAGTCTATGAATGGGAATAATATGACACTATGTTTTTGGATTTTTTGAATAAGGGATGCAAATGCAACTATATTTTTGGGGTTTTTGGCAATAAGAAATGCAATAATGATAATGTTTAAAGAAAATGTCAAACAAAAAAGGACAATGAAGACTAAATGAAAGGTATGACACTATTTTTTTTGGATTTTGGAATAAGGTATGCAAAATGAGGACTAAAATGACTTGAATGTTCTAAGGTATGAAAATGCAAAGGTATAAGCTTGCAATTTTGATGGACTTTTAGAAAAGAATTACTCAACCACACAAGGCTTGGTCTATGTCTCAATTTGGATCATCAAAGGACTTGTTGGTAAGACTAAATGAAAATGACAAGATGACAAAGTGAGGTTTCCTAACTAGAATTTTGAGTTGGAAAGATCTCACAAAAGGACAATGGCTAAAAGAAATGATTTTGACTAAGTCCAATGATAACCTACTTTTGAAGGAAAATATTTTGCAAGGTATGGTAAGTTTTCCTATTCCAAATTCTGCAACAAAATGAGGACCTAAAGACTGGTTTATTGTTGAAAATGATGATGATGGACTCTAAGGGTGCAACTAAAAATTTGCAAGGATGGACCTATAGGAAAATGCAAGAAAGGAAGATTTGAGAAAAAAAATTTCTAGTTTTCAATAGAGGCCACTAGAAAAAGATGTTTGACAATAGTTTGAAGGTGTTTGATCTTGGGTTTTGTACTGTAACAGTGTTTTTCTTAAGGACAGGAAATTGTGTCATTACAAGTCTCAAATGTGTTGCAAGATGTCAAATGCATTGCAATTTTAGCAAGTTTGTTGTTACAGGTCGCAAATGCGGCTCAAGAAAGCAATTATGGTGTTATGGAAATCAAATGTGGTTCAAACCAGTCAAATACGTTGCACAGGTTAGTAAATGTGGCTTAGTAGAGCGATTACGATGCAAAAAGTCTCGAATGTTGTTCAGAATGGCGAATGCATTGCACATAATATAAAAGTCATTGCAAGTTGAATAAAGGTCTCATTTGTTTGCAATTTTGGAAAGTTTTCATAATTGTTTCAGTTTGAGTGAGTGTTTCCAAGTCTGTGAAAGGTGTTTATTAGTTCAATGTCTTAGAAAATACTTGGAAAACAAATTTTTTTGTCTTTGAATGTTTTAAAACATGCATAATGAAGACAAGCACAATCCTAGGTTAGGCAAGGACTATATCCACTGGATTCCACATGGGTTACCCCAGCCACAATTATTCTTAGTCGGTAATCTAGAAGCTTGGCCACATAGGCTCCCCCTTACATTGCACTCACTTATCGAGTCAACCAAGCTTCAAGCCCCCATAAATCACCCATGGTAGGCTTTTCACCTCTACTAAGAACTGTGAGAATGTGGATTCCTTGGCAATGACCATTGATGCACCAATGGATAGATGGGTTTTTGGCAACTACACAAAGGTTTTTTACTTTGGGACTCTCGTTCAAGTGGCCACACATGAGGAAATATTAGCTCCAATAAGGAGGAATTTCAGCCTAAAGAGGTTATCATGCTCAATAGGGTTTTGGGGAATTCACTTGTCCATGTGACACATCCACGCTCGTAATCCTAAGTTTTCCATTAGGATTCACATTTGTATACTAGTCGGAAGTAGCTCGGCTAAAGAGCTTCTTTGACGGTTTGAGTCGCCTTGGGGTGAGTACTTTTTCCCACAAAAGAAGGTCCAATTCCTAGAGTCAATAATAGTTTCTCTTGTACCTAGGATTGCACAAGTGTGCAAGGGGAGAGGATAGTTCTATTATTGAATCAGGTTTACACAAATTGTAAGTACTTGTTCATTTTAGTTACCCAAATTAAATGTGTGGAAGAAACCTAAAACACTTTGTTCATTTTAAACTTTAAATCAATGTGAAAAAAAAAAGTTCATTTTAAGCCCGTGACATAAAAATGCATGTAAATTTTAGCCTTATGAGTTTCAATGCAAGATTGTGTTCATTTTAAGCCCATGATTAAGTATGCATGTTCATTTTAACCAATGAAATGTGAATGCAAGTTGCTTATTATTTGTTTGTTTGATTAAGGAATTGGAAAAGTGATATAAAAATCAACTAATAAAGGTTAGACTCCTCGCCAAATGTTGCCAATAGAATATTAGTAACCCAAAAAACCTCTAAGCTACTAAATGGAAAAGAAAAAATTTAGAAAATACAGTAAAAACCTAAAAGGAAATTTTTACCAGGCGAATGTGTCGTTTTGCAAAGCAAATGCGTTGCAAGGCAGAAAGCTGGATTTTATCAGGCAAATGCGTCACTATTAAAAGAAAATGTGTCATAGGGAAAAAAGCTAGATTTTATTAGAAGATATGTCGATCTAAAGAGAAAATGCATCATGGCCTGTGTATGCATCATTCAAACCCACAGATGCAACACAACAAAGCAAATGCAACTATTTGGCTAACAATTGCATCTCAATAGAGTGGATGCATCATTCTACAGGGCGCATGCATCATGATGTAGTGAATGCAGCTCAAAAAAATGCAAATGTGACACTTTGTACCTATACCTTAAAAAACAGAAAAAATATCATAAAAAATATGCAAAAACAAGAGTTTTGGTGTCGTGTTCGCCAATGTAGCTTAGGGAAAATACCAAGTTAGCAAATTAGAACTTAAACAAAATAACCCAAAGCAAAGCAATGAAGAACAAAGGAGTACAAAACATGAAAACAAGGAAAGATCTCACCAAATGTCTTCAACCTCCATGATTAACCTTCATTGCACCTTCTCTATTTGTCGAATATTATGTTTTCCCTCATATTTGTGATGAGCAATGTATGACTATGCCAATGTCCTAAGAAAATGTTGAAGGATTTTATCAAATGCTACACAATGCAACTATGAAGCAAGCCTAAAGCATGAAAATGTCTAAAGAATGAAGTCAAGAAATGCCAAGATGTATGAAGTGTAAGTGTCAAGAGATGTGCAAATGAGACCAAAATTTCCATTTTATAGAAAAGTCAATTTTGGATGAATGACCAATATTAAAAGTTAACAAATGCCCTAAGATCAATGGTTGAAATTGAATGTGACAACCCACAATTAGGGTTAGGGAAACATTAGGTTGAAATTTGAAATGAATGGGTGAGATCTGATTTTAGAAAAATCAAATCAAGGGACAAGGTTGCATGTGACAAGGAGATAAGAATGGCACAGAAAAAGAAAGAGATAGAAAATCAAATAATAATAGAAATTGTTTGATTTATGAGGGAGAGTTGTCATTTTGAATTAAAAATTAATTTAATTCAAAAGGTGGGGCCATGTGACAGTAAATAATTAATTTGAATTATTTACTTGGAGAGAGAAAATTAGAAAGTGAACAATTTTAAATAAATAATTTTATTTAAAATTAGGAAAAGGCCAAGGTGGATCATAATTAAATAAATTAAAGAATTTATTTAATTATAAGAGGACGTAGGATATTAATGATGTATTTAAATAAATAAATAACATTTATTTATTCAAATAATCAAGAAGAAATAGTGGACCAAGGATAATTAAATAAATTTAAGAATTTATTTAATCATAGGGAGGTATTAGAAAATTAGTGACACATTTAAATAAATAAATATAATTTATTGATTTAAATAATCAAGAGGACTAAAAGATATGAATTAATTAAATAATTGATAATTATTTAATTAATATTTGAAATCAGACCATAGGACATAAGGGTGGCTTTAGAATAGTGGTTTACACTTTATAAGAGGAAGGAAATTTTGCATTTTTTCTTTTCACCATATTGAATGGGTTCGGCCGAACCCAATGGTTCGACCGAACCAAATAAAACCTAAATAAAAAAAAATATTTAAATAGGTTCAGTCGAACATGGGTTCGACCGAACCCCCTAAATATGACAAAAACTAAAAATTCTTTCATTTTAACCTGTCACATTTACTTTGTTGTTTTACCAGTCACTGTCCCTGGTGCGTATGGTGAACCAAGAGCATGACGGCGACCAAACAGAGGTTTTTCTTTCTGGCGAAAGAAAATTTAAGTTCGTCTCTTCAAATTTCATCAATCCAGTTTGCATATCAAGCACTATTGAGCACTAGGTATTTAAAATTCAATTTTTTTAGAGTTCAAAATGCATCTATTTGTTTGATTTCAAAACCCTAAATGCAAATTTTTTTAAATTTGTTGAATTCAAATTGCATTTGTTTGAAATTTTTTAAAGCATTTTCAATATAGTATTTTGCTTCCCCGTTTTGCATATATTTTTGTCTTGTGTAAATGAAATATGCCTTCCCATTTCAACAATCAAAGCTATGGATAAATAGATTTAATTTTAGTTACAAGAGAAATGTATAAATTATAAATTTATAACATAATTATGTACATGGGAAAATCCTCTTGGAAGAAAAATCTCACAACCAAAAACATGAACCAATTATATTATTTGATAATAATATCATTTACAATAAAATATTCATGTGCATACCCTTATAGTAGTATCATTTAAACATGTGAATATGGAGTAATTTCTAGTAGCATGATGATACCTACAAAATCATTATGCTTTCTCCATCTCAAGCACCCATAAATAGAAAAAATTTAAACCATAAAGAAAGTGTGGTTTAACCAAAGCCATGAGCCAAAATAATGACCTAAAAATGGCACCAAATTTGGCACAAATTTCAACATTATATTCCTTGACTTGGTTTATATATGCATTGTCTAAGCAATTGGGGTATATTGCATGTTTGAGAGTGTTTTCCTTGATCTTTTATCTAGTTAAATTAATATCCTTTAAAATCTTGTTTTATGGAGTTTTCATCTTAACTCTAATATGACTAGCAAATAAAATGACAATTGAATCATTTTTCCATATAAATAGCTAATGACAACCATATAAAGAGCCACATTAAAGAAGATGAAAAATAATGATCACTTGAGACTATGATTTAGATACATATGTTGGTAAACAAGATATTTTCCTAAATTGATAATTACGTATTGATGCACCTCTCCACCCTAAATATCCTCACTCATTGGCTAGTAATTTATATAATGTATTAGGTGGCTATCCTTAGGGAATTAATACTAGATTCATAATATTACCACTCTAATGGATTTTAATAATGTTGTACCCTCTATGCATCCATCTACCCTTCATCCTCTTATAATGATTCCTCCTATCATACTATAGTTACCACTTCCATGGGATCCACCACCCATGTCCTACTGCCTTTCTCTCCACTAGTATTTTTCTTATCTCCCATCCTTTTATATATGTTCGCACCATTGTTACTACTAGCACTATCCTATACAATATGTTCTTCATACCATTCCTCCTTATCCTATGAAAATCTAACCTTATAGTGTAACTTCTCCTTCCATTACCATCTGTCATTACCTTTCTAGACCTTCCCCTCTTTATACATTCTCCTTTTTATCCTACACTACTCTTACCACTAATATATCCCTATACCTTGGATATACTATTGAAGAAATTTAACTGACTTTCAATATCGCAAAAATTAGACCCATATTTTTAAACATAAAATGTGTATAATAAAGCACAATCCATGCTTCCTAATTCAACTTCACTAATATCTATCGAATGAACTTAGGTTCATTACAATAAGATAATTATATAGCCATAATTAGTTGTCAAGATAATGGTAAAGTTTTCAATAGCCATATTTATCCTTCCACATGCCACCATTAGACATACACATAAGATTCATTAGGAAAAGTGGATCTGTGTGGATATGTGGATATGTGTCAAAAAAATGCTTTGATAAGATGTGTGTAAGGAAAAAATGGAGTTCAAGTGTTTGATTTATGTCTATATAATAGGTCATAAACTCTAGGGGAATTATTACCACTTTGCACAATATTGCACCATATATATAGGAATAATATGGATATGCAAATTTTATCATTACATTTTTTTCCACTTTAAGATGCATGTGAAGATTTTAAAATAATCGTGCATCTCAATTTATGTGGTATTCACAAACATGTATGAAAAGTAAATATTTAGACATCAAAAAACATGAAAAAGTGGTTTGTTGTCTTGTGCACAACACATCCTTTTTCTTTTGAGAAAATTATCTATCACTTTGTAAAATCCTTGCTATGTTGAGATTATTTAATTTTTTCCCTCCATATTTGTAGTGATTTTTATTTCTAGAAATATAATTTATGACATTTTTTCTTAATAAACAACATATGAATAAATTTTACATGGTTGTAAATTTTACACATGGTTGTATGCAATCGAGTAGAATAAATTAACCAAATATTTAAATGAATCATTCTCTCACAAATATTGAAATAAATTAAAATAAATCCAAGTAAATCTATTATTCCTACATAATTCAATGAAAATTATGATAAATTAGTTTATATATCAATCAAATTATTTAACATATTTAATCAAATTAGATAAAAATTGAAAATAATTCAATCAATTCATTGATCAAAATAATTAAGAAATTTCATTAAATAAATAAATTAGTTAATTAGGTAATAATAGTAGCCACATTTTAATTGGGTTAAAAACTCATGATAATTTATTGTGTAATTCAATCAAATTATTTAACATATTTAATCAAATTAGATAAAAATTGAAAATAATTCAATCAATTCATTGATCAAAATAATTAAGAAATTTCATTAAATAAATAAATTAGTTAATTAGGTAATAATAGTAGCCACATTTTAATTGGGTTAAAAACTCATGATAATTTATTGTGTAATTCAATCAAATTATTTAACATATTTAATCAAATTAGATAAAAATTGAAAATAATTCAATCAATTCATTGATCAAAATAATTAAGAAATTTCATTAAATAAATAAATTAGTTAATTAGGTAATAATAGTAGCCACATTTTAATTGGGTTAAAAACTCATGATAATTTATTGTGTATTTCATTATAATTTTAGTTCATTTTTTGTGTAATTCATCTTTTCACTCTATTAGAGGTGATTTTTTAATTCAATTTGAAGTCTACATTTATTTTCCTCAATGTATCATTTATTTAAATTCAATGCTTACAAATTGACACGTTTGGTGGGATGCAAACCCACAAATGCTCGGTTACATTTTATATTTTATACTATTAAAGTATTTGATTTATGCTTTATATGTTATTTAATCTATGTTGATCACATTTTTCTATATCTATCCTCTTCGCCTATCCTTCTCTATGGATATGTTCCACTCATATCTACCAACCTAAGGTGATCCATGTCTCAATCCTTGTCAAGGTCACTCCTCCTCTCTACCTATATCCTTTCTCAATGAGCTAGATCTATCACTGCTAGACTACCCAAAACACATACATTTAAATATTAAAAAAATGTTTAATAAATCATACAACATTGATTAAAACTAACTAAACAATGAAATCATTTAATATTATAACACCTTATGAATTATATTGAATGTCCCCACCTTGAAATTTATAGCCATCGATGTCAATCACTTATTCATATTATAGCTTTGTTCTCCAAAACACCTACATTTATATAAAAGTGATTTTTTAAGAAAAATAATATTTAACCTACTTTTAACTCAACAATAATGGATGTATTTCTATCATAAACTATTCGTACTGATAAAAAAATCATGGCCTAGGTAGAGTATAAAAAATGTTGTTTCCAACCTCATATGTAAATCTAGAGTTAGAGTGTCAAAATTGTTGAATTTCATCCTATGTGCTATTAATTAGCTTCTTATCGACTCATGGAAGCCTACTGCTAAAAGCCCAAGTATGATTTTCAATAGGACTTTCTAATCATGATCTTATTGATAGTACTTTTGATAATGTTTTACGATTTAGGCTTAATTCAAGACAAGTTTACCTTAATAATTAAGCCTTTTTAATTATTTAATTTGTTACTAATGATGTTATTAGTCTATGAGCAACTCTTTTATCTTTTTCCTTACTATTATTTACAATAGAATTGAATGCATTAAAAAAAACTTTAACAACAATATTATTTCGATCAAACTTTTTGTTTACATGAATCTTTGAAATTTATTTAGTAAAGGTCTCATTTTGTACATCTTTAGTAATTGTATAAAAATTTGGAATATTTTGGTTAATACATCTTATTGGAAAACCATTCATTGAAAATTTTTGAAGCCCACAACCAAATGGTTTGTGATGACCTCTTGCCTTCAAAAATTTCTATTATGCTCATCAATTTCAAACCATTTTGGGGTTCTTGAATGTTTTAAAATTTTAACAAACTCATTACAAAAAGATGGATTT
>VDFB02168118.1:180818843-181016799 GCA_007258455.2 Sequoia sempervirens
GGGTCCTACATTTACTCCATCAATTCAAGATCCTTTTTCATAAATTATTAAGCATTTATGTCGTCCATGCAAAATAAGCCCAAACCATGTAATGACGATGGTGCTATGCGATATATCCTCTTGTTGACACAAAAATCAGTGTTTATTGGAGGAGGTTCCTTGGTACCCATTGTTTCTATAGATGTTTGTACCTCATGCACCCTCGATGTCGCTTATGCTCCCATCATCATAAGAACATGGACCCCCTTCAATAAGAAAAAAATCCATGTATTTATAGAATTTTCTTCTAATCTTGACCTCTAGTTGATCTCCCTTTTTAGACATACTACATGTCTCGCTTTCCTCTTCTCTTCCTGAATCTCCCTCGCTCGAGGAAGACAAATTTGACAACACTTCCATTTGGTAGTACCCCGCGACCATAAGGATGTTGGATGGAGTTCTTTCATGGTGATGTGTTCCCAAGGTGACATTATGATTAATCTATCATTTCATCGCTAGAATTTCACAGGTTATAAGGTAATCAAGTCTTGATAGATTGAAAGCTATTGTTATTACCATCCAAATGTGTCCATCACAAATCAAATCACGTATGAAGGATTGTCCCTTTCACCACTGACTTTAAAACGTCATTATTTTTACAAGCTAACACAAAACATGGAGTTTGGGAGATGCAGTCAATAAAAGAGTTGAGGCTATGGAAGCCTAAAAAAATAGACTCAGTGATGAATTTTCCTACATGAACAATGTATGGCAATGTTCCAAGGATTTTTCCATGACAATTGAGGGGAAAAGGTAATGAATGATAGTCATTATTAGTGTCACAATCTCACAGACTAAATCCAAGTTATTTGATTTACTAGACTTCTACTTAACATTTTAACTTCCAAACTTTGTAACAAGTGTTAAATGTGACTATGGTCCACTAGTTACACAACCAAGGCCTCCAATGTATTCTCTAATTGTAATCAAAGGACTTTTGATCTTCATTCAAGTAAATAAAATTGAAGGGAAACACCACCAAGTGGTTTATTGGACACCTACATGACTAAAAATAGCAGAAAATTAACATTTAATGCAAATTTCCATTGAAATTTTTTGTACTGTGCAGAAGAATGGTTTCACCATACATAATATTTTGGTTTAAGTTGTCTTGAAAAAGATGAATTAGAACACGAATAGACATAATTCAGGTGCACATGTGAGGTGGTCTAGTTGTCCACTGATAAACTCCATATGTCTAAGTGGTTAACGGGGAGGGAGTGTGTACTAGGCTTGGTCAAGTCATCATAAGTTTATGCTTTGGCAATACAAATTGTTTAAGTCATCTTAAATATTCCTATGTCTAATTGCTAGGAGACTTTTGGTATGTTTTAAGGTAGGATGAGTGGTTGCATCAATGTTCTAGTTCTCTATGAGAAGGTTTCAACATCTTCAAATAGTGAAAGTTAGTGCTCATAGTCATTTGAAACAACAACATTTTGATTATGCATGATGGTAGGATCTGATAACTTAAAAGAATTGGCTACCCAACAAACTTAAAGTTAAAAAAAAAAAAATTAGTTTAAGGGGTTAGCACTTTCTTTCATCTTTGCAAATTGGTTTGATTCTTCAAATGATGCATTTCTTATCCCACTTCTATCATATTGTATTCCCATCCCATTGTAAAGAAAAAAGGTTAAACATTTAGCAATCTGTCATTCTTAGCTTTGAAGTTGTTAGCCTTGCATACTTGTTTTGTTGAGTCACAAGTTTGCATGATATGAAAGGAAGAATGAAAATTTAAATTTTAAATGTTGCTAAGACCCTATCTTTGAGTTGTTCCACTTTTGTGCCCAATCAACCATATTATTTTTTTTGTGAATGGGGGTCAATAATATGTTCTACAATCAATGGAAGATGGCTCCATGCGATATAGGCATAGCTCATTGGGGAGTCTCTAGTGCAGGAGCACCTACACCTTATGTTCACAACTAGAGAATTAGAGGTTGATCATAGAAGTGTCTAGGGAGGTTTTCAAAAAAATTTGATGTTTTAATAAGGTCTAAAAGACCATTTATTGTTTCATTGATCCATATTGTAAACAAGATCAAATATGTGAAGAAATTGTCAATGATGGTCAAATATTTTCAAAGTAGGTAGAATAGGTTTTCTTGCAGGGAGTCATGTATTCAAGGTGAATAAGGTCTAACAAGACCATTTTCAATGTGTTTAGAGTGCTTGGAAGTTATCTAGTTGATAATGTAAAAAGTTACAATTGTTGACATTAAAAGTTGTCAAAATTGCAATTTTGCAAAATAATGGGTTGTTAAGTGTTTGTAAGTCAATTATGGATGTTGGTTGAAGGTAGTTGGGGTCTGAGATGATTTTAAAATCCTTACAAGGCCCGATAAAATGCTGTTGGAGGGGTTGATACCAAAATTTCATATCAAATACCACATTCTTGAAGCAATTTTCTGTGTTTTTACTATTTTTCTGAAGTTCTTTTGTGTTGTACAGATCTGTACAAGCTTGAAATGCTCTGAGATCATTGGTGTAGATAAATATATGTTTTCCCTTTCATTGTCATTTGTTTTGAAGTGCTAAATCACTATTTTGTGGGAGAAAACAATTAAATACAGGGACTATCCTATTTTGTCTGTGTAAGGATTTGAGGGCTAAAAACAAATGAGATCCACCAATCCACCCACTTTCTTGGAAATGTAACTTAGTGGATTGGTTTGAAACATGGTAGGATAGAGGTTCATTTCATTTAGGGGTCTATTAAAGCAAGAAACTTGGCATTGAAGTGATGCCCTAGGGCTGACAGGGGCAATTTTCTTGTGAATTTGTGGTTGTTAAGTTAGGGTTTGTCAATTTGATGGATGGAATAGTATGAATGAAGGTTGTTTGTCCTATTGCAGGATTATTTTAATTTTTTGAAGACAATAGTTGAGTTAGGGAGGTCGAGTATATGGTGTTTCTCTAAAACCCTAGTGTATTGAGGGAAAATGGAGGGTTCTGTATAATAGTGACAAAAGGGGCATGGCTTAGCCCAAAAATGGTGAAATCTGATGTTTTGTGTCATAAAAAATCTCTGTCAATAGGTTGTGGAACAGAACCAAGCGGTTGGAAAGGCCTTCCTTTGTAAAACAAGGGTAATTTTGTAGCCTTTTTGGTAGGAAAAACTAATGAAACTCATGAATGTTGTAAAATAACCTTGTGGAATTGGTTGGGACAGTGTTTAGGGACTTGTGCCAGTGCTTAATCCATGATTTGGTGGCTTGTGTATAGCCTCATTCAATAATTTCATCAAAGGATGTGATTTGAGGCCTAGTAGCCTAGTGAGGGTATTGTGTTGAAAATAGACACTTTGTTTGTATCTAAATCAAATTGAGGTTGGATATTTAGTCACACCCCTGGGTCTACATCAATCTCAAAAAATTTAATTGTGTTGGTGTCTTAGCTTGGGCGCATTACGTATATAAAAAAAAAAATCCAATAATGAGGCTAAAACTATTGCTTCCTAGTAGGGATTAATAAGAATGAAGGATAAGGGTTATTTTAATGTTGAGATTGAACATAGGGCTAAAATTTGATTATACAAATCTTGATAGGTAATTTTTTCTCACCTTGGAGGATCAAAAACATGATGGATGACTGCATAAGTATGATTAGGGGTTTCTCTAAAACCAAAATTAACCATATCTTTAGAGGCAACTCAATTGTTAATGTTGTCTCTAATGAAGGGTTGTGTTGTAATGAGCAGAACTATTGGCTTTATTTTTTCTATGTTGAAAAAATGGGAACAAAAAAAGGTTTTCCTTTTCAATTTGAAAAAATATGGACTCAACATCCCGATTTGGCTAATAAAATAGCTAAATGATGGAACATAAAAGTGGAAGGATTGCCTATGTTCCAAATTGTTGAGAAGTTAAACAATGTCAAGCTTAATGTTAGAAGATGGAATAAGAATTCACTTGGTAACATTTTTTAAAAGAAATTTGAAGTTATTGCTTAACTAAACACCTCACAAAAGGAAATCCACATTCTAGGAATGAGTTAAGAGATGATAGTGAAAGAAAAAGGTCTTTTATGTGAGCTCCAGTCATTAATTGCTAAAAAAAAATTATGGGGGAAAAGATCGAGAACAATCTGGTTAAAGGTTGGGGGTAGGAATACTAAGTTTTTGTATATGAGGCCTCTAAAATATAGCTCATCTAACAACTTGAAAGAGATTTGGTTGGATGGTAACCAAATCTCTAATGAAGCCTATATAAGGGACAAAGCAACAAAAAAAATCAACAATCTCTTCACTAAAAATAATGTTTTTGGTCATATGAATTATAATGTTATCCTAAAGCTTACCTCGCAATTGTTGATGAGTGAGATAATATGGATTTGATGAAGCCTATAATGGAAGAAGAAGTGAAATTTTTTGTTTTCTCTTTTTAAGGAAGTAAGGCCCCCAACCCTAACAAGTTCCCTCACTTGTTTCAAGTGCATTGGGATATTGTTGTTGATTACATGGTAGCTGCAACTAGGGAGTTCTTTAGGAGTGGAAGATTACTAAAGGATTTGAACACTAACTTTTTGGTTCTTATCCCAAAAAAATCTATGGTTGTCTCCTCGATATTCCAACCAATCAACCATTGTAACTCAATGTATAAATTTTTTGCAAAAATCATTTCCTTAAAACTGCAACAAATTCTCCCAAAGTTGATCTCTCCATAGCATAGTAGTTTTGTCCATGGTAGGAAGATTCTTGACTATATCATTACCATTCATGAAGTGTTCCATTCTATCGAACTTGATAAAAATGAAAGGTTTCTTCTAAAGTTAGATTTGATGAAGGCTTACAACCATGTTTCATGGGAGTTTCTCAATAAAGTTCTAGAAATTTTTTGAGTTTGGAAAAAATTTCCTAAAAATTGTTACGGTTCCAAATTTTCTATCATCATTAGTGGTATCTCTTATGGATTCTTTAAGGGATATAGAGGGATCCGACAAGAGAACCTTGTATCCCCCTTCTCATTTATTATTCTAGCGGAAGCTTTGGGAAGAATCCTTCAACAAGTGATTATTCAAGGCAAGTTAAGGTGAGAAACCCACTTCAACTAGTGTCCCCATTTCCCATTATCAATTTGTGAACAATACCATTGTGGTTGTTGAAGCCTCAATTATGGAAGCAAAAGAAATAAAACAAGTTTTATGTAAATATGATAATTCCTCGAGGCAATAAATCAACCTTCCTAAAAGTACCATCTTTTTTTTTCAATTCTCCTCCTACAAGACAACTAAAAATTGCAAACATTCTTGCATGTTAAATAGGATCTATCCTATCCTTCTACCTTGGGATGCAACTCTTTAAGGGCCCAATCCCAAATACTTTTTTGAATAGCCTATTGGATTGATTCCAACACAAACTTGCATGATGGAAAATCTCTCTCTTAATTCAAGCTAACAAGCTTCAACTTATTAAGCCTACTCTTCAAATTCTCCCAGCATACAATACAAGATTGTTGCATATGCTTTTGAAAATTATTGACAATGTGGAAAATAATGCTTTTGGTCAAAAGTGGAAGATAAAAAAATGTATTCCTATGTTGGCTTTGGAGTTTGTTTCTAAACCCAAGAATAAGAGAGGGTTGGGGTTAAGGCTGATCAGTGATTTTAATCTAGCTATTAATGCTAAAATTGCATAGGGAAGTCCTTAATAAAGAGAAGAAGTGGAGAACTATTACCTCTAAGAAATGCTTGGAAGGGAGGAGTGGAGATATTTTATCAAGCAATGACCTACCCCACAACTCTACTATTTGTCATTATGGCAGATGCTCTTAGTTATCGAATCACAACAAATGTATGACAAGATCTTTGGAAAGGCATGAAAATTGCAGGTTAAAGAGAATGGGGGTGCCAATGTACGACAAGATCTTTGGAAAGGCATGAAAATTGTAGGTTAAAGAGAATGGGAGTGCCAATATAAAAGATATAAATCACTTACAGTACTCATTGTCCCTTGGTCGTCGATTTTCCCTTTTTGAGTTCCCTCAACCTCATCGCTTTGGCTTTCCTCCTGCCATGTTTTTCAAGTTAGGGTCTTGGTGCACTAAGCTATGTCGTGCTCCTGCACACGTGGGGCCAAAAATAAAAATAACATGTGAAATTCAAATTAATATTTAAGTTTGATTTGTATGTTTTATTTTAGAACTAGAATGGTAGAGATAGGATACAATAATACCATTGGTTGAAAAGTCATTGTAAGAACCTTAAATTCATACCTTAAACCTACAAGATAAACCTTATAATCAAAACATAAATCTAACACTTAAAACTAAAAACTATTGTATTTTGTGATAAAACAACCTTGTTTAACCATAGTAAAGATGACTTATCTACTTGTTACATGATTAGGGCATAGTATTTGATGGGACCTACAATAAAACCCTTATGAATACAATGGGGGGTTTGTAGAAAGAGAAGACTATGTATGTGGTATTTCTAAAGTGGTACTTGGTTCCTTAGAAAATAAAAATTCTGATGATTTTACATATAATTTCACTCATGAACTTCTTGATTTGGCCCTGCCATGTGCATTTTCCACTCATACTTTTCCATTTTTCCCTATTGAATCCATCGGGTCTTGCATATTTTACATCATGGTTTAGGTCAGTGTGACATTTTCTTTGTCTCCCCGACTTGTCTCTGCTAACTTCTGTGTTTTAGGGTGGTCGGCAGGACTTCTCACATGTCTCGACGATCACATTCACAGATGGACCCTTTTCAGCATATGTTGTGGTTATCGGGTTGAGGTCTCCCCAATCTTCTCTTGTCTTGTCGACTGGTACCTAAGTGGTGGTTTCGGTGAGAGTTTAATCCTTTGGTGAGGGGTCATAGCGAGGAGATATGTGTTATATCGACTTTTCAAGTGGAGGATGTGTATCAGTATAGGTTACTGCTTCGGTGTTAAGTCTTGGCGAGCCCGTCCAATCTTGCCAACAAAATCTAACAAATGGCTTTCGAAAAAAGTATTATGTTGTCTTGGAAAATTGGAATATGCTCGGGGTTTTTGGTATAGCAATGTGGAGTCTACAAAAGGTTTCCCTGAATGTGATGAGCTATAGCGACATACATGTGGAGGTTGTATTTCAGCAAGAGTTTTCTCTTGTCTTGGCGATGCGGGGATGGTTGAGACCTTTCTGTGTGACTTGTGTATCCTCTATAATGTCTTGCCAAAGGGTAGGAGCTATAGTGGTACACATGATTGGCATTCTTTGGCAAGAGATGTGAAGGGTTACAATGACATAACAAAAATGTAAAAGGTATGCTTTCGGTATAACTAATGGCTTTCTATGATATCTCAACGACAGTGGCAGGCTATAACGAAACAAGGGACCACTATGGGGCTTCGATATGATAAGCGGACTGCTACGGCGACTGTGAATGAAACGTTTGAATTGCCTTTGGCATAGGTTGCGATGTGTCCTGCCGACTGCTCACTGGTGAAAATAGAATTACCAATCATTGTGGCCGACATGAATTCGTTTAGGTGACTGTTGCTGGCTGACATATTCTGAGCCCGAATCTTGTGGAGCGCCGACATGGTATTTCAAGTGTTTTATTTTCATATGCTGGGTATAAATATGCACCCAAATTGTAATTAGTGAGATATCAAATTTTAGATATATATCAGATTTTAGACAAAAAGAAGTAGGTAGTCAGATGGCTATAGTAGGATAATTTTCTCTTTCCAGAGACTATGTGCATGATTTCAAATGGTGGTTTCAAATAAAATCAGCTGGTGTGGTAGGTTGTTTCTGGTATCAATTGTATGTTGAATTTATTGAAAAGCATTGCTAAAGCTGTCTCCAAGTTGATTCTTTCTGGTTGTTTAAATTGAAATAACAAGTTTATTCTCAGTTTATCGGTGCACATTTGTTGTATCTATGTGATTAATTGACTGGTTCTCTCAAGTAGGGATTAAATTCTTTTTGTTGATCACAGTAATCAGGGGGAATTCATCTGGATTCTTAAAGTAGAGCTTAGTAATTATAATCCTGCATTGTTTATACAAGTTATAAACAGATCATATGCCTACAATTTTATTTTCTACCAGAATAAGTTGCTCACCTCCGTTTCATTTGACTCCGCATACCCAACAAGGCACTAGTCTCTGCATTTCATCATTTTGAATTCACTTAATCTCTTTACATTTGTTCATTAAGCATTCTAGGATTTAGATCAGAAGGTAGCTATCAAGTTTGGTTTCATTTGTTCACTGTCATTTTCCATTGTGGACAAAGCATTTTAGAAAAAAAATCACAGTCGCATTATTCAGTTAGGTATACCCGCCTAGGTCTAGCAACACACTGAAGAGTAGAAGGTTTGATTGTTTCAAACCTTGTTCATTCTACCACGAAATGTCATGAAAGCTTGGCAACCTTTTATGGTTCAAACCTTTGTTTTTGAGAGCTAACAACCCAAATGAAATCCCAAACACATGAGGAATCCATGAATTCGGGGTCAGTATGTCTTTGCTACCATGTTGTTAGAGAGCTCAGAACTATCATCATTCCAAAAATACTCATGGAATAGGAATAATGATACAAAGAGAGTGAAAACAAAGAAAATATTTCAGGTCAACATGGAAGATACCTAAATGTCTCAATGCCTTGCATCATCCCCAAAAGGAAAACACAAGAAAAATGAAAAAGATAAAGGAAAAGCTTTACAACATAGAGAAGAATGTAGATACAAATAGAGGAATGTCACAAAGAGAGATATGTATCAAAAATAACGGTGTATGGGGAGATCACATTACGCACATGCAATCACACACATAACATGAAAAATAAAATAATGTAAAATACTAGTAAGGCACATGTGAGTCACCCTATTAGCAGGTCATCCACATCCCAATCTTTTTCATCATATACGGAAAGTAGACAACTAGCTAGTTTGGGACAACAAAAGGTGCCAAACTAGGAGTATCACCAAGTTCACCACTCTTCCTAGGAGAATTATCCTTTAAGCTCATAGAAGAGGAAAACAATGTATTCAATTCATTATGCACTTCTTCATCAATTTTAGCAATCTCAACATCATCATCCAAGTTAATCACAACACGAGGTCAAATGATAATGTCTAAAGAAGGATTTAGCTCTTGTTGTAGTTGTGATATAGAATCTTTTTGTTTCGGTGAAGAGGAAGACCCATCATGCATTGCTTTAGTCAAGCTTGGATGTTGATTTTCTTTATTTTTCTATTTGTTTAATATTCAAGCAAGAGCACAACATCTACACCTATGCTCTCTAGCATTTCTATTTCTTTTTGTGCAATTTTCAAGTTGTATCTGTGTAGGAGCGGGTTTATCAACTATAGGATTATTTTCTTCCCTAAGGGGAGGAAAAGAAGGAACCATGGGAGGCTTTTCAACCACTTTCTCTTTAGCTTTGTAAACTTGTTTTTATCTTAGAAGGCATGATGGAATTTCTTTGGTTATCTCTTGTTCTTTTGTAGGAAATAAGCAAAGGATTTTTCTTAGGTTGGTGTTGGTTGTTTGGAATGTCTTTTGGTTCTATCATAGTTTCGTCAAGGATAGGAGGCTCAATCAAAAGTTGAGGCATGTTTCCAAGAGATAGTTTTGAGCTATGCATTTCACCTTAAATTTTTTATAGGATTTGAAAAAGAAGTCCTACAAGGTTTAATAGGTTCCATAGGCTTAGGCCAAAATAAATCCAATGAAAAGTTCCCATGAGAGGACATAGGATTAAAGCCATTATGGTGCACAATAAAGATCTCATTATTAAAGGGAAAATTTAAACACTTATGCACAACCAACAGGATGGCTTCCATGGAGTGTGTCCATAGATAACCAAGCTTCACATGGAATTGATCCAATTTCGGGATGATGGAGAATGAGACATCTAATTGTTTTGGTCCAACTTTTAAAGGAAGGGTGATCAATCCCATCATAGGGAAAGCAAAACCATTATGTGTTTTTATCCATGCTTTCGGTTTATCATATGCTTCTTGATAGAGTTAATGCACAAGTAATATTTTTTCAGTGATCACAGTCTCTCCACAAATGGGATCAATTAATATCCTATTAGTGGGCTTGTCATTGATTTAGATGACTATGTAAAGAGGACCATTAGGTAAATTTCTAATTATATCCTTCTATGAGAAAGAAATATCATGAGGCTTTTTAGTTCAACCCTTACAAGGCCGAGTTTCGATCAATGCAATCAAACCATCCATAGGATTTTGTTCATTAGTATACATAAGACCTTGTTTATCAGTATCCATGTTGTCATCATCTGTGTCAACATTCATCACATCATTCTTCTTATTTTCACTAGCTTTGACAAAAGAAATATTATGATTTGGCATAGGATTGGTAAAGATTTGTAAATTTTGGTGAGGAGGGGCAACAAACTTGTTTCCTTGATCATTAACACCTCCAATTTGAAGTCAACCAAAATCAATGAGGTCTTGCACCAGATGTTTAAGACGCTTACAATGTTCCATGTATTGTCCATTTTTGGTCATAATGGCAATAGGAACTTTATCTAAAGTTTGGATGTAAAGGCTTATTAGTATTGGGTGTTTTAACAAGAGGTAAGGTAATCATTTTCTATTTTAGAAGTTGTAAGCTTGTGTTATGGAGGGTATCAAGTAGGGGAGTAGGGTGAACCTACAAAAGTGGTTTACAATTGGAGTGAGGAAGGAAAAGTAAAAAAAATTGACCCCATGCCAAAAATTTTCATTTTTGGGGTTCAAACGAACTAATAGGTTCGAATGAACCAAAAGAGGGTTTGAATGAACCAAAGTTTGAGCGAACCCATTCAATGAACTTCCCATCATTCCCACCGAAAAAAACAAAGGAAACCCTTTTTGAAAGGGGGTTCGAATGAACCTTGGTTTGAGTGAACCCTTGGGGGTTCGCTCAAACCCCCCTGGTTTGCCTGAACCCCTCTTTTCCCACCTTCCCACTCTTTGGCACATCAAAATATCAGAATTTTTCCCTTCAAAGCTTAGGTTGAGGATGAAATGGAGGAGACTTCTCACAAAACCTAACGGATGATGGTAGTCCCTAACGAAAGCCATCCAATGAATATAATTTTAATATGTTTTGGTTTTATGTTTTTTTTTAGTTTTATTAAACATAGGTTTTCATCGAAAATGCTTTCTTTGTTCTACATGTGGAAAAATAGAAGATTATCAAAAAAAATTTGAAAAATATGAGTGCACCAGATATTGAAGTCCTTGATCCAACAAAAAAAATAAAATTAATTTTGACATATACAAAAAAAGTTGTGTTATACAGTCGCACTATGTCTAAATTGTAATTGGTTTGACTTTGAAACTTGATTAGGAAAAAATATTCAATAAAACACTATGAAGCACTTAAGAGTTAAAAATCTAAATTTGAAACAATTATAATTTTATCTTTCATGGAAAAAAAATTATGCATTATACGGTGAGCATTGCTCCTTAAAAATGTTGTTTACTGAAAAAACCAATTTTCGAAGGAGATGGAAAAAGAAGTGCAATCTGATTTCAAAATTTTTGAAAAAAATATATTTAGAATCTATAGAAAAAATGGCACAAATGACTAGTTTGTATCATCTTCAAATTCATCATGGTTTAGTCGCTACAGGTGCACGAAAGTGAAGATTTAGTTAGAAAAAAATATTTCAGTATCCAGTTTGGCCAAAAATTGTAAACTAGTATTGTGGGATCACCCAGTACATTGTCTAGCCAGATCCCCAAATGTAAAAGGATTTGTCTTCTTTACAGCATCCACTTGGGTATCAACATGTTGAGTTGGTTGATGGAGATTTAGTTGAAGGAAGCCTTTATTCTATTTCCTAAAAGGTTGATAATTGTTTTGATTTACGGATTCAAACTTTTCAGGTCAACTAGAGGTGGGTTTTGTTTCACGACTACTAACCGAGTTTTGATAATCATAAATGGTAGTACTACAAAAGTGTACGGAGGAAGGAAACTTCATCATGCCAAGCTTATATTATATATTAGTTTGTAAGTTATCAATGAACATTCGTTGAAGGCGAGGATCGAGAATCTTTGCATTGATTTTGGAATAAAGCGATTGGTAGTGAAACAAAGATTTTTGTCACCTCTTACACCTTTAGGGTTTTGCACCTAAAAAGAGAGAGACAAAGATCAACACTTCATTCAAGAACAAACCCTTGAGACTTCAATGCAAAAGAGATTGAAATATGGAAAAGGGAAGGTTCTAGGGAAATAATAATAGCAAATGAAGGTTCACCACCAAGTGTAAACTTGGAAAACATGAAATGTTTGAAAACACAATGTGATATGCAAACATATACTAAATGACCTAGAAATGACCATGAAATGAAACATAAAAGTATAAAACTGAATGTGTGCACATGGAAATGTGTTGAAGACTAGAATGAGGACTGGAGATGTTGATTTTAAAATTTTGACCATCTGGGACTCATACGCCAAGCTGGGCGACTTAGTCACAAATCTAGAAAATTGTATTGGAGCTTGTTTTAGCCAAATGTGTATCTAAATCTACAAAAATATCTAAAAAAAATGTATAGTGGGACTCATACGCCACTAATGGTGTATGAGTCCACTTTTGCTTTTCTGAAAACTTCAAAGTGGAATCCAAAGCTCTTGGTTTGCTCTTTCTGCCCCTCGAGGTGTCCAGATCTGAAACCCTTATTTCTGAGGCTGTAAGTGACATTTTGTGTAGATTTTAACCTAGCCAAAGAGGAGATGACTTCAACAAGTTTACAACTTATCCTTCAATGATCTCCAAGCCTTCAAAGTGCCTAAATCTGCAATCACACAAAGAAAGAGAAATGTTGAATGTTAGGGAATAGGGGTTTTCCTTGGTCAAACCCCTTTTAGGTAATTAAACCAAATGAAGAAATAAGATGAAGCATAAATTAAGGAATTAAAAACTTTCCATGATCTGATAGACCTTGAATTTTTACAACAATGGATGAAGAATCTTCCCTTGAATGCCTTAGAAAGCTATCTTGGTGACTTAAAATGCTAAAGCCCTCACTTGCTTGACTTGAGATGGATAATGAATGATGAGTGAATAATGAATGAATTATGAATTAGGGTTTAAAATTTTGTTTATATAGGAAATCCACCTAAAATTCTCATTAATTTGATCCCTAAGGCCGACATGGAAGAATATTAAACTTAAAACATAATTTTTCTTACTCAAACCTTGAAAATAGCCCAAATGGGACTCACTCACCTAGATGGGTGAATTAGTCCCACTTGGATGGGACTCATTCACCCAAAGTGGTGAATGGGTCCCACAGGGGCTCTTTTGCTAGCTAGGATGTTAGGGAGTGAAGAAATCAGGTTTATATGTTGATTTTATTAGGTCTTTGATCAAAATAAGCCTTGGGATGCACAATATGGGGTCATAGGGGCCTATTAATGATGATGTAAAGGGTAATTATGGCTAGGGACACAAATTTTAGTGTGAAAGTGTGATTAAATACACTTTACAACATTAAAATGAGGTCCACATAGCCTAGAAAGGCACAACATCCAATGTGAATATGTAAAACACATTACAACACTAGATTAAAATTAGGTTTAATTTACAAGCCTTTTAGATTAATGTGAGAATACAATTAAATATATTTTATAACATTGAATTAGGGGAAAAATAGGTCCATTAGACTTAAATGCTTAATAAAAGTCTAGAAAAGTGTGAAAGTCATTTACAACACTTTACAACACCTTTACAAGACATGCATTTTATTTAGTTTGCAAGGGCCCAAGACCTAATGTGGATGTGTAAAACACCTCACAACACTAGACCAAGGAGAAATGAAGTCCAATTTATCATTAATTATTCCCATATCAAGCAAGGAAAATGCATACTTTTTTCTATGCTACAGGTAGCATGAAATGAAGTTAGCAACCTTCTCATCATCCTTTTCCTTACATCTCATCAAATCAGCTAAAGTCATCTTAAGAGTCATGTGCACTTGGAAATGATTTATAAAGGCCTCCAAGTTCATTGAATGAATGAATTGAGTTGTTCGATAATGAGGAAAACCATTATAAAACAATATCTTCCAAGGACCTAGGGAAAAGCTTAGCCAAGAGCTTATCCTCAAGGATAAAATCACTACATAAGGTTGTGTAAGAAAAAACATGGATAGAAGGGTTTCCTTTTCCTCCATATTTCTCAAACCTAGGAATATCTATACCTTTTGGTATCAACGTTCTCAATATCTCTATGGATAATGGATTTCTTTTGATGTAGTATGTAGGTTGGCCATTTTGATTTCAGTTTATGGTGGAAATTTTCTTTTGAAGAGTTGAAACATTTTGTACAAAAGTTAATTAAGGATGGCGTCATTGGTTGTATTTTGAGATGGAGGTGAATATGGTAGAGGTGTATATGTGTTTGAGGTGGAAGTGAATGGAATGCTTATGGGAGGTAAAGTGTTAGGAGATATGATGTGTGATGCCACAAAGGTACAAGGATTGCTAGTGGAAATACCCAAGGTAGGAAAGACATTGCTAGTAGGTTGCATCATTGTTGTAACTTGAGGGTTAGTATAGGTGGGAATAGAGGAAATAGTTGTGGGAGGAGGAATTTGAGTTCCTCCTTGTATTTAGACATTGTTCGAAGGTTGAGCACAACTCGTGATTTTTCCAAAAATCTGAACTAAGTTACATGCAAGTTTTATTCCTTCTTCACTTTCGATCATGCGATGAATGTTATTTGTGGTGGGAATGGAAATGGTGGAAACATTTTTAGTACTCAATTGATGTTGTAGGTTTGCTATGTCTTCATGGATTTGGATTATATTTTCTTGAGGAATGCTAGTGTGACCATTATCACAGTGTCAACTAAATACAATAGATCCAAATGAATTTATACCCTATCCCTTAAGAAATGATCCCAATAAGATATTCAAAATTAACAAGAATAAGAACCCATTAAACTAACATGATATAAACATGAAAAAGTTAGAGAAATATATTCTAAGAACTTGAATCTTATCCTATTAGGGAAGTGGTGTCGCATTGATGTGGAATGGCAACCATTTCCCAATCCCTTAGATAATGAGCTTGTTTCGATCAATTTTATTGAAGAAAACCAATGAAACCAATGAGAGATGAAGGAGGAATGATATGAATCTTGTTTAACATGATGATATTAGTTCTAAATGATAATATGCTTGATAAAATGGATTCAATCTATGCTAGATGCAAACAAAATTTAAAGATGTAAGCCATAGATTCAAAATATGCTAAAATGGATGCAAGCTATGTTAACATGGAAGCCATTAATGGATGCTTAAACTAAATGGATGAAGCTTTAATCTAAAATGATATCAAATACGAAATATGGATGCAAGTGAATATGAATTTTGACAACATAGATTTTCTATCAAAAGATGGATCCATTTCTCTCCAAATAATGATGTATTTATAGGAAAGCAAATGAAAAATCAAGGGCTCAGATCGATTTGATCAATCAATGGTCAATAATGAATGAAGGGTGAGCACATGGATCTTTGATTCTCAACAATGGATGAGAATCAAAGATCACATGAATCAAGGAAAGATCAAGGATTGAGAATTATTTCAACAAACACACTTTGTAATAACTTTGAAAGTTTGTTACAAAGTTTGTTTGAAAAGAATCATTTCCTTTTTGGAGCCAAATAGGAGAATATTCCTTTGGAATATTCCCTATGCAAGTGGATGGGAGGGAAATTAGCAATTTAGTTAATTAAAACTAAATTTAAATGTGCAAGATGGAGAATAGTGCAATACTCATTAAATAATTTATTTAATGAAAAATGGGGGTGCAAATATGATATTTAATTAAATAAGAGGACTTAGGGTTTAAATAAAATAATTTGCATTAAATTTAATTAAACATAATGAAATGTTAGTGTGAGAGGGGGTGAATTAACCCAATTAAGTCAATTAGATTAATAGATGAAAATGAAGCATTTAATTAAATAATTAGTCTTGTTTAATCAAAGAGGTGAAAATAAGATGAAATTTAGGATGAAATGATGTTAGTGATCAAATTCAAGAGTGTAGTATCATTCAAGACAATTTGAAGTGTACATTTTTCCCCTGTTTGAAGCAGGTTACATGTTACATTGGTTTAAAGACTGACACTTTTCATATTAAAAATACTGATCTGATAAAAAAATAAAAAAATTATGATTTTTTAGATCCCCCACTATTTCCCTAGCGAAAGAAAAATAAGTTGGTACCCTGCCTCCTCGATAGATCAGGCAAAATTTTGAGTTTTGGGTTGATCTCTCGACAAAGATTCAGGATCAGTTCAACTCAGAGAGGACTAAAAAGTGTAGATGCTTGATGTTGACATATTTGATGATGAATAGACAGTCATCAACCATGGGTAGCCTCATGTATATTTTGATAGATCACACATATTCAACACTTGGATAGAACTGTTAGTAAAAATAGAAGAATAAGAGGAATAAGATGGATGGACTAACCATTGATTTCAAGATTGATTTAGAAGTCCAACAAGCCCATGATTATTCAAGACTTTATTGGATATGGTGATGAGATTGATGATTTTCTCATATCTTGGGATTGGGACTCTCTATCACTCCTTATTTTTTATATAACACATAGACACGATGCATCGAGGTATCAATAAATAGAATGGCGTTGTATCTAGTACAATGGAATTTGACTCTGCAAACATATAGGATAGTACTTTTTCACATCTTAACATAGGGAAACCTCGTTAGAATGTGGTTTGGGGGTTTAGAATATTTAAGACAAGAGCATATGCAATAGTCAACAATCTACTCCAAATGACCTCCCTACACACAATTAAGCAAGTGTGCACCAAGATTATTTAACAAGAACATCCAACAAGCATAACAAATGAAAGATAACGATAGATTCCCCAATACTTTCTCTCTAAATCATTTAGACATCATCGAGAGGTCCTCAAAATGGGTCAATAAGATAAATCATAAGACAAGATCAAAACAAATAGTCAATGTTATCTAGATATCTCTTTCCAAAGGTGTGTTTTGTTTAGGATAAATATCCAAATTGATTTCCAATGATAATGACCATTATAGGAAGGATGCATCCTAGGATGTGTATTCAGATGTTGGTGGGTTGATAGGTTGTTTGAAAGGATGTTAATATAAGGTTCGATTGACATGTTTGATAATGATCAAGAGTTTGATTATTGTGTTTAAAGGTTCTACTTTTGCTGATTGTTGTACTTGTTTTCCATTTGTTTTGACAAAGGTTGAGGGCGACAATTGATTTATTATGGATGGGAATTTATTACAGGTGAAAGAAAAATGGGATGGATGGTTTTGAGATTTTCTGAAATATTTCAATGTTTTTGATATTTTCTAATGTTTTGAGGTTGTTTTTGGTATTTTTGAGAGTTTATGTGAATATTTAAATGATTTTCTATTGTTTTTGAGGCTTTTTTAGGGTTTTTTCCTAAGTTTTCCAATGTTTTGGGTTTTCAATTTTCAAATGTTTTTGTGTTTTCTAAGTTTTCAAATGTTTTGGGGTTTTTTGAGATTTGACCAAGAACCTAACCTAAAAGACTATCCTAGGGGCCTCAGGGGCTTATCAAAGATGAGCCAGTGCCTACATTATACACGTAGATACCACATAGTTTGACTGATTTGGTAATTGTTGATGAGATATGGACAATTGATGGATTGTCAGTTTATTATGATGGACTAGTTACCTAAAGTGTATTGGGGGCACATCAATGATGGCCTTGCCTACGTTCAAGCTCAAAGACAACATAGTTAGACATGGTTCTATTTTTAAATTTTTTGATGTTTTGACCTTTTCATGGATTTTGATGTGTTTTGAATGTTTTGGATTTTGACTTTACAATTTTTTGAATGTTTTTGGATTTTAGCTATACAAGATTTTGACGTTTTTGGATTTACTAATTTTGCAAGTGTTTTTGAATTTTGATGAGATTTTATGAATGTTTTTAGGATTTTCGATGAGATTTTATGAATGTTTTTGGGATTTTTGATGAGATTTTGAGGTAAACAATACCTAGATCATGATGTCAATGTAACTTTTTTGAGGTATAAGACATAGATTAAGAGTTATTTGAAAACAAGAGTGCAAGAACGTCTAGCAATTATTCATAGTTTAATGAACAAACCAAGATATGTATTGTATATGCGAAGAGTTCAATAGAGTTTTATCACGATAGATATAGGCTATGGGACTTCATGAGAGAATATGGTAAAGAGCCTATCAAAATTCTACCATGAGTAGAGTTAAAGTATATGCCAAATATTTGTCAAGATCAAGATAAACTAGAATATTTGGATACATATGGATTGGATAGATGGAGAAAACATTAGATTTATCATGACAAGGATGAGATGCTTCTATCAGAGAAGGATCATAGAGATGCTCGATTCTACTCATGATGCCTTTTCTCTAGGTTTTCATCATAGTACTTTCCCAAAGTGCTACCGAAGTGGTTTTCACTACAGGACAATTTTTATTTTTACTATTTTCTTGATTTTTTAATTTTTTGGAAGGTTTAATCTCATGTTGAACCACCTAGTGGTATCAATGTAGAAGCCACTATCATAATATGCCAACAATATCCTACTTGAAGAAGCTACTTTGCTAAAATACAAGCAATTGGATGCAACCTTGAAGAAATTTGATCTACCTTGTGGATACCAGAATTAACCTTGTCTATGTACACACATTGTGATATGATACCTTCAAAATCCTTATGATGAAGGGTAGCTACCAACACACGGTCGATCCAAGAATTGGATATCATGAATGGAGTGGATGGTGACATGTATGAAGGAATATGCGATGGATTGGTCAATGGTTTGGAACCATTGACTCTCCAAACTTGGGAAGATGAGCAATGATCGGTGGGAATGAAGGTTTTCATGGAATTAGCACCAACCACTGAATATTCTTCATTCCTTGTTTGAGAGGCCTACTTTTGTATTTTAGGAGGCTTTTGATGGGTACATTTCCCTTTTAGACTTTTTCCCATAGTTTCTTTGACTAATGGAGTATCACTGGGATGATTTTCTTTATTTTTCTTTGGTACCCATTTGTACTTGCTTTGTCCTTTTTGCTTTACTACTACATTTTATTTGATGATCTTCTCCTTGCTTTGATAAGAATCTTATTTTTTACGTTGGTCACAATTTGATTATGAGATGATGGGTGGATGACGATTCATGATATGACTAGTTGTAGTGTTGATATCATTTTCATTATAAGGATCCTTCGTGCCCCATATGTTGATGTTTTCTGTAGTCAATATTACCCTCAGTGTTGTGAAGGTGTTAACAATACCTAATCCTTTTCCTTGATAATATATCCTCTGATCTGTAGCCATTGCATATGACTTGTCATGAACACATGGTATTGCTATGGGTTCCTACTATTCAAGAATATGAACTGTTTGCTTTGATTCTATGACATCAGTATCTATTGATACTGCTTCAATAAATATTGGTGTTGATTGAAAAGATGTCAATGATGCATAATCACTATAAGAATCAAGAATCTTGACTATTTCTTGCTCTTATGTGGTAATATCAAGAGTGGGAGACTCTTTCTTTGGATGAAGAATTTCTATATGTCCATCAGAAAGAAACATCTTAGGGGTGATATTAAAAAGCTCATTATAAGTGGTGATACAATTCATCTTCAAGTGGAAGGATAGATCTAGATCAACATTTTCTATGATAATCCCCACTTCTTGTTCATCAGGAATGGGCCACTTGCTCTTACTAGTCTTTGTCTCCATCTTTGCAAGAAATTAGTGAAGGATTCTCCTTTTTTTTCTTGAGTGTGTATAACTCTTCTAAACTTACATCTATGTCAAGATTGAAGGAGAAGTGATCTATTAATTTATCGGTGATTTATTGGAAGGTTTTGATACCTGAGGCAACCGTGAAAAACTAGTTGATGGTTGGGATTTCCAAACTTCGGGAAAGAGGTCTCATAAAGTAGGAATCATTGTAGACAACCCCATACACATGATGTTAAATTATTTTATTTTGATCCACATTATTTCCCTTCCTTTGTATTTATCAAATTTAGGGACCTCAAACCATGGAGGAAAAGGTAACATTGTGATGTTTCTATCAAATGGGTTTTACACAAAGTTTTTTGTATGGGGTTTTTTTTTTCCATTTGAACCCCATCTATTGCATTAGCACCTTAAGTTTGATAATCGCGGAAGGTGATGGTGGTAGAGGATATGCTCCTAACACGCTTTGGATTGATGATGTTTTGTTGAGATTGTTGTCATGCGAGTAAGGCTGCTTGTTGAGCTTCTTCTTGTTGTTGTTGTGCGACTAAGGCTACTTGTTGGGCTTGCTATTGTTGTTGTGCCACTGTGGCTTGATGTTGAGCTTGCTATTGTTGCACTACTTTCTAGTAGGCATCTTGTGCTTTTTGAAATGATAGAGCATGATCTTGTTGTTGTTGTAAGGCTTTCTGATAGGCTTGTTGTTGTTGCAAAGCTTGATCTTGAGCTTGTTGTGCTTGTAATGCTTGTTGCAAAGCTAGAGGATGTTCTTGTAATGTAGGATCATTTAGTTGTTGGGGAATCTGTGATGGGTTTTGGGTGTTTATGGTTTGAGTGGGTTATGGGTTGATGATGAGTGGTTGGGGATTGCCTTGATTTAACATTCCTTGTAAAATGGTGGATTGGGATGGAGGAATGTAAGATTGAGTTCCCATTTTATTTTGCATGACATGAGGGACCAATGGTAAGGATGATGATGGTTCCATATGGTTTTGTGATGGAAATGGAACATTATGACCTTGAATCATTTGATTGAAAGGGTTCCCTTGACTGATGTGTTGAGAGTTCCCTTGTGTTTGAGATAGGACCAAGATATTACCTTGGTTGAGGGGGCTTGTGACAAAGGTGTTGCTTTGATTTGGGTTGGGATGGATCAAATGGATACATGTTTTGTGAAACCAATGGGTTTAATGAACCAATGGGGTGGTTGTATGAAGATGTCCCTTGTTTAATTAAGGGTTGATTTTATGTAAGGGCATTAACATGCCCTTGTTGGCCTATTTGAGACACTTGGTTCACATTTACTTGCATAACATTGGGCACACTTATGGTACTCATGGTGATGGATGAAGATGGTTGCACTCGAAATATCGAGGTTGTCGTGGTATCATGGAATGTAAGAGGTTTGTGTGGATGTAAAGGGTGTTCTAGAATGGCGGTGGAAGATTGAGGTGGGGCACCAAATACTTGTGTCCAATTGGTGTTTTGGGGAGGATTAGTGTTTAGAGTACCCACAAGTGTGTTGCTTTCCAATGGAATAGTGTGACCAAAGTCCTTAGCAAGACTAGTTGCAAGACTAGGAGTTTGTGTTTGACTTGGCCCTAGTGATGGAGTTGATTGAATCGTAGATGGAGTCAAGCCTTGTGCCAAGGTTTGTATGGTAAAATATGGGGGAATTGAAGCCACTTTCTCTAAGGCTTGATGTTCTTGTTTATACTCAAGGATTTTTTCCTTAGTAAGCTCAAATGGGTTTTTTGTGGTGTCTTCTACCTCATATGGTCCGAATGGGTTTTGGGGTTGTTGTGAGGGGATAAAATGACTCCTTGGAGTGGATGTGACTTTGGATTGTTCCATGATTCTCTTGTGTTGTGATCTTATTGTAACCATAAATTTTGGGTTACCTATGGGAGAGTTATGTTGAGATTTGTAATGTTTAAACTCTCTAGTTGACTCAAATTTTGGTAAAAGGGACACTCTAAGTCATTTTGGACCAATTATGTGAATGGGAGATGAGAAGGCGAATGATATGGGGAGCGATCTTTGTAAAATTTTTGGATAACACTTTTAGACAAAGAGGTTTGATTGGTTTGATAAAGATGATAATGAACTTGTAAATCATTAAGGTAGACTTGTGACCTTAAAGATAAACTAGTCCACAAATGTGATAACTAACTTAACTAAATGCATGGAAAATGATTCATTTCATACACACAAAGTAGCTAAATTATGGTTTGGGTTGATAGATGTCTAAGTACAAAGTGTTGGTGCGTCCAAAAGTTTATAAAGTTTGGTGAAGTGAAGTGTGAAATATGATAGAGGGTAGATGAAATGTTTGACCCAAAATATTTGTAAACACATAAAATTGACCTAGGCCTATAAGTTCTATTTTCTCCATATTTCTTCCTAACATGATTAAACTATTTAATTATGTCCTATGTCGATTTCAAATATTAATTAAATAATTATCAATTATTTAATTAATTCATATATTTATTCCTCTTGATTATTTAAATAAATAAATTATATTTATTTATTTAAATGAGAATCACTAATTTTCTAATGCCTCTATGATTAAATAAATTCTTAAATTTATTTAATTATCCTTGATCCACTATTTCTTCTTGATTATTTGAATAAATAAATGTTATTTATTTATTTAAATACATCATTAATATCCTACGTCCTCTTATAATTAAATAAATTCTTTAATTTATTTAATTATGATCCACCTTGGCCTTTTCCTAATTTTAAATAAAATTATTTATTTAAAATTGTTCACTTTCTAATTTTCTCTCTCCAAGTAAATAATTCAAATTAATTATTTACTGTCACATGGCCCCACCTTTTGAATTAAATTAATTTTTAATTCAAAATGACAACTCTCCCTCATAAATCAAACAATTTCTATTATTATTTGATTTTCTATCTCTTTCTTTTTCTGTGCCATTCTTATCTCCTTGTCACATGCAACCTTGTCCCTTGATTTGATTTTTCTAAAATCAGATCTCACCCATTCATTTCAAATTTCAACCTAATGTTTCCCTAACCCTAATTGTGGGTTGTCACATTCAATTTCAACCATTGATCTTAGGGCATTTGTTAACTTTTAATATTGGTCATTCATCCAAAATTGACTTTTCTATAAAATGGAAATTTTGGTCTCATTTGCACATCTCTTGACACTTACACTTCATACATCTTGGCATTTCTTGACTTCATTCTTTAGACATTTTCATGCTTTAGGCTTGCTTCATAGTTGCATTGTGTAGCATTTGATAAAATCCTTCAACATTTTCTTAGGACATTGGCATAGTCATACATTGCTCATCACAAATATGAGGGAAAACATAATATTCGACAAATAGAGAAGGTGCAATGAAGGTTAATCATGGAGGTTGAAGACATTTGGTGAGATCTTTCCTTGTTTTCATGTTTTGTACTCCTTTGTTCTTCATTGCTTTGCTTTGGGTTATTTTGTTTAAGTTCTAATTTGCTAACTTGGTATTTTCCCTAAGCTACATTGGCGAACACGACACCAAAACTCTTGTTTTTGCATATTTTTTATGATATTTTTTCTGTTTTTTAAGGTATAGGTACAAAGTGTCACATTTGCATTTTTTTGAGCTGCATTCACTACATCATGATGCATGCGCCCTGTAGAATGATGCATCCACTCTATTGAGATGCAATTGTTAGCCAAATAGTTGCATTTGCTTTGTTGTGTTGCATCTGTGGGTTTGAATGATGCATACACAGGCCATGATGCATTTTCTCTTTAGATCGACATATCTTCTAATAAAATCTAGCTTTTTTCCCTATGACACATTTTCTTTTAATAGTGACGCATTTGCCTGATAAAATCCAGCTTTCTGCCTTGCAACGCATTTGCTTTGCAAAACGACACATTCGCCTGGTAAAAATTTCCTTTTAGGTTTTTACTGTATTTTCTAAATTTTTTCTTTTCCATTTAGTAGCTTAGAGGTTTTTTGGGTTACTAATATTCTATTGGCAACATTTGGCGAGGAGTCTAACCTTTATTAGTTGATTTTTATATCACTTTTCCAATTCCTTAATCAAACAAACAAATAATAAGCAACTTGCATTCACATTTCATTGGTTAAAATGAACATGCATACTTAATCATGGGCTTAAAATGAACACAATCTTGCATTGAAACTCATAAGGCTAAAATTTACATGCATTTTTATGTCACGGGCTTAAAATGAACTTTTTTTTTTCACATTGATTTAAAGTTTAAAATGAACAAAGTGTTTTAGGTTTCTTCCACACATTTAATTTGGGTAACTAAAATGAACAAGTACTTACAATTTGTGTAAACCTGATTCAATAATAGAACTATCCTCTCCCCTTGCACACTTGTGCAATCCTAGGTACAAGAGAAACTATTATTGACTCTAGGAATTGGACCTTCTTTTGTGGGAAAAAGTACTCACCCCAAGGCGACTCAAACCGTCAAAGAAGCTCTTTAGCCGAGCTACTTCCGACTAGTATACAAATGTGAATCCTAATGGAAAACTTAGGATTACGAGCGTGGATGTGTCACATGGACAAGTGAATTCCCCAAAACCCTATTGAGCATGATAACCTCTTTAGGCTGAAATTCCTCCTTATTGGAGCTAATATTTCCTCATGTGTGGCCACTTGAACGAGAGTCCCAAAGTAAAAAACCTTTGTGTAGTTGCCAAAAACCCATCTATCCATTGGTGCATCAATGGTCATTGCCAAGGAATCCACATTCTCACAGTTCTTAGTAGAGGTGAAAAGCCTACCATGGGTGATTTATGGGGGCTTGAAGCTTGGTTGACTCGATAAGTGAGTGCAATGTAAGGGGGAGCCTATGTGGCCAAGCTTCTAGATTACCGACTAAGAATAATTGTGGCTGGGGTAACCCATGTGGAATCCAGTGGATATAGTCCTTGCCTAACCTAGGATTGTGCTTGTCTTCATTATGCATGTTTTAAAACATTCAAAGACAAAAAAATTTGTTTTCCAAGTATTTTCTAAGACATTGAACTAATAAACACCTTTCACAGACTTGGAAACACTCACTCAAACTGAAACAATTATGAAAACTTTCCAAAATTGCAAACAAATGAGACCTTTATTCAACTTGCAATGACTTTTATATTATGTGCAATGCATTCGCCATTCTGAACAACATTCGAGACTTTTTGCATCGTAATCGCTCTACTAAGCCACATTTACTAACCTGTGCAACGTATTTGACTGGTTTGAACCACATTTGATTTCCATAACACCATAATTGCTTTCTTGAGCCGCATTTGCGACCTGTAACAACAAACTTGCTAAAATTGCAATGCATTTGACATCTTGCAACACATTTGAGACTTGTAATGACACAATTTCCTGTCCTTAAGAAAAACACTGTTACAGTACAAAACCCAAGATCAAACACCTTCAAACTATTGTCAAACATCTTTTTCTAGTGGCCTCTATTGAAAACTAGAAATTTTTTTTCTCAAATCTTCCTTTCTTGCATTTTCCTATAGGTCCATCCTTGCAAATTTTTAGTTGCACCCTTAGAGTCCATCATCATCATTTTCAACAATAAACCAGTCTTTAGGTCCTCATTTTGTTGCAGAATTTGGAATAAGAAAACTTACCATACCTTGCAAAATATTTTCCTTCAAAAGTAGGTTATCATTGGACTTAGTCAAAATCATTTCTTTTAGCCATTGTCCTTTTGTGAGAGATCTTTCCAACTCGAAGTCTAGTTAGGAAACCTCACTTTGTCATCTTGTCATTTTCATTTAGTCTTACCAACAAGTCCTTTGATGATGAAATTGAGGCATAGACCAAGCCTTGTGTGGTTGAGTAAACCTTGTTAGAGTAATAAGTTATTCCACTTAATTAATTATATCATATTGGTTAATTAATTAAGTCACTTATTCCTTTAGTTACTTAAGCTAAAATTAGGCACATTAATAATTGATTAATTATTAAGTGTGCACACTAGGGTTTCATTTAGGGTTTCCCTTTTAGGGTTTCTTGATCTCCTTCATAAGGATTGATCTCTTTGTAATAATTGATTCTCTTAATGCATTTTTACTTTGAGGTTCAGAACATCTTCTTTGGTTTTGCATGTCTTTTGCATGTGACAGGTGATTGCATCGCAGGTGATCTTGGTTTTCTAACATGGTATAGGAGCTCGGACCTATAGAGCGTTAATTGATGCGAAGATATGGCCCTTCAGTGAGTTTCTAATGCAAGGGTTTCCACAAGCATCTTTTTTGCAAGATCTGGGGGTAGCCAATTTTTTGGGACACTTTGGGCTCAAATAGACACCGCCATCGCGTTCGCAGTGGCCAAAAACCCTAAGACGCCTGTCGTTTCGTCGATTTACAGTGTGATTGATCCGGGGAGGCAGGAGTACTGCTAGAGAGCGTATGGCCTCATGCAGCTTCAACACACAAAAATGAAATTATTTTACTAAAAGGCATTTTTGGGTTTGTGCCGATCGTGTATTATAAGCGATCACATTAAGCCCGGCTGACAAATTTATACAGCAGCTGGCGCTAGACTCCACCACCCTTAGATGGCGGTCTCAGCCCCGGTGACTTCGTGATCCAAGGAGCATATATGGCTGTAGGCCTGTCTGGAGCGCGGTCTCGGCGCCCGAGGAACTGGCTTCGGCCCCGGCTTCGTCGAATCGGGGAATATTCAGCCGGATAAAATATTCCGGCAACTGCGGAAATCCGGTGAATTAAATCGGTAGGGAATATTCCTTGGCGCTCGAATATTCGGCCGGAGCATATTCTCGACTCGCGATCAAATTTTTACCAAAGGGACCCATTTTTTTGCTCGCGGCGGCGGATATTATCAAATTTCCCATGATGTCTTTGATGTCAACATGGCGTCATCAGTAAGTCTGACCACTCTTGCCCTCCTAGCCCTAATTTTCCTAAAGGTAGTTTCACGGTATCAAATTGGGCAAAGCGGGCGTCGTTAAGGAAGTTAGAGCACTTTCAATTATGCTATTTATTTTTTAGTATTTCTTGTTTATTTGCATTTATTTTTGTTTGAAGTTGGATGTTTATTTTGGACTTGAGCTCTGCTTTTACCCGCGATCTCGATTTTAAGCTATCTTTGCGGCATTGGAAAGGTATTGAGGAGCTCTATGTTGCTGTCCATGCACTTTTCTGTATCTATCCCAGGTTGATCGCTTAGTCCAGATTTGGCATGATGGGTTGTTTGGAGATTACTTGGATGTTTTGGCAGTTGGGAGGGTGCATCTTGCATCTTTGCACTTCATTTTCAGTAATACATCATTCAATAATTGCTTGCTGCTTCATAGATTCCAGAGTTGTTCCCATTTGGAGTTTTCGAGTGTTCCATGGTATAGATGCTGTTGCTTTATCATGATTCCTTAAGTCAATGATGACTCTCATCACAGTTCACGATATTAGCGAGAGGTATCTTTCCTTGCTTGCGAGAATCCCGAGGTTCTAGTGTTACTCTACAGAGTTCTTCCAGTGCTTCTTTGCAACATGTCATCTCATTGTAAGGGGATTTTGTCCCACTGAATTTTTCCTTCTCTACCTCATTCTTGCATTTTCAAATGGGTACCTGATCAGGCCTAGTTGTTAGGACCCATCTTTTCTTTCATGCATCTTATTCTAGTGTTTTAGCTTCTTCCTAAGTTCATCTTAAGTGGGGGTGTTAGAGTAATAAGTTATTCTGCTTAATTAATTATATCATATTGGTTAATTAATTAAGTCGCCATTCCTTTAGTTATTAAGCTAAACTTAGGCACATTAATAATTGATTAATTATTAAGTGTGCACACTAGGAGTTTCATTTAGGGTTTCCTTTTAGGGTTTCTTGATCTCCTTCATAAGGATTGATCTCTTTGTACCTTTCTAAAAGTCCATCAAAATTGCAAGCTTATACCTTTGCATTTTCATACCTTAGAACATTCAAGTCATTTTAGTCCTCATTTTGCATACCTTATTCCAAAATCCAAAAAAAATAGTGTCATACCTTTCATTTAGTCTTCATTGTCCTTTTTTGTTTGACATTTTCTTTAAACATTATCATTATTGCATTTCTTATTGCCAAAAACCCCAAAAATATAGTTGCATTTGCATCCCTTATTCAAAAAATCCAAAAACATAGTGTCATATTATTCCCATTCATAGACTTAGTTTTCATTTTCATCATCCTCATTTGAGAAAATCCTTATATGGTTGAGACTAGGATCCAAAGGAAAAGAATAAAAATGGACCCTTTTGGACAAGACACCAACCGCTATAACTTTTCCAATGGCATGAACCAAGACACAGACATGGGGGCATCTTTTATCAATCCTTTCAGCAACATGAACATGCCATCATCTTCACACAACCCCTTTGAACCATTCATACGTAGAGATGAAAATAGACATGTATTCATGGAAGACTTAGAAGCTTTTGTTCCAAATCCAGACGTGCCCTCCTTTGTGGAAGAACTTATCTTACAAGATTCATAGAGATATCTAGCCATGCTTTTAGACTAAGGGGTCAAATTGCCACATGGGTTTGACATTAACACCTCAAGAGAAACCTCTCCTGATCAGAATGTCAACAAAAATGTAAACAATAATTCCAACACTAGTCAACCCCAACACAATGCAAACAATACCTTCATTGGTGCCACCACACAAAGTGCAACAAACAACATCAATGCTACCTCTAATGGCACCTCCAATCAAAATAATTCCAACACGATCAATACAACATCCATTGGAGGAACATCAACCATGTCACAAGCCACATCACAATCAATGCCTCTAATGTCAACAACATCCTCACAAGCAATTGGAGCTACCTTCAGATCCTTAACAATGGGGAAAAATTCTTCAAACCTTTTATTTGGAGCTTCATCTAGTGCCATGGGAACAACATCGTCAAATCCTTTAATTGGGTCTTCAAATAATACCATGGGAGTAAATTCATTCAACCCCTTTGGGAGAAATAAATGATGAATTTCCATTCCAGGACCTCAACCAAATGTCAATACTTCATCACAATTCAATACCAACACCAATATCCCACAAAGGAAAAACATCAAAATTCCCCATGGTCCATGTACCAATTTGGGAAAGGCAGTTAGATTACACAACCCATGACTTCATTTGGACACCAGAACACTCAAGGTCAACACATTCCACAAATATCGACTAATACTACTGGAGTGCACATTCCCACATACATGTCACACATCCATACCCAACAACACATTCCTAATCATAACATGCAATACCAACAACCTCCAAACCAAAACACATCATACATTTCACAACACATCCCACAACAATATCAAAACACATCCTCACAACAAATAGGAACTCAAGGAATACCTATCACTAGCATGTGTGACGCTATGAACAACCCCATAATCGATGCACTCACAACCCAAATTGCAACCTTGCAAAAATAGATGGAGAACATGCAGATTCAACATAAAATGAATCATACATCATATGACCTATGTCCATGCCCTTTCGACATGAGTCTACACATGCCACAGTTCGCTCCTAGATACGTGGTGCCAAACTTCACTAAATACAAAGGCAAGACAAATCCCCTTGAACATATTCGAGAATTTACAACCAATTGTGTGGACGTTGCCTATGAACATCATTAATTGATGAGACTCTTCCCTAGGAGTCTTGCAAGTCCCTCATTTGAATGGTTTTCCACCTTTCCTAAGGGAATAAAATAATGGGAGGAACTTGTAGACAAATTTGTGCAAAATTACGCCTATAACATTAACACTGACTTCACCATTACCAACTTATGCATGCTTAATCAAGAGGAAACTGGTGAGACCTTTATTCCATTCTTCCAAAGATGGAGAATTCTAGCAAGTCGTTGCCATGCCAAGATACCAAAAAAGAAAAAATAGACATGTTTGTCCAAAACCTTCTGGGCCCTCATTGTTGCACCACTTTCATAGACCTAGTCAAAAAAGGAGTCCAACTTGAAAAGGACCTTATTGCTAAAGGAGAACTCAAATATGACAAAAAGAATGCGAACACAAACCTGCTTGCTGATAAGAACAAATACTAGATCAAGAACAAACACATCACCATTGATGGCGTTGTTGAGGCTAAGGAAGTAAACACAACAGGTCTTGTACTCACTCTCAAAAGAGCTCAACCACAAAACACACCATTGACCACACTAACACCTACATCAAATACCATCCAAAATAATCAAAAAAATCAAAGCAATCAAAACCAAGGATAGCCACGCCAAACCAGAAAATTTCCAAAAAGGCGTACATACATTGCCTTGGGCGAACCAATTGAAGAGGTCCTTAAGAAGCTCCTCCAAAATGGTGTCATCATGTTGCAAGACCCTAAGCCATATGACCTAGGAAAATTCAAGCCATCATGGTGGGTTGACAATGCATTCTATGATTATCACCATGCAAAAGGGCATAAAACCTCCTCTTATCGATAATTAAGAAATATTGTACATGATTCTCATTGAAAATCACACCATTAAACTAAGTGAACAACAATTTTCTTCAAACACAAACCATACAATTCATAAAAACCCACTGCAGGACCATGGTTTAAATAACCCCTCTATGTCAGGTCCAAAGACTAATAATAATCAAGCCAATTACACTCACACCACCTTCGACTATTTTGGCGGACCCATTATTAATCACCTCTAGGCTGTGGATGAATATGTCAATACAATTACCATCAAGAAAACATCTGAATGTAATGTCACCACCCATGGAGAAAAAGTCACTATAGCTAGTCCTCCTCCTCCTAAACAACTGAAGATCACGATCCTTGGTCCATCTACCAAATAGTCACAACCTGGTCCATCCACCAAACAATCACAACTTAAGGGACAATTCAATCTTGTTGACCAATTAGGAAAAACGCCCACCCAAATCTCTATACTTGAGCTGCTACACATCTCTCCAACACACAAGGCCATACTTGAAAAAACTTTATAGGAGTCTTCTGTCACTCATGAGATTGATATCAACCAATTTGAAGCCATGGTGGGATACCTAAAGTTACTCCCCATCACATAACATTTTCAAACCAAGACTATTCATCACCAAAACCATCTCAGAATGACACATTGCATATCGAAGTCTTTATCCATAAACATAAGGTTAGACGAGTCTCAGTAGATGGTGAAAGAAGACTGAACATATTCTCCCTAAAACTGGTTAAAGCTTTGGGCTTCTCTGATGCTTTTGTAGACACTACCAAGAGTATTGTTATAAAGGCTTATGATGATGAGGAACACTCATGTCGGGGCATTATCACACTTCCTATCCGAGTTGGGCCAATCACTATGGATACAACATGTCAAGTCCTAGATCTTGAGCTACCCTATAACATCTAGCTTGGTCGACCTTGGATCCATGCCTTAAAATATATACCATCCACTTACCATCAATGCTTGAAGTTTCCTTTTTACGACACCGAAATCACTATACATGGCGACCCCAATCCCTTCCAGTATGGCACCAATTTGAGGGGTATTTCAGAACATCAAGTGCCAATTAAGTGTGAAGCCTCAAAATCCTCTTCATCCAAATACATTGATCCATCCACACTTGCCAAACCATCCAATTCCACCCCTTTGTCTTCTGTCATACCATCTCCCTCCATCCCAAAGGCTGATCCTAATATCAAGATCTAGGACCAAGGTTGTGGAGAATACAAATTGAACACAACCTACTGCATCACTAAAATACCCAAGTCTCCAAAGGTTTATGGTCGACCTTATTTTAGAATGGAGCCTAAAGATATTTTCAAAGTTCCCCCGACATGGATTTTTGTAAAATGGGGTGACATGAGAAAAGAATACATTGAAGACATATCAACTTGGATTTACAAGGACCCAGAAGATCCATCCCCATTACCAGTTCAGATATATGACAAATTATATGATGAAACTAGTGGCCTTGGTAAAAATAAAACTAGAAGGTGAGAACCTATAATGCCATCTTGAAGACTAGAGCATCTTGGGCTAGGGTTTGGGCTACTCAAAATTGATGATCAATGTACCAATGTACTTTCAGGTGAGAGCGTGAATGTTTCTGAAAGTGTCGAGACTATCAAAGATTCCCTTACCAAAATTGACTCACACAAGTGGGAATTTGGTTCCCAAAGATCCCTAAGTGACTATTGTCTTGAAAAAATGCTTCTTGAACTTGGTGAACTATCTTTTTATGAACAATTTAGACAGATGTTCAAAGTTGACTTTCCTAAAGACACTCCTAAAGTCCCATTGAAAAGAGAAGAATGGGTAGGACTCTTTTGGCCTCGAGATAACGATAAACCTGCACTGTCATCTAACAATACCGACCATCATTCTAACACACTTGTACAGCCATATGACCCTAATGGCCATCATTTGGATTCATCTGACTCCCCACATGACATTATTGATCGTTATTCCAATCCATTTGTCCCCTATTTTGCTGATGAGTCTGACTTGTCTGAATCAAGTGAAGAAGAATACTAGATAGAATCTGAATGGGAATTGGAAGACGAAAATTTTATCTTTACCCTTTTTGAATCCATCTGCATGCTTTCAGCATCATCTCCACCATTTTCCAACAGAGATGATGGAATCTCCCTTGTCTACCCATAATTAATTGACTGGGATCAACAAGGCCCTCCTACTATGGAAATTTTTCAAAATGATGAGGCCATTGTGGAATTCATGGGGCTCCATGAGGGTATACCAATTGGGGACCATAAAGCTAGATTTTCCATAGACCTAGATTGTGCAACATACTTTGGGGAGACTGTGCAATCCTCTAGTTGCAAAAATAATAAAAATAAAAATAAAAAAAGGATGTGTCTTTAGGTGTAAACTACAAGGCACCTTTTGATGATACAAAAGTAAAAATAAAGGATGTATCTGAGGGTGAAAACCTCTTTGAGGCACCCAAGGATGGAGGATTGGACTTTCTCCCCATCACATAGGAAAAATTGGAAATACTTATTTAGGACACCATAGAAGTTAACATAGCCACAACAGAAGATCCGAAAATTGTTCTCTTTGCAACATCTTTGATAGAGGAAGAAAAACCTGAATTTCAAAGATTCTTTGTAGAACGTAAGATTAATTTTGCATGGTCATATGCTGACATGCCTGGGTTGGATCCAACTTTTGTATTGCACCATTTTCCCTTCCTTCCAAATGCCAAGCTAGTAAAACAAAAGCTGCGAAAGATGCATCCAAAAATCACCTTGTTATTCAAAGTAGAACTCAAGAAGTTGCTAGACGCAGGATTCATAAGATCAATAGATTATGCTAAATGGATTTCAAATGTTGTACCTGTCACTAAGCCGAATGGTCAAATACACATTTACACAAAATTTTGTGACTTGAACAAAGCATGTCCAAAGGATGAATTTCCATTACCCAACATAGACATCATAGTTGATCTTACAGTAGGATACGAGATGCTATCCCTCATGGATGGTTTCTTGAGTTATAATTAGATTTGGATTGCCCCTAAAGACCAACATAAAATAAAATTTACATGTCCTTGGGGTACATACGATTGGAACATCATGCCTTTTGGCCTCGATAATGTAGGTGCCACATATCAATGACCTATGACAACAATCTTTCACAACCTCATGCATACCCTAATGGAAGATTATGTGGATGACATTTTAGCAAAGTATTTGACGCACAAAGATCACCTTAATGTGCTAGACAAAATTTTCAAAAGATTTGAAGAGTACAAGGTCTACCTGAATCTTAAGAAGTGTGTCTTCAATGTGACATTGGGAAAAATTTTGGTATATATATTTTCTCGTAGAGGCATTGAAGTTGATCTTGCCAAAGTGAAAGCCATATTAGATATGCCTCCTCTAAAAGGAATAAGTGAGCTAAGGACATTGCAAGGCAGATTACAATCTATCTGATGCTTCATTGGGAAACTAGTAGACAAGTGCCAACCATTTCAATATCTCTTGCACAAAGATATCCCCTTTGTATGGACTGATAAGTTTCAAATGATATTCCAATAGATCAAAGTCTATTTATTTTCACCACCTGTCCTAATGCCACCCATTGAAAGAAAACCTCTAATTCTATATATCTCGGAAACAACTTTAGCACTGGGGGCATTGCTTGCACAAAATGATCATGATGAGAAGGAAAGGGAAATATACTACATCATTCAAACATTGGTCGGATATGATCTAAATTACACACCTATTGAACATGCTTGTCGTACAGTTGTCTTCACCATCCAAAAGTTAAGACATTACATGTTGAATCACAAGACACATCTAGTGGTGAAGATTAATCCCTTGAAATATCTCCTAAGTCACACAACATTAATAGGTCGCTTGGAAAAGTGGGTTATGGTATTAAGCAATTATTACATACAATATGTGGAATGAAAGGCCATAAAAGGAAAAGTGATAGCGGATCAACTAGCAGATGTACCTGTAGAAGGTGATCATACACTAGTAGCAGAATTCCCTGCTGAGTCTATATTTCATACAAAAACTAAATCACCTTGGAAATTATAATTTGATGGGTCTCATACTAGTCATGGCTTGGGAGTAGGTATACTGTTTATCACACCACAAGGAGACTCCATTCCTAAGTCATTTCACATTGCTTTTCCATGTACAAACAATATTTGCAGAATATGAGGCACTTGTCACAGGACTTTGAATGGCCATAAAATGGAAAATTAGAACACTTCTAGTCTTCAAAGATTCTCAGTTGGTCATCAACTAGGTTAATGACGAATATGGGACAAAGGAAAAAAATTTAATGCCCTATAAATGCATGGTTGACAAATTTTAGTCATATTTTCACATTCTTTCTTTTGAGAAAATTCCAAGGGCACAAAACAAGGCAACAAACGCAATGACAACAATTGGATCTCTCCTATACATTCCCAACAATGTGCTACAATTTGAGTTCTTGGTGGAACAAATTTTGGTTCCTACATATGACATTCTAGAGTTAGCAATGGTCTGTGAGCTTGTTGGTCCCAACTCTCCATGGTAAAGCTCATCCCAACTCTCCATGGTATTAGGACATCTATGATTATCTCTAGTCCCAGACCCTTCCCCCGAACCTTTCCAACAACCAATGAAAATCCTTTATCCAGAAAGTTGTCTGATACACCATCATCACTGACACCTTATACCACTGTAGCTTTGACAATACCCTTCTTCGATGTCTTGACACTGACGAAGCATAGACAACCTTACCTGAGGTACATGAGGGTATATGTAGATCTCATTTGAGTGGCCCTACCTTAGCTAAGAAAATCATGAGACTTGGGTATTACTGGATGACTATGGAAAAAGATGCACTTGAGTTTGTTAGAACATGTCACTAATGTCAAATACACAATGATTTTATTCATGCACTAGCACAGGAACTTCGATCGATTACTTCTACTTGTCCCTTCACACAATGGGGACTCGACCTCGTGGGAAAAATCCATCCCACCTCTTCCAATGGCCATAAATTCATTATCACCACCACTGAGTATTTCACTAAGTGGATCAAATCCATTCCCCTCACATACATAACCAACAAACAAATTTTCAAATTCATCCTCAATTACATCCTCTTCTCGTATGGTGTCCCAAAGTCCATTTTCATCGACAATGGTCATCCCTTCAAAATTCAAGATGTCTGTGAGTTGTGTGAATGCTTCCATATCCAACCCCATTTCTCCACACCATATTACCTGCAAGAAAATGGTCAAGCTGAGGCATATAATAAAATAATCATCAAAATTCTTAAAAATACCATCAATGATGCTGGTCGTGACTGGCATTTACAACTCAACCTTTCTCTGTGGGCTTATTGTACTAGCATTCACATGCCTATAGGAACCACTCCCTTCACCTTGGTCTTTGGAGCCAAAGCTATCCTACCCATCGAGGTCAAAATTTCCTCTCTCAAAGTCTCCCTAAAGGTCTTGATGGATGATGAAGAATATAGACAACACAACTGCATGAGCTAGAAATGTTAGAGGAATGTCAACATAATGCCATGAATCATTTATAGGAATATCAGAATTCCTTTGCTATAGCTATAACAAGAGAGTGATGGTTTGAAAGTTTGACATTGGTGACTTGGTCTTAATGAAAAATCCTAAGAACCAGTCTAACAGAGAGAAACTCGGCAAGTTAGAGCCCAATTGGCTAGGTCCTTATATCATCACTACCTCATTTGGTTTTGGAGCATACCAGTTAGCTACTCCATACAAAAAACAATTGGCAAAGCCAATTATCAATCTACATCTTTGAAAATTCTACACATAGCATTATAGAGCTAGGCTGGAAACCATAAAATATACAAAAAGAAAATGATGAATACTACAAAAAAATTGTCACCCTGATGAAAACTTGGCAAACAGGCATCTTGGTGACACCAAAGATATGAAAAAAATGACAAAAATAGTAAAGAGAAATAATTCATCCAATAGTGAAAACCTAGTCAATAGGTTCTTTGGATAAGTACCATGGTGAAAACTTGGCAAACAGGCACCATGTGTAGTTAGTCTTTTCTTTTCCATCTACTTTCACTCCCTCTACTTTAGCCCACAATAAGCACCCACTTTTTTGACACCATCATGACACCCGTTATAAAATTCTATCATTTCTTTCCATGGCTAATAATGGTTGACATTAGGCCTTACATACCATCCATCTGTCATCCCAAGAATTCCTTTTCCCATATCCCTCAAACTTGGCTAGTCCTCAACCTGACTGGGGGAAATCCGTTATCACCTTACTATAGTGGGTATCACACATGGTCCTCTCAATTGTAAAAGTACTGAAAAAAAATATTAAAAAAATCATAAATTGTCCTAAAAAAAGAAGACAAACAAGTTCATAAAATGTCTTAAAAAAGACAAAAAAATGTAAAATGTCCTGAAAAAAGACAATGAAAATCATAAATTGTCTTAAAAAAGACAAAAATAAAAAAATGTCCAAAATAAATACCAAAAAAATCAAAATATATCAAAACACACAAAAACATCCAAATAACATTCAAAAATCCAAAAAACAGAGTCGTAACTTGTCAAGTTTATCATGTCAGTCAGTCTTTGTCAAACTACATTGTCTTTGCACATTTGCTATGTAGGCAAGGCTTATCTTTGAGCCCTTGAGACATTAGGTTAGTCCTTTTAGGCTTGTCCAAATAAAATCACAACTCAATCTTTGGTCATCAAGACAAAGTCATTGGTCATGTCAAACTACGAGGTCTCTGAGTGTATGACGTAGGAAAGGCTATCAATCGATGAGCCCCCAAGGCCACACTAGGTCATTCCATTAGGGTTTATGACAATGCATTGAAACACATGTCAAATTTCTTCAAATCAAAGAAATTATTTAAAAAAAACAACTCCTCAAACAAATGTTGGAAATCATTTAATCAACATGTCAATTACATTAACATGTCGACACAAACATGCAATCAATCCTATCATCAAGTCAACTCTAGTTAAACTCAGTCAAAACAAGTCAAACTATCAACTCTTGGTTACACTCCTGATGTGTCCTTCTAAAGAGAAACCTCCATCATGTATTTATGCCTTAGGATGTGTCCTTCCTAGGCATCATCACTGTCATTTGGCATTTTGAGGGAATCTCGCAACATTTGAGGATCGATCCTCTCAACGTCGACAGCATTCAGGATGTGTCCTTCTTGAATATAGCATTACCTGGCATTTGTCATCTAGACATGGTCAAACCTCACATCTCGACATCAAATCACTTGACATTCAAACACACTTGGAAAATAATTGGCAAACACCATCTTATCATTTTGTCCTTTGATTTTCATCATGCTACTGGTTGCTCAAGGATGTCCTGACAACAAGATTTAGAGGAGCAATGATGTATCATGATGACTGTCTTGTCTTGTCTTTTTCAAATAGTCATGTTGCTAGTTCCTAGAGGATGTATTGGCAATAGGATTTAGAGGATCAATGACGTTTCATGGATTATCTTTCTTATATCTTTCTTGTTTGTGGTTGGTTGTGACAAAAAGACTAGGGAAATTGTGCCCTTAGTATGAGTCATGATCATCCTTGTCTGTGACTACTTGTTTCATGTGATGTGACGACCTTGCACACCATTGATCTATGTCATATCATGGTGTTTGTTGGCCATTACAATAATCAACCCGATGATGATTAGAAAAACAAATATTAGTTCTTTGACAAAATATTGAAGGATTCTGTCTCCGCACTAACATCCATCTCCCTCTATCTTGTCACTTCTCTTCTTCCATCTCCTGATGATATCCTGTGAAATTCAAAACTATAATTGCATACATGATCATATAGATATTTCATTAATTGGGTATGTATAGGATCATGATGGGCCAAAAAGTGGCAATATGATGGGTATGTGGTTGACGAATTTGTTTTTACCCAAAATTGATGAAACAAAAGGTTTTTTAAAGGAGATTCTCAGCTTTCCACCAATTAATTATGCTTTATTTGAATTTAATAAGTAATTATTATTCATTTTCTATTCAAATTACGACTAAAGTCCTAATTGAAAGACTGATTGAAAAACATCTATAGCTTTCAAACGGTATCACATTTATTGAATCCAAAACATCGTCACATTCTATGCTTCACATATTATAGGATTAAAAAGAAAAATTGAATTTCATGAAGTTTTGACCAAGTTAAGGTCGACATATGAGTTTTTATATTTTTTAAAAGTTGTAATAAAAATTCATAATTAATTATTTACTTAGAAACAAATTACAAAAATATATACATCACATTGGGACATGAGTCCTCTACTTATGTATAAAATATTATAAAATAATATTATCATTTTATTGTGGTTAGGGTGGTCGGGACAAACACCTACTTCTTATTTTTTCCCTAAAATTTAAGTATTCTTGCATTGAAATTTCAAATTTTCACCAAATAGATTTTTAAAATAAACCTAGTAGTTTAGAAACTACATTCAATTTTCTACAGATTCTATTCTTACATATTTTTGAAATAATATAGATAACTTATTCAAATTTTTATGTCAAGTTTCCTAACTCTGATTTTTCTAATTTTTTTGCCACTTAAGGGCCTATTTTTTCCATGATGATCCTACACATACCCAATTCATTACACATTTACATACATTCATTCACATATAGGCTTTTGCATAATATATCAGTACATCAAGAGTTCATTAAGGCATACATTCATTAAGCATCCATTCACATAAATCACTAGCATATATCATTTGCATTCATATAACATAAAAGTGCATTAAACATTTTCATACATTGTCCATATCAATGCATACACATCATAATATAAGGCATGATATGTCACATTATCCATACAAAGTCATACATCAATGTATTCATCATCATAAACATGACATTCATTCAAATCAGAATGTTATGCATACATATAAAACATCATGATCATCATCAAACAACCAACATATATAACATAATATCATAATGGAATCTCATCATAAATAACCATCATAAATGCATATATCACATAACATATAAAATACATCATCATAAGAATCATCACATAAATCACATCACATAGACATAATAAAATCAAATGCATCATCACATAACACATAACATATAGGCCGCACCAAAACTGCATCATATATAATCTCAAAAAAATCATGTCACAGGATAGAGTCATGAGGTATCCCAAAAATAGAGCTTGCAAACTCGATGGTCAAAATATAAATGCCATAACATAATGTCTCAAATATAACAACAAGATAACAATGGAAATTCCCTAGGCTATGCTCTCCTCATCCCCTCAAGGAGAAGATCGGGGTGACTGATGCTCTGTAACTAGAACTGATGGAATCGTGGACACATTAGGCTGAGTCTATGAAGCTGACGGATCTATGATCAGTGGCTGGCTATGCTCTAACTTGTGCCTTGAAGTAGATGATCCATGGTTGTGACTAGATTTGTGACCTGAAGAGTGCCTGTGATGGTGTGACCTATGCCCTGAGGAATGACCTAAGGAGGTATAACCACCCACACTGCTCTGAATCCGACTTCTGTGACTCCTACTACTGTTACCTAAACCATTGCCTGTCCTAGTCTAAGACTGAGATAAACTAGGATCCCACTGATCTGCCAACACTGCCCTCTAATACAACATCTTGTATTGTCCTTGAATCTCACTCATCCTAGCTAGCTTCCTGACAATCTCTCCCACAGGCCCTGTGCACATCTACGCAAACTTAGAACATGAACTCTGTGCCTCTCACTAATGGATCATAGCCTAATCCTGCTCTACCCGTGTCACCTCTAACTCTACCTACAAGAACCCGATCTGTGCCAAGGTCTCATCTAATCTCCATTGCATATCAGCTAATCTCTGATCAACTGTGGCATCATGTGGCAAAGGCGGTCCCCTGGATATGGCCTCCTCTCCATCCACTATGCACTGTCGCAACTATATCTCCACCGCGTCCATGTCATCATCCCCACCAATATCCAACTCCTTGTCATCACCTCTGATCTCCTTCTCACCACCAACTACCTCATAACCTCCGTCGATGTCCAAGGCCTCCTCTCCTATATGCTCCTCCGCCTCCATCTCTCCCTTTGGTCCAACCTCTGCCTCCATCTGCTCCTCCTGTCTGGTCCTCCCTCCTCTCTCTCCTCCTCCTTAACCACCTGAGGGATCGCGTGTAATGGTACCCTCTCAACATGCTGTCATACCCTCCTACCCCACCTCCCACCATCTCCTCCTCTCCTCCTCCCTCCATCCTAGCCATCTCCTTCATTGCCTCCATCACCTCCTCCTCCCCCATCTCCTCCACCTCTCCCCCCATCTCTCTCCACCCATCTCCTCAACCTCCGATCTCTCCTTCTCCCCTTGTCCCATCTCTACCTCTGAGCCTCCTCGGTGCACCCATGGTATAGCGATCCATCGATCATAGAACTAACCTATCTAGATCTATCAAGTTTATGGACTATGAGTACGCACCATGTATCAAAACTACACTAGTCCCTAGATCTTCTAGACCTTGACTCCAGCCCACGTAGCCACAAATCCATCAACCCTCTTGCTTTGCCAAATGAGTTGATATAGCTAGATCCTCACATAGTATAGCATGAAGATATAAGCGTGATACCTTGATATCTATCCTACTCTAAATGTGCAAAATAACTAAGAAATGTAAATGACAAAATACCAAGGACACCTCAAGATTAGCCAAAAGAGTGATACAACGAAAAGGAATGTGAATAAAATGAAACACAAACAATTTTACCTCCCTTGTTGTTGATATCTCTTTGATTGGCCCTTGCTTGGAATGGTTTGTGTGCTCCTTAGATGATTGCTTGAATGGCTAAATGCAAGATTAGAGGTGCAAATGATTAAAAAGATGGCTAGATGATGGTAGAGGATTGAGGATTCAAATTGGCAGCATGTAGTTATGAGAATGCAAAGTGTTGAAAATGAAAATTGGCGACATAGGTTGCTCAAATGAAAAGGAGATTTGAAAATGCCCTTAAGGAGGGGGTATTTATAGGAAATCTTGAATTCTCTAGAGAATTCAATGGTCCATTGATCCAACAAGGTCAAGATGAAGGCTATGGTGGGTTGAGAACCCACAAGCCCTCAATCTTGACATGTGGAGGGTGAAGTGGCCAAAGGGGATATGAGGTGGAGATGAGTTGTCAAGAAGGTACATGAGGTGGAAAAAGGACATGCACCTTGGGGAGTGAGGAGATTTCCACAAAAAGGGATTCCTTGTCCCCAAGTGGAAGTGAAAGGGACATTTGAGGAATTTTGGAATTCCTCAAAAATCTACATGGGAAAAGGAAAGGTGGTTGGGGATATAAATGTGAATTAAAAATTCACATTCTTAGGATGATCTAGAGGATAAAAGGTGGGCTCCAAAAAGGTGGGACTTGGTACATGTGGAGTGTGACAAGTCCAAGGTTGGTCACATGTGGAGATTGTGACAGAGATCAAGGTTCTAGAAGCCTTGGAATGATGAAAATGTGAATTAAAAATTCACATATAAAATGGGAATCTAGGAAGAATAAAAAGGAATTAAAAATTCCTTGGAGAATGATTAGAGCTTAATTAATCAGTAATTAGAAGATAAATGAGGATTAGAAGCCAACTTGCAAAAGTTGGAGGATGTGACACATCCTAATCAAGGATTAGGCATGTGCACATCCTTAATGAAAGATTAGGAAATGGATTAGGATTAGATGAAAATGACATGTGAGGAATTAAATAAATGTAATATTTATTTAATTTGTTGATGAAAAGAGGATTAAGGAGGGTAAGGTATTTAATTATTAATTAAATACCTTAGGGATGAGAATTAAAGATATTAATTAAATAATAGTAATATTAAATTAACTTCGGGTAAGAAGGGATGTTTAGGCGAAAGTGATAAATTTGGATAAATTAAAATGTCCAAATTTGGATGTCTACAATAACATACTCTGCAATTCCCACTAGCACATCCTGGCTCACGCAAATTGATGCAACACCTGCTCAGGAAAGTACATCTCAATAATGTGTTGAGACTAGATTGTGTGACCAATGAGATATCTAAACTATTTACAAAATGCAAGATGATCACCCTCTCCTTCCCATTGTTCATAATCTCTATAGGGCCTCCAAAAAAAATCCATCAAAGTATCAATCCAATGTCGCCAATATCTTGTCTCTCCAACTCTGATCTGTTGTAGGGCACTCACATACAAGTAAACATATGGCATCCCCTCAACAAGCTGTGGTCTCTGAATCAAAGGACAAAAGATGGGAATATGCTCCCACACCTAGATTATCAATAGTTTCGTCCCACAGTTGATACTGTGTGCACCTCTTTATGCCACCTCATGCAACTGATGATAAAGCATACCCAGTAAACATGGCCACCATGCAAATATAATCCTATCTCATCTCATCCTCACGAGCACATCTCCCCATTCGATAGGGAACCCTTGTCCCCATCAATCAGGAATCAAGACACCGACAATCAAAGTACATAGCATCACATCCCATCAAGGATAGTGCTCTGCCATAAACTCCCATCGAATCTCATATCCCTTGATGCCCAGTCCTACACCATCATCAGCCTCATAGTACTCTATAATTTCTTGTTGTCCTCGGTGTGGATCATAAACCACTCACTCTCCTCTGATCAGAAGACACAAAATCCTATACACATCCTCAAGCGTGACAATGGCCTCTCCAGTCGACAAGTGGAATGAACAAGTCTTTGAGTGCCATCTCTTGGCCAATACTGTCAATAGTCCCCTATTTTCTCTGACAATGGGCATATAGGTCACATAGTATAGTCCTAGCTCCATAAGTCACCTCTACTCCCTGTCTCACAACTAATCTCTAAATGCATATATGGATGGCTTGAAGTCCCACATACAAATGGGTGGTAATCATTTATGTACATGAAAAAATGAGAGTACATTATTTTAAATCATCGTTACCATATATAAATCAAAAGTACATAGAAACTAAGCCTAAATAAAAGTCAACCCTGGTAAAAGTCAAATGCATCGCACCAAGTCAATTGCGTCATTTGGTACTTAATTTGCATCGCGATAGTGCGTATACGTCATTTCATCTAGCAGTTGCATCTCAGTATGGCGACTGTGTTGTAAAAACTCACAAATGCATCATCTTATAGCACTTACGTCATTGTAAAACAAATGCATCACATAGCCCCACGTTTGCACTTCAACATGGCGATTGTGTTGCTAGACCTATCATTTGCATTGGGACATAGTGATTGCATCTCACCGGCCTGCAAATGCGTCATTTTCAAAACCTATACTACCCCATCCCTTGCGTTTGCATTGTGATGCATCAAATGCAGGCAATGCGAATGTGAATGCATCTTTCGCGAACACACATGCGTCTTGGCGCATTCATTAACCTAACTTTAAACTCTAAAAATGCACACAAAATGAGAAAATTATGAGGTGGGTATGGGGCACTTACCAGTGGCTTTGCACTCTCTGGTTGTCTGAAGGTTTGCACGATGTAGACGTGATGCTCAGTCACTAGAATCACCATTGTCGCGAAGTGTCCTCTCTCTCCTCTCTCTCAAATTTCAAAAGTTAAAAGTGAAAATGAATTGACTTTTTACCTAATTTGAGCCTATTTATAGGATAAAAGTGGGATTTTCTTGAAAATTTTATTACTAGAGGCTCTTTTGACCACCTTTGACCAACCCGTTGGCTGCCTTAAACATGTCAAAATGAAAAACCGATCACGCCACTAATTTTTTGATCATCAAATTGACTTATTGGGACACTTTTCAATTTTTTCTGTCGCTGGGCCAAATTTTGAAAAATTTCTCGAGGGGCATAGATACTTCATACCTTCATTGGGGCATGTTTTGAATGAATTTTCTTTGTCACAATGTGACAGGCTACATTATGACAAACATGGGTAAAATGTAGACACATAAAATTGACCTAGGCCTGTAAGTTTTATTTTCTCCATATTTCTTCCTAACATAATTAAAATATTTAATTATGTCCTATGGTTCAATTTCAACTATTAATTAAATAATTATCAATTATTTAATTAATTCATATCTTTTATTCCTCTTGATTATTTAAATAATTAAATTATATTTATTTATTTAAATGTGTTGCTAATTTTCTATTGTCTCCCTATGATTAAATAAATTCTTAAATTTATTTAATTATCCTTGGTCCACTATTTCTTCTTGATTATTTGAATAAATAAATGTTATTTATTTATTTAAATAGGTCATTAATATCCTATGTCCTCTTATAATTAAATAAATTTAATTATGATCCACCTTGGCCTTTTCGTAATTTTAAATAAAATTATTTATTTAAAATTGTCCACTTTCTAATTTTCTCTCTCCAAGTAAATAATTCAAATTAATTATTTACTATCACATGGCCCCACCTTCTAAATTAAATTAATTTTTAATTCAAAATGACAACTCTCCCCCATAAATCAAATAATTTCTATTATTTTGATTTTCCATCTCTTTCTTTTTTCATGCCATTCTTATCTACTTGTCACATGCAACCTTGTCCCTTGATTTGATTTTTCTAAAATCAAATCTAACCCATTCATTTCAAATTTCAACCTAATGTTTCCCTAACCCTAATTGTGGGTTGTCACATTCAATTTCAACCATTGATCTTAGGGCAGTTGTCAACTTTTAATCTTGGCCATTCATCCAAAATTGACTTTTCTATAAAATGGAAAATTTGGTCTCATTTGCACATCTCTTGACACTTACACTTCATACATCTTGGCATTTCTTGACTTCATGCTTTAGGTTTCTTCATAGTTACATTGTGTAGCATTTGAGAGAATCCTTCAACATTTTCTTAGGACATTGGCATAGTCATAGGTTGCTTATCACAAATATGAGGGAAAACATAATATTGCAGCAAATAGAGAAGGTGCAATGAAGGTTAATCATGGAGGTTGAAGACATTTGGTGAGATCTTTCCATGTTTTCATGTTTTTTACTCCTTTGTTCTTCATTGCTTTGCTTTGGGTTATTTTATTTAAGCTCTAATCTGGTAACCTGGTATTTTCCCTAAGCTACATTGTTAACCTAGAATGAACCTTCATTTTGCAAGACCAAGGTAGTGAGAAAAAAATGCTATACCTCTAAAGTGATTAAACCCTAAGGACTCAATGATTTTGGTAAAAATAGAACTCAAATGATTCTAGAAATAGGACCCAATGATTTTGACAATAGAACTCAATGATTTTGGATAATGGAACTTAATAATTTGGACAACAAAATTTTGGACCCAATGTTTTGTGATATTTTCCTTGCCTCAATTTTCTTGTTTTGGGGAGTCAAATTTTGAACATACATCAATGTGGGGTGTTCATTTGATTTAATATTGGATTAATGAAGTTATTTTTACCACATACAATGTCTTACTTAAATTTCAAACTAAAATGTCTATGTAAAAAACATCATTCATTTCACAAAGTCCATTATGTGAAAATCATGAAGTTAGGGCCATAGTTTACCTGTGTTAACTTTCGAAAGTATGGATTTAAAAATATAACTCAAAATACTTAGAAGTCTCTAAGGATGGAATCCTTAGGACAAGCATCAATATCAAGACTTTTCAAAGGGTATCCATGCTTAAACCAAAGGGTTTAAAATTTGATGAATCATGTTGATGTGTGTTTGAAATTTTTTGGAACCAAGCAAAGTATTAAATTGACTTACAAGCAATTACAACCCTAGCTCAAGTGGGTACACATTTCTTGGTAGGCTTACCATCATCCCCCAAAGAGATGATTAATTCATGAATATGAAATGGAAAAATAGGCTATGTCAAGGAAATGTACCATCTTAACATGCCAAGCAAAAAGGTCCCTTCCCTATTTTCTTTATTACCTCAACCAAAAATCGAACATGGTAAGTAACTTCTTGGAATTGTTCTATTCCAATGTATTACCTTAACATACACTTTAGAGATGAAATTGGTTAGCCACTACTAGACAAGGGTTCTTAATCAATGATTTTGGGATAAATTGTTATTAATACATGCGAAGATTCATTCAATTAAGAGGCCTCCCATCCCTTAGAAATATCTAAGGGTTTTATGTATCTCATAGATACTAAGGGAGACTTTCTTCAGCATAAAACATCCGCATAGCGGTCAATGAATTTTATCACACCAATTATTTATATAGTGGATCACAATGAAAGTACCACTTGGGTCGTTCCCTCTCACAATTCGGGAGGCAAACCATCTAAATGTAAAACATGGTGCAAAACTCAAGATGTACTTTGAGTATACGCAAGAATCAAAAATAAAAAAGTATACTTGAGTGTTTCTCTTCACCTAAGATCAGACGAAGCACAAGGGGAGGGATACACATTACAAGTGTCACAAAAAAGCAAACACTCATTCATTTTAATCTTGAAAATAACAATGAGTTCATTTTAAGCACCAAATGGAAGTTTTTGATTGTCTTGTTCAATTTTAACTGATATAGCAAAATGAGGATGTGTGGGTCCAATTTTAACCAACTGTGAACGTTAATTTTAAACACAATGGAAGTTTAGTTGGTCATAAGATTGTAAGTTTTAAAACCCAATGGAAATTTAGTAGTCATAAAACATGAAGAAAAGCAACATATGAGGGGTTTTACAATCCATTAAGTGTCAAAACACTTTTACAATAACTAAAACTAAGAAAAACCAAAAATCAAAAATTTCAATTTTTTTTCAATTTTTTCGGAGTGGAATTTGGAGTTGACACTTGCGTCGATCCTTAAAATTGATTACCAAAGGAATTTATTTTTAGGGATTGAATTAGTACTCTTGGAGACCTTTCCAACGGTGCAAGCAGATTTGAATTCCAAGCACCGAGTAGAAAGTTATGACCCCAACAAGTTGGGGTAAATAATTTTCTAGTTTTTTCCCAAATCTGTAAAACCAGTTAGCCTCAAATACAAAAACTAGATGTCAGTGACCTGTTAGAAAGCATATGAAATAACAAATTTATAGCACATGCCAAAATTATCTCTTTATTTTTTTACCAGTAAAAAGTGTCACTTAATTTATCAAACACGTCACCATATCAAAAGTACAAGGCTCTGGTGAAAATTGTGTGTATTTCTTTGTAGTAAAATAGTGACATCAATTGTGTCACTATAATGCACATGTCACTATAATGAAATTCATGATCAAATAAAAATCACTTTAGCACTGCTATATTAAAAATACAGTGACAGAATTAAAACATGTACCACTAAATTGATTATGTGTCACTGAATTTTAACCAAAGTGTGTCGCTATATAGCAACACATCTTAGATGTGTCACTGAATCCATCAATAGCATCATTGTATCTAAAAACATGAGAACATGAGAATCTAAAGATAAATTTGTTAGATTCAGTTAGTATATCCCTCCATCTAGCACCAAAGTGACCATTGTCATAGTGTGAACTAAATACAATAGATCCAAATGAATTCAGATCATATTTAATCCCCTATGCAATGATACCAATAAGATATTTGAAATTAACAAGAACAAGAACCCATTAAACTAAATGATATAAACATGAAAATGTAATAGAAATCTATTCTAAGACCTTGAATATTATCCTATTGGGGGAGTGGTGTCACATTTATGTGGAATGGAAACCCTTTCCAAATCCCTTGGATACTGACCTTGTTTGGATTGGTTTTATTGAAGAAAACCGACGAAACCGATGAGATATGAACGAGGAATGATATAAATCTAGTTTAATATTATGAGATGCCTTCTAAATGCTAAGATGCTAGATAAAATGGATTCAATCTATGCTATATGAAAACAAAATTCAAAGATGTAAGCCATAGATTCAAAATGTGCTAAAATGGATGCAAGCTAACTTACCATGGTAGCCATTAATGGATGCTTAGACTAAATTTATGAAGCTTTAATCTAAAATGCTATCAAATATGAAATATGGATGAAAGTGAATATGAATTTCAAAAACATAAATTTTCTATCAAAAGATGGATCCATTTCTCGCCAAATAATGATGTATTTAGAGGAAAGAAAATGAAAAATCAATGGCTCAAATTGAATTGATCAATCAATGGTCAATAATGAATGAAGGGTAAGCACATGGATCAAAGATTCTTAGCAATGGATGAGAATCAAAGATCACATGGATCAAGGAAAGATCAAGAGTTGAGAATGATTTCAACAAACACACTTTGTAACAACTTTGAAAGTTTGTTACAAAGTTTGTTTGAAAAGAATCATTGCCTTTTTGGAGCCAAATAGGGGAATATTCCTTTGGAATATTCCATATGAAAGTGGATGGGAGGGAAATTAGCAATTTAGTTAATTAAAACTAAATTTAAATGTGCAAGATGGAGAATAATATGATATTCATTAAATAATTGATTTAATGAAAAAGGGGGATGCAAATATGATATTTAATTAAATAGTTTAGGGTTATTTTATTAAATAAGAGGACTTAGGGTTTAAATTAAATAATTTTCATTATTTAATTAAACAGGGTGAAATGCTACTATGAGAGGGGGTGAATTAACCCAATTAAGTCAATTAGATTAATAGATGAAAATAAAGCATTTAATTAAATAATTAGGCATATTTAATCAAATAGGTGAAAAGAAGATGAAATTCAAGACGAAACGATATTAGTGATCAAATTCAAGTGTGTAGTATCATTCAAGACAATTTTAAGTGTCTATAGTTAGTAACCATTATTTCAACGCTTGTCACACTACTTGAAGGTAAAGAGTTGTTAAGGGTATGGTCCATACCTAGTGAACTAGTGTCAACACTATGAGTGAAAGAGCTCTAGATAACCCAAGATACATGATGAGTGTGCTATCGTGGATGACATGAGTCTCAAACTACATCTCACTATAGTATTAAAAATATGACACCAAGTTGTAAAGCTCATGCAAGGGATAATCAATGAATGCAAGATGAATAAAATGAACACAAGATAAATGATACTTTAATTCCAATTCAAATGAAATTAGGCTAGATGCAATGAAATGAATGAAATAGAAACTCAATAAATTGAAGCATAGATCTAACAAAAACAAAAAAAAGCATATAAACAAGGTTTTTAATGCTATAAAATATAGATTTAGATCTAACATGAGACTAAATCACCCAAAGGGGTGTATGAGTCCCAGTTAGGATTTTTGACTTGGGTTGAAACAATGAATAACAATTACCATATAAATCCATAAAGCAAGTAAAACATGTACCGAGACTAATTTTCCCAGAGGGGTGAATGAGTCCCAGATTAGGGTTTTTGAAGGGCTGGAATGCTAAAAAAAAGTTGACACAAAATTCCCAGAGATTAGGTAAAACAACCTATACCAGGACTAAATTGCCTAGAGGGGTGAATGAGTCCCAGATTAGGGTTTTAACACTAAAATCAACAAATTTTGAGTGAATGTTAAGGTTTTTGGTTTGTCTGCAATCTAGACTATGTGCAATTACAGATTTCAAATGAAATTCAATTATGAAAGATACAAAAATGCAACTTATATGCACTTTCACTAATGAAAGATTTAGAAGCCCTAAATGTAAATTAATTAATGTAAAATCTGATGCAAAGTTAATATAAGCTAGATCTAGGACTATGATGCACTCCAAATCAGAAATAATGTGTCCAAAGGCTAGGTTCACTAAAATGAACTGAAGGAAAAAGGGTTACACCTTTTAAGGATGGAATTAATGGGATTAGGACCTCCTATTTCACTCTAGTACATTAAAGGAAACCAATATCCCTCAACTAATAGAATTGATTGAGGAATGGAATAGGTTTAGGATGGTTTCCTTATGTGTGATTAAAGACAAAAGAGAGTTCACCACTAAGAAAAGACTTAGAAAGAAAGAAATGAAAATGGTATACAAAAATAGCTATGTAATCTAGGAAATCAAACTTAAAATCTGAATAAAGAACTGAGAATGAACAAAGGTGCACCTAGAAAACTGAAGATGCTTGAAACAAGGTCTATAATCTTGAAAATATGACTTTTGATGCATAGTGGGACTCATACACTAGTTGGGGTGATTTAGTCCCAATTTAGAGTTTCGGGACAGAACCAAAATCTACAACTAGTAAACCAATATATATAGAAAATGTTTGAAAAAGGGTATATTGGGACTCATACGCTAGTTGTGGTGATTTAGTCCTAGTATCAGGGTTGATTTGAAACTATGATATCCTCTAGCGATCTTCTATATCTTCTCTCTTCTTCGGCCTTTGAGTCTGAAACTCTGAATTCTGACCTATAAGTGATTTTCCATAATCTTGCAAGAAAGATGATAACTTTGACAACTTTCTCCAATATTTCTCTTCAATGGATCTCCATCCTAAATCTACAAATCACACATCAAAGAGAGGAAAAAATGTTGTTTTGTTAGTGGATAGGGGTTCTCTTTGGTCAAACCCCATTTTGGTAATCAAACCTTGAAATAAAATCAAATAGAATGAAGGAATGACGAATGAAAAAATAAGCTATGTTGCAACTCACCATTGAATCCTTGAAATAAAGGCTACAATCTTGTATGAAATAGCTAGCATGAATGTAGATCTTGAATCTTGATTGAATGCTATGGATCTTGACATGAATGCTTGCTTGAATCATAAGAACCTACATCACAAATGTTAGCTAAAAAAAAAAACATGGTGCATGATGACTTTGCCATGATGCTTGAATCTTGAATATAGCTCCAAAACACTTGATAATGAGCTCTTGAATGCTTTTGAATACTCTTGAAAGTGCTCTTGATCATAAATTTTCCTTAGGAATGCTCTCCTGAAATTGCTAGAGTACTTGAAGACTTGAAATTGCTAGGAGAAAAGATGTGAAATAACCTTGTATTTATACTTGTTTATTCCAAATTTATCAAAATTACAACACTACAAGATGACATCAAATCTAGGAGAACAAAATTTTTCCAAGAATTTGAATTTAAAATAGACCCAAGCTAAGCATTTAACTCATATGCTATTTGGGGCATATGAGTCCCAGTAGCCTAGGCTTGCAACACAAATTTCAAGAAATGTTAAGTTTTATGCCAAATTTAGGATTATGCCCTAAAACTTAGGTGGGACCCACATGCCCAAGGTGGCGTATGAATCCTAGATCATAAATTTGGGACACAAAATCCAAAATCATTAATTTATGATTGGTCATTAGATATGTGTCAAGATTATCCTTGAAAAGATGCATTAAATAAGGCTTATGGATGCAAAATAGGACCAAATAAGGCATAAAGAAGCCCAATTTTAGCAAAGAGGGCCTAAACAAGTGTGAAAATGTAAAGGGATTCATTTTTCTACACTACACTATCAAATTCCATTCACAAGGCATTGGTGCCCATCAAGGCAAGAGATGGTGGTGTAAGGTTCTGGTAGTACTTTCTATTGTGCCACATATTTCTAGCATATAGATATGAGGATTTGGGCCTAGGTCTATGGATAACAATGAAGGATAAAAGTGATGAGAATCTCCTTGTTTGAATGTGGACACATTTATTAGATAAACATTGTAGAGAGTCAAGTTTTGTGATCTTCACAAACTTGTTTTCTACCAAGATAAAGAGCTATTTAAGAGGAGATGTAGCAAGGGTTCCACAATAATTGCATGATTTTCTAAGGCCAAAGGAAATATGGTCTAATTTGGGAATAGATCGCAATTGGGGTGATGTGATTGTGCACTATGATTGCACTTTCTTGAGAGTATATGGGACCAATGTGGCCCCACATATTTTTCCATGGTTTGTACCATTCAAAGTTAGCTTTCTTGAGGTGATGTGGTAGTTGGGACAGAATGAAGATGTGCATTTGGAAAACTAGAAGAAGGGCTCCTTCTTACCTCTAGTCACATTTTTTTCTTATTTTGTTATGGGAAAAGAGGGATTGAAGCAAATTTTTGACATACTTATTCCTTTGAAGATGAAAAATTGTAGGGCCAAAACTTATGACCTTGAAGGATTTATTATTGCTTTAAGATTAAGGATCAACAGATCAAAATTTTGGCATGGATTAGACTATTATAAGAGCACAATAAAAAATATATTTGATTGAAAAGAAATTGAGGAGAAGAGAGTAAAATGGATTGCCTTTGAAAATCTTGAAAAGGAAAAGCAGAAAAAGGATCCCAATTTCAAGGGATTTTATGTAGACATAGATGATCCAATTTTAAGAATTGAGGCAATATTATAGAATTTTGATCAATTTGTGGGGAAAATCAAAGAAAAAAGGCAGGAGTAGGATATGGGGAAATCCCCTTATGGTAGAGGAAAGGCCAACATACCAACCCCCTAAGAAGACATATGTCTTCATAAGAAAACCTAAGGGGATAGTTTTGAAAGAAAAAATAAAGGCTACTCCTACTCAGTCTGAGGAGTCAAGAGCATCTTCCCCTGTTCCACAAGCATCCCTCTCTCCCCTGATGGCACCTTAAAATTTTGCAAATTTGAAGCACCTATGTCCTTTTAGTTTGATGATAGAGGCTATGTTTGCATCCTGCTAAATTTTCCCTGGAGGCCCTCTTTTTCAATTAATATTTTGCATCTCAAAGGTCTTCTTGCAGATCCTTATAGTAGAATATTTTTTGGTACATATGGTAGTATTCCTATTTAGTTTTGTGCCTCCTTGATGAGTTCCGATGGGTTAATTAATGTGTTGCTGATTACGACCAAGCCAAATTTGGTGTTTTGGAAAGTTGAAAATTTCATAATTCTAAAGGCAACCCATTTCTCACTTTGGTCTAAAACCTCTTAGTTTCAAGTTTCATAAACAATGGAGTCCATTTGATTAATGTATTTTGGTTGCAGTGAACACATTCGATGGGCCAATTTACAAAGGAGGTACCTAATTTTTTATAGTTGGGAAAAATATTATTTAAAACCCATGTTTTTAATAATTGATTATTGTTGCACACAAAAAATCTTCGCTCCAACAGTCACCATTTGTGCAACGAAATTATTTTTTTTCCTAATTCTAATGTTTTTAAATGTTGATTTTTAAAACATTTCAAAATGTTTTAAAATAATTTTAGGGAAATAAAAAAATTTAAAATGTCTGTGAAGAAAGCAAGTTTAATTCTTGCTTTTGATTGGTTGAAGGCATGACAACACGACAACACATGGCAGTGGAACTCCATGGCCCATCTCGTTTTGAAAATGTTGAGCAAATACAAAATGGTGATGTGCGATCATGGCTCCGATGTCCATCACCCATCGCTATTTATTGACCCATCCTTCCTTTCAATGCAATGATAGCCTTCTACGAGCAATAGTTTGCTATTGATCTTTTTTATTTTGAAAGGGGTGACATTCAAATATTTTCACGTGCATATTTCAAACTTCAAAGTTTTTTTCCTTCTATTGTTTTCTCAGCCATCATGAAACACATTTTTGAATGGGTAAATCAAGTTGAAATGAGTGATGTGTGATGAGATTTTTGGGAAAATATGTTTAAAGTTGCATTGTTTTATAAGGAAAATATAAACTTTATAGAATATTTTTCTTAGCCTAATGCACATCGTATTTCATATGCAATTATTGAGAAGCAAAGCAATGATGGTATTGAGGGAAATGGTAAGTCAAAATCTCATCGCATCTTTGTAGATCAAAATGTAGGTATGAAGTGTGATATGAAGGAATTGGGCACTACAATCAATTTATGCTATGGGGAGGTGCATTTGAGATGAGACTTCACTATGAATGGCTACAAGATTAAATATGTAATCATGTATTTTTTTGTTTTGGGAATATTTTTAAATGCATCTGCAAGTTGCAAAATGCTCTTTCATGCTCCAAAAATGTGCCTCAACCTTTTCTATTACCTAAGAAGCTTTTATAGCACAACCTTAGAGGTCTTCAAGTTCCCGGCAGTGATAAAAATGACCCAAATAAAGTGGAGTTTGTTTGCAAAAAGTAAAATGGGTCTAGAAAATGGAGGGTTGTAGTGATTAGAATGTAGGCATATAGAAAAATAACAATTGGTGAAATGGGTTTTAACCAAAAAGTGAAATATTTTTACTTTCAGATGAAAATGAGGCCAAGTAAGTGGGATATTACAGCCAAGTAAAATATTTGCACGGGATTTTCTAGTTGAGACAAGTTGAAGAGAGGGAAAATGGAGAATGTGAGGTTTCTTTTAAAGTGTTGGTCAGTTGCAGATCAGGGGTGTAGAGGTGTGTCATGTGTAATCATGGATTTATTTTTAGAGCTTTTCCATTGTCTTTTCCATTCTCTAAAGGGAGAAGTTGTTTGATTGTAAAGGGTCTTTTTGGCAGTCAAGTTGATTTCCAGAATTAAGATTGTAATGAAAACATAGAGAGCTTAGCTTGATTCAAGTTCTGGGTTGTTTAGTTGAATTTTCTATAAATTCTCTTACTATATGACATTTTCAGTTTTTCTTGAATAGATATTATCAAGGGTTTGAACACAATTCTCTCCATTGTAGAATTTTCACTGATTATTAAGTAAAATATAATCAAGGGTCTTTCATTGGTATCCATTGCTTTCTCAATGGTATATGCTTTGATTGTGGTTTTGGCTCAAAGAACCAATTAAATTACTTTAATTAGAGCACAAATTTGGGTGAATACTATTTGGATTTGATAATTAGTGGTGAGTTTGGAATACAAAGTGCATACAGTGTAATGCAATTGTACAAAATGCTCTTAAATACTAGGATTAAATATTGTGATATTGTATGAACTTCCTTTTTCTCTATTCTTGTATAGATAAGTAATTTTTTTTGTACCCTTTGCGATGAGATATGGGGGATTTCCCACCCTTTTCCTTTTTATATTAGTGTATCTGAAAATTTTATTCTTACTTTAATTTATAGAGACCTAATTGTCAACTCATCCTTAGTTTTTTCTTATTATTTTAATCTCTAATTAAAATTGGTAAATAAGGTGGGCATATTTTTAAGTCTATCTAGTCTCCTTTCCATTTTCCTTTCCCCTTTATTCTCAACTATTGGTGGTGAGTTTGTGATCTTTCTTACAATAGGGGGTTTAGGGTCATTTTCTATTTCTACTTGATTTAGAAAATTCACTTCTTAGATTTCTCCTTTGGTCCTTATATAATTTTCTTGTCCATAAATTCCTTATAGTTCCAAATCACTATTCCTTGTGATCTTTTGGCAAGGCCAAAAATCTTGTGTATTTGCTTCAATATTTATGACAATAGGGTATTAAATCTGCATTTAGACTGCTTGACCTTTGTCTCTAATTGTGCTTAGTTTTTTGGAAATTTTGGTTGCTGGGAAACTTGTTATAAAACATCCTTATTTATATTATCCTCTATTTGAGGCACTTCTTCCCTTTAATTCTAATTTCTTCCATCAACCATTGTATAAATTCTTTAGTTATTCTAGACACGTAAAATGTATCGATTGACATTGTGCACCTAATCCTGACTACTAACATCATTTCATCCTGAATCATCCTTCGGTCTAGCCATTTAATCAAATTCCCCTATCTGATTAAATTCATCAATATTCCTCTCTTAATTAAATAAATTAGTTATCTAATTAAGTCATCTCTTCTCGATAATTAAATTAATCATCTGATCTAATTATCCCTATTTAATTAAATAATTTTATTTGATTAAATCTCTAAAGTCTATCTATTAAATTAAATAAATTAAAACCTTATTTAATTTAAGTCTAACATCATCTCTTTTAATTAAATAAATCAAAATTTTTATTTAATTAATCTCTTATCACATTCTTCTCATTATTTGATTTAAATAAATCCTAAAATCTAAGTCAAATAAGTCACAACACCTAATCTCCTATTAAATTTTTTAACCCTTGATTAATTTAATTCTAATTCATGTCCCATCCTCTAGCTTTTCCCACTTGCACATGAAAATAGATCTAATTGATTTATTAAATCCTCTATTTTCCTCAACAAGGCATATTTTGGAATATTCCTCCAAGTTTGAATTCAAATTCCAAGTTGACATGTACATCAAACAAGGAATTTACTCCATCTTACATGTCCTTTGCCTTGAGCCAAGTGGCATTTATTGCATTTTCCCTTCCCTCTTGCATGTCATTTCAACAAATTTGAAATTCAAAAATATGCATTTATTGGCACAATCCTCAAAACTTGCACATCTTCCATCCACTCATAGGTTGACAAGTGGCATCTTTCCATTGGATGAATGTTATTTCCACATTGCTCAAATTTGGACATTCATCCATCTTGGCATTCTATAAATAAAGAGCTCATATCCTCATTTTATCATCCACAAATTATGCAAAGTTACCATGCTCAAATATCTAACAAATTTCATCCATCATTCTTGAATCTTAGCTAGGTTATGCAGGTTTTTAGCTTGGAGCACTCTTCAACATCAACAAAGTGGATCAAATCTCTTCATCACATCAATCTTGCATCATAGGAATTGGGAAAGGGCCAATTTTCACATCAAATTGGCATCAATTCCCCCATGGGATCATAAGTTTACTAGTTCAATTAAGATTCAATCTTTAGTTTGTTATTTTCATTTTGTTCTTCATTGCTTTTTTTTCTAATTTAAACTTGGTGAATGGATTTCATGGGGAATCCTTGTTCTTGCTTGCAATCTCTAACTTAATGTGTTTGTTCTTATTGTTTTGTAGGTATTAGGATTGAGGTTCACACATTTGGCGATAGGAGGGAAAAATCTCATTTTTTACCACTTTTCTCACAAAATTCTGCGTTTTGAATTGTGCAGAGGAAAATTCCAACGCTGGGAGGCTAGCGTCACTGTTTTAGCACCGTTGACTCTCCAACGTCCCCATATAGCACCACTACAAAATCAAACTCTGATGCTTTAGCCATCCCACCTAATTTTTTTGAATTTAAATTTTTAATAGTGACACTGAGCAAAAGTGTGATGCAATTGAGCTCACTGGTCTGGGCATAGAGCGTCGTTGACTGGTAAGTGGCGTTGTACAACACCGCTGAGAAATCAAACTGTGATGTAGTCACAGGTTCCACTATTGGCAGGGAATAAAAGGTTGGAATTTTATTTTAGCACGTGCTTTTTTGATAAATTATAATTTTATCTTTTGTTTTCCACCTTTTAACCTTTGTGTTTTGTAGAATCTAACTGGTTTTCATTCTTGTAGGTTGGATCAATTGAAAACAAAAGAGGGAGAATCATGATGATGGTATTTTACAAAATCAAAGTGTTTTTAAACACTTTAGTGTTTTTTTAACACTTTTAAGAAATTGTCATCTCTTTTTGCTTAGGACACTAATTTCATTTGGGTTTTAAAAAGAATCTGTTCAATTTTTGCAAAGGGTTTAAAATGAACATTAGGACTACAACTTACTAGAGTTTTTTTTTTGGTTAACAATTGAACAAAACAACTCTCATTTGTCCTTTGGTGCTTTAAAAATAAGTCATAATTGCTTTGTGGATTTAAAATGAACATGTGCAACTTTGTATTTGTGAGGGCTTACTTAAACTAACTTTATTGAAAAAGGACGTATGCGCTTCTCTCACACTTTATAGCGATCTTGAGAATCAAAAGTCCTTTTTCATGATTTTAGGTTATGATAAAGCAATCATGTCCACACTTCTTTTTGGGTTTAAAATTGAACAAAATCTTGTGCGAGTGTGAGTGGAGCATTATTGCGTATATTCTCTATCTTTGTGTTGCAAACAAAGATTGATCAAGTTACTGATATTATCTTTACTCCCTTTTGTTTATCTTAGAGGGCTTGCCTTAGGGAAAAAGTACTCACCCAAGGGAATGACTCAACCGGTAACACTCTAAATCCAAGAGTATTTCCAATCGGGATATAAATGTGGTTATTGGAATAAATGCCAATATCACGCAGTTGTCTCTGACAAGATGGATCCGAAAGGGGACTTTTTCCATATGGGTCAATCTCCATGAATGAAAAGTCCTAATTAAAGCCCATGTTTTAGAATTTCCAAAATCCTTGATCTATTTATTGGTGCAAGAACGGTCATTCGGAAGCCACCCCACACTTTTACGGTCTTTTAGTAGAAATGGAAAGCATGCCATGGGAGTTTCATGGGTGTTGATGCTTGGCTACCCCAATTGACGTTAATGAGCCATGGAGGGGAGCCAGTGGGGTCAAGCATCTAACCATTCACTAAAGATAAGCGTAGATGGACTCGTCCAAGTGGGAAACCAACAAATATTGTCTTCCACATCCATAGGGTTGTACTTATTCTTGGTTAAAAAATGCTTTGCTTGTTCAAAAACATCTTGGAAATAAACACTTAAACTTCATCATCAAAATTTCAAACCCTTTAGGAGACAAATACAATTGACTCAATCCATATGTTATTGCTTGCGCTTGGGATTCTATCCTTAGAGGTTTCTAAACATTGGATTACATCTCAATTTTTCTACTAAAGTTAAACAATAGGTAACCCTTGCCTTGAATTCATCGAATTTCCACATAACATATTTTGTGGGATTTGAAGAAATTAAGACATTGGACATCTAGCTTGAAAAACCTAATCAAAGAAAGTGTTTGTGGTAAAATAAATTCAATAAGCAAAGCTAAACAAAATGAACTCTCACATGTGTTGAAACCTTATGATTTTCAAAGAAGTCAAATCCCAAAACAAAAGTCATTGGTTCAAAATCCGGAAATGTATGTTCAAATTGAATCATTATTTGGTTATAAAGGTCTATAGAAGCATTGCATGTTCTTCAATACCTAGGTCTAGGCAAACAAAGTTTCTTTTTTAGGTTCATCTTAGGATCAAAAGAAATCAAAATATTTTTCACCCATCCTTCAAACATCAAAACAAAAATCATCTCACCATCACCTTTTGAGAAATCTTGAAAATTATCCTTCATGCTAGGCTTTTTGGCAAAAATCAAAATCATCAAATCCTTGAGATAAAATCCTTGAAATATTTGTCAAATCATCTTTGGCTAGGTATATGAAGATGCATCCTTTTGCATATGCTTAGTAAAAGTTATCAAACCATCTTGTTTAGTTAGATACATGTAGATGCAGCCTTCTTCAAATGCTTGGCTAAATTATCATCTTGTTTGAATAGATGTGGGTAGATGCATCCTTCTCCCCACTCATATTCAAACTATCATCCTTTGAGAGAATCTATCCCTTAGATAATCATCCAACATCTTAGGGTCCATTTGTTCAAAATCAAGGCAAACCAAAATCAATCAATCAAGGACAATCCTGAAAATCAAAAATCAAAATCCAAAAACATATCCAAAAGTCCTAAAAGTCTAAGCATTCCCCTCAAGATTTATCAAAAGATCATAACATCCACATCATCAATCTCTTACATCATCATCATATCACTCCTTTTGATCCTTAAGATATCCCAAAATTTTCTCTTTTGTGCATAAAGTAAAGATCAATCCAAAGAATTAGAGATTCATCTCCCATATTCTTGAAAATTGATCCTTGTTTTATGGTTCAAACTAGATCTCAATACAAGAAGAAAATGGAAGACAACAAAGAAACACCAGCTTCAAGTGACCTAAGCCAAACGAACGTCAAAATGAATCCGGTCAAATCAAACAATCCTTTGACTATCTCATCATCACAAAACCCACAAGAAGAAAATCAAGGAGATCTTACCTTTGGGATGTTGCATGAAGAAATAACTGAAATGCTCCAAAATCCAGAAACCATAAGATCATCAACATCATGATGAGGCTTATCCCTTCACTATACATGCTTGAGCTAGCAAAACAAGGGGCTAAATTACCTTCTAATTTCGACGTGAGTACTATAGTGGAGACATCTTTACCTCCAATATCATCCACCATTCCCATCTCATCTACACCCCCATCCCAAAGCATCACTCAAAACATTCCACAAATCACAACATCTTTTGCTCCAACCCAACCTAATGTTAATAAGGGAAATGCATTTCTTAATGCTATTCAAACACACCCCCTTGTTAATTATCAAGATTTGGATGCAAATACCATCTTGGAACAAAAAATACCCCAAAATCTGCTACATAAATATGTTCCTCTCACTTTCCATAATGATCCATCATTATCATCCTTTTGCGCAACACCTCAAAATTTTCTCCTCACAAATCCACAAGAAGAGGGAGACATGTTCAGACCAGGGGGCATTTTCAACACCACAACATTTTCTTAAGAACTCGCACCCCTCCCACCATTACCACCATTACCCACACCTCTACTTGGCTTGGGCCTCCCACCTTTACCAAATATCAATCAAACCAATGCTCTAAGCACCAATCAAAGCATCATGTCGAACTCTCAAAACTTGTGATCGATATTACAACAACAGATGACAATGACACAAGCAATCATGGCATCATCAACCACCCCCCTAACATCTCAAAGCATGGTTTCTCAAGGACCAACCACCAACACGATAGCACCATTCACCACTCAAACCACCAACACGACATCACCACTCACCACCACCACAAATGCCATTCGAAATCCACCACTACCCCCAGCACCACCAACTTCCAGCATATCAAACCAAAACCACATGGTATTGCAAGTAGCTCAACAAGCTTCCTTTCAAAGGGGCTTCCAGCAAGTGGAAAAACAAAAAGTTGGACAACTAGCTGCCCAACAAGCCACACAAGCAGCGTAAAATGCTCAAGACATGCAAGCTACATTACAAGCGCAATAGGCCACACAAGCCCAAGCCTTATTGCAACAACAACAACAACAAGAAGCCACTCAAACCGCTCAAGCTACACAAGTTGCTCAAGTAGCCCAAGCCGCATTACAAGCACAAAAGGTTGCTCAAACCCAAATTCTATTACAACAACAACAAGCAGCACAAGCACAAGCCCAAGCACAAGCAACGCAAGGACAAGCTCAAGCTCAAGAAAATTCCCAATATCAAGCACAACAAGCACAAGCACAGGCACAACTTCTTGCACAAAAAAAAGCAACACAAATGCACACATATCAACAAGCAGTAAAGAAATATCAAGAGCAACAAGAAGCAACCCAATTGGAAACCCAATAACAAGCATTTTTGGAACAACAAAAAGCTCAACAAAGAGCAACCTAGCACAACAACAAAAAACACAAAAACAACAAGCACAACAACAACAAGCACAAAAACAAGCAATCCTAGCACAACAACAACAAGCGTTGTTTATACAACAGCAAGTGCAAGCATACCTAGCTCAGCAGAATGTGCAAATACCATCAAACAAAAAACCAACCAACCCAACTGTCCAACCCACAATCAAAACACCCCAAAACACCTTCATCCCACCCCCTGATTCACAAAATGACGTAACAGAACAAATCAGATTGCTCTCGTAACAAGTGCTCGATCTTCAATTAGGGTGAACCACAAAAACACCAAGTGACTTGTGCCCCTATCCATTTGATAGGAGCCTAGTGATGAAACCATTCCCCAAGGGATTTGAGATCCCCAAGTTTGAAAAATATCGTGGGATGGGAAACCCTAAAGATCACATCAAGGAATTTCAGGTTCATTGCATGGAAGTCGCATACAACGATACTTATCTGATGCGGCTATTTCCTAGGAGTTTGGTTGGCCACACTATGGAATAGTTCTCTTTCCTACCAAATCAGAACATTCCAAGAAATTATAGATGCATTCATTAAAAATTATGCATGCAACATTGCAATGGATGTTAGTCTAGAAGAACTCTTAGCTCTAAAACAAGGAAAGGGTGAATCATTCACTTCATTGCTACAACAATGGCAATCTGAGGCCAATCGGAGCAAGTGGACCATGCCCAAAGAACAAGAAGTTTGCACCATTATATCCAACTTTGACGGCATCTTGGAATTTCATCTCAAGGTACAAGGGATAAGCACATATGACCAATTGATCTCCAAGGTGCTTAGCATCGAAAGAGCCCTTATGACTCAACCTGCGGGATCAACTTCATACCCTGAACAAAAAAAAAACTGCCCACCCTCCAATTACAACAATAAACCTTGCACATGGGAAAGGAACAAAAACATTGCGAATGATGGTGTCGTCGATGCCAAGGTGGTCATTAGTGCCCCTCGACAAAATACACCTGCACCACAAATCCAAATCCAACACCAAAACAATCATCACACAATACAACAACCAAACAACAATCCAACAATCAACAATCTCAATGATCAAAGGGGACCACCCCAACGCAACAAGAGTTATCCCAAGAAAAAGTACACCACTTTAGGGGAACCACTTGAAGTCATAATGAAGAAGCTGATAGAACCAAGTGTGATACCTCCTTGGTATAATTAGAATCAACTCTGTGAATTCCATAAAATCAAAGGCCATACCATGAACAATTGCATGAGATTAAAAAAGATAATTCAAGATCTCATCGATAAAAGAATTATAAACATGGAACAACCAACAGGAAATCAAGACCTTAATATATACATGAATTTGATGCCTAATCATGGAAATAAAGGGAATAATAATAACAATGATAAATGGAAAGACACTCACACAAACATAAATCATGTGTATGAAACAATCGTTGCCTCCCTAGATGAAAAATGCATGGTCATCACCATCAAAGGCGCCCATGCCGATTGTGGGGTCACCGCAAGAGGCGGCAAAGTTACCATCGCAGGATCATCCCAGCCAAACAGAGTCCCTGCATCTAGATTTGTCCCTAATGGATATAATGTCCTAGGTCAACTCAAAATAACGCCAACGTAAATTTCCATCATGGAGTTGCTAAAAATTTCATCTTCCCATAGGAAAATCCTTGAGGAAGCGTTAGCTTCATCCACTGTCCCCGTAGATATTGATGCAGAAAAATTCCAAGCTATGGTTGGAAATATCATTATGCCAAATCTCCTCACATTCTCTGACCAGGATTTCCCTGCTCAACCATCTCACAGTCGTACAATCCACTTAGAAGCCATCGTACACAAGAGAAAATTCAAAAGGGTCTTGGTGGATGGAGGTGCGGGCTTGAATATTTGTTCTCTCAATCTCATCAAGCAATTAAAATTTTTAGAGGATTCTATCAACAAAGGAAAGGGTATCACAATAAGAGCATATGATGATCAAGAAAGAGTGTCTCAGGGCACAATCAAACTCCCTATTCAAGTAGGGCTTGCTATCATGGAAACCACTTGTCAAGTCTTGGACCTTGACTTGCCATATAACATCCTCCTAGGATGTCCATGGATTCATGCAGTGGAGGCAGTAGCATCAAATTTCCACCAATGTGTGAAATTTACACATGAAGGACAAGAAGTTACCATCCATGGAGATCCCAAAACCTTCTCCTATTGCAAAATCCTTGATGAAAAGTACTATAAAATCCCCCAAGTACCAAAAAATGATGAGGGCCCATCTATACCATACACCGATCCTGCCACTCTCGCATCCACTTCTGCGACAGAGACACCTGCCATTCCCACCATCTCTGACATTAAGGTCATCATCCAAGATAACAGTTGTGGAAACTACACAATCCCTAAAAAATCATTTATGGTAGGAGAGTTACCACAATCTCCTAGATCATGGGGCATCCGCAAATAAATGAAGCATCCACATCCCAAACATCTCCTGAAGACTATCCTAACTTTACGAGTTGGGGAGATCTTGGCCAAGAAGTTATTGAGGTAGATCCATCTCATATGATGTATCAAGATGAAAGACTAGTAGCTGAATTACCAATGGATGACAGAAGCACGGGTCTACAAATGATGCTCACAATGGGCTATGACAGAAATCAAAGACTTGGAAAAAATGACAATGCGCTTATAACACCTATCATTCTGGAGACGTGACCAATAAAAAATCTTGGCCTTGGATGTACCCCTTTGAGTATAACCATACATGGCTGAGGTCCTCCAGTTAGAACAGTTAATAATCCTCCTCAGCCAACCCTAGCAGAACTACGCTTACCAGTATCTACAAGGAGAGTCATAGATAACTTTACATTTGATATAACCAACATCTATAGTAGTAGTGATGATGAGGATACCACATCCAATCTACCTAGGCTTTTTGAGTATACCACTCTTTGCATGATTAGCACCCTATCTTTTGAATTAGACCACCAAAATCATGAGATTTGCCTAGTATATCCCCAACTCATCGACTATGACCAACAAGGACCACCAATTCTTGATACATTCAAAAATGATGAGGCACTCTCAGAATTCATGGGACTACGGGATAACATTCCATGTGGGGATCATAAAGTAGGGTTCGTAATTGAGCTAGATACACATGCCTATTATGGGGAAACGATTGAATCGCTCAGTCGCAAAAGTGAAAAATTAAGAATAATATCTAAGTCCTTGAGTGAAAACCACACTGTGGCACTCTCCGACCAGAAAAAAGTAAACAGAAAGGACACATCCAATGGTGAAAACCTCTCTGAGGCGCCCGAGGATCAGGGATTTAGTCTTCCTTCTAGAGCTATTCATCAAGAAAAATCAGCAATCCTGGCAGAAAGGTGCAATCTAGTCAATCTAGGAATAGAGGAAACTCCACATATCACATTCTATGCAAAATCATTACTATCAAAGGAACAAGAGCTCCTAGTAGCCTTCCTAAGAGAGAGACAGATAAACTTTGCATGGAGTTATGCTGACAGGCCAGGGCTTGATCCAGAGACTGTGGTTCACCACTTAGCAATATATCTAGAAGCAAAGCTTGTTAAACAAAAAATTCAAAAAATGTACCCTCAGATTGCCATGCTAGTAAAAATGGAGCTAAAAAATCTACTAGATGTAGGATTCATTCAACCAATAGATTATCTATAATGGGTGTCAAACTTGGTACCTGTTTCAAAATTTGATGGGAACATCAGAATCTACACAGACTTTAGAGATTTGAATAAAGCATGTCTGAAAGATGACTTCCCACTTCCAAACATTGACATGATAGTAGACATGACAACTGGACATGAAATGTTGTCACTAATGGATGAATTCTCAGGGTACAATCAGATCATGATAGCTAAAGAGGACAAACATAAAATAGTTTTCACTTGTCCATGGGGGACCTATTGTTGGAATATGATGCCATTTGGCTTAAAGAACACAAGAGCAACATATCAAAGGGCCATGAAATTGATATTCCATGACATGATTCATAAGACAGTCGAAGATTATGTTGATGAGATTCTAGCTAAATCCAAAAAGAGAAAAGATCACATAGCAACCCTCAGTGCCATTTTTGATAGGCTGGAAGAGTACAAGATCAGATTAAACCCAAAGAAGTGTGTCTTCGGCATACAATCAGGAAAATTTCTAGGATACATAGTGTCAATGAGAGGTATCGAGGTGGATCCATCAAAGGTAAAAGCAATCCTTGAAATGGAGGCACCAAAAACATTAAAGCAATTGAGAGGTCTCCAAGGCAGTCTCCAATCCATTCGAAGATTCATATCATAGTTGGCGGACAAACAAAACCCATACTCTCACCTACTCCACAAGGGAGTAGTGTACAAATGGGATACCAAGTGTGAAGAGGCATTCAACAAAATCAAAGAATATCTACTAACACCACTAGTCTTAATGCCACCAATCCCAAGAAAACCATTGATTCTCTACGTGTCAGCAACAAAAACAACCCTTGGAGCTCTCCTAGCTCAGCATGATGAAAATGGAACAAAAAGGGCTATCTATTACATCAGCAGAACAATGGTTGGGCATGAGCTAAACTATTCATTCTTCAAGAAAGCATGCCTCGCAGAAGTGTTTGCATCACATAAATTCAAACATTACATGTTGGCACACAAAATAAAACTCATCACCAAAATCAACCCTCTCAAATACTTATTGTCAAAGGAAATGCTCACAGGAAGAATGGCCAAATGGGTGATGATACTATTAGAATACGGCATCGAATATGTAGAGAGGAAAGCAATCAAAGGCCAAGTCATCGTAGATCAACTTGCAAAAGCACCAATCTTTTCAGAAAATCCTCTCATTTCAGAGTTTCGAGATGAATCTATTTTCAATCTCAACATAACTGACCACTGGAAGTTGTACTTTGATGGCTCATACACACAACATGGATAAGGATCTGGTGTCTTCTTTATCACCTCACAAGGGGATTGCATACCAAGATCCTACAAACTGGCGTTTGCTTGCACCAATAACATAGCAGAATGTGAGGCTTTAACCATAGGTCTTAGAATAGTAGTGCAATGGAAAATTATAGCTCTAAAAGTATACAAAGACTCCCAATTAATAATAAATCTAGTAAATTATGAATACTAGACCAAGGACGACAAGCTCACTCCATACAAGAAATTGGTGGAGACTCTCAAAGAATCCTTCATTGAAATTATATTTGAATAGATTCCTAGAACCAACAATAGAGCAGCAAATGCCATGGAAACAATTGGGTCCTTACTGGACATCCCCCACAGCATTACAAAATATGAATTCCTGATTGAGTAGCTTCTTGTACCTGCATTCAAGGTACCAAAATCATAATTTGTGTGCAAAATTGTTGGTCCCAGTGATCCTTGGTACCATGAAATTTATACATACCTTCGAATAGGAGTCATACCCACTGATTTACCCTCAAACCTAAACAAACCTTTGTAAAAAAGGCATCCAAATTTGTCATCCTAGGAGATACTCTATATTGTAGGAGCATAAAAGGAGCCCTACTACGTTGCTTAAATGCTGAGGAGGCATTGACCATTCTAACTAAAGTAACGGTATCTATGGTTCACACTCGAGTGGAATGACCATAGCCAAGAAACTGCTAAGGATGGGGTATTATTGGCACACAATGGAAAGAGAAGCACATGATTATGCTCGAAGGTGCCTACAGTGTCAGCAACATGGAGACCTCATCCATGATCCAAATCAAGAGCTTCATCCTATCATCACACCATGGCCCTTTTCGTAGTGGGGACTTGATCTCGTTGGAAAATCACACCCACTTCTTCTAACGGCCATAAATTCATCATAACTGCAATGAAGTACTTCACTAAGTGGGTGGAAGCCATACCTGTGACGTATATAACTAGGAAGCAGATTTCAAAGTTCATCCTAAACTATCTCATTTTCCGATATGGTGTTCCATAAGCCATTATCTCAGATAATGGAACACCATTTAAGAATCAGGAGGTTCATGACTTATGCAAAAAATTCAAAATCCAACATCGCTTCTCCACCCCATACTATCCCCAAGGCAATGGCCAAGCATAAGCTACAAACAAGACCATTATGAAAATCCTCAAGAAAATAGTCAATGACACAGGTCGTGACTAGAATTTATAGCTTAATCCCACCCTCTGGGCCTATCGAACCAACATTCGCATACCCACTGGCGCCACCCCTTTCTCCCTGGTCTATGGATTAGAAGCAGTACTCCCCATTGAGATCGAGATCCCATCACTCAGGATATCACTATAGAACCTCATCATAGATGAAGAGTACCAAGTATCAAGATTAAATGAGTTGGAGCTACTGGATGAGCGATGTATAGATGCTTTGAATCGATTGCATGTCTATCAGAATAGACTCAAAAGGAGCTACAATAAGAAAATCAAAAGCAGGACTTTCCAAGTCGAAGAACTGGTGTTAAAAGAGAATCAAAAGAATGTCCCAAATCCAAGCAACAAAGGAAAATTTGAACCTAATTGGTTGGGACCATTCATTATCACAACAAGTTACAAGTCAGGGGCATATCAGTTATCAACACCCGAAGGGGAACCTCTGCAAGAGCCCATGAATAGCTCTCACCTCAAAAAGTTTTATTCCTAAATCTTTCAAGGTATAACCAAAAATCCAAAAAATAAAAAAAACGTCCTGAAAAAATGGTTACTTCGGCGAAAACCTGGCAAACAGGCGTCTTGGTAACCAAAAAAAAAAAAAAGCAAAGAGAATCCAAAAAATCAGAAAAAGGATCAAAAATAGTAAAGAGAAAAAATTGTCCTCTAGTGAAAACCACTATCGTGGCACTTTGGGCAAGTACCTTGGTGAGAACCTGGCAAATAGGTGCCTTGTGTAAATAAGCTCTTTCCATCCACCCGGATCTTTATGGCTTGTTCGACATCATCCATCCATTACGCTTCCTTCATCCATCACTAATCCACCCGCATCCACATCATAGCTCGGTCCTGTGTTCGTATCATGATCCCTTCTAGTACTACTTGGATCATCCTCAAGGTTAGTGTGTCCTGTCTTTATCAGAGTATTTTAATGCATCACGCTGGGGGAATGTTCTTATCGGATCAGATTTGTGTATATTCTTGAAGTCCTAAAATCAGAAAATCCAAAAACATCCTAAAAATCAAAAAATCCAAAAACATCAAAACATATCAAAAATCCCAAAATAGGTCAAAAATTCGGTCAAAAAGCCAAAAATAGAGCCATCTTGTCGAACTACATTGTCTCTGAGCTTGAACATAGGCAAGGTTGATCTTTGATCACCCCTCGAGACACTTAGGTCAGTCCTATAGGAGTTCGTCATAATAAACTAACATCTCATCATGTATATCATCATTTGTAAATTGGTCAGCTCATCAGTCAAAATACGTGGTCTCTACGTGTATAATGTAGGCAAGGCTAATCTATTGATGAACCCTCGAGGCCCCTAGGATGGGTCTTTAGGTTAGTCTCTTGGTCAAAATCTCGGAAAACTCCAAAACATTCATAAAATCTCAAAAAATACCAAAAAATATCCTCAAAACATTGAAAAATGTAAAAAACATCCAAATATTTGAAAAAAATCCATCCATCTCATCGCGCCTACACCCGCAATAACATCATTCATAATAAACGATCATCATCCTCAATCTTTGGTAGGATAATCAGAAACAAGTCTAGCAGATGAAAAGCAAAAACTCAAAACGTCAAGTCTCAGGTCTAAGTCAGTACGTAAGCAAGTTGGTCAACTCTTTGTTTCGATAACCCATAATCCAATTGGTCCCATATCAATCTTCTTTTAGAATGCTTTGGTTAAATGAAATGACATGCCACCATCCACTAACATGTCCTAGGATGTATCCTTCCTACAATGAGCATTATCTTTCAGCAATAGTTTGGGTTCTTATCCTTAGAAAACATTTCCTTTTGGTTAGCAGTATTGAAGAACATCAACTTGTTTGTGTACTTTGTCTTTATCCTTTGACTTATCTTATTGTGCTCATTCCAAGGACTTCTCGATGATATCTGAACAAAGGATTTAGAGAAATAGGAATGGGTCAATGATCATTATCTTTTTTCTGCTGTGCTTGTTGGACGTTCTTGTAAAATAACCTTGGCGAATACTTGCTTTGTTAGGTATGTATGGAGGAATTTTTGGGCAACTTGTTGACTATTGCATTGATAGGTTATACCTTTCCGTGTTTTGGTCCGAGGTGTTTGAAACTTCTAAAGTGCATCCTAGCAAGGTTTTCATATGTCAGGTGTGAACAAGGATACTCCTATTTGCTTGTCAAGTCAAAGTCCATCACACTAGGTACAACACCATCCTAGTTTTCTATACCTTGACGCATCACACAATGTGTGTTATCAAACATAAGAAAATTGGCCTTTTGAAAATCCCAATTCCTTGGAAAGTAATCATCATCATTTGCATTATTCATCATCTTGTGTCTTGTTGAAATGACTTCTTCTCTTCTTGCTCATCACACTAACAAAGGTACTATGACAGTTGATCATCATTATCATCATCCTCATCATCATCTTCATCGATCCTACATCCACAAATCATTTGCATATTGCATCAACATATCATATATGAAACACAGGTATTGCATTTCCATCATCATATAAACATGTTATTATAAGCATTTTTCATAGATAAGCACATCCATTTTATTACATTGCATCCATTCTTTGCATTACATTGCATTCATCACATCAATCATCGCATAACATTCATTTGCATTTCATAACCATTTAACATTACCACCTACTGCACAATCATACATAAGCATTATAAGACAATCCATTGCATACATACTCACACACATTACGTTCATTTTTGCATAAAGCATCATCATATCATCACATATAGTACATCACATACATACATTTAATATGTTTAGGATAATAATATTTGTTATTCTAAGCATCTTAAAAAACCATCTCATTTTTTTCATATCATATAAAACACTTCCATTGCATCTACATTGCATTATATCGTCCACTAATCATCCATGTCATCTCATAAATAGCATCAGAATCATTCATTGCATAAATGATTACACATCATTATAAGCATAAATAGGAACATACAAGAATCCATCACATGCAAAGCGTACATCCATCCATAATCATTTCATATATAAGCATAATTCACATCATTTCACGTATACACCAAAATCATTTCCATATCATTTTACACATTACATTTCATATCACATATCATCATCATAAATGCATCATCATATATCATCCATTCACATCTACATATCATAAGCCAACACCATAATATAGATCTATTAGTCATAATCATTACATAATGCATTCATTATCAAAAGGAAAAGCATCCATAAATGCATCATATAATAACCATTACACAACATATAGAAGTAGAGTCATTCATACATGCATAAATAATTGGTACACATCACATCGCATAAAAATCATCATATCATATATATCATCAATAATATAACTGTCATAGTAAAAGAATAATTAGATCACTATACATGTATGTCAATCAGTACAAAAAGGCCCATCGGGCTATCAAAAAGGATCCCATAAGGCACAAAAGGTATCATCTCGATCAACCCCTTTAAATTTTGCCCTTGCCTCTATCACTGTGACCCTTTGCTGGTCTGTGACTGGTCTGCTGCGAGTACTCTGGGATCCATGTTGCTCTGGGTACAACCTTGTGATAATACATCTGATAGTACTCAGCCTCTCTGACGGCCTCCTAGTAGGACCTAATGGAAACTGTACCCTGAGAGGAGGAGGCTGCCATACTCTCTAACTGTTGTCTCCAGCCTAGCTCTGTGGCCGCCTATAACTCTGCAACCTATCTTTGTTGGATGGCCTGATCCCTCTCAACCCTCATCTGATCTCTCTCAGTCCTAGCCTGATCCCTCTCGACTATCACTATTTGCACTTGGGCGTGCAGCTGTACAATCAGTGCATCTCGGGGATCCATTTGTCCTGCTAGCTACCCTGCTGGCTATGCTCGTGGAGGCTGTACCGGAGGCTGATCCTCAACCCTAGCCTGTGGTGGTGGACCTGCTGGCACCTGCTGCTAGTCCTGCATCTATATGTCTTCCTGATTTGGATGCACTGGGGGCCCAACCGACTGGTCCTATCGTACATCACCCCTCTATCCTCGTCCTCCCCCTCTGTCGATCGGGGTCTGCACCTGGAATAGTCAATCGTAGGGAGGCCAAAATCAATCCCTGTATGCCTATGTCATGCTTGGATCCATAGGCCCTTGATCATAAGCCCATGGCCGACCTACTAGCTGCCTGGAACTATCAACGGCCTCCGAGGTAGGAATATATGGCCCCCATGAAACTTGTGTCATGGTGCGGGTGAAGACGGCCGCATAATCATCATCAAGCCGATCCTGGGGCTCACCAAACTAGCACTGCACATGCCTGGGCAGATATCTCTCAATCATCGTATGCTCTCACCCCTGCATGAAGCAGTCCTGACAAGCAAAGAAAAGTTAACCTGCATCGCCGGCCCATCTGGGTCGACCAAGGTACGATCACCATGTAAACACCTGCATCTCGTCGAGGACCCTCCTCCAGTAGGGGATCCCATGCTCATATGTGTGTGTAAAGGACACACCACATTTGTAGCGCCATACGAGGGGATCGTCTGGAAACATTAGAACTAGAACAACGTGTGGACGTAGAACAACAATGTGCTCCCACGCCCATACGTGGAGAAGTGTCATGCCTGCTCCGAGTGATCTACCATTCATGTAGACATACTCGTCCAAATCTCTGTATAGTGAGGCAAGAAGAACAAGACCCCATGCAAAATGAATTGGTCTATCATGAACCATGCGCTCCCACCAAAGTCCCCAATTGGGACTGAAGTATTGGCCTCGTCTGTCTAGGGCAACGAGACCTGAAATAACCACTGCAACAACCAAGCGGAAGGGAGGTGCCAGAGTCTTGTGTCACTCAAGCTCGATCTGCCCCTCGTAAATAATGATGTCCTCTGTGGCGAGGACCCTGTGGTAGGCATTACACCCCTCATCCATATAAAAAATGACATGTCGACCATGAATCAACAATCGTAGGATGTGCCAAACATCCTCCAAAGTGACGGTGGCCTCACCGGTGGGAAGGTGGAATGAAGACGTCTCGCTGTGCCATCTCTTGGCAACCGCTGAAATCATCCCCAGGTGGGTGCGGATGGGTGCTGCATAAGCGATATACCACAACCCCATATCTCAAAGTTGATCCTGATCTCTGTTGCTGAGAACCCGCAAGTAACCGAATAAATCCCGTGAACTGTGCTCTCGGGAGTAGAGCTCCCTCCCCGCGTGCTACATCAAGGAAGGTCACCATGTTAAACTTTTTGAAAAATTATTCACCTGGCGTCCAAGAAACCACTCCAGCGTCAGAATCTGTGAAGGCGTCGCTATTTGATTTCAAATCAAACTTCGATGCTAGGGCACAAAAAGCCGAAATAGCACCGCCGCGGTGCATTTTCCCTCCCAGCACCGCACTTTGAGCAAATAAAAGACCACCGCGTTGCACTTTGCATATCACCCTGCCACCCACGAGCTCAGCATCAGAGTTTTCAAACTCCAAACTCTGCCACCGTAGTGCAATATCATATAAAGCGGCACAGTTTGATTTCTAAGTGGTGCTATATAGTGCCACTGTAGAATGACCGACTTTGAAAGCATTAATTAAGCATGAAAAATGAGAAACAAAGTTCAAGTAGGGATCACTTACCGGGGCCCCAATGTTGGGTGGTCGCTGGTACATCCGGACTTGATCAGAAATGTGCATCAGAAGTTGTCGTTGCACCATATCGTTAGGAGGTCAGAGCTGAAATCTAAAGGTTGCTAGATGGTTGTGTGAAAATGACTTGAAAGTGACCCCTCAGGCCCCTTTTAAGCTTGAAAATTTGGGTTTTTTCACCCTGATTCGCTATCTTGCTAGGGTTTTGGACCCTCGAACCTATTTCTCTCTAGTTGAGGCCTGTTTTACATTGTTTTATTACATTTAGACACGTTTTTGGCCTCCTGGAGACTTTTTGGACCTGTCGGGCACCTTGTCCTCTTTTTTCGGGAGATCACCCAAAAATTTGAAATTTTCGTCCAATCTCTCAAGGGGGCAATATAATGGCATGTTTTCTCTCACCGGGTGGCAGTGGGGCAAGACTTTAAATAAATTTTTTTTTGGCTTTGATCGAGATAGTTTATTCTTTGAACCAGCCCAACAAGTGCATTGCTTCAAAGAGGGGAAAAATGTAGACACGTAAAATGTACCGATTGACATTGTGCACTTGATCTTGACTACTAACATCGTTTCATCCTAAATCATCCTTCGGTCTAGCTATTTAATAAAATTCCCCTATCTGATTAAATTCATCAATATTCCTCTTTTAATTAAATAAATCAGTTATCTAATTAAGTCACCTCTTCTTGATAATTAAATTAATCATATGATCTAATTATCCCTATTTAATTAAATAATTTTATTTGATTAAATCTCTAAAGTCTATCTATTAAATTAAATAAATTAAAACCTTATTTAATTTAAGTCTAACATCATCTCTTTTAATTAAATAAATCAAAATCTTTATTTAATTAATCTCTTATCACATTCTTCTCATTATTTGATTTAAATAAATCCTAAAATCTAAGTCAAATAAGTCACATCACTTAATCTCCTATTTAATTTATAGAGACCTAATTGTCAACTCATCCTTAGTTTTTTCTTATTATTTTAATCTCTAATTAAAATTGGTAAATAAGGTGGGCATATTTTTAAGTCTATCTAGTCTCCTTTCCATTTTCCTTTCCCCTTTATTCTCAACTATTGGTGGTGAGTTTGTGATCTTTCTTACAATAGGGGGTTTAGGGTCATTTTCTATTTCTACTTGATTTAGAAAATTCACTTCTTAGATTTCTCCTTTGGTCCTTATATAATTTTCTTGTCCATAAATTCCTTATAGTTCCAAATCACTATTCCTTGTGATCTTTTGGCAAGGCCAAAAATCTTGTGTATTTGCTTCAATATTTATGACAATAGGGTATTAAATCTGCATTTAGACTGCTTGACCTTTGTCTCTAATTGTGCTTAGTTTTTTGGAAATTTTGGTTGCTGGGAAACTTGTTATAAAAAATCCTTATTTATATTATCCTCTATTTGAGGCACTTCTTCCCTTTAATTCTAATTTCTTCCATCAACCATTGTATAAATTCTTTAGTTATTCTAGACACGTAAAATGTATTGATTGACATTGTGCACCTAATCCTGACTACTAACATCGTTTCATCCTAAATCATCCTTCGGTCTAGCCATTTAATCAAATTCCCCAATCTAATTAAATTCATCAATATTCCTCTCTTAATTAAATAAATCAGTTATCTAATTAAGTCATCTCTTCTCGATAATTAAATTAATCATCTGATCTAATTATCCCTATTTAATTAAATAATTTTATTTGATTAAATCTCTAAAGTCTATCTATTAAATTAAATAAATTAAAACCTTATTTAATTTAAGTCTAACATCATCTCTTTTAATTAAATAAATCAAAATCTTTATTTAATTAATCTCTTATCACATTCTTCTCATTATTTGATTTAAATAAATCCTAAAATCTAAGTCAAATAAGTCACAACACCTAATCTCCTATTAAATTTTTTAACCCTTGATTAATTTGATTCTAATTCATGTCCCATCCTCTAGCTTTTCCCACTTGCACATGAAAATAGATCTAATTGATTTATTAAATCCTCTATTTTCCTCAACAAGGCATCTTTTGGAATATTCCTCCAAGTTTGAATTCAAATTCCAAGTTGACATGTACATCCAACAAGGAATTTACTCCATGTTACATGTCCTTTTCCTTGAGCCAAGTGGCATTTATTGCATTTTCCCTTCCCTCTTGCATGTCATTTCAACAAATTTGAAATTCAAAAATATGCATTTATTGACACAATCCTCAAAACTTGCACATCCTCCATCCACTCATAGGTTGACAAGTGGCATCTTGCCATTGGATGAATGTTAGTCCCACATTGCTCAAATTTGGATATTCATCCATCTTGGCATTCTATAAATAAAGAGCTCATATCCTCATTTTATCATCCACAAATTATGCAAAGTTACCATGCTCAAATATCTAGCAAATTTCATCCATCATTCTTGAATCTTAGCTAGGTTATGCAGGTTTTTAGCTTGGAGCACTCTTCAACATCAACAAAGTGGATCATATATCTTCATCACATCAATCTTGCATCATAGGAATTGAGAAAGGGCCAATTTTCACATCAAATTGGCACCAATTCCCCCATGGGATCATAAGTTTACTAGTTCAATTAGGATTCAATCTGTAGTTTGTTATTTTCATTGTGTTGTTCATTGCTTTTTTTTCTAATTTGAACTTGGTGAATGAATTTCATGGGGAATACTTGTTCTTGCTTGCAATATCTAACTTAATGTGTTTGTTCTGATTGTTTTGCAGGTACTAGGATTGGGGTTCACATAGTTATCTTAGCCATTAAAGACTAGTAAAATTAAAATTATGCATAGCTTCACAAATGACTTCCTTATTTGGTATATAGGTTGTACCATGTGTATTTACTACTTACAAAGTTTTTTCTTTCATAATTAATGCCTTATAGAGGATGTGTAGATTCAATCACTACCTCTTTCTCCATCTTAGCTTGACTTCTTGTGACTTTAAGTGATGTAGAGGGTATTTGGATCTTCATCAATAAAGCCAAGTAATTATCATAAGCCATTAAAATAAATAAACATGTTTTTGTTTGGTATTGTCCATAGACTAGCATTATTTTGAAAAATAACTAAAGATGTATTTAATTTGTAAGACATGTCAATTACAAGAAGAAATAAATTTTATATATGTTAGGGTAAATAATATATTTACCATGCTTAAGTTTACTTAGGCATGATTATGCATTTAATTTCTAGGGTAGTTTTGTTTCCCATATCAGGAAGTTTTATACCCATTTCCTTTTTCTTGCCTTTAAAATGGTTGTACAATATGTAATTTAATCATCTCATTTTATTCACTCTTTTCTGGTGAAATAGTTTTTCTTCTCTCTTTCTCGTGAAGGTATTTTGTTGCAGATGGTGCTCCTGGGAGGTGGTTGACACCAGAATGGTATCAGAGCCAACCATTCTTCTGTCCTTCCTAAGATTTTTCATCAGAATGTTTTAGATCGTTTATTTGCTTGGCATTTGAAATTTTTCAAATTTCAAAATTTCCTTATTTACCTTATTTTTTATTATTTCAATTTCCTGCTGTTGGTGAAAATCTGGGAGTGATTGAGGTGCATTTTAGTTCATTATTGCCAGTGATTTCCTTATTTCCTAGCAGTGAATTTGTCTTGAAGGCCTGCAATTTGAAAGGAGCCACTTATAATTGCAGTGTATTCAATCTGTTTACCGATTCTTGACATGATTTTTCTGGAGGCTGATAAAATATTGATGCATTTTAAATCATCACTTGCATCCTTTGGACATGCATTGGCATTAATCAAATCATAAGAAGCATTTTTTTGGTCACTATGAATTACTTGTTGGGGCCATGAATTCAAGCATAGAAGCACATTTTCCTACTCTTTGGAGGATGCAAATATCTTTTTTTGAGCTACATGGGCTGTGAGGCTCAAATTTGAGCAGTGAAGGCATTCTTTCTTTAGGCGGAGGTGCAAAAACTGGAAAGGGTTGGTGGACTATTATTGTCATTAATGTCAAAAGGGTGAACAAGCTGCAAACTCATGATGGGTTTTTTGAGAGGATTTCAGAAAGATTTTATGCAGGCCTAGAAGATGTCTAACATGTCCAAAAATGATTTTTTTCTCTCTCGGGTGATATTAGGGATTATAATTAAACATTAATGTGTTTGTAGTCATGGCATACTCAAGATGTTCTAAGTCGTCATTGACCACCTATTGCAAGTTACCGATCTCTTAAGTCACAACTTAAAGCCTTTATGTCATCTGGTGACTGGCCACTTCGCCTAAAACTCAAGGTTGTATACCCTCTTCAGGTCAGCGGGACACTAGTGGATCAATGAGAGTCAAGCATGAGTCTCGTTGATGCTTCGATGAAGGTTCATCGGGGTGACTGGCATTGTTCGGTGGGGCTTGCATCGAAGTCTCTTTCATGGTCTGATGGTTCAATGGTCCTGTAGCATATGGGATATCTAATTGGCTGATCCTCGATGGTTTTTAGCATCAAAGCCTTTGTTGCATAAAAATGGCTCCATCCTTTGTGTTATCAAAATTTCACCTTAGTTAGAGTTTTAACCTATAATATCTAGTGGGATCTAAACCTAATTTTAACCCAATTCCTTGATCACCCAATAGTCCAATCTCTGATACTAGTTAGTCCTTTGAAGTCCATTAAAGGGGGTCCTCACAAGTCCATAATATTGGTCGATCACACTTTTAGGATAATACTGCACACACTTACAGTGGGACTTGAGTAGGTGAGATGATGTGTGTTGAGGGTATAAACAAAGATCAAATGACAGGATGGCACGAGGCAGTTAATAACAAGTGAAACATGACATGTGGTGACACGATGGCATGGGGACCATAAAAACAACAAAGGTTATCAGTGTGACATAGGCACATTGGTAGGACTGTGATGGGCATCCCCCTGACGAAGTGATGAGGTGCTATGTGGGACCTGATAGGATGATGGTGATGACATATTGTGACTGAATATACAGGTGGTGATTAATGATTTCTTGATATGTCATTTCACATCGGTGTTGTGAATGACATGGAAACAACATGGAATACTATTGGCATGCGAGTCCATATGATCCATATCAATGGGAGCTATAGACATCGACGAGACTGAAATAGGCATTCCCTTAATGTAGTGATATGTTAGATTGATGGCACAAACTGTTTGGCGATTGATCCACTAGTGATTGTATGTCAATGGAGATCAATGATGAAGATTTGAAGACTGTTTATTGAATGGTTGTGATTTAAAGACATGTTAGTAAATGAGTGTGACAAGATCAGGGCGTGAAAGGAGAAGATTGACGGCTAGAATTTAAATATGGAGATCTGAGTGGCTATGAAAAGTGTGAATGAGGGTTTGGACTAGTAACCGAAATGGCAATGAGAATTAAATGTTCTATCTATTTCAATAATAATTGTAATGAGATTTGATGCATAGGGTGGTGGTTCAATTGATCACAAAGACAAGAATCAAGATTAGATCATATTGACATGAGAATACACTAAATGCACAATTAGGTTTAGGATTTGATAGAGAGAACAAAGGAAAATTCTCTATATCAAAAATAAATTTTGTGTGGCTTGATGCAAAAGTAACTTGCTAGTGAGGTTTGCAAGAGAAGGAAACCCTAATAGGATGCGGGGGATGATTTGGATGATGTAGCAGATCTTGAGGTAATAAATGTAGGTTCATAAAGAAGGAAGATAATTAGGTATTGTATCTATGGTTGAGTCTACAAGAGTGTGAAGTTAGAGAGTGCATAGAGTGTTGTTTAGAGAGATGTACAACTAAGAATATGGTAGAGAGTGCAGAGTAGAGGAGAGTGAAGAACAAAAGTATGTGTTACTGAGACTGTGACTACAACAACAAAGTGTAAGTTGCAATAAGTGTAACATTGTATTGTATGTATTGATGCATCTCAGGTTTATGTACAACCACCCATATGCATATTTGAACTTGTAATTCTGCAATAGGTTGTAGCATCCGTTTGCACTAAGTTGTAGCCCAGATCAAGGTGTTGTAGCATCCTTGAAGTTGTTGCTTCTAAAATAGGGAGTTGAATCTTCCTTGGAGTTGTAGCCCTTAAAACTTGTAACTGAACTTTGATTCTTGTGAGGCTAGATTAGGATAGTAGATCCTAGCAGCATTTCTCATTGTGGTATTTCCCAACTTGGGTTTTCCACATATATCTAGTGTTATGTGTTGATCTCTATTGTGCTTGTGGTTATTATATTTGTTCATGTTTCAATCTAAACATTTTAGTTTTAGATTTAATTTGCAAAAGTCTTTAAGAATCAAAAGTTTTAATATCTATTGATTCACCCCCTCTTAGTAGATCATTGTGTTCTAGCAATTGGTATCAGAGCCCTAGGTTCTCTAGGAGAAGCTTAACCAACTTGGGTAGATCTTGGATAGGTGAACACAATGGAATTTTAGGAAGGTTCAAACAAGCCTCCTAGGTTTGATGGAAAAAACTATGCTAAGTGGAGCCCATTAATGGAAGGATACTTAGTTTCTCTTGGAATGGAAGTTTGGGTGTCTGTCGAGACCCAATATACTATTCTTGCTACTATTCCTACTGATCTTGCAAAAAATAATATTCATGAGGACAATAAGAAAGCTTGGTTTATTACTATGAACAATTTCTGATTCTGTGCATAGCAAAGTTATGCATTGTAAAACTAATTATGATGTCTAGGAAAAATTGAAGATCTATGAAGGTGATACCAAAGTGAAGTTGGAAAAGTTACAAGTGTTGAGAGAAAAATTTGAAGGCTTGATGATGCCCAAAGAAGAGAAGATTGTAGACTATCTTCAAAGAGTTGATGATGTGGTAAATTCCTTTAAAGGATATGGTGTAGATCTAAAAGAACAAGATGTTGTGTTGAAAGTGCTCAGGTCTATGACAACTAAATATGATGTTGAGATTTTTTTCTATCGAAGAAGGAAAAGAAATTGATAAAATTACTCTTGATGAGGTGCATGGAATAATTACTACATATGAGATGAGAATGCTAGGTGTTGAATCATCTAGGAGAGAAGCTATATTTAAAGTTTTCAAGAAAGAAAAAGATGAAGCTGATAAGAAAGGCAAAGCTGTTGTTATTGCATCTGATCTTCAAGAAATTGATGAGGAAGAAGAAAAATTCATAAGAAGATTAAGGAGAGGATCTAAAAATTATAAAGGTAAGATCCCTTTCAAGTGTTTTAATTGTGGAAGAATATGTCATTTTGCTTCAAAGTGTCTAGATGGTAAAGAAAACAGTTCCAAGAAAGAAGAAGATAACAAAAAGAAGAAATTGGTGTATCCAAAAAAAAAAATTTAGAAAGAAGAAGAAGAGTCTATACATCAATGAATAATGTGAAGCATCTAATGCTAGTGATATTTTAGAAGAGGATCAAGATCATGCTCTTGCAATGAGAGAAGATACAAGAAAATTTCTATTCATGGCTAAAGAAACTAAGGATTAGGAAGATGCACAAATTAAGGACTCATATGAAGGAGAAGAGGAGGCAGTTGTAGATCTTGAAGGAGAACTAATTAGTGCTCTTGAAGATCTTGATGAACTAAGAGACAAATATGATGATCTTAAGAGAGAAAAAAAGAAGCTAAAAAGGAATGCTCAAAAGGAGACTGACATATTAACATAAGAACTTGAAGAGTCCAATAAGGTGTTAGTAGGATTGAAAGTTCATGCAGAAGAGCTTAAAAGAATTGAGGATGTCATGAAATATAAATTGCAATATGAGATGGATATGCTAAAAAATTGAGGCAGAAATAGCTATATTAAGGAAAGAATTGGAGAAGGCCAATGAGAAAATCAGAAATGGACTAAAGCTAAAAGGTGGTACAAATATTTTGAATGAATTGATAAGTAGACAAAAGCCTAAAAATAAAGAGAAATATGGTTTAGGTTTGGAAAAAGGGATGAGTTCATTTATGGATGTCTCTGCAAAAATTTATGAAAGATTTAGAGCAGGAGAAAAAGAAATCCCAAGTGAAGAAATATCTTACAAAGAGGAAGCTCTTAAAGATGAACAAAAATATGATAAATAAAAGAAATCAGTCGAAGTAAAGGAGGGCAACCAGATAGTTCTTGATCAACAAAAGAAGATGCAGAACATAAAAAGAGTAGACAATGATGGATTCACAAGTGTAAGCTATCCAAGGAGGCCTAGACAAAGAAGATCACCTCATTGAGCTAAAGGAAACTACATGACCAGGTACTCATCATATTTCAATGGGTATTGCTTTACTTGTAACAATTTTGGTCATAGGGCTAGAGAATGTAGAATCATTCCAAGGAATAATACAAATTTTGCAAGCAAGAATCCATTTGCTCCCTTGGTTGATATGAATATATTTTTTTATAGTTGCAACAACTTTGGTCATATAGCTAGAAACTATAGAGCAAGATTTACAGGACCAAGTGTGAAATCTGAGAAGAAGAAATCCTCACCTACTAATAAAGAGAAAGGAAATACGACTTATGAGAGAGAAGAAAATAAAATTGAGAAGAATCCCAAGAAGATATGGAAGGAGAAAGAGCAGTGATCTTGCGTCGCTCAGTCTATGATTTCCCAAACGGCCTTACATGCAAAGGAACAAGATCTATGGATTATTGATAGTGTCTACTCCAAGCACATGACTGGAGATAAAAAGAAATTCATTAAGCTTGAAATGAAAAAAGGAGGTTTAGTAAGTCTAGGTGATAATACCGTTGTCAAGATTCGTGGTAAAGGAATTTTGAGCATAGATGGAAAGAACAAAACTAAATATGTGCTCTATGTGGAAGGTCTAAAACACAATCTTCTTAGCATCAACTAGATGTGTGATAATCGATACAAAGTTATATTTGATTATGAAGGTTGCAAGATACGAAGTGGAAGGCCAAATATGTCTAATTAGTCAAGAAAATGAAAGTTGGATGTGGAATAGAAGACGAGGACATGTAAATTTTGACAAAATGGTGAAAATAAGTTCAAAAGTCCTGGTTAGAAATATGCCTAATATTGCAAAGCCTAATAACATCATTTGTCAAGGCTATCAGCAAGGAAAGCAAACCAAGTTTAAATTTCCCACAAAGGATTACTCTACTACGAAATCCTTGGAAGTAATCCATACTAATCTATGTGGTCCAATGAGGACAAGAGCATTTCAAGGAGAAAGATATTTCATGCTATTGATTGGTGACTATAACGGAATGGCATATGTCACATTTTTGAGGGAGAAGGCTGAGGCATTTGAAGCATTTAAAAGTTATAAGAACTTGGTAGAATGAGAATGGGAGAAGAATAAAATGTCTCAGGTTAGATAGAGGCGGAGAATTCATGGAATATAATAAACATCATGGAATCAAGTGCCAATATTTAGCCCCAAGAATACCACAACAAAATGTTGTGGTAGAGAGAAGAAACATAATTATGAAGGAGATGGCCAGAGCTATGTTAAATGAGGAAAAATTGGAAAATACATTTTGGAAAGAAGCAATACAAACTGTTGTATACATTCAGAATAGAGAACTTATAAGATCTAACAGTGGTAGAACACCATATGAATTATGGTTTGGTAGGCCTACATTAGTCAAACATTTCAAGGTATTTGGAAGTAAGTGTTATATCAAAAGAGAAGATGAAGACTTAGGAAGTTTTGAGTCAAGATGTGATGAGACAATATTCTTGGGGTATTCTAGCCAAAGAAAAGCTTATAAGTGTTACAATAAGAGATTGCATAGAATTGTAGAGAGTGTACGTGTCAGGGTTGATAAAAGTGAAAATCAGGGTAAGCCTAGTAGAAACAATCTTGAAAGTGAGTCAGATGAGGATGACATAGGTGCACAAGTTGAAGAAGAAGAACAAGAAGAAGAGAATGAGCAAGAGGTTGAACGTGCTCTTGCAAAATATGTGCAAAAAGATCATCCTATAGATCAGATAATTGGTGACAAGAATGTAGGGGTGCAGAGTAGAAGGAGACTTGCAAAGGACAAGGAACAAGTAAAATTTTCTCTCTTGTCTCAAATTGAACCAAATTTTTTTGATGAAGCTAGTAAGGATGAAAGTTGGTTAAGAGCAATGGAAGAGGAACTCAATTAGATTGAAAAGAACAAAAAATGGGAATTGGTTCCTGACCATTAAGCAAGAATGTAATGGGCACAAAATGGGTCTTTAAAAACAAGTTGAGTGAAGATGGAGTTGTGGTTAGAAACAAAGCAAGATTAGTGTGCAAAGGATATGCACAAGTAGAAGTGATTGATTTTGAAGAAAAGTTTTCTCCAGTTGCATGATTAGAAGCTATTAGAATGTTTCTTGAATTTTCTGTGTATAAAGGTTTTAAAGTATATCAAATGGATGTCAAATATGCATTTTTGAATGGAAACCTTGAAGAGGAAGTATATATTGAGCAACCAGAAGGTTTTTAGCTGTCAGAGAATGATGATTATGTCTGTAAATTGAGGAAAGCATTGTATGGTTTGAGGCAAGCAACAAGGGCTTGGTATTCAAGATGAGATCAATATCTACAACAAAAAGGATTCAAGAAAGGTTGTGTTGATAGAAATTTGTATCTCAAATATGAGGGTAAGCAAATGATCATTGTTGTAGTTTATGCAGATGATATTATATTTAGTGGTAGTAGTGATGTGATGTGCAAAAAATTTGCTACAAACATGCAAGATGAGTTTGAAATGTCCATGCTAGGAGAACTCAAATTTTTTCTTGGCTTGCAAATTGCACAAAATGATAAATGTATTTTTATATCACAAACCAATTATGCAAAATAAATGCTTAAAATTTTTAGTGTGGAGGATTGTAAACCAGTTAGTACTCCAATGGTTAATGGATGCAAGTTGAGTAAATCAGATGAGTCATCTGATGCGAATTAGACTTTGTATAGATCATGATTGGAAGTCTACTATATCTAACTACATCAAGGCCTGATATAATGCAAGCAGTTTGTATGGTAGCTAGGTTTCAAGTAGAACTAAAAGAATCACATGTCAATGTATTAAAGAGAATCTTAAGATACATCAAAAGTATTGTTGAATATGGTTTACGGTATCCCAAATGCAAAGATTTAACATTAAAAACATATACAGATGCAAATTGGGTAGGTAGTGTGGATGACAGAAAGATTACAAGTGGAGAAGCGTTCTTCCTGGGGAACAAATTAGTTTCTTGGATGAGTAAAAAGCAAGAGTTTGTCAATATTTCTACAACAGAAGCAGAATATGTTGCAACAACTGCATGTTGCACTCAATTCTCATGGATGTAGAAAACATTAAAGGACATCAAGGTAGAGTACAATGAGCCTATCTCGATTCTCTGTGATAATTCAAGTACCATTAATATCTCAAAGAATCCAATGATACACTCCAAAACAAAGCATATACCAATCAAGTATCACTTCATCAAGGAAAAGGTTGCAAATAAGGAAGTCAACATGGAGTATGTTCCTACCAAGGACAAAGTGGCTGATATATTTTCAAAGCCTCTTCCTATGTACAAAATAGTTTGAATACTTGACACAAAAGCTGGGAGTAGTTTCTCCCACCACATATCACTAAACATTAGTGATAGGGAATATATCTAGGGGGAGCTTCATTGATCAGTTATTCAACCTTGGTTAGGATTAATGTGATCAAGTCATGTAAATTGTAGAGTTCAAAATTGGAGCATTTCTAACAACTTGATGGTTGCAGAGTTCAAAATTGGAGCCTTTCCTCAAGGGGAGTGTAAAATTTTCCATTGATGTCAAAGGGGGAGAAAGTTGATGCTAAAAAAAAGAAATAAGATGTATGTCATAGGGGGAGATTGGTTGTAAATTTTTAGTGGTGCCTGATCGAACAATTAGAATTTTTACATCAATGCCAAAGGGGAGATTGTTGGACTATTGTTGTCATTGATGTCAAAAGGGTGAACAAATTGCAGACTCTTGATGAGTTTTTCAAGAGGATTTCAGAAAGATTTTGTGCAAGCTGAGTAGATGTATAACACATCCAGAAATGAATTTTATTCTCTCTCTCAGGTGATATTAGGGTTTACAGTTAAACCCTAATGTGTTTGTAGTCATGGCATTCTCAAATGTTCTTATTCGTCATTGACCACCTATCGCAGGTTACCGGTTGCTTAAGTCACAACATAAGCCGTTTATGTCATCCAATGATTGGCCCCTCCAACTAGCACTCAAGGTTGTATACCCTCTTTAGGTTGGCAAGACACTAGTGGATCAATGGGAGTCAAGCAAGAGTCTCATCGATGGCTTAATGAAGGTTCATTGGGGTGATTGGAATTGTTTGGTGGGACTTGCATCAGAGTCTCTCCGATGGTCTAATGGTCCCATAGTATATGCGGCATTTGATTAGCTGATCCTCGATGGTTTTTAGCATCAAATTCTTTGTTCCATAAAAAGGGACTCATCCTTTGTGTTATAAAAAATTCACCTTAGTCAGAGTTTTAGCCTATAATATCTTGTGGGATTCAAACCTAATTTTAACCCGATTCCCTAATCACCTGATAGTCCAACCTCCGATACTAGTCTGTCCTTTGGATTTCATCAAAGGGGGTCCTCACAAGTCCATAATATTGGGCAATCGCATTTTTAGGATAATATTGCACACACCGACAGTGGGACCTGGCTAGGTGAGATGGCCTGCGTCGAGGGTACAAAAAGAGATCGAATGACATGATGGTACCTAGCACAAAATGACAAGTGAAACATGACAAGTGGTGACACAATGGTGTGGGGACCATACAATAGTGAAGGTTATCGATATGACATAGACATATCATTAGGACTGTGATGGGCGTCCCCTCGATGAAGCAATGAGGTGCTATGTGGGACCCAATAAGATGATGGCAACTATGGATTGTGACTGAATAGTACAGGTGGCGATCGATGATTGCTCGATATGTCATTTTTCATCAGTTTTGAGAATGATATGGTGACAACATGGAAGAATATTGGCATGTGAGTCCATACAATCCATATTAGTGGGAATTGCGGACATTGGCGAGACAAAAAAATGGCATTACCTCAATGTAGCAATATGTTAGATCAACGACATAGACTATTTGGCGATTGATCCAACGGTGATTGTCTATTAGTGGAGATCACCGATGAATATTTGAAGTTTGTTTATTGAATGGTTGTGATTTAAAGACATGGCAGTAAATGAGGATCACATGATCAGGGCACAAAAGGAGAAGATCGACAACCAAAATTCAAATGCAAAGATCTGAATGACTATGACAAGTGTGAATGAGGGTTTCTACTAGCAACCAACATGGAAATGAGAATTAAATGTTCTATCTATTTCAACATCAATTGTAATGAGATTTGATGCATAAGGATGCGGTTCAGATGATTGCAGAGACAAAAATCAAGATCAATTCATATTGACACAAGAATACATTAAATGAACAATCATATTTTAGGATTTGATAGAGAGAAAAAAGGAAAATTATTTTTATCAAAAATAAATGTTTTGTGGCTCGATGCAATAGTAGCTTGCTAGTGAGGTTTGCAAGAGAAGGAAACCCTTTCAGGATGCGGGGGCTGATTTGGCTGATGTGGTGGATCTTGAGGTAATAATTGCAGGTTGGTAAAGAAGGAAAACAATCAGGTATTGTAAATGTGGTTGAATCTACAAGAGTGTGAAGTTAGTGAGTGCATAGAGTGCTAATAAGAGAGATGTACAGTTGAGAATACGGTAGAGAAGAGAGTGCAGAGCAGAGGAGAGTGAAGAACAAAAGTATGTGTTACTGTGGGTGCAACTACAACAACAAAGTGTAAGTTGCAATAAGTGGAACATTGTATTGTATGTTTGATGCATCTCAGGTTTATGTAGAACCACTCATATGCATATTTGAACTTGTAATTCTGCAAGAGGTTGTAGACTTCATTTGCACTGAGTTGTAGCCTAGATCAAGGTGTTGTAGCATCCTTGAAGTTGTTGCTTCTAAAACAGGGAGTTGAAGCTTCCTTGGGGTTGTAGCCCTTAAAACTTGTAACTAAAATTTGGTGCTTGTGAGGCTAGATTAGGAAAGTAGATCCTAGCAACATTTCTCACCATTGTTTTTCCCATCTTTGGTTTTCCACGTATATCCGGTGTTATGTGTTGATCTCTATTGTGCTTGTGGTTATTATATTTATTCATGTTTCAATCTGCATAGCTGAGTTTAGGATTAAATTTGCAAAAGTCTTTAAGAATTAAAAATTTTAATATCTACTGATTCACCCCCTCTTAGTAGATCATTGTGTTCTAACAAGGGCATTACTTTTTCCAAGGTGGCACTGTAGAAAGGGATCTCTACTAATTTTTACAAACCCAAGGCAACGTGAGTTTCTGAGGAGTAGCAAAGAGGCATTTTTGGCTGAGGCTCGATTTGCAAATTGAAGGCCATGAATTACAATGTGGAGAGGTATCATTTTGAGACCAAGCATAATTTATCACCTATTGAAGGTGCTAAAACTTGAAATTCTATTTGATGATTGGAGGTGTATTCTCCTGTGGGTTGATTTCCTATTGAAAGGCTGTTATTCAATTCCTAAGATTTGGCTCCACTATTTGGTGTTGTTTGGCATTTTTTAAAAACTTTATAAAGTTTTCCCTAAATATTTAGGGTTCAATTTTTTTTTCAACCAAAGTGAAGTGGGCCCAAGTTTCTTGAAGTTTTTGCTAAAGACATTATCCCACATTGGCAGCGTGGATGATCTTTTTTCTATTTAAATAACATTGCAATGCAATTGATTTTTGTGAGAAAGTTTCACAAGAGGCTATCTTTTTGTTGTGCTTGGTGGAGTTTTCTTGGTGTTATCATGGAGATGAAACAATGTGCTACATCAAATTTTGTTGTAAATTAGGTTTAATTTTTTTTTGATTTTTTTGTGAAAGCACTATCTTTGAAATTTTGAAGAATTGTTAAGTTATAATGGTTTCTTTGGAGAAAGGCAATTTTAGGCAATGGAGTGATGATGTTCTCACCCATATTAGTGAGGGTAATCTATTTCCATATTTGTATAATGGAGATCCTATTCCAGACACATGCATGTATACAATCTGGAAAGGATTTAGGGCTAGAGTCTATGGAGTTATTTTGAGCATATCAATCATGAGGACCTTTTGGATTCACTTTGTCATTTTGAGAGCCCTTATGCTCTTTGGATTTACCTTTGAGAATCATATGGAGATCAAGTGATACTCTTCCATCTCTTAATGACCCTCCTTCCAATACTAGTGTATCTCTTTTTCAGAGAAGATGGCCATTCTTGTGATCCTTTGGAGGTTGTTGAAACTTTAGATGAGGTTGTGGTTTCTTCAGAGGTTCCCGATTCTTTGTTAGAGATTTTTGATCCACCTTCATTGAGTACTTCCATCATTCCTTAACAACAGGATTATGATTGTCTTCCTGATTGGAATTCCTATTTGTTAGACATTGGTTCCTTGTTTTTAGAGTCTCACATTTCATATTTGGAGGACACATTTGAGGGTTTATCTCTCCTCTTTGATGATAGTTATTGCACAACTATTGTCAAACCATTTCTGTCTTTGGATATTGTTCAACTTTAGTTTACAGTGGTACCTTGTCTGTCACCATCTACTATGATTGGACATGTTCCTGATTGGTTCGTGGCATCATCTTCCAAGGTCTTGGAAACACATGAATAGATTCTAGAGACATCATCATACATCTTCATGCTTCCTTCTTTCAATTCCTATATAGAATGGGAAGCATTCATGCATTTGTACTTGGTTTTGTTTCTTCCAAAAGGGAGATAAGTTTTTTTTTTGACATTGGATTATGTTTTTTCTTTAGGTACTTACCATTTTTGCAGGTGTTACACATTGTTGGGGGGAGGATCTATATAGTATCTCTCTTTCCCTCTTATTGGGAGGTCATTGATTGTATATACATGATGTATGTAGTCCTTGGGGGGTGTGATTGAGTCCTCCATCCATGCATCATTTTTGTCTTCCTTTTACTCTTTTGGAGAGGGTATTTTTCCCATAGGTTTTTTCTCCTTTTCTCCAGTTGTGAGAGATTGCATTGTAAATGGGTACCTAACATGGTTGTGTAGTTGGGACCCATATTGCATTTTTCAGTTTTTGCATCTTCATTCTCCCTAAGTTGCACTTAAGGGGGCGTGTTAGGGTAAATAGTATATTTAACATGCTTAAGTTTACTTAGGCATGATTATGCATTTAATCTCCCAGGTAGTTTTGTTTCTCGTATCGGGAAATTTTATACCTGTTGCCTTTTTCTTACCTTTAAAAAGGCCGTACAATATGTAATTTAATCATCTCATTTTATTCACTCTTTTTTGGTGAAATATATTTTTCTTCTCTCTTTCTCAGGAAGGTGTTTTGTTGCATATGGTGCTCCTAGGAGATGGGTGACACCAACAATATCCATAAAATATTACTCTTAATATATTTTCAAAAAAGACTAAAAATGTATATATATATATATATATATATTACAAAATTTATTGAATAAGATGTAAAATATATATTAGATAACTTTGATGTGCTTTCAAATGCTTGAAATTGGATAATAATTTATTTAAAATCTCTAGTATTGTACCTAGATAATTTATAATATTGTGATTCCCTAAGTTTTTGACAATATTGGTTAGTAGACTTATAACCTGTATATAACTAGTACTATTAATGTAGAAACACAAAGAGAATCATAAGTAGTTTAAATTCCCAACAAATCTGGTGAATAAATGGATTCTTCCAACAATAGATTTTACATTTTGAATATGAACTTCTCTCATACTAGATTTTTGGACTTGCATTCTATTGATTAGTTTTTATTAACATGGATTAAACTTCATATTTATTCAATATCAATTGGTTGATTTTTTACTTGGTATAATTCATTTAATTGCTTCAATTTTTTATTTAATTAATTCTTTTAAGAGTCTAAATTGTTTTCTTTTATATTGAATAATGAGGAAATAGATGCTTTATAACCTAGGTCATAGAACACCACTTTTCTCCAATTATCATTCAAGTATGTCCTAGGAATCTAAATTGGATTGACTATCAGCCTCAAAGGTGAGTCAATTGTCAATGAGGAAGACCTAGGAAGGGGTTCTTTAAATTTTAAGGGTTTCACCACCAAGCAAAAGCTTGGAAACGATAAGTAAACTTTCAACTCACAAAACCTAATAATGTAAGCTAAATGATGAGTGCAAATGATGAAATAATGCCACAAGTTAGGATATGTGTACATGCGAAGTTTGGAAATGTGATGAGGATTCTAGAAATGCAAAGAAGCTATCAAAATATGCTATGGAGGACTGAGACACCCTTACTATCTTATTAGTCCTGCTGCTATTTTTTTGGGGCAGATGCAAAATCTTTGGATGCTGGAATAGGATTTGGAAGAATCTCTACAAAATTCCACTTGGAGGGCTAAAACACTCTTACTATCATCTTAGTCCCCATTTGAATTTTTGGAATCTCCGAATGTGGTTCTGAGGCTTGATGTCTGCATTTCCTTCTTCTCAAATCTCAAGTCCTGAAACTTCCAGATTTGGCTTGTAGGTGAGTTTTCGTGAAGATGACAAATTTGCAATGGAACTTTTCACTTCAAGTGATCTTTAATTCTTCAACCTAAATCTGTAATCACAAACAAACAATAGGGGAAAAACTTGTTGATTGTTAGTAAATAGGGATTTGCCTTGGTCAAACCCCTTGTTGGTAATTAAACCTTGAAATGAAATAGAATAATGAAGGAAATGATGAATGAACAAAGTGTTATGTTGCAACTCACCAAAACCCTTGTAATAAGGTGTTGTAAATATGCTTGAAATGGCTACAATAGATGTGGTTCTTGGCTCTTGCCTGAATGACGTTGATCTTGGATGAAACAGTTGCTTGAATCATAAACCCTACATTAAAATTGTTAGAATAATAAAAAACATGATGCCATAATATCCTTGATATGATGCTTGAATCTGGATGATGGCTCCAAATGCTTGAATAGTTGAATGCTTGGATGATTAGAGTGCTTGGATTGCTTAGATTTTTTAGATATATGAAAATGAGAGAAAGGAACCTTGTATTTATACTTATCCATGCTTAATATCCAAAAATTACACCATAACAAGCCGACATATGAATTCATTAATTAAATGAGGTTAAATCTTGCCAAGATTTGAAATTAAATCCCAAAAATACCTTAAGGGGGACTAAGCGCCCTAGGTGGCATCTTAGTCCTGAGGCATGAAACTTGGGACAACAATTGCACCAATTGTGAACAATTTGGATTTAGAATTTGAAATTGAATGTTGAAATTTAGAAATGGTTGAATTCAACATTTAAGTACTTGAGTATGTGCATGATCACCATGGAAAAAATAGGCCCTTAAGTTGCAAAAAATTTAGAAAAATCAAAGTTAGGCAACTTGGCATAAAAATTTGAATAAGTTATCTATATTATTTCAAAAATATGTAAGAATAGAATCTATAGCAAATTGAATGTAGTTTCTAAACTACTAGGTTTTTTTTTTTTTAAAAAATCTATTTGGAGAAAATTTGAAATTTCAATGCAGAGTAATTAAATTTTAGGGGAAAAATAAGAAGTGGGCGTCTGTCTGACCACCCTAACCACAATAAAATGATAATATTTTTTTATAAGATTTTACATATAAGTAGAGGACTCATTTTTGGATGTGATGCATATATTTTTGTAATTTTCTTTCAAGTAAATAATTAATTATTATTTTTTTATTACAAATTTTAAAAATATAAAAACTCGTATGTTTGACCACCTTAACTTAGTGAAAACTTCATGATTTTTTTTTTAATCCTATAGTATGCGAAGCATAGAATGTGACTCATGTTTTGGATTCAAAAAAGGTGATACTGTTTGAAAGATATATATGTTTTTCAATCATCCTATCAATCAGGACTTTAGTCGTAATTCAAATAGAAAATGAATAATAATTATTTATTAAATTCAAAGTAAAGCATAATTTATATTGGTGGAAAGTTGAGAATCTCCTTTAAAAACCCTTTTCGTTTCATGAATTTTGGGTAAAAAAAAAGTCGTCAACCACATACCCTACACATACCCATAATATCACCACTTTTTGGCCCATCATGATCTTGCACATACCCATTTGTACTATCAATACATTATAATATGCAAATATCTTTTATTTTTCATTAGAAAATTAAGTAGAATAAGTATTTCAATAATTGTATATTGATTTCTTGACTATATTTATATTTTTGTCTTTTATATTTATGATGGGTCTTACATGTTTAATCTTGTAGGTAAAATGATGCATGATGATTCAAAAGAATGAAAAAATTGCACCAATTGTGAACAATATGGATTTAGAAGTTGGAATTGAATGTTGACATTTAGATTATGGTTGAGGGTAAACCCACAAAAGTGGTTTACAATTCAAATGAGGAAGGAAAACTTGTAAGAAATGACCACATGGAAAAATTTTACATTCTAGGGGTTCATACGAACTAGATGGTTTGAACGAACCAAAAAAGGGTTCGCTCGAACCAGGGTTCGAGTGAACCCATTAAATGCAGGCACATAAAAAATTCAAATGAAAAACACTATATGGGAGGGGGTTTGAATGAACCCTGGTTTGCTTGAACCCCCCTAGTTCGAGTGAACCACCCATTTCCCTAATTTTTGACCTTCTTCACATAAATAACCTAATTTTTTGCACTTCAGAGCTTAGTTTGAACTTGAAAATGGCGGAGAATTCACAAACCCAACTGGAATTAGGTAGTCCTTAGAATGAGCTATCCAACAAATATAATTTTAATATGTTTTTGTTTTATTATGTATTTATTTTTTTAGCTTTATTAAACATAGGTTTTTCACCGAAAATCAAGCTCTTTGTTCTACACATGTCCAAAAAAATTATAGATTATCAAAAAAAAATTTGAAAAATATGAGTGCAGTAGATATTGAATTCCTTGATCCAACAAAAAAAATTTGAATTTCAATACATACAAAAAAAAATATGCATTATACAGTCACACTATGTCTGAATTGTAATTGGTTTGACTTTGAAACCTGATTAAAGAAAAAATATTCAATAAAAAACTATCTAACCAAGTGGAAGCACTAGATATTAGAGTTACAAATCTAAATTCAAAAGAATTAGAATTTTATCCTTCATGGAAAAAAAGTTATGCATTATCGGTGAGCATCACTTTTTTAAAATGTTGTTTTCTAAAAAAAACTAGTTTTCAAGGGAGATGGAAAAAGAAGTGCAATCTGATTCTAAAAAAATTGAAAAAATATATTTAGAATCTACAGACAAAATGTCACGAAACTCTATTTTTCATCATCTTCAAATTCCTCACGGTTTAGTCACTATAGGTGCCTGAAAGTGAAGATTTAGGTAAAAAAAATTATTCCAGTGTCCAGTTTGGCCAAAAATTGTAAACCACTATTGTGGGATCACTCTTGACTTCAACATTTAAAAATTTGTATCAATACATTATAATTTTCAAATATCTTTTGTTTTTTCATTAGACAATTAAGTAGAATAAGTGTTTCAATAATTATATATTGATTGCTTGACTATATTTATATTGGTTGCTTCTATATTTATGATGGGCCTTACATGTTTAATCTTATAGGTAAAATGGTAGATGAGGGTTCAAAAGAATGAAACAATTGCACTAATTGTGAACAATATGGATTTAGAAGTTTTTTTCTAATTGAAAAAATGCATAATAATACAACAAAGAGGCAACAAAATGTTTTCAGAAGAGAGATTACAAATACATAGAAAACCAGGCTAACAACCAGAAATACCATCACTTAGTAAGCCACAAGGCATCAAAATCAATAATAATGTTCAATTGAACAACAACTATCTAAATCTAAATTTTAAGAAGTGCTAAAGCTATTTGGAACAAATTACATCATTTATGTAAAGTTGCAAAATATTCCATTTAATCGTATCCAAATGATTGTTGATCTTCATATTAACTTTATGGCTTCCCTACAATTGAGAACATAAGAAAATAATTTGTAAAATAATGTTAGAGTAAAACCTTAGCATTTCTAATTCCAGATGAACATTATGATCAACAAATACAACCAAGCATTTACTTTTCCATAAATTAAAAAAAACATTATGTCATATGGAATCAACAACAATATTATTATGTAGGACTACACCTAAAATAGCTTCTTTCCAACTCAATTTGTGCTCAAAAACTGTAGGGAGGTAAACAAAAATACCCTCCATTTCCTATTCTTTATAAAAAAGTCCCAAAAAATATGTTTCAAGATTTAAATGTGTTTACAAGAGGGGCATTTGACATAGTGAATCTACATGTATCCCAAATATGCTCCCACAAGCAACTTACAGTGCAAGAGTTTCCATGTACTAAGATTTGAACATTCACTTCTATTTTGGAATGCCATATTTGAGTACTCAGCTTCTTCCAAGTATTTTCATGAAACCTGCACTTTCATTTTAGATTCAATATGGGATTTAATGGAAAAGAAGGGAGCATATTTAAGTAGACCTTCTTAAGAGGAAATAGGGAAAACTAACACTTGGACATCCATTGCCAATCCTTGAAAGGATTACAATGAAGGGGTGTACACATCTTCATTACCAACTCAAAGGAGACCAATGACTTAACAAAAATAAGAAAACTCTTATATTTATAATTTAAACCTAAGTTAATCTTGAGGGAGTGCCAATTGACCCACTCTCAAGTAGTAAAGTCCCACAAATCCCCAAACCTTTGAACTCCTTTCCTAAATAAGTATTATGCCAACCTAGGAAAGGAAACCGCAAGAGGTTGACCATGATATTGCACCAATTTATTCCACCATATTGACTATAATTTGAAGTTGATCCCATGTTGAAGGGAGACTTTCCAATCCAAAAAGTTGTTGACTTGTTGTCATGCCTCCCAGATTGAAAGAAGGTGAAAGGAAGCTTTGAGGTGGAAGAAAGGTGCTAGTAAAATTTTGTCTTCCCACCTGATAGCTTGCCATTTACCTTTGAAGGAAGCTTGAGAAATCTGAAAGCGAACTAGATTTTTCCATGAAACATCTCCATTAACTATTCTAACTATCCATTTAGCGGCCAGGCAAGTTCCTTGCATCTTTAGATCAACAAGGCCTAATCCACCTTTGGCTTTGGGTTGGATATAATGGAGCCAATAGGTAGATTTAAGACCTTCTTTATCACCCCAATTATCCCATAAGAAACTACGAACCATTTTAACTAGATCCTCAACCTTTTTTTGATGGCATCCAACAAGAATAATAGTATACATGCGAGGCCAAGAAATTTTGATTGACCACTTGAATCCTTCTAGCAAGAGACAAAAATGTATTCCCACAATTACATAGTTTATTCTTTAATTTCTATAGGCTGGTTCCACATCTCAGAAATTGAGACCCCCATTCTAAATGGAATGCCAAGATACTGAGTAATCTTCCCATGTTTAATTTTCTTCCACTCTTTAGGGATCCACCACGAGGGTGAACCAAATTGAACCATAAAATATTCCATCTTATGGTGGGAAAGTTTTGATCCAAACACTTCACAATAAAGGTTAAGGACTCCCAGGGCATTATTAATCTTTGTCTCAGAATTTTGGATAAACAATATGATTTCATCTACAAAGTGATAGTTAATCACCATAGAATTATGAGGGATAGAAGTAACCTTAATTAGATTCAACTAATTATCTTTTTACAACATGTATCCAAGTGCATCAACAACAAGCACATACAAGAATGAAGACAAGGGGCAACCCTGTCTAATTGATCATTGTAAAGGGAAGACATTAGTCAACTCTTTATTAATCACTAATTGAGAATTGGTGTCATTAAACAACATTTGAACGTGTCTACATAATTTGGGACCAAATCCCAGCCAATGTAACATCTTTATTATAAATCCTAACACATTCTATTATATGCTTTATCAAAATACAATTTGATCAAAAGGGCCTATTGGACTAATTGTTGTGCCCATTCCAAAGTTTCCCAAGCCAGGATTAGGTTATCCAAGATGAGTCTCTTGCCAAGAAACCCAATTTTTTTTTGTCTGACTATTTATTTTACAATTGGTTTGATTCTTGCTGCTAATGCTTTAGCAATAATTTTATAAGAGGTATTATGTAAAGTGATTGGACACCGACCCGCAATAGTGTCCTCATTTTTCCATTTCAGAAGGATATTAATTAGACCTTTGTTTATATTAGGCCCTAAAGAACCTTGCTCCAATTCCTCTAGGTAAACTAGGTAGAAATCATATTTAATATGAGGCCACATTTTTTGGTAAAATTCTACTAGAAACCCATCAACTCTAGGAATTTTATAAGAATGCATGGAATACACATCATGTTTTAAGTCTTCTAGGGATATGCATGATCAATAAAATTGTTATATTCAAAGTCCACCCTTTTAGGAATAATATATTAAAGCATATCTTCCAAGACAGCTTGAGCATCCTACCAATGTGGGTCTTCTTTGAACAATTCCTCATAGTATTTTTCAAACAACCCTTTAATATCAACCTATTGGGTGTGAACCAAACTAGCATCATCTTGAATAGCACCAATAAATTCTTTCTTATGCTTATAGTTATGAAACTTAAGGAAATATTTAGAGCCTCTACTCCCCTCTTTAATCTAGTGTAATCTGGCCTTGATTTTATCTCCTTTCCCCTTATAATTATTCATTTTATGAATTTGAGTTTCTAAAACAACCACAGAAGTTTGTAAATTATAATTACACGGGTTGTTATTAAGTAATTTTTTGTATTGTTTTGATTATATGGGAAAAACAGGTTTTGAAAGGACCCGAAACCCTTTACAACTTTAGATACAAAATGTTTCTCAAGAGATACTAAACTAAGACACCAACAACAACCCAAAATTCAAAAGATAAAGAGATACAAAATGCTTCTTGAAGGATAAAACACTAAACTATCATTAGTAGCCAACAACAACAAAACAACATGAAATAAATTGAGACCCGACAATCGAAAAAATTGAACAAAAAATAGAACATAGGACACTATTTCATACTACTTAAGGTATTGGCCACCTCAAGCTGTTGGTTCCTATGTAGCCTAATCATGTCCAACAATTATTTTTTCTAAGCTTTAAAGGATTTCTTCCAATCAGCCAACCCTTTAATAGTAGGGCCTTTACCATCATCCTTCACACCATTTTTCCCTTTACCTTTGGCCAATTGTTCCTTCTCCATTAACTCATAAAAATACAATTGGTCCTCTCTAAGTTCACTAATCTTGTGAAATAGGACCTCTAAATAATCCACACTATTCTTTACTAACATGTGATAGGCATGGATAAATTTATTTATATCTGCATTGGTATCCAATACCTTGGTTTCTAACCCATCCAAGAGCTACTCACAAAGGGACTTGAAATTAGTGAATGAACCCTCAAGATCAATAGTTCTGTCAATTAGAACATCTAAGGCCAAACCCTTCAGAATATTTTGTAAATTCTCCTTCAAACCCCTAATTTTGATGTTGACCCTGTTAAATTCCTGGAGAGTCCATTTTGCTAGTTTGAAAGTACTAGTAGCACATTCAAAGAATGAATAAGAACCTCTTATTTTGCATCTTTTGTGTTGTCATTGATGTCACCAAGTTATATGAGTTGCAACTACAAAGTTAAGGTCTAGCTTGATCCAGTATTTTGAACTAACATCTAAATCAGTATACAGTTATCATCCTCTGGTAATTTGGTCCACAATCCTCTAGTGATGAATATCTTTGATTTCAGTTTTGGGAAATGGTCTATGGATGTTGGAAGCTTGTAAGTTTAGAATTTTGTGTGCACAAGTGCTTGTATGGAGAATTGGCATTATTTTGTTGATTGCATTTTGCTATTAGGTCTATCTCTAGCTGACCTAATGCATTGTTGATGTTGTAATGGATTAATTTTGTGTTGTGGATGTATGTGTGACCTATCTTAGGTCCATTCCAACATTTTGTAGCGTGCTACACATTTGAATTATTTTTGGAAAGGTTTTGTGCATGCTTGAAGTTCATAGTTGATCTTTTTTGTGAATAAGGGTTGCATCTAATTAGGCTAAGCTAATTAATGCTTGCAAATGAATCTGATATATATTGGATAGTTTTGATATTGTTGGTGTGAAGTATGAAGTGAATGTGAAGAAGTGAAAAAATGATGAAGTGTGTTAAGTTAGTTTGCTGAGCATAAAAGAAACTGAATCAACACTTGCTAGGTGTAACTTTATCAGTTCATTTTCTGGTTGTAAGCCATTTTGTTATTGTATCTTTTGTAGGAAGTCAGCCTCACATTTTGAACAGTGAGTCCTAATAGTGAGCCACCCTTTTTGTAATATCTTATAACCAGTTATACTATATTGTGAGCTAATCCTCACCATGGTTTTTCCCATTTTGGATTTTCCATGTAAACATCCTGGTGTTCATGTGTTGTGTGCTTTCATGTTTTATTAATGATTTTTCCTATCTTTATTGTTATATGCATTGGAGTATTTGGATGGTGCTTGTTCAATAAGTTTAAGAAGATACTGATTCACCCCCTTGTCTTAGTATCTTGGACATTCAACATTGGAATCATCATTAAGATAGAATTCCTCTAACAAGGGATTAACCTTTAGAGGCTCTGACTTTGCATGCTTCTACTCAACATCCTCCTCCTTCTGAACATTTTTCTCACCCTTAATTTCCACATTAGGAGAGTTATGAGCCAAGGAATCATCAATTTCCATCACCTTCTCCTTGTAGAGCTCCATGGTGACCTTAACCATATCTTTTGAGGCCTAGTTTTTCATCTCGACAATGCACTTAGAAACCCTCTTAGGCTTATCCTTGGCCTCCATCATTACCACATTATCTTGAAATCCATCCTCCTTACCACCAACGTCATTATCACCTTGACCAATGTTCAATGCATCATCCATGGGCGTGGAATCCCCAGATCCCACTTTTGTATCTGCACCATTAGATTGGGACTCAAACTCTTGTAGAATAATATGCTTAGCTTCCTGATTATCTTTAGAATTACCCTTCTTCCTCTTTTTTGAGGAGGTAGCCATAGGGGACGGGGTCTCTTCCTCACCATCTTTATTCCACACCTCATCCTCAGCTATGATGGTATTTGAGCCAAAAGAGCCAAAAATCCTACTAACAATCTTCTCCTTGCCCTTGATAGAAGAGGTAGGGATAAGGGCTTTTACATGCACTATGATTAACAAAATAAGGCCCTCATGTAGGACCAGTGCCCTCCTACTTTTTAACTGTGCATACATAGAGACCTCCATGGAAGACAAAAGAGAGAATGGAAAGGAAATAAATAACCCATGCCTAAAATGGTTTAAAAGAGTAAAATGATGGCCAAGGATTACAATAAACCTACCTTCTAGAGTCACATACCACATTATTAATTCCATAATATTTTCCCATATCTTTTTGAGAGAATTTCGCTCATAGCCCCAAGCCTCCATCTTGATGATATTTTTCCTTTCGTCATCTTTCAAAAACTAAGCCATTGCCTCCTCATTACTCTTCTTGTCTTTGAAGAATTTATGGCCAACCATAGGCAACCCAGTCACAGTAGCAATCAACTCCTCAATGATATCAACAACCAAGCCCTTCATCTAAAGTTTGCACTTGTGCCAACATGAAACAAACTTTTATGAATAATTTGGATCGTGACTTGTGCAATCTTTCCAAGAACGACGTTATGGACACAGAAAAAGTATCCCTTTTTGCTTGCTTGATTTGGGAAGAATTGATGATAAATTGGACTTAATGAGGCCTTCTTTTAGTGTTGTGAATTTTTTACACATCCATATTAGGTCTTGGACCCTTGCAAATGCATTTATCAATGTCTTGTAAAGGTGTTGTAAAGTTTTTTAAGAGACTTTCACACTTATGGGTTTGTGTAGGATCATGATGGGCCAAAAAGTGGCGATGTGATGGGTATGTGGCTGACAACTTTTTTTTACCCAAAATTCATGAAACGAAAAGGGTTTTTAAAGGAGATTCTTAAATTTCCACCAATATCAATTATGCTTTACTTTGAATTTAATAAATAATTATTATTAATTTTCTATTTGAATTATGACTAAAGTCTTGATTGATAGGTTGATTGAGAAACATCTATAACTTTCAAATGGTATCAGATTTTTTAAATCCAAAACATGCATCACATTCTATGCTTCGCAGACTATAGGATTAAAAAAATAAAAAATAAATTTCATGAAGTTTTGACCAAGTTAAGGTGGTCAAGCATACGAGTTTTTTATATTTTTTAAAAGTTGTAATAAAAAATTCACTATTAATTATTTACTTGGAAAAAAATTACAAAAAAATATGCATCACATCGAGACATCAATCCTCTACTTATATCTAAAATATTATAAAAAAATATTATCATTTTATGGTGGTTAGGGTGGTCATACAGACACCTACTTATTTTTCCCTAAATTAAGTATTACGCATTGAAATTTCAAATTTTCACCAAATAGATTTTTTTAAATAAATCTAGTAGTTTAGAAACTACATTCAATTTTCTATAGATTCTATTCTTACATATTTTTGAAATAATATAGATAACTAATTCAAATTTTTACATCAAGTTGCCTAACTCTAATTTTTCTGAATTTTTTGCCACTTAAGGGTCTGTTTTTTCCATGATGATCCTACACATACCCTTATCTAGACTTAATGGACCTATTTTTCCCTAATTCAATGTTAAAAAATTTATTTAATAGCAATCTCACATCAATCTAGAAGGCTTGTAAATTAAACTTAATCTTAATCTAGTGTTGTAATGTGTTTTACACATTCACATTGGATGTTGTGCCTTTCTAGGCTATGTGGACCTCATTTTAGTGTTGTAAAGTGTATTTAATCACACTTTCACATTAAAATTTGTGTTCTTGGCCCTAATTACCCTTAACATCATCATTAATAGGCCCTTATGGATCTATATTGTGCATCCTGAGGCATAATTTGATCAAATAACTGACAAAGTCACCATATAAACCTGATTTCCTTACTTCCCAACATTCTAGCTAACAAAATGGACCTTGTGGGACCCATTCACAATAAGGGGTGAATCAGTCCCATCTAGGTGGGACCCATTCACCCTTGATGGAAAATGAGTCTCATTTGAGCCATTTTTGGGGTTTAAGTAGGAAAAATTAGGTTTTAACTTTAATTTTTCTCTATGTTAGCCTTGGGGATCAAATTAATGGGAAAATTAGGTGGACTACCTATAAATACAAGCTTCTAAACCCTAATTCATCATAACTTTAACTCATTCATCATTTTTCTTCCACCTCAAGTCAAGAAAGCTACGGTTTTAGCACTCTAAGTCATCAAAATAACATTTTTCAAACATTCTAGAGCATAGTCTTCATCTATTGTTGTAGAAATTCAAGATCCATCATCATGGAAAGTTTCTAATTCCATTATTTCATGCTTCATCATATTATTTCTTCATTTTGGTTTAACTACCTGAAAAGGGGTTTGACCAAGGCACACCCCCATGCCCTAACATCCAACATTTCTCTCTCTTTTCTTGTATGTTTGCAAATTTAGGTACATTAAAGACTTGGAAATAATTCAAGGATAAGCTAAATTTTTTTTGAAGCCATCTCTTTGTTGACCAAGTTAAAATATCCACAAAAAGCCACCTATAGTGCCAGAAATTAGAGTTTCGGAGGCAAACACCTATCAAGAACCGAACTGTAGACTGAGGGCTTTTGTTTCCACTTTTGGAATTTTAGAAATTCAAAAGTGGACTCATTCACCATTAGTGGTGAATGAGTCCCGCTACCAGGCTTGAAAAGGGTTTTCTGCAATTTTGGATACCCATTTGTCTGAAACGGGCTCCGAAATAGTTTCCCAGATTTGGGACTAATTTTCCCATAATGGTGAATGAGTCCCAGTAGGCCAAATTTTCAGCATCAGCAACATTTCAAAATTCATTTCTAGTCTCCAAAAAGTTCTTACATGCACACATTCAGTTTCATTCATTTCTATTACAGTTTACTTTCATGTTTAGGTCTTTTCACATATCACAATGTGTTTTCAAACAACTTGCATTTCTTTAGTTTCCATTCAATAATTGATCTATTTCATTAGTTTTCTACATTTAGGACATTACATTTAGAAAAAAATTATTCATATTTACATTAATCTTGAGTGTGAACATAGTTGGTTTTTACCCTATTCCTTTCCTTTTAGGTGAAAGACCCTAGAAGTGAAAGAGAACTTTAGGGTGCCAAAACCCATGTTTATAGGTGTAAATTCCCATGTTAAAGAATCCTCCAAATTTGCTTCTTTTTTCTTAGGTTCGCGCAAGAATGAGGCTCAATTATTCTTCTGTCACCTCCCATATTCACAATAACCAAAAGTAGAAAACCTTGGGAATTAGAATTTGAATGATAGCCAACAAGCCAAACAATACCCATAAAGTGTGTGAGTCAAGAGATGGTACAAATGGTTAAATAACACCACCACATAAACTCAACCAAAACCATAATTTCTCATTAATATCCTAGATGCCTCGAGAAGGGGAGAGCCTTCCTCCCATGCTCAATACTTGTTAAGCTTGACAACTTCATTGGAAAAAAAATCTGCCAATGAATTACCTTCTCGAAATATGTGCGAAACATGGGTTTCTTTACAAGATCTCAACATAATTATAGCATCCTTTATTAATTGATCAATATTCCAGCTAGGCTTATGAGTGTCACATAGATAATTAATAATGTTTAAGGAGTCCCCTTCCACTCATAGTTTAGAGTGATCCCTGTCCACTGCATACTTAATACTTATAAATTATGCAGCCTTTGCCTCAACACAGTGATTTGTCTAATTTCCCAACGAGAGTGTCATTGCACCTAAGAGCCTACCATCCTCATTCCTCAACACCCCCCCACAACCTACAGGACCAGGGTTACCCTTGGCTGCCGCATCAAAATTAACTTTAACCCACCCTAAAGGTGGTGGCCTCCACTTAGTATTAAATCTAGCATTTAGGATGGACATAGGAATCTCAGAAGGAACAGAGGAGATCTTACAGCTGGAAATCACCAATGAGTCATACCAAACCAAGCAAGCAAGTGGGGCACACCAAGGATACTTAGAACCAATGAGAGAAAAATTATCCAAGATCGCTCGACGAATCTTGATGAAAAGACTACCAATCTTGAGTTTAGAGTCACGAAAAATTCTATTGTTACATTATTTCTAGATAACCCAAGTAATTTGAGGGTCCATAAGATCCCAAAGCCACCATCGAGTGGAGGAAGTGGAGGGACACTTCCACTATTCAACAAAATTACAAAAAGAATCTGAGAAGACCCAACCCAGATTCCTGAGCCCAAGAAAATTACTCCAAAGAAGAGAGGAAAAATCACATCCAAGGAAGATATGCAAGGCACTCTTAGCATCAGGTTCACAGAGGATACAAGTGATCCCACAATAGTGGTTTATAATTTTTGGCCAAACTGGACACTGAAATAATTTCTTTGAACTAAATCTTCACTTTCAGGAACCTATAGTGGCTAAACCATGAGGAATTTGAAGATGATGCAAACTAGAGTTTCATGAAATTTTGTCTATAGATTCAAAATATATTTTTTTGAATCAGATTGCACTTATTTTTCCATCTCCCTCAAAAACTATTTTTTCAGAAATCAACATTTTAAAAAAGTGATGCTCACCGTATAACACATAACTTGTTTTCCATAAAGTATAAAATTCTAATTCTTTCGAATTTAGATTTGTAACTCTGATATCTAGTGCTTCTACTTGGTTAGATAGTTTTTTATTGAATATTTTTTCTTTAATCAAGCTTCAAATGCAAATCAATTACAATTTAGACATAGCACGACCATATAAAGCGTAATTTTTTTGTATGTATCGAAATTCAATTTTTCTTTGTTGGATCAAGGACTTCAATATCTAGTGCACTCATATTTTTCAAAAAAAAAAATCATAATCTTCTATTTTTCCACATGTGCAGAACAAAGAGCTTGTTTTTTGGTGAAAAACCTATGTTTAATAAAACTAAAAAAAACATATTAAAATTATATTCGTTGGATAGCCTGTTCTGAGGACTACCTGATTCCAATTGGGTCTGTGAAGTCTCTGCCATTTTCATGTTCAAACAAAGCTTCGAAGTGCAAAAATTTAGGTTTTTTTTGTGAAGAAGGTCAAAAATCAAGGAAATGGGGGGTTTGCTTGAGCGAACCAGGGTTCATTTGAACCCCCTCCCATAAACTATTTTTCATTTGAATTTTGTTTGTGTATGCATTTAATGATTTCACTCGAACCCTAGTTTGAGTAAACCCTTTTTTGGCTCGTTTGAACCATCTAGTTTGTACGAACCCCCAAAATGTAAAATTTTCCCATGGGGCCATTTTTTACAAGTTTTCCTTCCTCGTTTGAATTGTAAACCACTTTTGTGGGTTTCCCATACACCTATTAAAAATTGCAAATCCCCTTTTACAAATATTATCTTGTGTTAAGACTTTACCTTGCACGAGAATCCAAAAGAAAACATTCACCTTAGGGATCAACATCTTCTTCCATAACTTTCCCCAAAAAAGAAAAGAATCAAGATTTTCCAACAAATTAACAAAGGAAGAGGCCCTCAAAAGTTTACCATTAGCATAGGGGGCCCAAACCATCATACCCGGTCTAGGATAGGTAGGAATACAAACATTACACATGAAGTCCTTTAAAACCTTCAATGACAGGTTCCAATCCTGGAAGTTCTCCCACTCCCCATTCTGAAAATAATCAACCACCCTAATCCCAAAGAGTTGCTTGCATAAAGGAATAATGGGGGAAGCCTAGGGGAAATTGATCAAAGGTTTAGAGTCACACCAAGCATCCTCCCAAAAGAGAATTCTGGTACCATCACCTAGCAACCACCTAACACCGTTAGCAATCAAATCCCTACAAGGAATGATATTTCTCCAAAAATAAGAACCATAAGGGATATCATCAGAATTCAACATATTCTAGGTTATCCCAAAGTCATACAAATATTTATTTCTAGCTAGAGAGGCCCAACTAGATTCACCACTCAGGAGCCTCCAAGCATTCTTTGACTTGATAATGCCTTATTGAAAGCTTTTAAGTTTCTAATACCTAGGCCACCCCATTTCTTAGGCTTGCAAACCAAGTCCCAAGCCACAAGAGGAATTCTAGATTTAAATTCAACACCTGACCACATAAATCTTCTCATGATTTGTTTCATTTTCTCCTCATATTTAACTGGAATTCTAAAAAGACTCATAGCATATAGAGGTAGATTTTGAAGAGTGGAGGAAATGAGTTGTACCTTCCCCACCTAGCTGAGAAGCGCCCCTTTACAACCTACCAAATTTTTACTAAACTTGTCCAATAGACCCAGCCAAAAAGACTCTGGGGTCTTGGATATACACAGAGATAACCCCAAATAGGTTGACGGGAGCTCTCCCCTATTACAGGAAAGAATCTTGGCAAGCTTCAATTGAAGAACATTAGGGGTGTTGAGGAAAAAAATTGACTCTTAGGAAGATTAATACGTTGACTAGATGCCTTCTCATAAGCCTCAAGCAACCCTTTTATAGTTTTGACCAGATGAGCAAAAGATTCACCCATCAAGATAGTGTCATAAAAAAACCATTGATGAGTAATAGACTCACATCTAGAAGAGGGGAAAAGACCCCTTAATGAACCTAAAGACAAATCCTTTTGAATATTTCTACCAAGGGCTTCCACCATCAAGATGAATAGTAGTGGAGAGATAGGGTCTCCCTGCCTCAAACCACGTGAACTCCAGAAAAAAGGAGAAGGAGAACCATTCACTAGAACAACGAAAAGAGTTTAGATGAGATGCTCAACAAGTTGAAGAAACTTCTAACAAAACCCAAAGCAAGCCAAGACCACAATCAAGAATCTCCAGCTAACCCTATCATAGGCCTTAAGAAGATCAAGCTTCAGGAGAAAACTTGGCTTCTTGTTAGAATTAAGAGAATGAGCAAGTTCATGGACAGTTATAATGGAATCCAGAATTTGACGCCCCTTAACAAAGCCACTTTGATGATTTGAAATCAAATAAGGGAGAATCCTAAAGTGCAATCTAGTGGCTAGCACCTTCAAAAAAAATTTGTAGATTAAGTTACAAATACTGATCAATGATAATCTCTGAAGCTATTAGCATCAACAGACTTGGGGATCAACACAATCAAGGTCGCATTTAGTTCTCTAAGTAATCTTCTAGATACAAAGAAATCCTTAGTGGCATTAATTACGTCTTTTGCAACGATCTACCAACACAACTAAAAGAACAAAAAATGAAAGTCATCAGGCCCATGGGCCTTATTCCCTTCAAAGGAGAAAACCGCATCCTTGATTTCCAAGGTAGAGGGGATGGTAGTAAGCTCCCTATTCAAGTTATTCAATGTACCAAATGTGGGATAACTTCCAAAGAAGCCTCCACACTATTATGGTCCCATACTAGATCATCTCTAAGCAGTTGCTCAAAGAAGTTTGCAATAGCTCTCCTAATAGCCTGGAATCCTCCTCCAACAACAAACTATCAACCATGATGGAGGAAATTATGTTGGATGATTTATGCTTAAGTGCAATTAAATGAAAGAACTTGGAGTTACGGTCTGTAGATTTGAGCCAAATAGCACGAGATCTTTGTCTCCAAAAATCTTTCTCTTTTGCCACAATGTCATGAAGCTGTGCAAGAAGACATTCCTCCTAAAGAGGAGCACTTCTGATGGACCCTTTGATTGAATCTCTTCTTGAACACTATTCAACAGTTGAATAATAGAATTCTTAGAGTCAAAAATATGCCCAAATGACTCTCTATTCCATATTTTGAGATTTCTCTGAACACAAGAGACAACTTCTTAGCTACTCTAAACATCACATTGCCATCAATATTCACTTGCCACCAACTCTTGATGTAATCCATAAACCTGGGATCCCTCAACCACATAGCTTCAAAATGAAAAGGAAAGCATTTCTTATCTCCAATCCTATTAGCCACAAAAGAAATAGGGAAATGGTCTGACCTACATCTCGTGATCATCGAGAGAGAGCAATAAAAATCCACAAACCACGAGGCTGACATAATGGCTCTTTCCAATCTGACTTGGATATCATCAGCTCCAACACGCTTGTTGGATCAGGTAAACTTGGCCCCCATCATCTTCACATCAATAAGAGCATTATCATCTATGAACATTCTAAAATCCAGACGGCTGTCAGGATTGGCCTGAGAACCACCCACTTTCTCATTATCATAAAGGCGAGTGCTGAAGCCTCCCATTACCAGCTAGGGGTTATCTAGAAAATTACCAAGATCATCCCAAAGTTTCTTCCTAGCTCTCTTCATATTAAGAGCATAAACATTGGAAATAATGTAGGAGTAAGAATCCTTGAGCAAAACAAACTCCATCTCCACAAGATTAAAGCCATCCACAACTGGGACACCTTTAATCAACCTAGAATTTTTTGTATTGTTCTAACTTCCCTTGAAGGGATTTTAATTTCCGTTTCAATTTCCAAGCAAGTCTTCTACCAAAACCACATAGGAATTTATCACATTTTGAAATAGCAAATGTTGTGCCACCATTGTCTATAGGATTCCCCTTCGTTTGGTTTAGGAAAAGAATTCCAAAGGCCCACTACCGCTCACACACATGAATGATTTTTTAAATGAGAAACATTAAGCTTAAAAGGAAACTCAGAGTTCACATTACTATTATCCACTCTAGAGACTATGCAAATGATGGGGAAATGGTCAGAAAGAGTTGAAGAATAGTCTACCCTAATCGCTAACGTTGAGGATGCTTGAGGAATAAAAATGTTAGGAGATATATAAAATATGTCAAGTCTACTCATCTTCCTATCGTCCCCAAATCTGCAATTAGACTAGGTGAACTAAATATTATCATGACTACCATTTTTATTATGAATTGGATCAACCACACCTAAAGTATTGAGACAAAACAACCATTTGCAAAATTATTCATTATTCAACTTGATATGACTGATCCAACTGTGATCATTATGGTGTTCTACCATATTGAAATCACCTCCTATAACCTAATTCGCATTGGGGAGGTTTTTAGCCATCCAATCCCACAATTCAAATCTATCATTAGTAGAGCTAGTAGCATAAACTAAGAAAAATCCAATAGGTTGGCCATTGATAAAGGTTAGGGCCCACACACAACTATGTGAAGGGTCCTCGCCTTTATCAATGAAAAACTTATGGAACCATGAGGCAAAGCCAATCACTACTCCCCTACCTTCTCTATGTGCAATATAAAGAAAATATGCATCTCTCCATACATTAGATAGAGAAGAAGCAAAATGAAGACCATTACATTTAACCTCCTAAAAAAAAAAAAAAATTGGTTTCCCCCACAATAACATCATTCACACCATATTTACGATGAGGGAGAGACATCCCTCTTACATTCCACGACAAAATTTTCTAATTCGTGGTACAAAGAAAAATAGGGAGATCCTCCTCTTGTGGCAATGCTTCAAACTGATTGGCTAAAGCAATCACAAAATCAAAGCTACCCAAATCTTTTGTCATAGGAGGAGGGGACCTAGATCTCTGTCTTGTAGAGGGAGGGAGGGAATTAGAAGACTCATTTCCAGATTTATGGTTGTGCTGAGAGGGTGAAGGCTAGATGCCTGGAAACACACTTTCACCATTTGACACAATTTCACCATTTTGACTTGTAACTGGACTAGAAGATTCTTTTATCTTCCTTACAATTTTCCAACCATCCTGCATTTCATCTTTTGGATCTAGGTTATTTGTGGTCATAGTCTTAGTTTTATGCATTTCAGTAGGTGGTTCAGGCAATTTTTTATGAGTTGAACCCTTAAGAGTAGCAGGGATAGGCAACATGGTATTGGTTTGTGGTTGTCTAGGGGGCATTTCAACACAGGTTTGTACAGATTTATTCTTTCTAGCAAGACAATCTCTGATCAAATGGCCTTCTTGACGACAATAAAATCAAGCATTAGGTTTGTTCAGTTAAACAACTGACTGATAAAATTTGAACCTTGGTCCAATGAGTTTAATATTTTTTGGTAATGGATGGTTCAAGTCCATTTCCACAAATACCCTTGGATTTGGAAGTTGGAATTGAATGTTGATATTTAGATATGGTTGACTTCAACATTTAAGAATTTGTATAATACATTATAATATGCAAATGTCTTTTATTTTTTCACTAGACAATTAAATAAAATAAATATTTCAATAATTATACATTGATTGTTCGACTATATTAAAAAAAAAACACTAACTTATTAAAAGTGTCATGGTAACAAATACAAACAAAAATCTTAAATTGAACTACTTTATAACAACATTTATACACATAAGTTTTAATATTTTTTAATTTTATTGTTAAGTATCTATAACCACAACTATATTCCAACGAGAGGACCCACCCAACTACTCGCCACTCTCCCTACTCCCGTTACACTCAACTTTCGCAAACGGTGTGGGTAGGAACTGCCATCCATGAGCTTGGAAACCGCTCTCTGCTGTCCAGTGCGAGGGACGTTTATTCATCACTACTCTGTAATGATCGACGAACAAGTTAGAGGTGTTCTTTGAATATAAAAACAATAAAACTAAAGGTGTAGTTAAAGGGAAGACAACAGAAATGCGTAGTGTCTACTCGCACATGGGAGCCACAATTTGTAGGTTAAAAACCAGTCTAAAACAACATAAGACGGGTCACATCTTAGTCCACCTACTATGGCGTGTGATTGCAGAAGCGGGCAGGATTTAATGAGTTAATTGCAGGTAGAGAAGAAAGATAAAAATGGGGACATTCGGAGGACACATATTGCATGGCGTACCGATGGTGGTAATAGGACTGTGGCACATCTTCAACACAGCCAGAAGCTATGCTCAATCGCCCACAAAATTCCACAGCAGACCATGGTTCCCAGTCCATGCAAAATTCTTGAGCAAATATACGGAGCTTTACACAATGATGGCAATTACGCTGATATCAATAACAACAGAACTCTTCGTGAGCCCTGCGCGGCACACACCCTGGGGGGCAGACGGCTCGATTCCATTGTCACACATGAATAGAATGGAGCACGCTACCATCGCGCTCTCCTTTTTCGTGTACGCAGTAGTGGCGCTGGCGGTGGAGAAGCTGGAGATCGCCGCTCCGGCGGGACTGATCCAGGCGGTGGCGGCGGTGGGATTCGCGCAGGAGCTCCTGCTGTTCCACTTCCACTCCAGCTCGGCGGTCGGGGTGGAAAAGCACTACCATTGGCTGCTGCAGGCGGTGGTGGGCGTCTGCCTCGGAAGCACGCTCCTGGAGGCGGCGTGGCCGGAGAAAGCACTGGTGGCGTTTCTGCGGGCGGCGGCGGTGACGATGCAGGGAGTTTGGCTCCTCCACATGGCCTTCGCTCTCTGGATTCCAGCTGCCATCTCCCGTGGCTGCGCGCTTCAAAGGTCGAAGGACGTCTTCGTTGCAAAGTGCTCCACTCACGAGGCCACTGCAAGGGCTATCGCCATTGCCAATTTGCACTTCAGCTGGGATCTGCTTCTCGTCCTCCTCCTCACTCTCGTCTTCCTCTTCCACAACTCTCACGCTGTTTGTAGTTTTAATAATACTAGTAATCCTGCCAACAAAATCGCAGCTTACCAACCTCTGGAGTTTAACGAGTACGATATGGAGAGTCTCAACAAATACTGCAGATCGTGCAGCTCACCTTCGCAGTGTGAGTCAGATCACGACATACATCATACGTAGGCTACGTATTGCATGGTTTCTGGCTGTTAGTAACTCAGCCTTCCGACGCAACAAGCTCAGCGGATTGGGTAATTCATGTACGACTCAATTCAAAATCGGATTACAATATTTGATTCAAAATCGAAATCAGATAAAAAATTTCGCAATCGGTTTGTTTGTAATTTAATATTCCTTATTCTACCGGAAAGAAATTAGTTGACAAGTTTAGTTTAGCAACTCCGCATAAGTTGCTTCTGCGTAGCAACTTTCTCTTCCTAGTAGGATAAGGGAATAAATTTTAAATTATATTTGTTACTCTTAAGATTATAATTTCCTATAAAGAATAACGTCTGATGTACAATGTTTGTCTCGCTTATAATTAATTAAAAGTTGTATTTTTTAAATGAAAATTAAAAAAGGTCCAGTGCTTTTCACCTTTGTGAGCATCACCTAGATGCAATGAGTGCTAAGTGGACCATTCATTATCATGAGAGACGGGTTCTTGTGAACCACTACTCATGAAACATGGATCAATGAGTTTGACTCGAAACTACAGGGTTGAATCTTAATAGCAATATCATAATTTGACACATTGTGGAAAATACCTCCTACTTATCAATTAAGATTGTTTTATACTAAATAGGTAAGGATTAAGTGTGAGTGTAAATAGAATAGAATAGAATGGACTAGATTATACACAAAAGCACATCATAAAATAGCAATTAACAAGAAGAGAATACTTAATTTTATGATTGAAAATTGTAAGATAATGGGTGAAGATAGTGAAATTGATGCATCTTGAAATTTAGAAATGTGCTAAACAATCATGTGTATGGATGGGAATCAAAATATTTTTTTTGTATGTCCTAGATCACCTTTGTAGTTTTGGATTTAGTTCATGCCTACAAAACTTCCTTATATCTATGAAATTAACCTTCGGTTATCTCCAACTCTTATCATGTGAATGTTAGGTAAGAAAACTTTTGACAATGATATTATTTGCCGCACTTGTAAGGTTTTTACATAAATTTGGTAACATTTAAAAATACGCTGACAAACAACAAGTTTTAGATATGCACATGAAATCTAAGATACTTGCTAGGTGATTCACATGTGCTAATAAGTGTATGATCATATTTGAATGGTTGTTGTTGTTGAGAATCAAAGTGAAACTAATGTAGTAAAATCTTCCACAAAGAGTATGAAAATACAATCTTTTTTCTTTATATAGGATTACCAAAAAAGAATATAATGTAGATGTATAAATCAATAATACAAATAAAATCACAAACCATATAGACAAGTATGTGTGATTCCTTGCATACACACCCCACCATTTTTATTATTAAATGTGGGGACCCCCTTTCATCTCTTCGGTGGCATTTGGTTTGTCTTTGTTGTGATCTTTTATATCAGTTTTAGTCTCATCTATTTTCCCCCACTTAATGTTTCTTCTTTCCTTTATTAGAGATCTCAAGATCTCAAACAAGCTCATAACCCATTTAGGTTCCTGAACCTTCTATTTTCTCAAAACCTCAGTTTCCCCTACATATTGAATGCCCACTTTGAGCAATGGGTCTCTAAAATAGCCTAGAACCTAGGTTCCAAATTCTTAGTATGACCTTATACACCCATTCTTTTCCTCCACTTATCTCCTCTTCAAGCATCAAGCCTAAACAAGAACATGGAATCTAGGTTCCAAGTTCTAGGTTTGCCCCACCACCTAGCTCACTGCTCGTTGTTTACTTAAATCCCTTGCATTTATGAGCCACATGTGCATGAACTACCATGGTATTTATATTTTTTTCTTCTCATTTACACATTCAAATTTGCATTGGAAGATCTCCTTTTTCTCTCATCTCCTTTTGATTAAAAAATGAGATTACTCATTTGTGGTGTGTTTTCCCACAATTATGTGGCATTTTCGAGTATTTTTTGTCCACGCTCGCCCTCGATCATCATTATTCAAGTTGGATTTCTACATTCATTTCTTTCATCCCTTCCTCTTCCTGTTTATTTGAGTTTCATAGTGGTAGAGTATTTTTCCATGTGTGTATTTTTTTGTTAGCAATATTTTTTGTTTGTGCCTTAGGGTTTGTGCATCATGATTAAATGAGTTATAAGATCTAGCTATTATGTAGTTTTTGGTAACTTTTGTTGCAGAATCTCTAGGGAAAGTTTTGATGTATATTTATGCTAAGTTTCATTAATTTTTACAGTCTAGGGCCATAGGGTTTCAAATCTATGACCTATGAGTATCGTTCCTAATTGAGTTCTCAAACTTGCAATGTCTTTCCTTTTGCCTCTTCGAACACTAGAATCAAATAATAACCAAGGACCTCAACCTAGGGTCTCATTCCCACATCTCTCTCCACTCTCATTTCTTATTTTCTTCTTCAATTTCCTCTTAAGTCTTGGAACCTGATAAGAACTTGGAACCATGTTCTAAGTTCCTAGTTCACCGTACAATCTAACACCCACAAATTTCTTCTTATGCCTTCTAGACCTCGAGACCAAAAGTGAAAATTTAACTTGGATTATTAAATCCATATTTCTTATCCTTCTTTGGCTTCTAAACCTAACAAAATATTTGTATATGTTTCCTCATGGGTTTCAAATACTAATATTCATCGAGGACTAGTTCTTCTTTCTCTTTTCCATTCGATCCGAATAATATTTCCACATATATGTCTACCACATGATTCTCATTAGGTCTTGTTTAATGGAAAAATTAGGGTTTACCACCATGAATGGAAAATATTATAAACTAGTAATGCTTTCTCTTATTAAAACATTCAATTATGAGGGGAAAAAGATGCAAATAACAATTAGAAACTAACCCTAACTATTATAAAAACTATGAGGGGAGTTTTTAGGGCTCAAAATGACGTGTACCTTGTAGAAAACTTATTGTTTTTAGACCACAAAGGACTCATTCGCCTTTAGTGGTGAATGGGTCCTTGTGAGGGTTCTAGAAACAGACTTCTAGGTTTTATTCCTCTTAGTCTACACTCCTAGATCCCATATTTTCACTACTTCAAACCCCACAGAGGACTCATTTTCCTTTAGTGGTGAATGAGTCCTTTTAGGGTTTTAGAAAACTAGCTTCTAGGTTCTATTCCTTGATTTTTGCACTTCAAGATCCTTAGTTATTAGCTCCCAAAAGTCTGAAATAAATTTTGTAGCCTCCTTTCTTTGTTCTTGCACTATAAATGGCAATCTTTGCAACTTTGACAACTTTGACAATTTTTCTCAAAATCTTTCCTCTACATGATCTTCAACCTTTAAATCTACAAACACACATTCAAGGGAAGAAAAACTTGTTTGTTAGTGAATAGGGGTTTCCCTTGGTCAAACCCCTTGTAGGTGATTAAACCAAATGATGAAATAAAGGAATTGAAGCATGAAACATGAAATATGTAATTGATGCCACCTTGGATGATGTCTTATGAAACAAATCTACAAAATAACATGTAGTGGCCATGAAGAATGTAGATCTTGATCCTTGAATAAGTGTGTAACAATGCTTGTAATATATCTTCAATGCTACATCCACTTCTTTAGATCAACCACATGAATGAATGCATTAAACCCTTGACATGATGAAATGATCTTGAATTGTTACAATAAAATCCTCTAATTTTCCTTGAAATGACTTGTAAATGCTCTTGTAGACTCAAATTTTCTATAAGGATGCTCTCTCAAAGTTGTTAGGATGTCTCATAATCTTGCTAGATCTTGATAGGAGAAACAATGTGAATTAACCCCTTATTTATACTAAATTAGGAGATTAACCCTGAAATTCAAACAATTAAGGCCGACACTAGATCTAGAAAGGGGTATATGTAGGATCATGATGGGCCAAAAAGTGGCAATATGATGGGTATGTGTAGGGTATGTGGCTGACAAATATTTTTTCCCAAAATTGATGAAATGAAAAGGGTTTTTAAAAGAGATTCTCATCTTTCCACCAATATAAATTATGCTTTACTTTGAATTTAATAAATAATTATTATTCATTTTCTATTTGAATTATGATTAAAATCCTGATTGATAGGTTGATTGGAAAACATCTATAGTTTTCAAATGATATCACATTTTTTGAATCTAAAACATGCATCACATTTTATGCTTCACATACTATAGGATTAAAAAAAAATGAATTTCATGAAGTTTTGACCAAGTTAAGGTGGTTAGGCATACGAGTTTTTTATATTTTTTAAAAGTTGTAATAAGAAAATCATAATTAATCATTTACTTGGAAAAAAAATACAAAAAAATATGCATCACATTGGGACATCAGTCCTCTACTTATATCTAAAATATTATAAAAAAATATTATCATTTTATTTTGGTTAGGGTGGTCAGATAGACACCTACTTCTTTTTTTCTCCCTCGAATTTAAGTATTACCGCATTAAAATTTCAAATTTTCACCAAATAGATTTTTAAAAAATAAATCTAGTAGTTTAGAACTACATTCAATTTTCTACAGATTTTATTCTTTACATATTTTTGAAATAATATAGATAACTTGTTCAAATTTTACATCAAGTTGCCTAACTCTAAATTTTTCTAAATTTTTCACCACTTAAGGGCCTGCGCTTTCCATGATGATCCCGCATATACCCAAAGAAACATTAAAATCCCCACTAGAATGAAATTCAAAAAGGGGGGTCTCATTAAGGGAGGACCCATTCACCACCTAGGGAAAATGGGTCTTGGCTCAGTTTACTAGGACCTAACCCCAGGGGATTGAAAGAGGGCTAAAAACCCATTCCAGATAAACTGAAAAAGGGGGGTCCTATTAAGGGAGGACCCATTCGCCACCTAGGGAGAATGGGTCCTAGCACCATTTTCCAAGACCAAACTTTTCCCAATGAAATATTTTATTAATTAAATCATGAGCACTTTTCGAGATAGATCTTCGGGAGGTGTCAAAATTAAGGCTTAAATTTTGAATTAAAAGGGGTTAATTACTCCAATTACCCACAATTAATTAATTACCACCTAGATAAATGTGAAAGTTCCTTGTAATACTGTACAACACTTAAACAAGGTACACTTTATGTACTTTTTATTGAAAAGGGGTCCATTAGGCTTAATTAAGCAAATGCATCCTAGAAAAGTATGAAATTGTGTTACAACACTTTACAACACCCTTGGAAAGGATCAATTAAGGCATGTTTTAATCAAATAAAAGTACTATAGTAGTGTGAATGTGTACAACACATTACAACACCACTCCAAGACATCATTAGTTTAGTTTTAATGTTAATTATCTAACCAAGGAAAAAGGATACTTTTTTTCGTTACTGTATTTTGTTCCCACTTTAGTGAGAGGATGACCCCATGTCAAACTTGCACTAAAGTAGACATTCAAGACACTTTAGTATTCAAAAACAAAAAAGATACATAATCATACCCTTTCAAAGGCCAAGAAAGATAAACAAAAAGATCAAGCACAACTGTTCCAGCACAATCTGGAATGGGGTTATTTGTCCATAACATACATTGCTCACTCTAGGGTAGTGGAACCTTAGTCTCTCCACAAGGTGAGTTGTCCCAATGAAGTGGTTTAGTGAGAAATTCATGCCAGTGTGTCGGATTCTCACCGTATAATGAGAAAGTCACACCAATCTGTTGGCTTCTCATCATACAAACCATACAAAAGCTATCCTCCTGATAACTTCAATAAGGCACCACAATGTAATTTTTTTTGTAAATACTTTTGAATGTTATGTAAAAAATTTGTTAAAGGTGATTTTTATTTATTAATGTAAGGGTCTCATCTTAGGAAATATCGTGCTTAATGTCTCCAAGAGAGGACAAGTCAAAGGAACATCACACTCTTGGAGGAAATCCAACCCAATGACACCACCGAGAAAAGAACGTATCGCAGGAAGAAAGAAAATCGCATAATGAAACATGAGTGTCGATGTATGCCCCCACTTTAAAGTAGTTGAGAACACCATTACTATGATAAATTTCTTTAAATTAGAAGAAGACATGAGAGCTTATTCAAAAATCCTTATGCCAAGTCATATGTTTCCAATAATCTACGTCATGAAAAGGGAAGGGGTTTCCCCCAAAAAGTATAACTCAATATGTTACATGCGAGCCAAATTGTAGCATGTTTTCCACATCCCAAGCTTGCTCTTATATATACATGAAAGGTGGTCAACAATCCAAAAGAGAAAACAAGTGGCATACGAGGACAAGGCTACCTAACCCCTTTCCCCCACTTAGTGCAAGACAAGGATGAACCAAAATGATTGATGAGAGGCATGCTAGAGTGAAAATCAGTATCAATTAGAGGAATTAGGTTCCCCCACATAAGGAATAGCACCAGACTGTACTTAATATTTTATTACTCAAAACCTTGCATTCATTAGTAGACTAGGCATGAGCTCTATGATATGCACAAAATGAACTCTTGTAGTAAAATTTCTTTCGTGTTCTTGGAGGGAGAGATATCAAATGATCTTGGAGGAGTCTTGACAAGATACTCTCTTGATCAAAAGTACAAGATGTCATACTTACACAAGACTCTTTGGATTGCGAGATTTTGTACTCTCCTTTATAGGAGGGTGTAAAATCTATCAAATTCGAATCATTTGTGTTTTGTGTGATGACATTGACATTACGGAAATATTTCTTTATTTGTTTCATTTATTTCAAAGGGTAACAATCAAGACCACTAGTATCTATCAATTCAGGATGCATTAATGTTAAAGTTGGTTTAGGACAATAGATCTTTTGTAAGAGTGTTGATATTAAGTGAAGGCTTGTTTAACGCTTGTATTTCTATAAAAAGACAATAATTGATACCATGAGTTGTTTCTTGCATATTAGGCTCTATAGGGGCACTGGTACCTTGTTCTCTAGCACCACATCTTGTTCCACTATAACCAAGTTGTTTCATAAGTTCATAACCTCTTCCATAAATATTTTTCATTTCTTTAGGATTCAGTGGTTCTTCTTCATCAAAGTTTGTTGTGTAATTTTCTTGATCTTCTAAAGTGGTTGTGATGGATGTTTTCAAATTTTGTGTTGACATTACTGCTTTTTTCTTTTCCCTTTTGAGACTCTTTGTTTATGATCTTCTTTTCTCCTGGGATGAATGCTGGTGTGAAATCTAAGGAATCCTAATCGTTGTCCAATAGCTTAGTGACTTCCTCAATTTTCTTCTTGTGTTATTCTTTCTTTGTGGCTTTCACTTTTGCAACTGATTCCCATGCTTCCAAAGGATCTCATCCTTCTCTCTTAGCAATCAAACAACATCCAGGTTCAAGATCGTCCTTGAGTGTGTAAACTTTGTTTTCATAGACATACTTCATTACACAATGGAGGGTGGAAGGCACCCCATTCATTGCATGAATCCATGGCCTTCCTAAAACGAGGTTGCATGAAATATCATGAGGCATAACATGGATCAAAGTTTGTAATGTTACTTTCCCAACTTTAATACGTAATATGATGATTCTAAGTGGTTATTTTCCTAAATTGTCAAATCCATGAATAGATAAAGAATCAGGTTTAATATCATTTTTATTTTTTCAGAGTCTTTTCAAATGAATCACAATACACACATTTAGGGATGAACCATTGTCAACAAGGGTTTGTTTTATCTTGATTTGATTGACAAGAAATTTTATCATGAAAGCTTCATTTTTTTTTGTACTTCCAAAGGAGGTAGCTCACTTTGGTGGAATGGAAAACAATGTCCAAGTTCATTTCATTCATTCCTTGAACTAGCACTGCTACATCATTTGAACTAGTGTTAGAAGGAATCATAACTTGTTGCAAGGGCTCTTGGAGTATGCTATGATAACAAGGTGATACTTGAAGTAGTTCCCATATAGAGATCTTAGCAAGAGTACTCTTAAGGTGTTCAACAAGATTACATTCCTTTCCATTGTTCGCAATCAAATGAGGAGGAATAGGAAAGATAGGATTAGGAAATGGGAGGGATGTTGAAGGTGTTTGTTTTAGTTGCAGATTATTCCTAGTGTTATATGTATGAGCAACAATGTTATAATTTGATTGTCGCGAAACATTATTCTTAGGTGGTTTGAGGATGAGGATAGGTTTATTTTGAGTTTGTGTTCATTGTGAGGGTGGGTAAATAGTCATAGGATTCTTAGGATGTCCCATAGGGTATGCAGGAGGTCTAATAGTCAAGGGGGATCTAATGGACACTTGTTAATTCATAACCTCAACAGTTTTAGGTTGATGTATTTTTAATGAAGGGGAATCTAGTGTCATCTCTTTACCAACATATAAGAAAGTCACATCACTATTGTTGTCATTTTCTTTCACCATGATTTCCTCCCTAGGAGGATATTTTTTCGGAGAGCTACAAACTAGATGTCCATGACATTCAATGTTTGGTTCTTCTAAAGTAACTTCATTACAAGTAAGGGAGTTATCATTGGCTGGATTCTCTTGCTTATCAATGATAGAATTCTCTTGTTCAATAATGTCTTCCTTAGGGGGAGATAGGAAACTAATATTTTCATGACTCTTATTGCTTTGATCTTCTAACATTAAAGTATCTTCTTTACCAATAGAAATATTAGGAGAAGATCCAATTTGACTGTTATGATTGTGCATGATTTCATCCTTATTCTCTTGTGTCTTTATATATATCCTAGTATGAGAGCTTTTATCATTCTTGTCAATGATTACATCCTTTCATTCAAATAGATCTCCCCAAATGGTAGGAGCACTAGGAAAGGGAAAAATGAGATTTTTATGACTTTCAAGTGTTTCTTCTAACACTAATCTATTTCCTATATGACAAAAGGATATTAGGAGAAAAACTAATGTGATTATCATAATCATCTATAATTAGATCCCTATTTCTTGTAATGTCTCCCAAAATAGGATAGGTAGGGGAAGAAACATAAAGAGGGTTGTCATAGATCTTAAATATTTGTTTATCTAATGCCAACATATCCTCATCATGTATAACATTATCACGAGAGGGGAAGATGTTGGGAGATGTGTTACGTAAGTAGGTTTCAATGGTCTCTTTGTGTATCGTGTGATCGTCCTGATTACCTATTGTTATGTCCTCTTGTTTAGTAATGTCTTTCCCAATAGGAGGGGTAAGGGGAGAAAAACAACTAGGGTTCTCAAAATTCTCATTTATTACTTCCTCTAATACCAAAATATCTTCTTCACAACTAGGAGAGATATTAGGACAAGAACAAATATGATTGTTATGATTACCCAAGGTTGTATTCTCTTTCACTAAAGAATTCTTATGAGTGTGAGGGATGGACTTATGTTTAGAAAGGTAGGATACTAACATTGTTTGACCAAAAATGAAAAGTACTTCTCACAATCTTATGAAATGCTTCAAAAATATAAATAATGTATATCCAAAGATGAAAAGTACTTTTATCCAATGTATGCACAACTTTAAGAATGCAAACAAAGTGTATAAAAAAATGAAAAGAAATTTTATCAAACTTATGCAAAGCTTCATAAATATAAACATTGCGTATGAAAAAGTGAAGAGTACTTTTATCCATATTATGCAAAGTTTCAAAAATGTGAACATTTTTAGATCTGATGATTTTTGCTATTGAAATGATTTCAAAAATGGCTGCCCTAAATTGGTGTTTTTGACCTAGATGCATAAAACAAAATTTATTGAAAATTTCTAGACTCATACTATAGGTTGTACCAACAAGCTTAGGAAGTATAGAAACAAGTTTTTCAATATTGTACAAGGTAGTTTTAGGCCTAATTAGAGACTCATTGGCCTTTACTGGCGAATGGGTCTTGGATAAAGATTTTTGAAATGTTTTTGCTGATTTTTGAGTGATTTTTAATGCCTTTTAGATGCTAGAAGATGCAGTCTAGGTCCGAACAGGGAGTCATTCACCAGTAAGAGTGAATAGGTCCCAAATTAGGGTATTAAAAAGGTCAAAACTACAATTTTTAAGTTGTTTTATGTGCTTTTCATGCCCAAGTTCAAATTGTAACTCTTGTGACAAAATTTTCCAAAATTTGATGACCTAATGCAAGTGAAATGAAGGAGAAATGAGGACCTATATGATATTTTTTGAAGTGCAATTTTATTTTGATTTTCAAATGAAAATGTATGAGATCTAAATGATATGCAAAATAACTAATTTTTTTTTGTATTTTTCAGATTTATAGAATGCAACACAATGCAATTCTAAACCCTAGATGAGATGCAAGTTTGAATGCAAAGAAAGAAACCCTAAATGAGATCTAATTCAATGCAAATGAGATGAAAATGAATGCAAGATCTAACATAGGATGCAATGAAAGACTTCAAAATTAGAAAATTGCAATATTTAATGAGTTGGGTTCACCAAAATGTTTAATAGAAAAAGTAGGGTTTACCGCCATGAATGAACAAGATGATAAACCACTAAATATTTTTCTTATTAAAACATTCAATTATGAGGGGAAAAAGATGTAAATTACAATAAGAAACTAACCCTAACTATTATAGAAACTCACTACAACAAATCCATGTGATTATCTCCATTTTTTTCTTCCACCCACTGTTTTAATGTATTTTTCTCCAATTTTTTGAAAATGTCGACACTATTTATCGAGATTACACTATTTTTGGCATTTTTTGCACTGATCAGAACTGGTCAGTGCTAAATTAGGCACAAATTAGTGCCTAAATTAGCACCCAAATTAGTGCCTAGATTATCACCTACATTAGTGCCTAATTTAACGCCAAATTTAATGCCTACTTTAGACCCTACTTTAGCACCTAATTTAATGCCTAATTGAGTGCCTGATTAAACTGATCTAGTAGGGATTAAGGGTTAAGGGATTAGGGGTTTTTGAACAAAAAATACTTCCCCAATATCACTAGCCTTCAATTGCATGCTTACATTTCACTTGCATCAAAAGATCCCTCAACCCTCAACCTTCAACCTTAAAACCTATACCCTCTACCTTATACATTGGACCCTCAAACCTAATCCTTCAACCATATACACTCAAACCTATACCCTAAAAACTCTACCCTCAACCCTTAGCCATCAACCCTAAATCCTTAAACCATAAACCATAAACCCTAGTTAAACCTTCTACCCTCTACCGTCAACCCTAATCCCTTAACCCTATACCCTCAATCCAATACCCTAAACCATTAACCCTATAGGTCCTCAACTCTATACCCTCAATTCTCAACCCTCTACGCCTATACATTGGATCCTCAATCATCATATATCTCTATCCCTCCCTCCTCTTCTCTCCTAATTCTCTCTATCTCACTTCTCCCTCCATATCTCTCGCTCCATCCATCCCTCCCTCTCTACCCTTATCCCTCAACCCTAAACCATCAACCCTTAAAACCTTAAACACTCAACCATAAACCCTCAACCCTCAGCCCTTAAACCCTAATCCATCAACCCTTAAACCCTTAAACACTCAACCTTATAAACCCTAAATGCTTAACCCTCAACCCTTAAATTGGCCTCTACCCTCTACCCTTAACCCTAACCCTTAAACCTTAAACCCTCAACCCCTATACCCTCTAACCTATACATTGGACCTTCAACCCTATACCCTCAATCCTCTACCCTCAACCTTAAAACCTCAACCCTTAAACACTAAAACCTTAAACTCTCTACCCTAGAGTCTATCCTCTACTCTATACATTAAACCCTTAACCCTCAATTCTCAAACCTCAACCCTTAATCCGTCAACCCTCAACCCTTAAACCCTAAACCATCAACTCGTATATCCTCTATCCTATACATTGGAACCCCAACCTAATCCTTCAACCATATACCCTCAAACCTATGCCGGCCTAATCCTTCAACCTAATCTTTTCATTGTATTTAACATGGAATGTAACAATTTGTCTAAAAAGATCCATACTGTCACCAACATTCACTTTGTATATACCCATTTATTCCTCTAGATAATCATAAACAAAGAAAATTTTTCCTTTACCACAGTACCGCAACATGAAAATAAAGGCAGAGTAGGATGGTAGCTTCTAAGTTAAGAAATAAGCCTTTACCATCATACTGCCAAGAGATTATATAGCTTGCATGATAAAGCGGTACTTACTGCCACCTTGTGGGGAGAATTATAAGGTAATGCGGTAATGCAGTACCTACCACCATCTTGCATAAGGTGATTCAAAAGAGTGTGGTAAGGTGGTAAAAAACAAGAAGAAAAGCATACGTTGCTATACCACTGGGAGGGTGAGCAACATATGTGGTAGAGCAATATACACCACAACGTTGTAGCAAGAAGTCTTGAGCAAGGCAATAGAGTGGTAAGCATTTGAACAAAAATAGACACCACAATACTACATGAGGTGGATAATATGGTTGTGGTAGAGCGGTATACACCAAAAACCTGTAGTAAGATGTCTTAAGCAAGGTGGTAGTGCAACAAATAACAAAAGAAAAGGGAAAAACATTGCCATACTGTAGTAGGTATAATAAGAGATGACAGTAGTATGGTAATCATTAAAAAATGTAGTAATAAATGAAAAAAAACCACGTTAGCCACCCCAACACACGGTGTAAAAATTAAATGCAAGGATTTGAGCTTGCTATGAAATTATTTTATGAAAAGTTGGCATTAAAACTAATATGACTAAATACCGCACCATCCAAAGACAAGTGAGTTTTCCCATTATCACACTCAATTGCAGTGCACAAGCATGGAAGGAGCTAAGGATATAAGAAGAAGTATTGCAAGCATAAAATACTCAAGTTAGTGCATGAAAACTCTTTAAAAGAGCTCTGTTAATATAAAAAATCTTTCAAGTTTTTTTCATCTGAAGCCATAGTAGAGAAAATTGAAACATGCATGCTGAAAGAAAACAATCAGAAGTAAAAGAAAGTCAGCCTAAAATTAAAGATGAAGTAAAGAAGAGACCACTCCATCAATCAATATTAGATATACTTCCAGGGTCTACTAAAGAGGGTAATAAGAAGTTTATCGTGGACACCGCACAAAGTTGTAGGGATGCATGCCATCATTCCCAAATCTAGATGGGACCCATTTTGGTATTTTACAGTAAGAGAAATGAGAAGATTCTAGTTTCAAACCCTTGGATGTTGGGTTTAGCAAGGTTGATTGTACCAAATGTGTTTGTTGATGTAGAATGTATACTTAAACATACAGACTCTAACCAAGATAAACCTACAGAAAAGTGAGAAGGATTATGCTAGGTTAAGAAAGAATCATAGAAGTGATGAGCTACCCCTATATATGAAAAGAGGAATTGGTAATAGAACAATCCCCATATCTACTAGAAATATTGAACCATTTACTGTGACAAATTTTTAGTATTACTTTGTGAATACATATTGTTCTCTTTGCCAAGTGTTGGGGATGGATGCTCAAGATAAAATTCCAATAGGCCTAATGATGATGGCCATGAGAATTCAAAACCATGAAACTAATCTTGAATATGACTTTTCTTCGTACCTTGAGAAGGCGTTAGATGATGTCAAATTCTCCCAAGTTATAGAGGATATAGCACTGATTGCATTTAGAAACTATTCCCTACTGTGTCATCTAATATTGTACCATAATAGGGACAATTGGAATAAAATAATGGACTTGGCTAGAGTAGATGAGCAAGGGAACCCCACAACTATCTAGAAATGGTGCTATATTTGGGACAGTCAGTGCAAGAATTCAAGCTTTGCTGCATTCTATGAAGACTTTGTACACAAAATCCTTGGAGTTCTTGGGTATGCAATACCAAGATTGTCAACCAAAATGTTGCAACTATTGAGAAATTTGGCTTTAAGACCAGAGGAGGGTTATACACACAATTTTGGAGATTGGATCTTCCTCCCGAAAGTTACAATAATAAGAGTTTATGGATGCCCTGTTGCTCCACACATACTACCAAAATTTGTACCCCTCAGATTAGCATTTATTGAATTTATGTGGAAAATTATGTGGATGGAGAAAGATGTAATACATAAGTAGAAGAAAGGCACTTTCCTACCAAACCAAACCAAGTATGAAGTTTGGACTATAGGCTCAGACACACTAGAGGATTTATAGTATTATTTGAAGTCAAGATATGCATTGAATTATATAAATGAAAGAGCCTTTGACCCTGAAAATCATATGAACAACATAAAGCACAATCTTCTTACCAAAATGATAGTGGCACACCAAGTGGATTATGAAGAAGATGTCATAAGGAATTGCATTACTTATAATGATGTATTTAGTAAATGGAAAAAATGGGAATATATGAAGAAGCTTGAAGAAAGGAAGAAGCAGAGGTCCAAGGATTTTCTAGGATAATTTGTTGAGGAAAAGGACCCCATCAAGAGGATAGATTTGATAATGGGTAAATTTGAACAGTTCTACAGTAAGAAGGAAGCATATCTCCAAGAACATGATAGTAGTGCAACTATAGAGCATACCCCAGGTGAAACATCTGAACCTCCCATGGAGTAGTTACCTCCCAAAAGATAGAAGATGAAAAGCATTGAACAATTAGTACCTTATGAGGATAGTGAAGATGTGCGTGATACTAAGGAAGTGGCTATAGTACTACATTCATTGAAAGGTGATATTGAGGTTGATCAACCCATACATGAGACTAGTGCCCATAAACATGAGAAAAGGATGGGTGATGTAGAAAAGAAAAGTACAGAGGTACATGAAGATGAAAGGAAAACTGCAGCCAGGAGATTCATAGAAGATGATAAATTCATTAAGACTCCTGATTTTAGGGATTTTTGGATGAAGATGAAGATAAAATAATTTGAAGAGAGGATGGAATCAACTGAAGTAGAAATTGAAGAATCAGAGAAAAATCAAATGGTAGCACAAAATTTCTAGGAATTAAAAGTTGACAACATTGACATTAGCCCCGAGAAGGCTAGAGAAATGGTCTTGAAGAGAAATATGCTCATTTTCCTTGGCTTGGAATTAAAGAAAATGATTTTTCTTGGTCAAGTGTGGGCTTAGGAAAATGTAAGAACCCAACTAGTTCTCTGCTTCTATACTATTGTGCTACTGAATGCACTGTCTGAATTTGTTTTGGTGTTTTGAATAGATAGATTTTTTTTTGTGTTTTGAGGGTTTATTGACATAAAAAGAAAATAACATAAAACTGAAACTAATTACAATAATCTAAAAATTCTGAAACAACTGAACTACTGCTGCGATGAATCTTTATTTCTCAAGAGGATGGGAAATTACGTTATTTTCATAATAAAAAAATAATGGCGACAACAACATGGAACCTAATTTTTATTTGATTTTTGCCTTGCCTTCAACTGGAACTAAAGCATTTCACTATTCACAACAGCACTGTAGCATTTTACTGTTCACAATGGTACTGTTCATGAGTTGTTGTTCATGCGTCACTATTCATGCATCACTGTTCACGCATTACTATTCACGACCGTACTGTAGCAGCAGGTACAAAATTTAATAAGAAAATGATAAATTTTTAAATATTCTGATCTGCAATGAAACCCCTATAAATTTATGAATCTTCCTCACAACTGCTAAAGCACAAATTAGAGTCTCTGTATGAAACTCTCTAGATACCAAATTCGCTGGATATTTCACCAGTTCAAATGGAGACTCACAGAAGAAACTATGTTCTTCAATGGTAATGGCTGAAACCCTTCTCAGATCATAAAAACCTATTTTCAAAATGATAGCAATAACAATGGATACCTCATTCTTCATTTCTCAAGCAAATATATGCCTCCAAAACCCTAATCAAAATTCCTCTTCAAGGCTACAATTTTTTTAATAAAATAACATTAAATAAAATCATTAACATTTAATTGAATTAAACTTAGGTAAAGCTTTTAATAATTCTCCTCCAAAATAAAATATTCAATTGGCCCCATTCGATGTGTTATAAACCCATCACTTAAGAGATTTAAATATAAAGTCAATTTAACTTTATATTTAATCATTAATCATTAAACATGCTGGAAGTCACTGAAATAATCATAACTCTCTCAATATTGAGAATCTGGCCAAACCATCTGAAAATGGAGTCTAAGAAATTATTTCCTAAGTGCCTAAAAAGACACGCTAAAAATAATAAGAATCACTCAAATGAAGCCTAAATCAAACTCTCTAAGCTCAAACCAACCACTGAACTCTAAGAAAGGAAAAAACACTGAACAACCTATGTCCAATCTGACCCCCTATCCATCTGTAATAGCCTACGAGGGTCCAATAATAGGCTAAACTACAGCTAGACTAAAGTATCTAGCTAGAAGAGGACATCACAGTCCGCCCCTCCTAAAATTGCTTGTCCTCAAGCAATCTCAACTCTAGATGTTGTAAAATCTCCTCACTCTCCCAAGTAGCATCCTCAACCAGCATGTCCCTCCATTTGATCAAATACTCTCTGATAGTGTGCCTCCTCAAATTCCTTTCCCTGAACTCAATGATAGCCTCAAGTACTAACACCAACTTTCCCTCATCATCCAAGGGAGGAAGCACGGTGGAAGGAACAATCTGATGTCCTAATGCCTTCTTGAGATGTGATACATGAAAAACATTATGCACTCTACTATCTACCAGCAAATATAACTCATAAGCCACCTCTCCAACTCTCTTGATCACCCTGAAAGGCCCATAATAACATGGCTTAAGTTTCTCGGAACCACTCTTTTTGAGAGTGGGCTGGCAGTAAAGCTGCAACATCAAATATACCATATCACCTACCTCAAAAGTCTGCTTAGTCTTCTTGTGATCAACATACTGCTTCTGCTGATTCTGTGTCATAGTGATATTTTCCTTAAAAGCCTTTACAATGTCCTGGCTCTCCTGTAATAAGTCTCCAGCACTAGGCACTCTACTATCTGATAGCAACAAATCCATGAAACTAGGTGCCTCATATCCATATAATGTCATGAATGGTGACATATGGATAGACATGTGATAAGTGGAATTATAACAATACTCACATAGATATATCCACTTAACCCAAGCCTTTTGTTGCCCTGCTATGTAATTCCTAAGGTAACCCTCCACCCATTTGTTCACTATCTTTGTCTGACCATCTGTCTGGGGATGGTAGCTAGTACTCGTAGTGAGCTCTGTCCCACACAATATGAACAACTCTTTCCAGAAGTGACTCATAAACCTATTGTCCCTGTCACTGACAATGCTCCGAGGTAAGCCATGCAACCTAAATACCTCTCTGAAGAATAAATTTTCCACCTGCGTAGAAGTGTATATAGCAGTGATCGGGAAGAAGTGGGAAAACTTCGTAAGCCGATCAACAACATATATACAGTCTCTGCGCTGGGCTCTTGGTAGTCTTGTGATGAAGTCCATGGAAAAACACTCCCACTTCTTGTCAAGAATCAGAAGTGGCTGAAGTAAACCGGCTAGATAAGAGTGCTCCTATTTATTCTGCTAGCAAGTAGAACACTCTCTAACATACTGTAACACCTTAGCTTTGAGCCCTTTCCAAGAGAAATGATCACGAGTCTGTCGATAGGTTTTATAAAAACCTAGATGTCCTACCATAGGTGAGTCATGATAAACTCTCAACACCATCCTCCTCACCTCTAACCCTGGCACCAAATAAATGCACCCTTTGTAAATGATGAGCTCATTCACAAGGGTGAAATCACTATCCTGGACCGATCCATCTATGAATCCTGATGCCCATGTATCCTTTGCATACTTTGCAAGGATCAAATGCCTCCAGTCCTCTGATATGTCTGTCATCAAGCTCATATGAGGTCTTCATGACAAGGCGTCTGCTACAACATTCTGTGTCCCTTTGAAATAGGTAATATCAAAATCATATGCCCGTAATTTACTTACCCATTTTTGTTGCATGTCATTAAGATCTCGCTGCCCTAGGAAATGTTTCAGGCTGTTGTGGTCTATTTTTATGCTAAATTTTCTTCCCACTAAGTACTACCTGAATTTGGCCAAAGCATGCATTATGGCCAACATTTCCTTATCGTAAATGCTGAAGCTCCTCTCAGGTCCCTTGAGCTTCCTACTCTCATATACAATTGGGTGCTTGTCCTGCATAAGCACAGCTCCAACGCTCTCACCAAATGCATCACAATGTAGCTCAAATGGTTTGGTAAAATCTAGTAATGCTAGCACTGGACAAGAAGTCATCAACTCCTTGAATTTGTCAAAACACTCTTGTGCCTCAGGAGTCCATAAGAAAGCCCCTTTCCTCATCAAATCTGTCAAGGGTGTTGCATGCCTAGAATAACCACTAACAAACCTCTTGTAGAACCCACACAAGCCCAAAAATCACCTCAACTATGTAAGGTTCACTGGAGTAGGCTACTCAACAATAGCATGAATATTTTCAGGATCCATGCGTACCCCCTGTGCACTGATAATGTGACCCAGATATAATAATTCAGATAATCCCAAATCACATTTGGACTCCTTTGCATACAAGGACTCCCTGCTCATAATGCTCAACACTGTATCCAAGTGTTGCAAGTGCCAATCCCATGTTCTATTATACACAAGAATGCCATCAAAGAAGACCAATACAAATTTCTTCAACTGAGGCTAAAAAACCCTGTTCATCGTGGACTGAAAGGTAGTTGGAGCATTAGTTAGCCCAAATGGCATAACTACAAACTTGAAATGGCCACAATGACACCTGAATGTTCTCTTCTCTATATCCTACTCTCTAACTCTGATCTGATGATAGCCTAATCTCAAATCAATTTTGGAGAAGTAACATGCTCCATGTAGTTCATCTAACAACTCATCAATTTGTGGGATTGGGTACCTCTTTTTAATTGTCTTTCTATTCAGGACCTTGTGGTCAATGCACATCCTAAGAGTACCATCCTTCTTCTTCACTAAAACCATAGAAGAAGCAAAAGGAGATTTACTCGGTCTAATATGCCCCATAGCAAGTAGCTCCTTGATGGTTTTCTCAATCTCATCCTTCAATCTCTTCGGATGCCTGTAGGGTGTAATCATGATGGGTCTAGCACCCTCCTCTAACTCAATGATGTGCTCAATACCTCTATCTGGAGGTCTACCTAGTGGAATATCATTGAAAACATTGTAATGCTTAATTCTCATCTCTTGTATGCCTGGATGGTATTTTGATTCTTGCTGCCCCTGTGATGGAATCAACGTGCAATGGGCTGCCCACTCAACCTGGTCATGACGCAACAAACTCTCCATGCGCCTGCAAGACATCATCCTGAACTCACTGTCTCGAATGGCCTTAAGTATGTGAGTTTTACCATCAATCTGAAATTTCATCACCATTTCTCTCAAATTGAGAGTGAACCCTCCAATATCATGCAACCAAGTCATGCCTAGTACTAAATCTATGTCACCCATGTTAACCACATAAAATTCAACCTTGAATTCAAAGTTATTTATTTTCAATGGTAAACCTGTGATCTTTCTATCACATTTGAAGACGTAGCCATCAAATAGCCTCACTCTCAAGCCCTTAAAATGCTCAGTCTGGATCCCACATCTCTTAACCAACCTGGAATCAATGAAATTATGTGTGGCCCCTGTATCTAGCAATGTAATAACTCGTTGTCCAACCAACACTTCTCTCATTCTAAATGATCCCTCCTACTGCACACTAGTGAGACGGGCCTCCTTAAGCCTACCTTCAACCTTCTCTTCATCGGTAGACATTTGCTTGAGCTTTTCATCATCTAAACTTTCCTTTTCTTCACTGGATTCTTCATTTTCAGAATCAGAATCCTCATAGTAAGCCCACATAACCCTATTTGCTTTCCCCTTTGGTCTCAAAGGACAGTCATGGTTCATGTCATAGGGTCCTTTGCAATAAAAATAGAGTTTTTTCTTCCTTAAATCATTCAATGTCTCTCTATCCAAGGGAGCAAATGATTTATCTTTATTTTTAGCCTTTGTTTCATTCCTCTCAGGTTTCTTGAAGAATGGTTTGTTATCTTTGCTAGATGATGCACCCTTTGACTGGAATTTATTTATTGGGGGTGCTTGTTCCATAATTCTAGCCTTCTTAATTGCTTCTTGCAAATTGAATGGATCAAAATATTTTACCCAACCCTTAAGTGGTTCGGATAATCCCTAAGCGAACAAAACAACCAATCTCCTATTTGAGATTTCTAGCACCATAACGGATAGCCTTTGAAAGTCACTAATGAAATACTCCAATCCACCTAACTGTCTCAACTGTGCCAACTCCTTGAAGTAGACTTTTGGATCCTTCTTATCAAACCTCTCTACCAACCTGTCCACGAAGTCCTGATATGAAGTCACCTGGTTATGCTGAAGGGTAACCATCCCATGGTACCACCAATCATGTGCAGCTCCCTCTAAATGTAGCATGGAATATTTTATTTCCTCCACTTATGTCATAGGTCTCAGTGCTAAGAAGTTATCAAGCTTGTGAATCCAAGCTTGCCCTGTCATTCTGCCACTACCATCAAATGTAGTCAAGGAAAGCTTCCCTGTAGCATGCTTTAATTCATTATTTTGGCCATGAGGTCTCCTATCATGTCTCGCTTCCCTGTAATGCTCTCTCCTCTAATTAACAAACCTCTCAAAATGCATCCTCTCATGCACCTGTGGAGCTAATAATTCCCATTCATCATTCGCAACCATGAGAATATCTGCGAACATCTCCTCTCATGTTTCTTCTGTAGATGCTACCTTAGGCTCATCTCTAATGAAGGTAGGACGAGTAGGCATGTCTGTTGTCCTGGAATGAGTTCTATGAGCTCTAGTTGATCCCACTACACTCTTGTTATCTCCTTGCTCATGATTCTGTCTATCCTGTGGGTTCATGCACTCAACCATGGTGGTGAGTGCCTGCAAGGCCCGAGCCATCTACTACTATCCTGTAACCATTGCTCTAAAAAATTCACTTGTTTCCTGATCCTCATTCTTGTTGCCTCTGGGTGGGCTACGTTCTTGCATGTCACCCATGATGTCCGGTTGCCTGTCTACAACCAGTTCCCTGTCAAATAATGCTCGCTTGCGAGTGTAATATCTGTGAGAGCCAGCCTCAGGTGGCTGCATGTGATTGCTAAACCCTCAGGATGGTAGGATTTAGCTCTGATACCAATGTAAGAACCCAACTAGTTCTCTGCTTCTATACTATTCTGCTACTGAATGCATTGTCTGAATTTGTTTTGATGTTTTGAATAGATATATTTTTTTTGTGTTTTGAGAGTTTATTGACATAAAAAACAAATAACATAAAACTAAAACTAATTACAATAATCTAAAAATTCTGAAACAACTGAACTACTATTGCAATGAATCTTTATTTCTCAAGAGGATGGGAAATTACGTTATTTTCATAATAATAAAAACAATGGCGACAACAACATGGAACCTGATTTTTATTTGATTTTTTCCTTGCCTTCAACTAGAACTAAAGCATTTCACTATTCATGATAGCACTGTCTAACATTTTACTGTTCACGATGGTATTGTTCACGGGTTACTGTTCACACGTCACTATTCACGCGTGACTATTCACGTGTCACTATTCACGCGTCACTATTCACACGTTACTATTCACGATCGTACTGTAGCAGCAGGTACAAACTTTAATAAGCAAATGATAAATCTTTAAATATTTTGATCTGTAATGAAACCCCTATAAATTTATGAATCTTCCTCACAACTGCTGAAGCACAAATCAAAGTCTCTATATGAAACTCTCTAGATACCAAATTCACTAGATATTTCACCAATTCAAATGGAGACTCACAGAAGAAACTACATTCTTCAATGGAAATGGCTGAAACCCTTCTCAGAGCACAAAAACCTGTTTTCAAAATGATAGCAATAACAATGGATACATCATTCTTCATTTCTCAAGCAAATATATGCCTCCAAAACCCTAATCAAAATTCCTCTTCAAGGCTGCGATTTTTTTAATAAAATAACATTAAATAAAATCATTAACATTTAATTGAATTAAACTTAGGGAAAGATTTTAATAATTCTCCTCCAAAATAAAATACTCAATTGGCCCCATTCGATGTGTTATAAACCCATCACTTAAGTGATTTAAATATAAAGTCAATTTAACTTTATATTTAATCATTAATCATTAAACATGTTGTAATTCACTGAAATAATCATAACTCTCTCAATATTGAGAATCTGGCCAAACCATCTGAAACTGAAGTCCAAGAAATTATTTCCCAAGTGCCTAAAAAGACATGCTAAAAATAGCAACAATCACTCAAATGAAGCCTAAATCAAACTCTCTAAGCTCAAACCAACCACTGAACTCTGAGAAAGCCAAAAACACTGAACACCCAAACCTCTTGTGTTCAATCTAACCCCCTATCCATCTATAATAGCCTACGAGGGTCCAATAATAGGCTAAACCACAGCTAGACTAAAGTATCTAGCTAGAAGGGGACATCACAAAAAATCCAATGCTAGTTGTAGAATTTGACTCTAATGAAGGAGTGAGTGGAACTAGGTATAACCCAAAGATTGAAACCCTAGCCATATGCATCAAATAGAAAAATACGCAGAAGCCAAAATTATTGGATGTAATTCAAGGGATGAAAGGGATAGTGATGGTAAGGACAATACAAGATACCACCCCTTTGGAGGCAGCCATAATCACCATTCATTCGGCCATGTTCACTCGAGTTAAGGGATTAGAAGACATATTAGAGGAGTATGAAAAGGAAAAAAGGTTCCTAAATGATAAAGTTAATAAACTATTCATGGAGAATTTCAAATTGAAGGAACAATTAAGAGGAGCAGGACCCTCACAAAGCAAGGAGATGGTGTTAAGGACCCTCACAAAGCAAGGAGATGGTGTTATACTCTCCTCCTATATTGCTCCAATGGATATTGTGAAGAAAATTTCTGTAGAATAGGTAAAAACTATAGAGAAGGAAGTGGATGATGTAAAGAAGGCCAACAATCAATCCCAGGATGAAGTGAAAAGGTGAATTTGTGAAGTTATGCAAAATATATTTAAGCACAGTATAAAATCAGTTATGAATAAACTGGAGAATGTGAATGATAGTTATAAAAGACTTCAGTTGGAAATGGATCAAATAAAGACACATATGCTTGTATTAGATCCTTTGTTCAAAAGGTGGCAGCCTATTCACCACACTTTGGCTAAGTTATACAAAGTTCTACAAATAAGTCCTGATGCTCCCACAACATTAAAGCCAACTGAACAAATTGTGAAGATGATTATTGATGAATTTTAGTATATACAAGGGGAAGATAAAAAGATTGTAACATGAATGGATTTATTCCATACCTTGAAATAGTGGTATATACTTGAAATCATGAGAGATGGTGATTAGTTGAAGGACTTGAACAAGTGGAATAAAGAATTCAATCAGGTTGTTCATAAGTGTGTAACTCATATACAGGAGGATGATGATACCAGTCTTCAGATCATGGATGGTTTGATTGTTCTTGATGCAGGATACCTAAAGTTTGTCAATGATATAAAGGCGTTACTAGATAGTCGATGGAAAACTCATCTTGTAAACATGCCAAAGATCTAGGAATATAAGTGGCCATCAGATTTTACGGTGTATCAATGGGAGGAAATGTATTTGGTTTTAGAAGAATAGGAAATTGAGGCAAGAGCATTTGGATATTCATCATGGAGAGGAAGAATTTTCCAGATCAATGATCATGGGTCTTCTACGTTGAATAATGGAACCATATCTCAAAATGTCTTAAGTCTTGTTATTTCCTAAATTATGCTAATTAAATAGTTGTTAGTAAAAGAAGTAGTTATGAAAGGTCATCTATTTTTGTAAAAGGCATGTAGGTTGTTGCTTCCTATATAAATAGAAAACCAAGGCCTAGTTTTAAAATTAACATAAATACCTAGTCAAAATGTTGCATTAAGTTGTTTAAAAATTTTAATATGTGATTTCAAAGCTTTAAGCTTTAACATTGAGGTACGATTAGTTTTAGTGGAAATATGAAATAGTTAATTTGGATATTTAATAGAATTATTTGTTGGTTACGTAACAAAGAATATGTTATTTAAAATGTTGATTAAAAAAATTGTGAGAATAATAATTCAGTTTTAATTTAGGTTGTTAATCTAAATAAATTTGTTTTTAATATGGAGAAAATATAAAAATGAATTGTGTGGTTTTTTTTATTTAGTAATTTTAAGTTTAATTTTATCAAATATATTTTCAATAGATAGATTAGTTTATAATTTTTTATGCTATGTTTCATTATTTTTTCGTAATTTATATATGTGAAAACATAAAGTTATACCATATTTTTAGACAAGACATTTTTTATTATTTTCTTAAACATGTATCAAAGTGTACATGGTAGAGAAGTAGCTCAACTATGATGAATGGCTTGGTCATTAACATTATTGTCTGCTACAATGTCATCCAATGTCTCATTGTCAATCTTCATATGTTCTTTCAAGTATTTATATATTTGAATGAATATTAGTTATTGAGCCTTAATATTGTGCTTATGTGAATGAATATGTTGATACAATAAAGCATTTACTATGGATTTTTTTGATTACATGTTCAAAATTATGTTCAACATAAAAATGGACACTATTTAAAAATAATAAAGTTAACTAAGTTGCTTATTTAAATAATTGTGAGTTACGTGCATTAATATTTTATTAACTTTTGTGTCTTCACAAACATATGTTGGTACAAAATGAATGGAAGAAGCATCCAAGTAATCCTATTTTTTTTGCCAACAATTCATACCAAAGATTGAAAAATTTAAGGATATTGCAATAGGTAATTTGTATCGACACAAATAATATTACTAAATCATTTCAAATTTTAGGCCATAAGAATCATCCTTTTTTAAATATGGATTGCAAATAATTCTAAAAATTTAGAAGTCTTGGTCATTAACATTATTGTTTGCTACAATGTCATCCAGTGTATCATTGTCAATGTTCATATGTTCTTTCAAGTATTTAATATTAGATCATCATCCTCATCTTGACCTACGTCATCTTCATCATCATTGAAATTTGACTGTAGACCATCTATATTGTTACCAAATGTATTTGGATCATCATTTTCTATACCATCCATATTGTTGTCTTCTTGTGCTTGAACATAACCATCTTCAACATTATCATGGATATCAATTTCTTTGATGTACTCTAATCCCTCTCTCTCATTTTTTTGGCCATCATTGTTTCGCTTAGTATCCACTAATTCATTGTCAAATACATGCCTTAATCTTTGATCATAATGTATGAAAAATAGCCATTTCGGGTCCAAAATATCTTCATAGAAAAATACCTGCACATGAACGGCATACATATATTAGACGTATGTTATAACAATTTTGCTGATTAATAAACACATGTATATATTCACAATAAAATATGAATTAATAGACTAATGATCACTACCACTTCTTGTTTGAGTTAAAGAAATACCTGCTTACAATGAATTGGTAGAACACAAGGTTCCTTATCCTTCGGTAGGAACCATGAGGAATCTATAGAAAAAAATACACTATGGGTATCATGTCTTCATGTCCTCTCAAATGCTTCATACCATCTACACTTAAAAATACAACATGATTTAAAAGAGTAGTAATCCAACTCAATATTTTCTTGTATTTTCCCAACATATTATAGATTCCCTTCAATTATATTCTTATCTTTTGAGCTTAATCGACAGGATTGCTTGAAGTCAACCATGATGCCACAATTGAAGGATCATCTCTTTGCATCTACACTTTATACATGATAATGTCGACCATATTCCTACATTACTGAATATTTCCTTGCCCGTGAAAGACCATTTATTTAAGTGAAAAAAATATAATGACAAATATTAAAATAGTCAATAGTTTCCAAATTGTAAGGAAACAATATTTTGTAAAATTCCAACTATTCCTTTCTTTCACATCCTCTAAACATGTTGATTCCATCTTTTGTTATGTTTGAATCTATACCTGCATCTTCTATTTGATTTTGAATTTGTTCAGTAACCCATTCTAGTGTGCAATCTTTGCCCTATTCCCCAAGCAGATCAGTGGGAAGTGGAGTATTCCTCAGGTTTGATCTCTTAAACTGTCTCCTTTCTTCTAACACTTCTTCTCTCTTTTTATCATACAGACCAATCCATTTGTCCATAAATTCCATGTGGTACAGAATGAACTTGTTGAGTATAGCACTTTCGTCTACACCTATTACATGTCAACATGTTTATTTCAAACTCCAAATGTCATGTTGTTAATTTGACAAAAAAATTATAGAGTAAATTAATGATTGCAAGAAAAACAACCACACTGATAATAAATTTACTTACTAATTTCTACTTGAACACCGCTAGATTATGGTTTTTCTCCATCAATAATATCTGATGCTCATCCTTCATCCTAGAATCATTGCCCATCTTCAAAATCCTTTCCAAGGAATTCACGCAGGAAGAAAAATGCTTCATTCAATACATACCCTTCAACCATGCAACCCTTTGGATGTGCCTTATGTCAGATATATCTTTTTATATTTTTCATATACCTCTTAAAGAAAAACATACACCTCATTGATACAACACCCACCAATTCAATGTCATTGACTAGGTGTATAAGTAAATGGACTTGTAGGTCCATGAAACTTGTAGGGAGCTCCTTCTCAAATACACATACAATTTCTGCAATTTCCTTCTTCCATTTTGGAACTTCACATTCGTGGATCTCCTTGGAGGTCACCCACCTAATATAAGAATAGTAAATTAGTATGAACCTTTAGTCAAAAATTTAAATGCAATATAATATTTCTATGTCTCTCACACATGAACATTTCGTATAACCACATACCTTGTAAATGCTGACAATTGACTTATGGCATTCCTTAAGTCAACTTCAAGACAAGAATCCCCCCTAATTTTCAATGGCATGATATCCTATCAAATACATTTATGAAAAGATCATTAGTAATTTTTCTCACACAACAAAATATCAAAATATATTTAGTACTTAATCAAGGTTACCGGTAAATTTTAAATGATGATATATAATACCTTCATAAAATTATGAAAATCGTGTATTTTATATCTTGTGATATGTCCATTAATTGTAAAAGTTTTAGCCAATGATGACCCATAGCCAGTAGGTGTCCTTATTAAACAGATGACATTTTTTAGTTGGTCTAGCTCTTTTGTTTTTTAAAAATCCATGGAGCTTTTGCATATGTTTCATTTTCCTTGTTTGGCCACAAATTTTTTCTATCAAATTTGGTACACAAAAGAGCAATATCTCTCCTTGAAGACAAGGTATCCTTCTCTTTTCTTGATATATGTTGAAATATAGAATTTGGGACATTTTTCAGAAGATGTGCATAGGATCTAATAGGTGAGATATTAATATATCCTTCCAGTAAGGGAGTTCATAAAATATGGATTTCCTTTTCATTCCTTTAGGCATATTAACTACAACTTGTTCTAGTTCTTCAATTGAATCACCCTAATCAAAAAAATCCTCCCAAGCTTTCAATTCAACATCTTCATACTTCTTAAGCCAATCACCTGGACCCATAATCATGGGAGGTCCTCTATTTTCAACTTTTCCATCAAACTGATTCTTCAGGCAATTTCTAAACTTATGATCTAGTGGTAGAAAAACCCTATTGTTTGCTAAAATAAATTTATGTAGATCTTTAGAATACTTCCCTTGAAATTGTTCTTCACATCTTGGACATGCAAATATCCCCTTTGTTTGAAACCCTCCAATTCAATAAGTAATGTTAATAACATCAAAAAAATAGTATAAAACTAAGTATGAAAGTTGGGATGAAAATAAATTATGAGTGTAAATACGTAAATATTTTATCTTACAAGAACAAACACCAAGTCCTAGGAAATCATGAATAGTCCAACATAGCACACCATAAAACATGAAGGACTTATTTGATGGAGGATGTGATATGTCATACATTCTTATTCCTTTCTATAGCAAGTGCATCTCATCAATAAAAGGTGCAAGATAAACATCCATGTTTTTAACTTTATGTTTTTCTAGAACAATGAGAGTTAGCATAAGGTGCTCCTTTCTAACACTCATCCATTGGGGAATATTGTATACTATCAATCCGACTGGAGAAACACTATAATTTGAGCTCAAGAAAGAGAATGGGAACACTCCATCAATTGCAAGACCAAACTTGATCATACTACAAGGTTCATCTTTGAATTTTCTTGGCCTTTTTTCCTATATGTGTTTCATTGCTTTGGAGTTGGCCAAAATTATCATGAATCCATCCTTACTCCTATTCATTGCATGCCAGTCCATCAATTGTGCAAGTGACTCACAACGAAATATTTGTTGAATTCTAGGCATAATTGGCATGTGACGTAAAACCTTCTTTGGAATTGTAGGATCTTTACAACATCTGTATGATATCTCTTCTCTTTGCATACAAGGAATTCTACCTTGTTTTGATACTCATCTTTGTATAAAATGCAATCATTTTTACATGAATGAATTTGCTTATATTCAATCCCCAACTCAACCAACAACAGATGTGCCTCTCTGCAAGTTGATACCAACACATTCTCTTTAGGGAATATTTTAGTTTTTAGTTCCCTATAAGATTGCCAGAGATTAAGTCAATTGAATGCTTGACTTATGATGAACATTTTTGATATGTCAATCTATACTAGGATTGTTTATATACAATATATGGTTTTAAAATGCCCTTAAAGAAATATAAATGAAGTTGATGAATGCTTATGAATTATGTACACCAATTGAAAATGCAAAGTAAGAAATAGATTTCAACTCACTTTAGTAGGGTAGTGAATCCTTTGTTTGACCAACCAAATAGTGACTTGATTTCTAATAGTATTAATGTGCATGCCAGTTTTGAGGTTCTATTTGCACCCGATTTGAACACAAGTGTCTTTGTTGCTTGCTTGATGAAGTCTTTCAGGTTGTTATCATCAACATTACATTGGTGGTAACTACCCCTGCTATCATCATTACTATCAACCATATCATCATTATTGTCATCATTGTTTCCATCCCCAAAGAAATATGTAAGCATTTCATTCAATCCTTCTTCATGCACCACATTTTCACTATCATGATGATCATCATTAAGGCTAGGTGGCATGTCATCAGTTTATGTAGATCTCATCAACTCTTCAAAATTCTCAACTAGTAGTATAGTATTCTCTTCAGTGTTGCTCTTTTCACCTTGGTATTGTTTAAAGGATGGTTTGGATCATCCCGTCCAAATATTAATAACCCAGTTGGATCTTGGGTATTACTATGTGTTTCATCAACATCGTCTACCTATCAAAAAATGCAAGCATTATTTAATGTTTGGAAACAATTGGATAAATCATAAATGTATCAATTTCAAAGAATTATAATCAAATATGGCTTAAAAATATAAATATAAATTGTATGAACATATATACATCCACTGAAAATGGAACATTATTTTATAGACTACCTTTTTTCTACAATAATTTAAATAAAACACAATTTTGACAACATAGTTTATAAAACATCTGTCCACACTCATTTATTATTCTTTGGTTTTCTGCCCTTAAGAACATCCTTAGGGAGACCTTCTTCTTCCCTTTTCTTTCACGTAGGAGTGCATTTTAAGAAGAGGTAATCAATCAATAACTCATTCCCAATGGCAAGGTCCATAATAGCCTCAACCATTATCAATCTATCAACCTCTCTTTCCATATCTCCATCTTTATCATTTATAACCTCGACAAATTGATAATTTGATCTTATAGTAGGGTCCCTTCCCTTACTACTATTTATAAATCCTGCAGTATTTTTGTGTGTGTATGCATGTCCATGTATATACATAAGTTGACCTCTATTCATTTCTTTTCCACTTTCCAATTGGAGACGATGTGCATACATATTCGAATTTAGACCATATGTTGACATGCTAAGCCTATATTATGCTAGCCTTCTCCATTCACCATTGTAATATGATGGACCATAATATGGCATTAATCTCCTAGTGGTTTGTTCTAAATTGTTTATATGTTTAGATTCCACATGTACATTTTGGACAATAAAGAGTCCTAGATTCACTCCATATATATTGGAGGTTTTTATCATGTAGTTGTATCCCCAAAAATGAAACACCTTGTACACTCTAGGCAGTTGTTGATCACTAGGCCAAGCACAATATAGTCGACGATCAAATGTCTCTTTGTAAATTCATCTCAAACTCAGGGGAAATTCATCATCTCCATCACATTCATTCTCATAGGGTACGTAGTCCACCTTCCCCTTGTCTTTAAGCAAATTATGCATCTTTAAACCGGTTCTTGTTTTGTTACTTGTTTTCATCAATTCCTCATTTTCTGAGCTGGTATATTTGCACATATTTTTGTTAGATGTATCATTTGATAAATGATCATTTCCCTCTAGGTTCGAAGTCGGTGATCCTCAAAAATTTAAACCAAGAACTTTATACTGCAAGTATCCATTAAGAAAAAAATTAGTTATTTAAATAATATAAAACAACATTTAAATGAAGTATACATGTTATTTATATCAAATTGGAAAATTCCTTACCATAATTCCTATTGGATTTGAATCAATTGTAGGAGGCATACTACCGACTGGAAGCTCATCATATATGTAATGTTTTTGTACAATCTCTCGTTTGAATTGTTTCTTTCCATGACATACATAAAATCCACAAACAACAATTTTCTCAAAGTATTCTTCCCATGTACTATAATCCTAATCAACCTCTTGTTCAGTGCAATCACTTGTTGTGTTTGCAGATTCCATTGTCATATCCTATTCCACCCACTATCCTCTACGTGATTTAACAGTTTTAGGTCGACTTCCACGTACATATCTTCTTCTTTTGCTAGTTGAACACTCAAGCTTAATCTCCATCTAAAATAATCAACATGAATTAATTTATGTCAAGATTGGATAATACATTATAAATTTTAGTAATACTATGAAAAAAGATGGACGTATCATAAAATGCCATCAGATCATTTTTTCCTAAGTTAAGTCAAAATTTGAGTACCTAATGTCCTACTTCACTTATTATATATGACACAATAGATAATACACAACATAGTAAATAATGTTTATTACACCAATTATATCATTTCAACAAATATGCTATCCAACACAAAACCTCACTTTAGTCATATATTTGACATATTGATATCATGTTTTGGCCATCCTAATTTTCAAACTTTTCCCTTGATCATAGAATCACATTTAATCACCATTCCTATGCATTTTCAACCAATAAGTTTGACCTTAGAGGCCTCATGGACAAAAAAATGAATTTATCACCTCTATGTTGTAGCATTTGTGAATTTGTAAACACCTTCCTCCTTTGGTTAAGGTTGTTTTCTCTTCTTACCTCTATTGTATCTGCAGATTCCATTGTCATATCTATTTCCACCCACTTTCCTCTCTACGATTTACTATTTCTACGTCGTCCACGACCTCTCTCCATGGCCTCCTTTGGATCATGTAATACACAACAATGACAATAGTCACATAACAGTTGTGCACCAAGAGAATATTGTTGAAATTATCTTGTTAATACGCTCTCTTTTCATTAAGATACACTATGAAAAACAAAATAGGACATTGCAACATTTTTCTCTTCACAAAAATTTTACACACAAAATCTTGACAACTAGAGCTCAAATCTTATGATTACAAGATGGCTACAAATCCACATCAAAAATAAATTTATTTACAAGCTGACTACAAATAAAACCTATTACTAATAATTTTAGTCAAACATCCCTTCCATGGTCCCTTGTTATCCTAGATGAAAGAAAACCTATTACTAATAATTTTAGTTGGTTCTCTACCTTAAACTTCTTCCACAAATTCATTAAAACTGTAGATATTTTCTTTTTGAAAACTAGAGATTGGATTCCTTATTCTTGATTGAAACCTACTTTAAGATGGAATGATGAGATCTAACAAAGTGTAAAAACATGTCAAAATATGTAATATATACATGGATAAAGGCAATAGACAAATATATATGATAATACATGATGAATGATCTATCAATAATACATTAAATAAGGGCGGGTTAGTGGGATCAAAGAGATTACACAAAAAAAATCCCAAACCCGAATCAAGATAATAGCAATGAAACATAGATAAGGGGTGCATCCAAGCCCTAATAAAGTATAAAATGAATCATATCTACTTAAAAAATTTAGATTTATAACCTTAATGTAGAAGGATAAACTCTAAGGATGAAACCTAAGTGTGTTTAAGAATGTTTGGTTCATGAATTTATGTAAGGAAAAATAGCATGCCTCACATAAATATCCCAAATAAATTAGTTAAATCAAAATGAATAAATAATATATTCTGCCTAGGATAAAGAGTTGAGAGTAATAACACCACTAAAATAAATGCTCAAAATTAAATAATACAAATAATGGTATTTGGCTCTAGGTTCAATGAAGATGTGACTATGGTAGATAAATTGCTAAGTGATTTATTAGTGCAACAATAACTAGGACTATAAAAAACCATCTCAAAACTATAAAATTCATGATGCTTCATTCCAATACACTTCCATGGATATGGAATTGATCTCTGTGCATTAAAATATGAACCTAAACATAGAACTAGACCTTAACTATAGATGGGTATGTGCAGGATCATGATGGGCCAAAAAGTGGCGATATGATGGGCATGTGTAGGGTATGTGGCTGACGACTTTTTTTTTAGCCAAAATTGATGAAATGAAAAGGGTTTCTAAAAGAGACTCTCATCTTTCCACCAATATAAATTATGCTTTACTTTCAATTTAATAAATAATTATTATTTATTTTCTATTTGAATTACGACTAAAGTCTCGATTGATAGGCTAATTGAAAAACATCTATAGCTTTCAAACGGTATCACAATTTTTGGACCCAAAAAATGTCTCACATTCTATGCTTCACATACTATAGGATTAAAAAAATAAAATTGAATTTCATGAATTTTTGACCAAGTTAAGGTGGTCAAACATACAACTTTTTATATTTTTTAAAATTTGTAATAAAAACTCATAATTAATTATTTACTTGGAAAAACATACAAAAAAATATACATCACATCGGGACATGAGTCCTCTACTTATATCTAAAATCTTATAAAAAATATTATCATTTTATTGTGGTTAGGGTGGTAAGAGACACCTACTTCTTATTTTTTCCACGAAATTTAAGTACTACTACATTGAAATTTCTAATTTTACCAATTAGATTTTTTTTTTATAAATAAACCTAGTAGTTTAGAAACTACATTCAATTTGATATAGATTCTATTCTTACATATTTTTGAAATAATATACATAACTTATTCAAATTTTTACGTCAAGTTGCCCAACTCTGATTTTTTTGAATTTTTCACCACTTAAGGGCCTATTTTATCCATGATGATCCTGCACATACCTAGATCTATCTAATATTCACTAAATTGGATGGGTATAATTTATTATCTTGATGTCTTCAACCTATGTCTAAGAGGGGTCATGTCGATAGATTTTATCAAGGATTTTGTTAGGCTAGGATATTTCTCCTTTCATCAAACTCCTATTACTAATTTAATGATACAAATAAACGATTGAAGACAATAGGGAAGCATGCAATACACATAGGATGTTGATGCAATGTCAATGTCACATGATAATGATTTAGTTCTCATAAATTATTTTTCATAATTCCCCAATAAGCCCTGTATCTAAGATGATAGTAATGAATTAGGGTTTGTCCTTTTATACAAATTTGTAACATGCAATTTGAAATATTTCACACTTTAGATGACTCATCTAGTTGTATGGGGTGAACATGGGCCCATTTAAATTTCAATTTAAAAGTTTAGGGGTCATTTTTTAGTTCACAAATCTAACCTCTATTAGTTTTGCACCCACAAAATTGACATGGGATATGGAATAGATAAAATAGGGAACCATGATTGCTCCCTTGGAACATATGAAGATGAAGTCAATTTAGGATCAATTTATTTATCAACTTCCAAGAAAAATACATAATTTTTCAATGCTAGGCAATAAATTAGGCGCACTTTGCACTGCCTTTTGTGCCCCAAAAAGATTACATTTAGTGCTGAAAGTCAGCACTAAAGTCGTGTTAACTATGCCAACTATGGCGTCGACTACTAAATCAAAAACAAAAAATAAAAACTTCCCACATGGAGGAAGAGATGAGAGGATAAAAACATTGCATGAAGGAAGAGAGAAGAAAAGAGTGAAAAACACCACGTGAAGGAAGAGAGGAGGGTTCCCTCTAAGGGATTAGCTACAATCAAGTAGATGAGAAATTTGATTTAGTTTGCGACACCATAGGTAAGGTTACAATTTGTTTTCTTCATTCCCACCAATATTTTTGTTTGGATTAAATGGAGAGGATTGTGAAGAATGGGTTGTGAATATTGTTTTGTTTACAAGTGAATCATTCAAGTCTCATGTGGTTGCAAAGGAGGGTAAAATTGTAGATATTGCATTATTTCCTCTACAACCAAGAGTAGTGAATGCATTTTTGAAACCCCAATCCCCCGGTTCACTTATCATTCCCATCCCAAGCTTTCAGTTTCCGGTTCAATTTCTTGGACCTTCCTTCAATACCTTTCTCTGAAGACAACTTTCTTTCATACCACAAATTGGATGAAAACTTTCATACTTGACAGTGTGTACATCATTTTCCTCCACATACTAGATGAAAATAATTGGCCCTAGGTCACCTCAAAATGTCAAGAAATAGAGGGAAGGGATAAAAGGGAGTAGACCCTAGCCATGTTTTGCATCTTGCATTAGTAGCTACAATACCAAGATAGAATACAATGTGGTTTCAAGGGAAGTCCAAATGACAAATACTGGAAAAATGTTTGTGAATAGGTTGAAGGAATCATTACTTCAACAGTTCAAAGACCATCTACATTTTCCATTCTCAAAGATACCCACGCACCTGCAAAAGCAGTTATCCATGACATGGAGACTGAATTTGGCACAGGTTGGTCTGTGAAGAAGGTAAAGCTATGAATGTCTCAAAACTACAAGAGATTTCGGTGCAACCAAAAAAAGAAGATAAAAAAACTCCCTCCCTAGCTAAGGCTAAAAAAAAGGCCAATTGATGTAAGTGTGAAATTATGGAAAGAGCTTGTAAAAGCATATGAGAAGTTCGATGCACAGAGGAAGTTCGGTGAGGAGAGTACATAGGTATTTGAATTTTCTTATAAGATTATATCAAATTTATTAAATGATTTTTAAATTTTATTTGTGCATAGTTAAATTGAATTAGTATATGTTTCAAGACAAGGCTTCCAAGGCTAGGCTTGACAAACTTCATGCCACACATCACAGTGGCCAGAAAGGTTTACAGGCCTTGATCTCTACATTTGTAAGTATATTTAATATGTTGAATGATTTTTTTTATTTCCTAGGAAAAAGTAAATGATTGCTTATTAATTAGTTTAACTAGTCCATGTGCCATGTTTTGATAGGAGGATAAATATGGCCGATATCCAAAGCAATTTGAATTTAAGGAAAAGTTACAAAGCAAAAAGTGGACTGATTTTGTAATCTAGATGGAGAACGAGGTATCAATAGTTGACTTTCGATAACTTAGTTGGATATTGTTTTGTTAATTTGTCAATTTTCATTTCTTGTGTTGAATTGTTTATTGATGCGTAGAATGAGTTCTAAAGTGCTTCTCTGTTGGCCCTAGATGCCTCCATAAATAAAGAAATCAGCAGTAAAAAAAACCTCCAACCTGATTTGATCAACATAGAGAAGCGTGTAATACTAGACTTCTTAACTTTTGAAAGATAAATGGAATGTCCTCAACACCTAGTAGAGCTATCCAAAAAATCTAACTAAAAGCACAAATGTGCTCCCACACATAATGGCCTAATGATTGGTTGTCATAGAAGTCAAACTACAAAGTAACAACATTGATCAAGTTAACATATATGCATCATTTGCATAAACAACTAAACCATTTATGTGCATGAATAAATAGTAGAAGGATGTAGATGAACTCAATTCATTTTCCTTTATTCCTCTTGGCAGGCATCCCTCTTGAATCTCTAATATGAGGTGCCCAATACTTCCCTATAGCTTTTACCTTTCGTCACTGCCTTTCCTCTTCACTATCAGAATCATCTCCTTTTTCCTTATTTGCATTTATGGCTTCAGATTCTAATTCATCCCATGTTTTACCTTCCTCATCTTCCTCATCTTCTTCTTCTTCATCATCCTCATCTGACTCCACAAGAGATTCATCTTCTAAACCTTCCTCATTTGATTTTGATTCCCCATCTATGTAAGAGGGTTCATATCCTTGATTCGAATCTTCTGAATTATCATAATCAGAATCACTAGCTTCCATATTCAAAAATTCCCAACCACCATCTTCAAGAAATTTATTTGGATCATCAGTAATAGTCTTCAAAATTGGCCTCTAGTTCAAGTTCATTCTACTTTCATAATACTTTATATCCATGGAGTTCAACCATTCCTTGATTCCATCAAGTGAAGATTGAGGAATGGCATCAATGCGGAGTACATCTTGCTTTAAGTCTTTGAAAACAATAGCCATATCAAATTCATTTTTCCCAAGTACTACTCTCTCAAGGCTAACAATCTCAATCTCACTAATAGTGATTACTAAGAAAGGTAATTCCACCAACTCTACCAAACAATTTACCATAGGAACAATAAAAGTAGAGGCTTTGAAAGGAACTCAATGAAAACCAAGCTCTCTAAATGGTATATCAAACTCTAGTTCAAAATGTTTTAGATGAGGCTGCTCCCATAGCTCTATTACTCACTTGACAAATCCTTGAAAGTCTGGATTAATTTTTATTTTCTTGTCCCTCTCTTGTTGTTCTTCCTCATTTTCATCAGGATCATACATTGACCTTCTTTCCCCTCCTAAATTTTGGACCACATCCATTACCTCTGCATAAAATTGGACATCCTTGATCTTCTTGGTTCCCACCATGATATGGTTATGCAAATGAAAATGAAGCAAAGTAATCATCTCCTTCTCCGCTAGCTAGAAGAATGGATGCTTAATTTTTTGATACATGATATAAACTCTCTCTTCTGCTCTCGTGGTTGAATACTGAAATCTATTATTGGTGGGCCTCCAGAGTTCCAGTCATCTTTCTTCTTCTTCCACAAAATGTTGGCCTGATCCACAATTCTGCCAACCTAATTGGATTTGTTTTTGAAAGCTGAAGTTTCTCCAGAGTCATCAGTGTAGCTCTCTCTACCTTTCTAGACTCTTTCATTGCTATAGATTTGTTTTTGGGATTTAATAATTTGTACCAAATGGTTGATGTGCTTTGAATCCTTGGATGTAAAGGAAATTTCCTTAACATAAATACTGCTAGGGAATTTCAATGTTGGCATGTAGTTGGCATTAAAACGGGTACTTGTAACATTGAAAATTATCCTTATATAAGAATTACCTCCATCTTGTTGTCTTGTAACACTCTTGATGGTGGCTACATGAAATGGAACCATGATGCCATATATGGGTACCAGAACAACATCATTTTTCATATCAACTTGAATCATGAGCTCTCTAGAAACGAGGATACCATCCAAATTTCTTTTGGAAACCATCTTAGTGGATGGCTTGGAAGAGCCATGTCCATCTCCTATACCAATGCCCTCTACAACCAATCTTCTTGCAGTCTCCTCATTCTTTTTCCTTGCAAGTTCTACTTGGTGTTGCAAGCGTTGCTCTTCTCTAGTCATCTCTAGATTATTAGATCATAAGGTTTCCTTGGAGATGCCTGATTCTCCTCAATTTACCTTAGCCTTGGATTTTTGTTTCACTTCCTCATCTTCATCATCGTCGTTAAATGAGTATGCAACATCAGTGTATACTTTGGAGCTAACCCCAATTGCATTTTTAGGCCCTTTATCCTTAACAACCATAGTGTCAACAAGGAGCAATGAATAATTCTGTGTTTTGGGGTTACCAATCTCCAACTACAAATTCAGAAACACAAGTGATACACTAAAATCCATTCCATCCTTCACAATTTTTTCATTTCTTGAATTCAAACGTAAACCAAACTCTCAAAATTCGATCCCTATTCCTGTTCTTGCAAACTTTGTAAGATGAGGCAAAATTTCAGGGCCACCTCTTTGAACTACCTCCATAGTTGCCTTATATTAACATACATATTCATGTATATGATTATATACATGAAAATGTCGCTTTAAAATAGTATAATCAAAGTACAAAATGTCTTGAAGAACTATTCTATGTATGCTCAAGTATTGTTGCATGTCATAGCTTGCTTACAAATAGAAAACTAAACTATAAATGTAAAATAGAGTTGTGCTTCAACCATCCCCATAGTACCATTTATACAAATACATTCAGAAAATGAAGGAAAAAAGAATATTACATCCTAAGATCACAGTGATATTAAGAAATGGAAATATGATGTAATGATTATGGTTTCATTTCATATGTTGTAGTATGAGATATATAATAGAAAAATAAATTATTGCATGAAATAAATAATAAATTCTCATTTTAAATGTTTTTTATTTGTAGAACACGGGTCTTCTAGAAGATCAAGATGATCCTCATCAAGATATAGATCCAAAAAATGTTGGTTCTGGTATAAATCATATGGCAAAGGATGATGATGACGCATATACAGAAGACACTGTGGCCGATGAAAATGATGATGATCACGACGGTGATGATGATGATGAGGTAGTTGCTATTAGTAGCCAGCGACATTCATGATCATATAGACTGCATTATGGATCATTGTTGATATATCGTTATGATGCCTCTTTTCATGGTCACTATCATATGTATCATTTTTATGGCTTGCAGTACCATATTATTGAGTTGTATCATATTGACATGTATCATTTTGACTTATATCATTTGGACATGTATCATCTTGACTTGTATCATTTTAAGTTACATAATTTATCATATTTACTTATATCATTTGTACATGTATCATTTTGACTTATGCCAACTGTTGGACATGTATCATTTTGACATGTTATTGATCTACTGGCATATTTGACTTTCACTTTTTTTAGTTATATATGATGATGGTCTTATTAGTATTGACTTGTCAATTTATATATATTGAAAGTGATCGAGGATTTTTGGATGGATATTTATTACGTACGATGATTTTAATTTACTGCTCAAGATGGATGTTGTCAAATTTAATCAAATTATAGATATTTGACTCACTTGTTTCAATTATAGATGATGATCATGTTATAATAATTATCTTGTTATTTAATCATATGAGTTAAATAATTAAATTACTTACTCTATAATAATATGATTTATTTAAGAGGCATGATATACTTAATTAATTAAATTGAAATAAAACATATTAAATTAATAAATGGAAGGAAAACAAGAAGCATTTTTAGAAGCAAAAAAGGAAGCAACAATGGAAGCCAAGCTAGAAGCAAACTAGAAGCAATCTTGTAAGAAAAACTTAGCATTATCTAGGAAGCAAAAATAGAAGCAATTCAGGTAGCAAACAAAGAAGTAATAATGGAAGGAATTTTAGAAGCAACAAAAGACACACTAATATAAGCCATATTAGAAGAAAAAAAAGATGTAAAAATGGAAGCAAAACTGGAAGCAAAGATGGAAGTGAAACCTAGAAGCAAAACTGGAAGCAAAACTGGAAGCAAAATTGGAAGCAAAACCGAAAGCAAATTTGGAAGCAAAACTGGAAGCAAACCTGGAAGCAACACAAGAAGCAAAATCAGAAGCCAAACTAGAAGCAACAAAGGACACCATAATGGAAGCAAAACTGGAAGCAACAAAGGACGTCATAATGGAAGCAAAACTTGGCATCAATTAGGAAGCCAAAAAAGAAGCTATTTTTGATGCCATACTAGAAGCAAAAAAGGAAGCACATCTGGGAGAAAAATTAGAAGCAACAATGGGAGTAGACATGAAAGAAAAACTGGAAGCCAAATAGGGTGCTAATTCAGTTGTTATTTTTGACATTAAATTGGTCTCGATTCCCGATGTTATTCTCGACACTAAAGGAGGCGCTATTGCTTGCTTTACTTTTTCGGTGCTAAAGTCGGTGCAAAATATGGCACAAAATTTGGCATTGAAGTGAACATGGAGTTCAGTGTTGAGTCTCAAATGCACTAAATTCCAACATTATTTTAGGTGCTAATTTCCTGTTTTGTTGTAGTGACTGTGAGGGGAGTTTTTAGGGCTCAAAATGATGTGTACCTTGTAGAAAACTTGATGTTTTTAGACCACAGAGGACTCATTCACCTTTAGTGGTGAATGGGTCCTTGTGAGGGTTCCAAAAACCAACTTCTAGGTTTTATTCCTCTTAGCTTGCACTCCCATACCCCAAATTCTCACTATGTCAAACCCTATAGAGGACTCATTCTCCTTTAGTGGTGAATGGATCCTTTAAGGGTTTTGAAAAATTGACTTATGGGTTTTTTTCCTTGATTTCTGCACTTTTAGATCCCTGGATCCCTGGTTATTAGCTCCTGAAAGTCTAAAATAAATTATGTAGCCTCCTTTCTTTGTTCTTGCACTATAAATGACAATCTTTGTAACTTTGACAAGTTTTTTCCAAATCTTTCCTCCACTTGATCTTCAACCTGTAAATATACAAACACACATTCAAGGGAAGAAAAAAATGTTGTTTGTTAGTGAATAGGGGTTTTCCTTGGTCAAACCTCTTGTAGGTAATTAAACCAAATGATGAAATAAAATAATTGAAGCATGAAATGTGAAATATGTAATTGATGTCACCTTGGATGATATATTGTGAAACAAATCTATAAACTAACATGTAGTGGCCATGAAGAATGCAAATCTTGATCCTTGAATATGATTTGTAACAATGCTTGTAATAGATCTTCAATGCTACATCCACTTCTTTAGCTCAACAATATGAATGAATGCATTAAATTCTTGACATGATGAAATGATCTTGAATTGTTGCAATAAAATCCTATAATCTACCTTGAAATTCCATGTAAATGCTCGTGTAGACTCAAATTTACTATAAGGATGCTCTCTCAAAGTTTCTAGGATATCTCATAAACTTGCTAGATCTTGTTAGGAGAAACAATGAGAATTAGCCCCTTATTTATACTAAATTAGGAGATTAACCCCAAAATTCAAACAATTAAGGCCTACACCAAATCTAGAAAGAAAGATTATTAAATTCTTGCCAAAATGAAACTCAAAAAGGGGGGTCTCATTAAGGGAGGACTCATTCGCCACCTTGGGCGAATGGGTCTTGGCTTCTAGTTTACCAAGACCTAACCTCAAGGGATTGAAAGAGGGCTAAAAACCCATTCCAGATCAACTAAAAAGGGGGGTCCTATTAAGGAAGGACCCATTTTCCACCAAGGGTGGATGGGTCCTGGAATGATTTTCAAGGGCCAAACTTTTCCCAAAGAAATATTTTATTAATGAAATCACAAGTGTCAGGAAAGATCTTCGGGAGGTGTCAAAATTAAGGCTTAAATTTGAATTAAAATGGGTTAATTACTCCAATTGCCCAGAATCAATTAATGACCTCCTAGATAAATTTGAAAGTGCCTTGTAACATTTTACACCACTTAAACGAGGTACACATTATGTACATTTTATTAAAAAGGGGTCCATTAGGCTTAATTAATCAAATGCATCCTAGAAAAGTGTGAAAGTGTGTTACAACACTTTACAACACCCTTGCAAATGATCAAGTAAGGCATGTTTTAGTCAAATAAAGGTCCTAGAATATTGTGATTATGTACAAAACATTATAACACCACTCCAAGACATGATTAGTTCAGTTTTGATGTCAAATATCAAACCAAGGAAAAATGACACTTTTTCCATTACTATAGGTCTCAAGGCTCAATAAGGATCTAGAAACCATTTTCCAAGTTCCAAGTGCTACCCATGACCTAATGTCCATATCTCATTCAATATAAAACTTTCATATATTTTCCAACCAAGCCCCAAGGCTTGATAAGAACTTGGAACCCAAGTTTCGATTTCCATCTATGACTCATGATCTACCTTCTACCCACCACAATCCTTTTGTATTATTTCAAGTGTTGGACTATAGGGTTTGATAGAAACCTAGAACTAGGTTCCAAATTTGACCTAACTCCTAGACTTGACCAATTCCTCCAAACACTCAATATTTTCATGATAAATAACAATTATCATTTGAATACGATGAAGAGAATAATTGAACGCACCCCAATAATTCTTAGTTGATGAAGGTAGGAAAATCCATGACCAAGATTCTCAAGAACTTGACTAGAGATAACTTTCAACATGAAATCAGGGATATGATCACTTTGTTAAATAGGATAATGGGAAAAATACAATCTAGGACAAACCATATGTGGATGTATCATCTCATTTACGTGATACTAATGAATATAAAGTTTATTGACTTTTCTCATTTGGTGAGTGATAATATGCATCAGTTACTTACCACTATAAAAGAAACCAAGAAGTTTTCAATGACAACATATGTCATGTATTTGATGGCAAGACAACCCACATTCCTTGGATTAACTATAGAGCATGTACTACACGAATGAAATGGATAGTAAAGGGTGTGGGAATATTACAACCAACTAGAGTAAAAGAAATATGAGAAGTAATTCAAGAGGATAAATGTTATGTTCATCTACCCTATCAATAATAATCTATTGGGGAATGACATTAAATTGAAGTAAATTAGTTGATAGTTGGGTGGGGATATTAGTTTATCCAATTCCTCAAATCCATATATATCAAAATCCTAGGTTTCTCTAGGGAACCATTATTTCTCCCAATGTTTTACATTAATAAATTCATCTTGCTAGAGTTTACCAAGAAAATATTAGAGAGAGAAAGTAAATTTAAAGAGAAGAAAAAATATAGGGTCTATTTTTTTTTCACATTGAGCTACTATATTTGCCCATCCATGGTTAATGTTAAGGTTTTTTAGGAAGAATTATCTTTTTAAATTTTTTGAAACATATAACACATAGAATGGATATGATCCTAATTATAGAGTTGAAAAAAGGGTTTGGACCATAATACAAGCATCAAACAAGTATGGAAGATTTCTAGGAAAATTTCTAGAATGACCATGATGTAAGAAAGAGGAGTTTTTGTAGACTAACCTTTAAATAGATGAAATATATAATATTGGTAGGGATATTCCTAATGTACTAATAGATGATGAGAACATGTTGAACCCAAATTATTACCTTTAAGATACATAGAAAGTATGGCCAGGCTACCTATGATCAACTAGATTATTACTAAGGATAGTGATCTAAAATTAATGAGGCAAAAGGTACATGGAATTTTAGAATGGGATAGTTACAAGCTATGAAGGTGAAATCAAGGAAACAAAAAGAGAAGAAATGAAAGATGAAGAGTGAACCACCTTCTATTTATAAGAGGATCAAGACAAAAGGAATGGAAAAAACTAAGAAGAAAGTGAATAAATCCTTCAAAAATGATATGAAATAAAAAGAAGTTGTTGAAGCAAGGGTGGTAGATGGATTTGGAGTAGAAATTTTACAAAAATCTCACCTTTATAAGCCTATCATAGTCTTACCAACTCCTTCACTCTTTATCAATAAAATAGGGAAGACATACATTACTTCATATCCTTATTGAAGAGGACTCCCTCCCCTCATAAAACATCCCCATAAATACCAAATTCCAATGTGCCATCAATATCAAGGTTACATAAAGATGATAAAATATAAATTAATGATACAAATCATTAAATACTTAAAAGGTTTGAGGAGCAAATAAAAAGAGGATAAAAAATCCTACAAAATCCTCATTCTCCCCCTTTTGATGGTGGTTTTAGCACAAACAAATCTAAGTAGAATAATAGGCCACTCCACTCCTCTTGAAATGTAAGTAATCCTACTCTAAGGTTCCTTTTTAGTTAGGTCTTGACCATGTGGGACAACTAAATGGTCTATGCCATGATTTTTTTACAAGGTGGTCTTTGTTGGTAATTCAATTCTAAACATAGATAATCCTTCTAATGCTTAGATCTATACTGAAAATAAAGAATTAAATGCTTTAAAATTATAGATATGAAATTATTTACTTATTTCATGCATTTTCTTTGTAGATCTAACAATATTATGACATTCCAAAGGTTTGAGAACATAATTCTAAAATACCTTTTGGAAAATGATAAACAAATTCATTTTCTTATATTTGAAAGGTTAGATGAGATTTCAAACTAGTGATGTAATGATTAATATTTCATACAACAATATACATTATTGATGCAATGTATAAGAAAATCACATTAACAAAATTTTGAATTGGATATAATTAAAATCACCTTATTCCATACATAGATTTTAAGACACAATTATATTTAAAGATTCAATAAATATCACAGATCTCACCAGATTGTTTAATTTTTGAGAAATCAAAAGAAAAATATCAATTCCATGATAAAAACATTGAGACACATAGGAAGCATGATGTTTGATCAAAATCAAATTTGCAAAATTATGAAGTTAGTAGAAATCCACATTTAGTTTGTAAAATTTTGTTATATCTTTCAATGTCAAAAATGATAAAGAAAATAGATGATTCCAACAATTGTGAAAAGCAGTGCCAATATGTTGGATGAATGGAGTAAATCGATATTGGTAGGTACATCAGAAACTGATGTGCAAAAGGAGTTCCACGGTCTCACAACAGATGTCATTTCTTGTACAACATTTTGAAGCAATTTTATTGAGGGAAAGCAAACAAATGATTCTTGCAACTAAGCTATTTCACATTTGACAATGCACTTATTTTTCAACTATATCATCCCATCTCAAATTCCTTTACCCTTCAAGAGTTATGTGCATTTGTAGTGTTCTTATGTTGAAGATAAATAGCTTGGATGGTATGAAATTTGGAGGAAGGTACTAGAAATAGATGATGCACTCTAATTTCTGGTTATTTATATTAAATAGGTTCAATCTAGCATGGGTTGTGCTTAATGGGGTTGAGTCAAAAAAAATTATTTGAATAATATTTGGTTAAGGATACTTATATGATATGGTATATATAATAATTTATTTTCTTTTCCAATTCAAATTCAAATTATTTCTAATTTACATTATTATCTAAAGTTGAGGTAGATTTTCTAAACAAAGAAAAAAAAAATATTAAATTTTAAGAAAATCATTGATAAATGAATACAAATTGTCCCATCAAAATATTTATTTTCAAAAAATTTAAAAATTTATTATAAAATAATTATGTATTAAAAGTATAAATGTCGTGAAGTTCTCTCTCTATCTCATTTTATATACTAACAATTTTCAAAAAAGATTTTTCAAACTATATTTTTTTATAATTTAAAAAAATATATTCATAAGTTACATATAAATATTTCCATTCCATTAATTACATGGTTTCAACATTCAAAACATACATATTAATAATTCTTTATTTATTCTTATGTTTTGGATGGTAGGAAGAAGGTATTAAAAATAGAGGATGCTCTACTTTTTGGGTATTTATAATAAATAGGTTAGTCTAAAATGGCTTGTGTTTAATGAGGTTTGACCAAATCAATTTTAATAGAACAATATTTTTTATAATAAATAAGTTAGTCTAGAATGGCTTGTACTCGATGAGATTTGACCAAATAAATTTTAGTTGAACAATATTTATTTCTAATAAATAAGGTAGCTTAGAATGGCTTGTGCTTAATGAGATTTGACCAAATCAAAATTGAGATTGATTCTCCCTATAAATATAAATCTATTAACTTTTAAAAGACATACAACTTTAAACATTTATGATAAAATAATTATATGTTAAAATTATATTTAATTTTAAAACTCCTATTTCTATCTCACATTATATACTAACAACTTTTAAAAAGATATTTCAATTTTTTTGTTTTAATAATTTTAAAAATATATTCATGTTTCATCATTCAAAACACTTCAATCAAAAAACTGTTTTTTTAAAATTTGTTTTTTAACACAACAAATAAAAGTAATAAATTTTAATACACATTTTGCAGCAAAATATATCTTTGTCACACTCAGTTAAGAACACATATCCATACTTATCAATTTTAACATTTTTTTTTTAAAAATACATATATTGTGGGGTAAGATTGTTTCCTTTTTGAAGGGCATGCAAAGCAAGGAAAATAAAACTATTTCAGAAAACAAACAACCAAAAAACAGATAATGTACTATCACAGAGCATCGTCTGTGGCTTGGTAATGATCGCATGTCAGGAAGCAGTGAGCTTTTCGTTGTCATCCTTATCCAATTTCTTACTTGAATCAGATATGTATTTGGTGGAATTTTAATAATTATTAAAAAACAAGTATAGAAGTAAAATATCTTGCACATTCTTTGTGATGCCTGGAAAAGATTTTTTGAGTGCTCTTTAGCAAGGCATAAAAAGTTTTTGAAGTACAAATCCCCATTCCACACTTGGGACAAAAGGGGGCACAAATCCAGTCTTACTTTTGTTAATGGGTTTTCTTCCTCTTACCAATTCAGCGATGAAACAATCCATTCACATCTAATGACAGAGAAAAAGAATCTACATTTTTATTATTCTTACAAGCTCTCCTCTAAACAAAATAATGCAGAAAATTTTTGTACATTCACTAATCCCTTTTGCTAGTTCAATGCCTATACCATTATGGGGCCTCATATCGATTTCTGAGGCACAATCTAAGCAAATATGAAGATGATGAAGAAGAAGAAGAAACTGCAAGGAAGTTTCTCCCATCCAGCGTTTGTGACATTACAGTCCACTGGGTACACTATTACCACCCACAGAATACAGTTGTGTGGCAAGAAAAGTGGGTTTGTGATGACCAGGCATAATCACAAGCACTTTCTGATCCTGTTCCTGGTCGTTGGAGCTTATGATCTCAGGCTTAACAGGGCCAGACTCCAGAGAGCCAAGGCTCTGCTGATGGTTACCATCTCTCCGACTGACAGTCAGCAACTTGCACCAAGTACAGACCAGAATGAGTGAGGTAAACCCAATAAGAGCCAGCATACCCGCAATTCCAATAAAGAGATAAAGAGCAGGCGAACGCCATCCCAAATGGGAGGCATTATATGTGGTTCCAGGCGAAAGGTTCTTCATGCTTCTGCAATGACAGAGTACCCGAGCAGATCAAATACGTCAATGAATGAACCACTGCCACAGCTAAGCATAGCAACCAATTTCGGGGGGCCGCCTTATACAGTTTTTTCTCTACTTTATTTACCCCTTCAGCCAAACTTATCGTGCACGCAGGAGGCGAAATGAGAACAGTACAGGTGTAATTACTTTTCCTCGGGAAAAGGAAGGCATGCAATTATATAATAGAAAACATCCGTTTCAATGCGATGTATTAATCAGATTTGATCTTAATTTAAATTACAAACACAAAAGCACCTGCAAAGCTACTTGATTCTGAGTAATAATAATTTTTTTTTCCTTGACCATTTTTATTTGATTATTACCCAAACATCTTTCTTATCAAGATTTTATTCTTCCAAAATCTTATTCAATTTTTCGCTAACTTCCAGGTGTATTTTCCAAGCTACCGTTCCTCTGGAAGCCATGACGGTTTGCTGTTTCAACTTGGCTGTTTCGGTTCTAAAAGTTCCGTTACCAATTGATTATAGTGAATTTCCCTGTAATTTGTGTTTTATGAACAGATGGAAAATATTATATTATAAAGTTCTTTAATGTTTCGGAATGCATACTCCTCCACTTTGTGCCGGTTCGCCTCTGCTATAAATGGAGACGCGCATTTCTGAAGAATAAAAACCTGACTTAAAGGTGAGTGCCATTGAAACCAATGTATTCAATAAGAAATATACTTCATCCTTTGGTTACATAACCATGATTATGTTTCTATACGTCAAAATGGTTCAGCTATATAATATTTCAGCAGCACTAGTATGAATGGGTAGTTGAGTTGGCTTGGGCAGTGGGTTTGCTCCCTATTGGTATTGGGTTCAACTCCATTGCTGGGTTTAAAAGGTAGGATCTCTGCAAGCCGGGATCTCACCTGTAGGGACTAAACTCCCCAGCCCACCCTAGGGTACCCAAGATACATGGTGCTACTTCAAACATGAAATATTTAAATTTGAATGCTAGTGTATTGTTTAAAAGGACAAACCTAGAGGCCATTCAGATAACCACTCATTTGGCACATGATTTTTTCATGGAGAGCATTGATTTCTAGATGATTGTATTAGCATTGGCATACATACAAATAGATACATAGTCATTTACTTTAAAACATTCAGATTAAATTATATTTACTTTGCACCATTTGAAAGACTTTGCCTATAAACAAATAAGGGAGACTGGAAACGAAAGCTCTCCGGATCATTTTGATCATCATGCGTCCCTTCTTATAGAGTCTACACCGTTGATTTAACATACCAACTTGCTTTTTGTCCATAGAGGGAAGATCTTGGATGTAATTTTAAAATTTTTAAAAAATTGTTGATAAAATGAATACAAATTGTCCCATCAAATATTTATTTTCACAACATTTAAACATTTATTATAAAATGATTATATATTAAAATTATAAATTTTGTGAAGTTTCCCCTCTCTATCTCACTTTATATTTACTAACAATCAAAAAGATTTTCAACCTATATTTTTTTATAATTTTAAAAAATCTATTCATACGTCATACAGAAATATTTCTCTACTTTTCAAGGTATTTATAATAATTAAGTTAGTGTAGAATGACTTGTGTTTAATGAGGTTTAACGAAATCAATTTTAGTTGAACACTATTTATTTATAATAATAAATAGGTTAGTTTAGAATGACTTGTACTTAATGAGGTTTGACCAAATCAAAGTTGAGATTCTCTCTCTATAAATGTAAATCTATTAACTTTTAAAAGACATACAACTTTAAACATTTATTATAAGATAATTATATGTTAAAATTATATATTTTTTAAAATCTCCCATCTCTATTTCACATTTTATACTTACAATTTAAAAAAATGTTTCAAACTATTTTTTTTCAATAATTTAAAAAAATATATTTATGTTGTTTCAACATTCAAAACACTTCAGTTAAAAAATTTTGATTATTTTTTAATTTATTTCTTAAAAAATAAAAAATAAAAGTAATAAAGTTTCACGCAAAAACATTCATTAGCAAAATATATCTTTGTCACACTCAGTTAATAACACATATCCATCCTTATCAATTTTTAACTTCCAACTTTTTTTTCAAAAAATACCCAGAAAAGCAAGGAAAATAAAACTATTTTAGAAAACAAAAAACAAAAAAATGATAATGTAATATAACAGAGCATCGTATGTGGCTTGGTAATGATCTCGTGTCAGGAAGCAGTGAGCTTTTCGTCGTCATCCTTATCCAATTTCTTAGTTGAATTATATATGTATTTGGTGGAATTTCAAGAATTATTAAAGCACACAAGTACAGAAGTAAAATACCTTGCACATTATATAATTAAAAAGATAGCATTCTTTTGGATGCCTTCCAACATGGTGGAAAAGATTTTTTGAGTGCTTTTGGCAAGGCATAAAAAGTTTCTGAAGTACAAATCCCCATTCCACACCAGGACAAAAGGGAGCAGAAATTCGGTTTTACTTTTTCGCAGTTGTATACTTTTATTTTTTATATTTAATGTAGACAGTTTCTTTTCTTCTGGATGTGCTGTCAATGATACCATGCAAATTCATCAAGCAATTCACCGTCAGAAAATTCACTGTCAATAATTTACCATGGAAAAATTCACTGCCATGACAAATTCAACTCAAGGAAAATTCACCACCGGCTATTCACCAAATTCACTGCCACCAATTCAATTCACCATGGGATGGCGAATTTTCCTTGAGGTGAATTTGTCAGTGAATTGTTGGCAGATAATTTTCCTAGAGCCACTATCAATGATAGATCTGATATTAACAAAGAGACTTCTCCAGGGAATCCACAATTTTCTACCTTTCTTAATCTTTAATTTACAGAGATCAATGTATTGTGGGTTCAAAATTATGAATAAATTTAAGAGACTTTCTAAAATTAACATTGATGTTTTGAATTATATTCAGTAACATGGTGGTCCGATATAATAGTAAATTGTTATGTTTGTTTCATTTTAAATGAAACCCAATCCTCACGAGTAGACTGTGTTTTTCTTTATCAAATGGTGAGATGCCAAGCAACTTTTTGAAATATTTTTCATAATGACAAACAAATAAGATAAATTTATTAGCATTCTTCTAATACTGATATTCTCTATTCTAATGATACACTAAATGCGACTTAGAACATCAATTAAAAATGTATACAATTTGATTCCACAATCAATCTTGTAAATGCTACATGAACTGTGGAAATTCCACAGTTTTTAATATTACAGTGGCATATCACTCGATTGTTAGATTTGTTTCTCATTATTACTCTCTTTCTGTCTCTGCAGAACTTTTTATGGAACCTAATTTTGAACTACAAAACGCCTTACACTCCCAAACTGTGTAAAGAAATTGACAGACAGAGAGAAAAATGTAATAATTTTATAATCAATGTTCTGAATATTCATCACATACACAACATATACTTCTTTAACGAATTCTATTGTTAAAGTTCGTCATAATTTAATCATTTCGCGAGCAATACAGTGTGAGAGGCAGAAGTAAAGGCAGAGGCAGAGACAGAAACAGAGACAGAGGCAGAGGCAGCGCCAGGGGTCTGCATGTATTTCCTAGCTGACAGCTGAGGCTAAAATATCTTAGTAATGTTAGTCCAAAAACAGCCAAGAAAACTTAAATCCGAACCGACAAAGTTAATGGGTTTTTCTTCCTCTTACCAATTCAGCGATGAAACAATCCATTCACATCTAATGACAGAGAAAAAGAATCTACATCTTTATTATTCTCACAAGCTGTCCTCTAAACAAAATCGTGTAGAAAATTTTTGTACATTCACGAATCCCTTGCTAGTTCAATGTCTATACCATTATGGCGCCCGATATCGATTTCTGCAGCACCATCTAACCAAATATGAAGATGAAGAAGAAGAAGAAGAAACTGCAAGCAAGTTTCTCCCATCAAGCGTTTGTCACATTAGAGTCCACTCTAGTTACACTATTATCACCCACAGAATACAGTTGTGTGGCAAGAAAAGTCGGTTTGTGATCACCAGGCATAATCACAAGTACTTTCTGTTCCTGTTCCTGGTCGTTAGAGCTTATGATCTCAGGTTTAACAAGGCCAGACTCCAGAGAGCCAAGGCTCTGCTGATGGTTACCATCCCTCCGATTGACAGTGATCAACCTGCACCAAGTACAGACCAGAATGAGTGAGGCAAAGCCGATAATAGCCAGCATGCCCGCCACTCCAATAAAGAGATAAAGAGCAGGCGAGCGCCATCCCAAATGGGCGGCATTATATGTGGTTCCAGGCGAAAGGTTTTTCATGCTTCTGCAATAACAGAGTACCCGAGCAGATCAAATACCTCAATGAATGAACCACCGCCACAGCACACCATAGCACAACCAATTTACAGGACGGGAAATGAGAACAGTACAGGTGTAATTACTTTTCCTCAGGAAAGGGAAGGCATGCAATTATATAATAGAAAACATCCGTTTCAATGCAATGTATGGATCAGATTTGATCTTAATTTAAATTAAAAATACAAAAGCACCTGCAAAACTAGTAATAAAATTTTGTTTTTCATTCACCACTTTTATTTGATTATTACTCAAACATCTTTCTCATGAAGATTTTATTCTTTCAAAATTTCATGCCACCTTTCTCTAACTTCCAGGTGTATTTTCCAAGCTACCGTACATCTGGAAGCCATGACGGTTTGGTGTTTTAACTTGGCTGTTTCAGTTCCAAAAGTTTCGTTACCGATTGATTATAGCGACCGTTCACTTTATGTTGGAAATTTTATCACTTGTACTGAAGATCAAAATTTATGTATTTCAATTATGTATTACTCCAGTAAACCTCATTTTAAGGCCTAAGGTTTAATTGTGGAGAACTCAAAAAAGCCAAAACGAAAGAGAAGGTAATCTTAGGAAGCTAGGTGTCAAACTAACGTATCAGACTGTGTAAATGCGGCTGGTTTTCTAGGCTTTTTTCTCAGAATTTCACTGTAATTTGTGATTGATGAGCATCCATTACAAAATATTACGAATCGGTGACAACCCAACTAAACGATGGATTAGTTAGTGTTTCCTGAAAAGAAGTAAAATATTATAAAGTTCTTTCATGTTTCGGATAACATACTGCTCCAATTTGTGCCGGTTCGTTTCTGCTATAAATAGAGACACGCATTTCTTAGCAATGGAAAGCTGACATAAAGGTTAATGCCATTGAAACCAATGTATTCAATAAGAAATATATTTCATCGTTTGGTTACATAACCATGATTATGTTTCTATACGTCAAAATGGCTCAGCTATATAATATTTCAGAAGCACCAAAGTCATGTTGTAATTTTTAAAGGGGAAAAAGTGGGTTTTTATTTTTATTTTTTATGTTTTTTTAGTGTAGTGTTCACTTTGCATTTTTATTTAGGGGTTGGTATTGGTGTTAAATTTACACAAAATATTAGTTTAATTTAGATCCAATCTTTTAGTTTCTTGATTCTTTCGATCAAAATTATTTAGTTGTCTTAGTCTTAGATTATAATTGTTAGAGCAGTTTTGGATACGGTTTTTCAAATTCAAATTTATCATGAACCTAAGTCAATATGATTTGAGCTAGTTTTCATCCATCAACTCAAACATGAAATATTTAAATTTGAATGCTAGTGTATTGTTTAAAAGGACAAACCTAGAGGCCATTCAGATAACCACTCATTTGGCACATGATTTTTTCATGGAGAGCATTGATTTCTAGATGATTGTATTAGCATTGGCATACATACAAATAGATACATAGTCATTTACTTTAAAACATTCAGATTAAATTATATTTACTTTGCACCATTTGAAAGACTTTGCCTATAAACAAATAAGGGAGACTGGAAACGAAAGCTCTCCGGATCATTTTGATCATCATGCGTCCCTTCTTATAGAGTCTACACCGTTGATTTAACATACCAATGCTCCGAATCATTTTGATTGTCTTGCATCCCTTCTTATAGAGTCTACACCATTGATTTAACATACCAACTTGCCTCTGTCCATAGAGGGAACACCTTGGACATAATTAAATTTAAAATATCATTGATAAATGAATACAAATTGTCCCATCAAAATATTTATTTTCACAACATTTAAAAATTTATTATAAAATGATTATATATTAAAATTATAAATTTTGTGAAGTTTCCTCTCTCTATCTCACTTTATATTTACTAACAGTCAAAAAGATTTTCAACCTATATTTTTTTTATAATTTTAAAAAATCTATTCATATGTCATATAGAAATATTTGTAGTCCATTAATTACATGGTTTCAACATTCAAAACATACATATTAATAATTCTTCGTTTATTCTTATGTTTTGAATGACACAAAATCTAAAAGAAGGTACTAAAAATAGAGGATGTTGTACTTTTCGGGTATTTATAATAATTAAGTTAGTCTAGAATGACTTGTGTTTAATGAGGTTTGACCAAATCAATTTTAGTTGAACAATATTTATTTATAATAAATATGTTAGTCTAGAATGGCTTGTGCTCAATGAGGTTTGACCAAATCAATTTTAGTTGAACAATATTTATTTATAATAATAAATAGGTTAGTTTAGAATGGCTTGTACTTAATGAGGTTTGACCAAATCAAAGTTGAGATTCTCTCTCTATAAATGTAAATCTAATAACCTTTAAAAGACATACAACTTTAAACATTTATTATAAAACAATTATATGTTAAAATTATATATTTTTAAAATCTCCAATCTCTATTTACTTTCTCTATTAGTGAGTAAACTGCATATTCTCTATGTATTGGTTTTGGTTTCCATTTATCTTTTGTGGTATTTATTTTCTTTTTATTAACTTTTGCCTCTATCAATTCTATCACTTATTATAAAATAATTATATGTTAAAATTATATATTTTTGTAGATCTCCTATGTTTATCTCACATTATATACTAACATTTTTTAAAAAGATGTTTCGGACTTTTTTTTATAATTTTAAAAATATATTCTTGTTGTTTTAACATTCAAATATACTTCAATAAAAGAAAACTGATTATTTTTAAAGTAATAAATTTTCACCCAAAAACATTCATTAATACACATTTTGCAGCAAAATATACCTTTGTCACACTCAATTAAGAACACATATCCATCCTTATCAATTTTAACAAATTTTTCAAAAATACATATATTATTGGGTATGATTCTTTCCTTTTTGAAGGGCTTGCAAAGCAAGGAAAATTAAACTATTTCAGAAAACAAACCAAAAAAAATGATAGTGTACTATCATAGAGCATCGTCTGTGGGTTGGGTGAGCTTTTCGTTGTCATCCTTATCCAATTTCTGACTTGAATTATATATGTGTTCGGTGCAATTCTAATAATTATTAAAAAAACAAGGAACAGAAGTAAAAAATATCTTGCTCAATATATAAATAAAAAATTAATATTCTTTTGGATGCCTTCCAACATGCTGGAAAAGATTTTTTGAGTGCTCTTTAGCAAGGCATAAAAAGTTTTTGAAGTACAAATCCCCATCCCACACTTGGGACAAAAAGAGCACAAATTCAGTCTTACTTTTTAGAAGTTACATATTTTATTTTTTATCTCCAATGTAGACAGTTTCCTCTGGATGTGCTGTCAATGACAGATCTGATATTACAAAGATAGTTCTCCACGGAATGACATTTTTCTCCCTTTTTTAATCTTCAGTTTACAGAGATCAGTGTATTGTGGGTTCAAAATACTGGAGTTTTAAGAGTTTCGAATTATATTCAGTGATGAAAAGGAGTCTGTAGAGAGTCAATAGTATGATATAATACTAATTGTTATGATTGTTTCATTCTACCAGAAACCCAATCCTCATTAATAAATTGTTTTTTTTCTTTTATCAAATGGTGAGATGTCAAGTAATTTTTGAAATATTCTCCATAATGACAAACAAGTAAGATAAATTTATAAACATTCTTCTAATATTATTATTATTAATTTTTTATGGAGGTCATCCATAAATTATTTGTAGTTATCCTATACGAGCCTTCTTGGACTGAAACTCTTCAACTAAAAGTCAAGGATTGAGGGGTATCTATTCTACGAAATTCATTGGGGCACAATCCCGGCCTCATCCCTTATGATGTAGGAGCTCTGTTAGACTCATTAAGAACCATTCAACTTCACCAACAGATCAAAGATCCATTGATCATTCTTCTAATATTAATATTCTCTATTCTAATGATAGACAAGTTCGATCTACAACATCAATTAAAAATATATACAATTTGATTCCACAATCAATACATGAACTGTGGAAATTCCACAGTTTTCAGTATTACAGTGGCATATCACTCGATATTGAACTTTAGATTTGTTTCTCATTATTACTCTCTTTCTGTCTCTGCAGAACTTTTTATGGAACCTAATTTTGAACTACAAAACGTCTTACACTCCCAAACTGTGTAAAGAAATTGACAGACACAGAAAAATGTAATAATTTATAATCAATGTTCTGAATATTCATCACATACATAACATATACTTATTTAACGAATTCTTTTGTTAGTGTTCGTCATAATTTAATCATTTAGCGAGCAATACAGTGTTATAGTGTGAGAGGCAGAGGCAGAGATAGAGACAGAGGCAGAGGCAGCGCCAGGGGTCTGCATGTATTTTCTAGCTGACAGCTGAGGCTAAAATGTCTTAGTAATGTTAGTCCCAAAACAGCCAAGAAATCTTAAATCCGAACCGACAAAGTTAATGGGTTTTTTCTTCCTCTACCAATTCAGCGATGAAATAATCCATTCACATCTAATGACAGAGAAAAGGAATCTGCATTTTTATTATTATCACAAGCTCTCCTCTAAACAAAATCATGCAGAAAATTTTCTACATTCACGAATCCCTTTTGCTAGTTCAATGCCTATACCATTATGGGGCCTCATATCGATTTCAATTACTGCAGCACATCTAAGCAAATATGAAGATGAAGAAGAAGAAGAAGAAGCTGCAAGCAAGATTCTCCCATCCAGCGTTTGTGACATTACAGTCCACTAGGTACACTATTATCACCCACACAATACAGTTGTGTGGCAAGAAAAGTTGGTTTGTGATGACCAGGCATAATAACAAACACTTTCTGATCCTGTTCGTGGTCGTTAGAGCTTATGATCTCAGGCTTAACAGGGCCAGACTCCAGAGAGCCAAGGCTCTGCTGATGATTACCATCTCTCCGACTGACAGTGATCAATCTGCACCAAGTACAGACAAGAATGAGTGAGGCAAAGCCGATAAGAGCCGACATACCCGCCACTCCAATAAAGAGATAAAAAGCAGGGGAGCGCCAGGCCAAATGGGAGGCATTATATTTGGTTCCAGGCGAAAGGTTTTTCATGCTTCTGCAATGACAGAGTACCCGAGCAGATCAAATACCTCAATGAATGAACCACCGCTACAGCTCAAAATAGCAACCAATTTCGTGGGGCCATCTAGGCTAATACAGTTTTTTTGCCTACTTTTTTTCATCCCTTCAGCCAAACTTATCGTGCACGCAGGACGGGAAATGAGAACAGTACAGGTGTAATTACTTTTCGTCAGGAAAAGGAGGCATGCAATTATATAATAGAAAGCATGCGTTTCAATGCAATGTATGAAACAGATTTGATCTTAATTTAAATTACAAATACAGACGCACCTGCGAAACTACTGGATTCAAGTAATAATAATTTGTTTTTCCTTGATCACTTTTATTTGATTATTACCCAAACATCTTTCTCATCAAGATATTATTGTTCCAAAATTTCATGCCACTTTTCGCTAACTTCCAGGTGTATTTTCCAAGCTACCGTACCTCTGAAAGCCATGACGGTTTGGTGTTTTAACTTGGCTGTTGAATCACCGAATTCGGAGTTGGTGGAATGTTTCAGTTCTAAAAGTTTCGTTACCGATTGATTATACCTAGTGAATTTCCCTGTAATCTGTGTTTTCTGAACAGATGGAAAATATTATAAAGTTCTTTCATGTTTTGGGAAAACATTACTCCTCCACTTTGTGCCGGTTCGCCTCTGCTATAAATAGAGACACGCATTTCTTAACAATGAAAAGCTGACATAAAGGTGAATGTCATTGAAACCAATGTATTCAATAAGAAACTTCATCCTTTGGTTACATAACCATGATTATGTTTCTATACAAGTCAAAATGGCTCAACTATATAATATTTCAGCAGCACCAAAGTCATGTTATAATTTTTTAGAGAGGGAAAAGTGGGTTTTTTTATTTTTTTTTGTTTTTTTAAGTTTGGTGTTCACTTTGTATTTCTATTTACCGATTGGTATTGGTGTTAAATTTATACAAAATATGAGTTTAATTTTTTTACCTAATTTTTTATTTTTTTGATTCTTTCGATCAAAATTATTTAGTTGTTTTAGTCTTAGCTTATAATTGTTAGAGCAATTTTGGATACCATTTTTCAAATTCAAATTTATCACAAACTTAAGTCAATATGATTTGAGCTAGTTTTCATCCATCGACCCAAGCATGAAATATTTAAATTTGAATGCTAGTGTATTGTTTAAGAGGACAAACCTACAGGCCATTTAGATAACCACTCATTTGGCACATGATTTTTTCATGGGGAGCATTGATTTATAGATGATTGTATTAGCATTGGCATACATACAAATAGATACATAGGCTTTTACATTTGGTTTGACATGTCTTTGATCTTGTTTATACATGCTTGAATTGATACGTAGGACTTGACTATAATCAACAAAAGTTACAAATTCCCCCACTTGATAGCAAGTGGTGTGTTGACCCTAGATAGAGCACATATATGTTATTATTCCATTGGAGCTTAACTATTGTAGATCTAATAGCTTAATTCTAATTTGGATTAATGAGTGTATATTTCAACAAAATATTCATTATGGCATATATATCTAAGTATCTCTTTACCTTTTTGTTTATTTAGTTGTACTAGTACTAGGGTCATTCCACAATAATGGGTTACAGTTTTTGACCAAACTTGACATTGAAATCAACATTTTCAGAGAAAACTTCACTTTCTGACACTTATAGTAGGTAAACTATTAGGAATTTGAAAATGATGTAATCTAGTGATTTGTGAGATTTTGTCTATAGATTTTTAATGTTTTTTTTTTTAAAATTGAAATTAAATTGTATTTTTTTGCATCTCCTTTGATAACTACTTTTTAATAGTAAACAACATTTTTAAAAAGTGGTGTGTATTTCGGCTCGCATAACTTTTTTTCTACAAAGGATAAAATTCTGATTCTTTTGAATTTAGGTTGGTAACACAAGTATCTAGTGCTTTCATTTTGTTTCATAGCATTTTGTTGAATATTTTTATTTTAATTAAGTTTTGAAGTCAAAACATTTATAATTTAGACATAGGTGCACTTCGGCTCGCATAAATTTTTTGGTACATGTAAGTATATTGAAATTCAATTTTTCTTTTTTTGTTGGAACGAGGACATCAATACCTAGTGCGTATATATTTTTCAAAAAAAAATCCTCAAATTTACTTTTTTTCCACAATGATTTTACATCGAACTTGATGTTCGGTGAAAAACCTATGTACAGTAAAACTATAAAATAAAATAAAAAATAAAAATAAAATATATTAAATTGATAGTTGTTGGAAAGAATGTTTCAATCATTACAATCATCCAACTTGGTTTATCAAGTTGACTTCATTTGCACCTCCTTCCCAAGCTTCGATAGTAAAAAAAATGCATAAATTTTGAAATGGTGGAGGGGAAGGTGAAAAAAGGGGGTTCATTCAAACCCCCCCTATATAGTGCAAGAGGGGGTTCATTAGAAAGGGGAGGGAGGTTCATTAGAAGGGGGGTGGTTCATTCAAACCGACTTCATTAGAAGGGGTAAACCATTTTAAATATTTTGATGGGCATTTCTAATTTTTCTTCATTCAAAAAATTGTAACCTACTATTGTATAAATGTATTACCCTACATGTATAAATGTATTATTTAGAGTTCAATTGATATATTAAGTGTAATAATTTATTTTATATCATATTTAATATATATAAAACGTAAGTCTAGATGTGGTTGTTAATTTTAATTAATGTTTAACATCTCTTTAATGCATTCTTTTGTCTCACCAATGAGTTTGGATAACTTCTGCTTGGATTTGACACATTTTCTCTCAATAATAGCTTGGAACTTATGTTCTTCAGATCCTTCCAGCAACATCCTTTCTTCAATAAATTCTACCAGATCATCCGATAATAAGTCAGAAATATCTTCATCCAACACCAAAAAAACTTCATCTAGATCAATAGAGTTAGATCTAGGAAGAGACTTGTCTTCCTTCTCCTTCTTTTCCAAGATATCAATGACATCCTTCATGTTAATTTTCCTCCTTTTAGGTTCCGGAGGGGAACTACCACTGACAATCTCTAACTCCTTCTTACCGAAGGAGGAACCCACCTCAAATTGACTAGATGCTATGACACCGGAGCACAAATTCATCTGCAAGGATGAGAAATAAACTTTGCATGCACCTGCTTTATCTTCCATATATTCCAGATACCAGTATACTTGCTTTCCAATAGGGATGTCGAACTTCCACTTAACATTCTCCTTTGACAGTAGCAAACTCAGAAAGTAGAATAGTAAACATATGAGCAGAGACCCAAACCGGAAAGGATAACTCTCAACCAAAGACATTTTGACATTCTCAATTAGGTTTTCTACTATGAGGCTACACAAGTCAAACTGCTTAATTTCCTTCACCATCTTATGTGCAAGATATACAACAATAGCCGAAGTAGAACCTTCATGATTTCATAAATAGATTTTGTAAGTGATACCATAAGCAACATACCTCACTATAGGATTGAAAATGGTGTTTACCAGGAGAGCTTGGGGGCTTTGTCGATACTAGTAAGTTCTTCCACGTCTTTTTATTTCACCGTTTTCTTCCCAAGGAGGTCACGAACATTGCATAATCCAATAATAGATTCAATTGCTTTCTTAGTGATCAGATAGGGTTAGTCCAAAATGATGTTGCCATCCTTGAATCGACTTAATAGGAACAAGATAGACTCTCTGTCGACAAACCAAGGAAATTCTCCCCATAAATCCATACCCATAGCACTTACTACTACAAATAATTGACCTTCAACCCTAGTTCCATTTCCTACATTTTTTTATGATTAAATTTTTCCAACTCTACTCCCTTCAACCTTAGCAGAATACCGACACATGATTCTTCGTCAACAGATTCCATCACCTCGCTTATTTTCTTCAATCTCTTATCACTCCGCAAAAATTCTTCTCCTTTGCAAACTGCGAGAAATGCTTTGAAAACATCCACCTTTTAACCTTAATTACTCATGATGAACTAGCTACCAAAAACTTATATTGATGACATCATCAATTGTACTTCACTTTTCAATCAGTTGAATTGATCTTCCTCATATATTACCAACCGAATCAGACTTATCCATGTCGAAAACACATCAATATTCCTTCAGAGAGGGGAAATCCATCAGGATATGCATCACAACACTCCCCCTGAGCCAAGGCAGTTGGCTCAATTTCTGGAAGGGCATGTATCAGGATCTAGTACCACAAAATATTTCTCCACACTCATTTCCCTTTTCTTCCACACCATGATTGTCTTCTTCTTAGATTCACCTGATTATACAATCTTCTTTTTGTTTCCAATCTTTTCTAGAACAACATATTTGCATCTATTAGCATAACGTCCAGGTTGACTACACTTGTAACATCTTTGTTTTGACTTAACTGAGTGAACCCTAGGTCTGCACTGATTAGCTTTGTGATCATAACCATGGAATAGATAGCAATAACCATGAAAAGAGATTATTCATTCCATTTCTTCTAGCTGGATTAGATAACTGACTTCTGTAATGACTTGCTTTGTGACCAAAATTGTGATAGTTAAAGCATTGAGTACTTGGTTCCATCTTGCTTTTGCATTCTGCAGCCTTATGTCCAAAGCTCTTGCATAGAAAACTATAGCCATTAAATGATAAGTACCTTTGAGCATTTTGTTTCTTGACTGAAGGTCTTTTAGGTGTTCTAGAGTTCTGAACCTTGCTTGTTACACCAGATCTCGCTTCAACTTCAACCGCTTTGTCATCACCCTTGGTGTCCCGATTTGAGCTTTCACTGAAGAAGACAAGTCCTCCCTTATCCTTGTGAAATTTCTATAGGGATAGGAGTTTATTTAGAATTATGCTACTTTCACATACTCTTGCTTCTATTTTCAGCTTTCTTAACTCTTGATCTAACTTCTCATTTTCTTTTGATTTCTGTTTGATAGTATCCTTGAGATTTTCTTCATTTTTCTTCCATTTTCTGTTTTATAGTATCTTTGAGATTTTCTTTAGTTTTCTTGCATTCATCTAGTTGATGTTTTAAATTCACAATACTTTCTTTTGACTCCTTTAATTCCTGGCTAACCTATCTTTGTCTTTCTTTGAATTTTTGGATTTGCTCCCTTAGCTTAGCGATACAGGTGTTTTCTTCCTTGAGATTTTATTTCAATTCTTCATTTTCAGATTTCGTGCTTTCCATATCATCTAACATCATCTTCAGTTCTTCCTCAAATTGATAAGCTCCTACCATCTATTCAAACTTCCAAGATCTCCCTTAAGCAGTCAAGCTCTATCTCCAAGGGACCAAGCTTTGATACCAATTGTTGAACAATTTGAATAACTAAGAGGGGGGGTGAATATGTTAGAATTCCATTAGCTTGCATATGCACATAGTTTCATATGGCCACTAAAGCGGGGGCTAAATGTAGTGTAGAAAATAGTACTCCTTTCTATGAGAAAGTACAATTCACACTTATTTGGACCTATTTTGGTGCCCTTTTCATTAAATTTCATTTTAAAATCCCATTAATAGGACCCTAATACCCCTTTATCATGTATCCAAAGGCCTATTTTACTTAATTTTATTTAATTCCTGACACCACAACCCACATTGAATAAATGCTATGAATCAAATTAATGCTCTAAAATTTAAGGAGTCCTAATGATTTAGGTTAGAACCCATTCGCCCATGGGTGAAAGGGTCCTCATTAAGTTCCTTGAACTCAACTTTCAATATATTTTGGTGGAATTTCAATCTCTCAAATTCAAATTTCACATGTTGGCTTTTGGGATCTAATAATTGGAAAATTAGATAGGAAGCCTATAGAACTAAGTCTCACATTCATTTTACACTAGCAAGACAAGAATTAAGGAAGAGAAATTCACATGAGATCAAGCATTCATATTCAAGAACACGGATAAGCATTCAAAAGTGAAGTCTTGGAGGAGCATTTGAGTTCTTTTTGTAGGTCTTCAAGCTCTTTTTGTTATCAAAATCAAGCATTGCCAAAGGATTGATGATAGTTTCCTATAGAGGATCATGATGGATTCTAGGTTTTAGGAGATGCACAAGAAATTCAACCAAGCCCAATGACTTGTTTCCTAAGTGATTCCATCTTCTATTATCTCTCTACTTTTAACCTAAGGAAGGTATAATCAGATTTATTACATATTAAGGTGATTTGAGATCTCCTAAAGTAGCCCTTCATCATTGTGCATGTTCATTTAGGGATCATATTCTAACACACTTGAGTAGGGTTTCTTTGAATCATTTATTCTTAATCTTAGACACACTTTACATTAGGATTCCACACATTTCATATTTTAGATCTTTATTCTTCATCAAGGTTTAATTACCAAACTTGGGGTTTGACTGAGGCAAACCCCTGTCCACCAACAAACAACATTTTTTTTGTAGATTTTTCCTAAATCTAGATCTGGGAGCAGAGACATCAAGTTACAAGAAGGAATTATAGGTCTCAACCTTCATTTTTAGATTCAAATTTTTTGAGAAAAGTTTGCTAGGACCCATTTTCCCTAGGGAAAATGAGTCCCTGTTCAGCCTACAAAAACAACTTTTGCAAGGTGCACAACATTTATTCCTTTTAGTGTTTCTAGAAACTCTATTGGTTCCTTTAGTTTTATGCTAAATCTATTAGATCCATTTTGTAGAGGGAATTTTGGAATTGATTTGCTATTTTTAATCTTTCTCCACAAAGTGTTGTTTGGCCTAGACCACCGTCCTTGCAAAAGAATGGAAATTTGCAGATTCACACTTTGACTTGACACACCTCAAGGTTGTTAGTCATTTCATTGTGTGGATCTCATTTCCTAATAAATTGAGGAAATATGGGACCCCTTTACCCTCTTTGAATCCACTTTTCCATTTTAGGAAACCCTAGGGACAACCCTATTTTTCTTTATTTCACCTTTATATCTTTAACACTATCTTCGTATCTTCATATTAATTAAAATAATTTTTAATTAGTATTTATAATTTCATAAAAAAGACATAAATAATAAAAATAAATTTTGAAGTTAAATCTAAATTAAAAAATAGAATAGAATAAACTAAATGCAAAGTCAAAATATATCAAAATTCAAATATTAATAATTGTAGAGAAATAGTGGGTTGGGGCCCTAGCTCGGTTGGCTAAATCTTTCGTGGTACCAGAGGGCGTGTCCCAGCGCCGTTTTTAAACTTATTATGTTAATAAATAATTAAATATAAAGTAAAAATATTTTTTTAGTTTGTTAGAATTGAAATATTAAAAAATTGAGGTACTTCAAATAAAATATTAAAAATAAAAATAAACTATACTAAAATTGATTAAGCTAAAATTTTAACATTTTTATTAAAACTAATTTTTTGGTTTGTTAGAATTGAAGTATTAAAAAATAGAAACTACTTCAAATAAAATATTAAAAATAAAAATAAACTATATTAAAATTGATTAAGCTAAAATTTTATAAAACCAAATTTCTAAAATATAATAAAAATCAAGATTTTTAATGTTATTCAAATTAGTATAAAGTTTTAAATTATAAATATGAAATTTCTACATATTCTTAAGGCTTTTTTAATTTGATATCAAATATTAAAATCAATCTTTGATTGAAACCAAAAGAAACAAAATTATTTAATATTTTTCTTTCCATAATATAAATTAAAAAATTGTCTTTAAAATTGTTTCTAATGTATTATTATGTGTTGAAAAAATGTATTATATAACAAAAACATAATATAAAATAATAAACAAAATATAAATGAAAATAAATGCATTTAATTATTTAGATTATTTTTTGGACATAATTAAATTTTAAAAAAATCATTGATGAATACAAATTGTCCCATCAAAATATTTATTTTCACAACGTTTAAACATTTATTATAAAATAATTATATATTAAAATTATAAATTTTGTGAAGTTTCCTCTCTCTATCTCACTTTATATACTAACAATTTTCAAAAAGATTTTTTAAACTATACTTTTTTATAATTATAAAAAATATATTCATATGTCATCTAAAAATATTTGCATTCCATTAATTACATGGTTTCAACATTCAAAACATACATATTAATAATTCTTTATTTATTCTTATGTTTTGAATGGCATGAAATCTAGAAGAAGGTACCAAAAATAGAGGATGCTCTAGTTTTTTGGTATTTATAATAAATAAGTTAGTCTAGAATGACTTGTGTTTAATGAGGTTTGACCAAATCAATTTTAGTTGATCAATATTTACTTATAATAAATAGGTTAGTCTAGAATTGCTTGTGCTTAATGAGGTTTGACCAAATCAATTTTAATTGAACAATATTTATTTATAATAATAAATAGTTTAGTTTAGAATGTCTTGTACTAGTGAATTGCTGGTGGTGAATTTTTCTTGAGGTGAATTTCTCATGGTGGTGAATTTTTATGTGGTGAATTGTTGGTGGTGAACGGGATGAATTGTTGGTGGTAAACCGGGACGAATTGCTGGCAGTGAATTTTCTTAGAGCCGCTGTAAATGATAGATCTGATATTAACAAAGAGACTTCTCCACGAAATCCACAATTTTTTCTCTTTTCTAATTTTTAGTTTACAAAGATCAATGTATTATGGGTTCAAAGTTACTAATGAATTTAAGAGAGTGTTTCTGAAATCAATAATGATGTTTTGAATTATATTCAGTAATGAAAAGGAGTCTGTGGAGTCAGTGGTCTGATATAATAGTAAATTGTTATGTTTGTTTCATTCTAACTGAAACCCAATCCTCACGAGTAGATTGTGTTTTTCTTTATCAAATGGTGAGATGCCAAGCAATTTTTGAAATATTTTCCATAATGACAAACAAATAAGATAAATTTATTAGCATTCTTCTAATACTGATATTCTCTATTCTGATTATTGACTAAGTGCGACTTAGAACGTCAATTAAAAATGTATACAATTTGATTCCACAATCAGTCTTTTAAATGCTACATAAACTATGGAAATTCCACAGTTTTTAATATTGAAAAGCTTTCTGTAACTACAGTGGCATATCACTCGATTTATAGATTTGTTTCTCATTATTACTCTCTGTCTCTGCAAAACTTTTTATGGAACCTAATTTTGAACTACAAAACGTCTTACACTCCCAAACTATGTAAAGAAATTGACAGACATGGAAAAGTGTAATAATTTTATAATCAATGTTCTGAATATTCATCACATACATGACATATAGTTCTTTAACGAATTCTGTTGTTTAAGCTCGTCATAATTTAATCATTGTGTGAGAAGCAGAGGCAGAGACAGAGGCAGAAGCAGAGGCAGCGTCAGGATATGCATGTATTTTCTAGGTGACAGCTGAGGCTAAAATGTCTTAGTCCAAAAACAGCCAAGAAAATTTAAATTCGAATCAGTTGGTATGAGTTTTCTACAGTTCATCCGTAAGAATATTGTGTGCTTCTGATATAAACTGTGTATGTTTTTAGCTCCATGTTGGAGATCACACCCAGTGATCATATAAAGACAAAGTTAATGGGTTTTTTCTTCTTCTTACCAATTCAGCGATGAAACAATCCATTCACATCTAATGACAGAGAAAAAGAATCTACATTTTTATTATTCTCACAAGCTCTCCTCTAAACAAAATCATGCAGAATTTTTTTTACATTCACGAATTCCTTTTGCTAGTTCAATGCCTATACCATTATGGGGTCTGATATCGATTTCAATTACTGAAACACCATCTAAACAAATATACAGAAGAAGAAGAAGAAACTGCAAGCAAGATTCTCCCATCCAGCGTTTGTGACATTAGAGTCCACTAGGTACACTAATATCACCCACAGAATACAGTTGTGTGGTAAGAAAAGTCGGTTTGTGATCACCAGGCATAATCACAAGGACTTTCTGATCCTGCTCCTGGTCGTTAGAGCTTATCATGATCTCAGGCTTAATAGGGCCAGACTCCAGAGAGCCAAGGCTCTGCTGATGGTTACCATCTCTCCGATTGACAGTGATCAACCTGCACCAAGTACACACCAGAATGAGTGAGGCAAAGCCAATAAGAGCCAGCATACCCGCCACTCCAATAAAGAGATAAAGAGCAGGCGAGCGCCATGCCAAATGAGAGGCGTTATATGTGGTTCCAGGCGAAAGGTTTTTCATGCTTCTGCAATGACAGAGTGCCCGAGCAGATCAAATACCTCAATGAATAAACCACCGCCACAGCTCAACATAGCAACTAATTTCGTGGGGCCATCTTATACAGTTTTTTCCCTACTTTATTTACCCCTTCAGCCAAACTTATCGTGCACGCAGGACGGGAATAGAGAACAGCACAGGTGTAATTACTTTTCCTCGGGAAAAGGAAGGCATGCAATTATATAATAGAAAGCATGCGTTTCAATGCAATGTATGAATCAGATTTGATCTTAATTTAAATTACAAATACAAAAGCACCTGCGAAACTACAGGATTCCAGTAATAATATCCTAATTTGTTTTTCATTCACACTTTTATTTGATTATTGCCCAAACATCTTTCTCATCAAGATTTTATTCTTCCAAAATTTCATGCCACTTTTCGCTAACATCTTTCTCATCAAGATTTTATTCTTCCAAGATTTTATTCACCGTACATCTGGAAGCCATGACAGTTTGGTGTTTTAACTTGGCTGTTGAATCACCGAATTCGGAGTTGGTGGAATGTTTCAGTTCTAAAAGTTTCGTTACCGATTGATTATACCTAGTGAATTTCCCTGTAATCTGTGTTTTCTGAACAGATGGAAAATATTATAAAGTTCTTTCATGTTTTGGGAAAACATTACTCCTCCACTTTGTGCCGGTTCGCCTCTGCTATAAATAGAGACACGCATTTCTTAACAATGAAAAGCTGACATAAAGGTGAATGCCGTTGAAACCATTATATTCAATAACAAATATACTCCATCCTTTGGTATTACATACGATTATGTTTCTTACGTGGCTCAACTATATCGTATTTCAGCAGCACCGAGGTCATGTTATAGTTCTTAAGAGAGAGAGGAAAAGTGGTTTTTTATTTTTTTAATCAATTTTTCTCATTGGTTTCGCTTTGTCATTTCTATTTTAAAGAAGAGTGTAGTGTTCACTTTGCATTTTTATTTACAGGTTGGTATTTGCCATTCGTGTTAAATTTATTAAATTTACGTAAAATATGAGTTTAATTTAGATCCAATCTTTTCTTTTCTTGATCTTTTTGATCATAGATTAGAATTGTTAGGTAGTTTTGGATCTCATTTTTCAAATTCAAATTTATCATGAACCTAAGTCAATATGATTCGAGCTAGTTTTCATCCATCACCTCAAGCATGAAATATTTAAGTTTGAATGCTACGGTATTGTTTAAAAGGACAAAACTATAGGTCATTTAGATAACCACTCATTTGGCACATGATTTTTTCATGGAGAGCATTTATTCTAGATGATCGTATTAGCATTGACATACATACAAATAGATACATAGGCATTTTCATTTTTCTTGTCATGTCTTTGATTTTGTTTATACACCCTTGAATTGATACATAAGGCTTGACTATAATCAAGAAAAGTTGTGAATTCCCCCACTTGATAGCAAGTGGTACTATTACTTCTAGGCACCACCTAGCTAGAATTACACATAAGAAAACATGTTTTTGAAGACAAGAAAAACATAGTTTAGATATTTCATTGTAGGATCGAAGCCACATATAGGATTGTAGTCATTAATTTGCAAATTAAGGTTGCTAGTGTGGCGTTGACCCTAGATAGAGCACATATATGTTATCATTCTATTGGAGCTCAACTATTGTATATCTCACAGCTTAATTCGAATTTGGATTAATGAGTGCATATTTCAACAAAATATTCATTATGGCGTATAGATCTAAGTATCCCTTTCACTCTTTGTTAATTTAGTGTGAATGCTTATCTTCTTTCATTTTTTGATTAAGTAGTTGAATGCAAGTAAACGGTATCAACAATCATTGATTGAGATTGAATTTTGAAGCATACTGATTCACCCTCCCTCTCAGTATTCTGGTGTGTTCAATTATTGGTATCAAAGAAAGGTTCCTTGATACAAGCCTAATAGCTGAGGTAGATCCTGTGTTTGGAACACATGGAGAATGATGCAACACCCAAAAAAAAGAGCTCTCTGAAAGAAGAGGTCATACATCATGAGGAGGATGATGAATTTGAATTTGAATTCAATAAATAAGATTGTCCAGTGGATTATGAAGGAGAAATCATTTTTTCCCTAAATGATTTGGATGAAGAAAGAGAAAAGAATGAAGAACTTCAGTAGAAACTTTTAAAAAAATCAATTGAAAACTTGAAAGTCCAAGTTGAAGAAAGTAAAAGAACTATAGATTGCATGAATACCAAGCTCATTGACAAAATGCTAAATGCTCCAAGCTTGAAGAAGAGATTGTTTCCCTAAGGAAAGAATTGGATAAAGAAAAATAACAAATTAACAAAGGCCTAAAGCTAAAAGGAGGTTTTAACATTGTTCATGAGATAATCAACTCTCAAAAGCCATCAAAAGAAAAATCAGGCCTTGGTTTTGAAAAAGGTAAAAGTCGAATAACTAGTCCATCTACAAACCTATATGAGAATTTCAAGGTAGAAGGAAAGTTTAAAACAAAGGAGGAGAAAGCTTGCATTAAAGAACCTAAGAAGACACCCTCTGGAAATGTAAAATCAAATCAAGATAGCAAGAAGGAAGAAGGTGGATTTGTTTCAGAGCATAAACAAAGGAGATTTACAGGTCCTTCCCCTGTTAGACAACATGCCCCCACTAGGTTCACTCAATCTTTTCAATTTTTTTATTATTCTTACAATAAATTTTGGCATAAGGCTATTGATTGTAGATCTAGAGAAAGAAGGAATAACTACATGAGTAGAAGAACATTTGTGCCTCAAATATATGATGCTATTTCTTTTCATTGATATTGCTATGCTTGCAATAATTTTGGTCATAAGGCTATAGAGTGTAGAACTAAAGTTAGGAGGAATAACTTTGTTTGAGAGCACAATATTGTGTGCTACAATTGCAATAAGGTTGGGCATAAATAAACCTTTTTTAGGAGTGATTTTGTGAAGCCACCTGTTTAGAACCAAAAGAAGGATGAAACCCTAACTCAGTAAAAGAAGGGAAACAATTTTTTTTGGAAAGAGAAGCAAGGTTAGGAGAATGTGAAGAATGATGATACTATGCTTGTGCATTTTGCACAAAATCTTGTGACAAATTGAGATAGCGCATTATCTCAAGAGGATCTATCATTTTCAAATCATTTAGCCCCCTCAAAAGGATAAAATGTTGAATATTTCAACATAAAAGATGAATTGGATCAATTCCTTTGGTGAGCAAGTTTTTTGAGCAATCTTGAACCCTTTGATCAAGGTTGTATGAAGTAAGAAAAAGATTTGTAGAGTTGTGTTGAGAATCCTTGCATCCTTGTGATAACACAAAGAATTTTGGTGAAAGGTTTACCTAAAAAGTAGGAATGCATTTATGGTGGAATGAACATATGAAAGGATTTTTATGTGTTATTTGTATGATTTGACCTCATTTGTAATCAAACACATTTATGTTTGGAAGAAGAGAAGAGAGAAAAGGCTTTCAATAGCTATCTATGTGAAACCCTAGCGACTGAATTTGAAGATTTCAGAAGGTAAATCAATGGTGACATCACAAGTGATTGATTTTGTGGAAAAACCCAAGGTAAAATATAAAAAATTCATATTCAAGGTGATGGAGGTTGACAAAGATGGCACTTTTTCAAAGGTTCCTATATATGTGGTATACTACGAAGATGTAAGAATCTACATCTGTGCCCCACTGAATGAAATTGGTCACAATCTTCCTTTGAGGTGGTATGGCATGAACTATGTTGATGGGTGTTTTTGCACTTCTCAACACAGAATACACACAAGTGTGATGCCTCTCTTGAAAGGTGAAAATTTGCAACTGGGTTTTAGAAAATCACCCCAAAGTCTTTTCAGGTGTTAGGTAATGACTTTGCAAAAATAACCTAGTTGTTTGATGTGATTTTCTGGTAATCAAAAGGGGAATTTATGGTTGACTAATCATAGAGTTTTATGGGCCTTCAATGGAGTCTCAAAATTGTGGAAATGGATGAACATACTTGATAATAAATGCTTGGACAATAGTCTGAAACTTCATTAAATCATCAGATTTGGATTTACTGTGATGTTGGGATTATATGTTTAACTTAGATTTAAAAGAAAATTCAAAAGATTAAAGGGTTTAGAATTTTTCCTAAGTCTTAAACTATGATGAACAGTAACAATAGCTGATGTTGTAGTGGATAGACTCCTAAACTGAGTTTTACATAACCAAGGATATCCTACAATATCACAAAACTAGTACAATCTTCTAAGGCTCTTTGCATATTTTTAGATTGTGCATTCACCTATTTAGCATGAACATATAATTGAACTTAAGTGCAACATATGAAATAGATCAGACTAACTTTTCAAAAAAAATTGTCATCAACAAATTACAAAAAGTATGAGCTGGAAGTGCATAAAACACCACAACATACATCCACCAATAAAGTTGAACATGAGCTACTAACATAAAATGAACTAGAAATTAAATGAACAATATTGAAACAAAATTTTGGAGGCTGAATCATGCACACATAATGAAAAATACACAAGAAACCATCAACTCAATGCTTTTCTCATATATTGTAGAAAAATGTCTTTACACTATAACAACTCATCTCTCCCTTTGAAAATGAGACCTACTGTCCCTATTTATAGTTTTCAAAAATTAGAATGAATGGAAAAGATTGCTTTACAATGAATGACTCGAATTCATTCTAGTTTAGGGTTTTCACATCACCCAATAAGAGTACAAATTTTACAATATAAAATTAGACTATTTTATCTTTTTCCTATTTTGTCTTGTAGTTTATTTTTTCTTCTAGTTGATTTTGACCTTTTAACTACTTCAGCGAATGTTCATCATCTATTATGGGATTTACAGCTTCCTTCTGTAGCGTAGCATATGCAACAAACATTCTGATGGTAGCCAACAACTTCTTTTCTTCAGAGAGGTAAGATTTAGAGATCTAGAAGACAGCTCTCTTGAATCCTTCCACCATTTTCTCCCGATGCTCTATGCATTTTGGTCCAGTTCTCATCATTTTTTTTGACTCTAAGAAGGATCGCTCAATAAAATCCATGAATTGTACTAACAAGTTGTCACTGAATCCTTGCTCCATTCTTTTATTCGCACTTGATAGCCTCTCAATCTATCTCCAGTTTGGGCATCTCATACCCTGTCATCAGCTTCAAGTAATCATCACATTCAACTCAATGATCTATGATCCGCTCATGATTGGCCTCCAATTCTAGCAGGCCCCTTTCCAAAACTCCTTTCCTATATTCAAAAGTTAGCAGTCGTGCTTCGAGCAGCCAATGGTCTTCTTTGGGAAACACCAACTCCTTTTCCCAAATTTATTAGGAGAGGTTGAGAATGCTTTGTAGTTTCGGGTATGTATTCTATAGAGTTCCAGGAAATCTTTGCAGATCTCCATCTCTTGCTCCACTTCTTTTTACAAAACCTGATATTCATTGTGCATCTTGGTTGTGCAATGGATGCCTTTGTCTCTCATTTCTTGATGACCCTCTTGAACCAGTTAGAAGTAGACTTGGTCCAGTTCCTCATTTTCTCCATTTTATTAACCTCCTCCTCTGACAACAAGGTAGGTGCAAGCAATTCTATTGAAGCTTCTTCTCTTGATGTCGTTCATTGTTGCATATAGGCAGTCAGTTCTGCCACTTGCACCTTTAGCTCTTCCTCTGTTGATTGATCTTTATTTATTTGTTGAAGGATGGTAGAGATGGACCCCTGAAACTCATCAATCTTTTGCACTCAAGACGTCAGGCCCAGGTTGGTGGTTGTCACTTGATAATATTTTCCCTCAAGAGCATCTGCATCCTTTCCCGTGGTGGGAGTAGCTACTTGCAATATTCTGGACCCTGAAGCATTTGTAGTGATGTGTGACCTGATGCTTTATTTCTTCTCTTTCCTAGTCTTTACTTGTGTGTGTGCCAATATTGCTTCTAGGCGGGCCTTGGGGTCAGCAAGCATAGGAGCCTTTCTTTCTAGCTGCTGCTCCAACCTTGAGGGATCATCTGTTTGATGATCTGGGGATTCATTATTCTCTCATTCCTCCTATTCCTTTGTAGGCTCATTCTCCTCATGCCCGGGAGCATTTTTTATGTTTTCCTCTTCTTTGCTCTGCTCCTTTTCTTGCAATATTGCTTTTCCCTTACCAAGCTCAGTAGATTCTACATTCTTTTCAGCAGTACCTTCTTCCCATGTTGCCCCTTTGTCTTCTCCATGTTGAATTCGAACACCTTTATCTAGCTCAACATTCTTTTCTTCTATGTTCTCTTCTTCTTCTTCTTTGGCAAAGGAGGTGGGAGCGAGGAAGACGATTGTGGGGAAGTGGTGGAGGAAGAAAAATCAAGCACCACCACAGGAGCAGTCAGAAAAGTAGAGTTAAGGTGGATAGAGATGTCTATAATAGGCTGAGATGATACATGTACATGATTGAGGAGTGGAAGGAGATGGTGTAGTGGCAGTGGCTAGTGAGAGTGTAGTGGTGGTGGGTGGTGAGGATCGCGGTCGTTCGACTTCTCCCTCTTTTTCCTATGGTGGAGACCCTTCTTCTTTAATGGCCAGCATGTCAGGAACAAAGGTTCCCATTCTCTTTGGCTTCTTTGGAATTCTCAGCCCTTCAGTTGACTCCCGAATGTATACTTTCTATTTTTTCTACCGCTCAAATGTGTCTTTCCTCTTTCTTGATCTAGTAATAGGTGGAGACTTGGGAGCCTCACCTAAAGAGACCACAACAACACCACTACCTATTTCACTTTCTATGTCATCTCTGAGCTCCCCGTAAGTTAGCTCTGCACCTTGTTCCTATAGCTGGGCTATCTGGTCATCCAACCATTCTCTAGATCTTTGCTCTATTGGGTGGGTGACAACATTTAGGTCTGTGACCTTCAGCTCATTCCAGTCAATCACTGGAAATGCAACATTAATTAGAGCATTATACTTTTCATCAAGAATATTGTTATCTTTGAAAATTTTATTAGGGACCAAATATAAATTGATGGCCTTCACGAATTTTGCAGTCATCCTCATATAATGTCGCCTCTGGACCTCATGGTCATCATCACAGTTGGCATACACATTTTTAAAATTTTGAATCTCTAACCCACATGCTGTCTCAGTTTTAGGCTCGAGAAAGGCTTCGCAACCTGACCCTTACCCTTTGACCTGCAACTAAAAAACTAAGGCAGGTTAAAGAGAAATGTCCAACTTTAGCAATATGGTTGATGAAATTTTTTTCTAAATCAATCTATGAAATTAAAACCCATTAGATAACGCAATGTCGAGTTTCCAAATATATAATTTTTCTTAAGATTGGATTATATTTGTTATTTTTAATTAATTTCTAAGAAAACTAGCCCATAAACTTGAAATATCATACTTTTTTTGTTTTCTAATAACTTTTTTTTGGTTAATTTTCTTGTAAAAAAAATTATATGACATCAATATTCAAACAATTATCTACACAATGAAAAAAAAGATTCAAAAAATGTTTAGTTTAGGTCGAATGATGTTGTCCGTACACGTTTATTTTTAAAAACAACAATTAAGGCCAATAAAAAGTGAATAAAAAAATTACAAAAAAATATCCTCATCAATCTTCATGTTGTTAGCTATCTTTCCCCAAAAGGAATTAGAAAAATAATTTTATTTGGGTCAAAAAGTGGTGGTCGTACACGTGCATGGTATGGTAAAAAAAAGACTTTTAAAAAGTGGTTTTTATACATCCTATGAAAATTTAATTTCTATCATTTGGGTATTTGAATAAATTACATATTTGGAAACTAGATTCAAAATGCTAAATTTCATAATACTGAATTTTTTTAAGATTCATTGTGTAAGTGCCTTAAATTTTCAGTCCAAGTGTGAATTTTTTTGAAAAACAGCAAAAACACCCACTTTTTGAGCTTTTTGTGGACCCAACTTCTTGTATTAGCCCTGTTGGAGCCAAAAAATCCACCTTGGTTATTTTTGCATACTCCCATTTTCACCCATCCTCCCACACTCACCATATGTTCCATTCCCATTTCATGGTGGTTGACTGTTGGGAATTATTGTTCACATGGGTTAGAATAATAATGTGTGCTACAATAAAAGTGAGTTGTTATAACTCACGTAATTAATATTGTTTGTATTATGAGTTGTTTTAACAACTCATATATTTAGGAGTTTGTTTATTTTTTAGTCACGAGTTGTTATAGGATGTTGCCTATAACATAGGATATACAAGTCCTATATATATGTAATATCTATTGAATGAAAAGTGAGTGAAGCATGAATTGTTCTGAATAAAATCTTTGTAGCTTCTTTCTGTCCATATTTCTAATATGGTATCAGAGCTTAATTCATTCTTGTTCCTGTGTGGCATTTCATTGCATCATCTGATATGTGCATAGTTTCTAAAAGGTCGATGAAAGATAGATCTGCACTTTGGGTCCATTTTAGCAGTTTATATTGGTTTGTAAATAGAAGTGACTTTGGTGTTGCTATATCTACATTAATTGTGTGAGGAATGGATGTTATAGAGCCACGTCGACTTAGAAGCAGAAGGAAAGGGTGTCCATTTTAGCCACCAAGCCCTCTGGTAATTCATGGTCATCTTTTCTACCATTTTATTAGCTGAAACCATGGGTATATGAGCATGAAATTATCCGTTATATATGAGAACTTGCACGGTGATATTATGCTTAGTGCTTGAGTTTTCATTGGTGATATTAATCATTATATGTGGAAGGCACTTGTGTTTTAACCTTGGCTTCTGTTTTGCATGTTGTGGTGCTAGCTTCATTTCATACACATAATGGCATAGGAATCAATTTAGTTGAAGGCGTATTCATTAAGATAATTGTGTTTCTTATCTATGTGTACCTTGCAGATTCCACAGGTCCTAGATTCAAGATCCGTTTGGTGTTTTGATAAGATCAATATTTAGTAGCAATGACTTGCATTGAATCTATTTTTCAGACAAATGACTTCATTCATTTGCTCATTTATCATTGGACTGGGTGCTGGTTGGTGAAGATATGGTTTGATTAGTGCTGATAACACCTAGTGCATTTTATTGTTTGAAAGAAGCATTTTTTCTCCTCAAAACAATCTCTCTATTTTCATTGAAGAAGGAAGTGAATCCCATTGGCTTGCAATCCTAGAGATAGTTTAAGGTGAATTATAATCTGTAGTTAGAAGAATTTATTTTCCTGCATGTGTATTACCATTTATGGCATCCTAAAAATCTTTTGTAGCTAGTGTTCAATCTCTTCTTGAAGGAGAGCTCGCTGATGCAATGTCAATTCTGAAGGATAAGACATGTTTGATATAGTGTGCATGCACGGGGATATTCAATGTTGAAAATGCACTTATTCAACATTGGCACATTGTCTTCCAATGCATGAGCTCAATACTCTCATCGTCGTCACTGGCCTTGAAAGATGGTGAATCCAAGCATCTTGTATTAGATTTGCATGTTGGTCCCTACCACTCACAATGCGTGTGATTTCACATCTACTTATGCTTTGTTGAGTGAAGCTTTTCTTCTATGACACATATTTTCAGTACATGGGTTTATTTTGCGGTCGATTGTTGTTTCTTCCAGTGTGACCATCTACAACATGCAGATGTGTTGGAGAGATGTTTCAGCTAAGGACTATGCAATTTGTGTGTCAAAGGGGATAGAACAGATGTTCAGCTTTCAAAGTGAAAGAGTTGAGTGATTTAAATTAGTTGTTTTGTATTATTTAGTTTAAGTGTCTAATAATAGATTTTAGATTGAAGTTAATTTTTTCTTAGTTTTATAATGATTGGTCCATTCTTATTAGTTAGTATGATCTTTTTATTGTCTCCAAGTGTTAGTGAGTTATTCAAATTAGCATTTATAGAGATAGTGTATCAAGTCAAGTTGTGTCATTTTAGAATAGGGTCTATTTTCAAGAGTCGTTAATTTTTCGTGTCATTAAAAGTGTGCCTATCAAAATTCTAAAGTGTCAAAAAATGAAAAATTGTAATTGTCCGATGCACTATCGCTTGTATGCGACATCCATTTGTGGGGGACACTTTGAAATTGAGCTACAGAAGACAAATATGCTAATTAAGTAGCAATCTTATTGGAGGTTGGAGGTCCATTAGCGACCTCTCGTCAGTCACCAACGATGGGGTCGCTTATAATCTTTGGTGGCAATTCATTTTCTATATTTTTTCAGTGTTTCTGGTTGTGTAAATAAGTGGAAATTTCACATTGTGGGGGGGAATAATGCACAATTTTCCATTCTTAGTTTGTGATATGTATGTTGATTTCCATATAAATTCCTTGATGTACAAGCATAGTGGTGAACAAAAGCACCAGTGTAATGCAGCTCATGGATCTTGAAAGAGTTTGTGGGAGGATCCAAAAAACCACACGAGGTGGACAGATGGTGGAGGTTCATGTTCATGTCCAGGTTTGTGGTAAGCTTGTGTGAAAACCATGAAAGGTTGATGGGGGGTGCCTTTCGTTTTGAATCAAGATCATGAGCCACAAGAGTTGGCTTACTGCAGTTGGAAGTGCTAAGGTGGAGAATGTGGACATCATCAATATTGTAAATAGTTGTATAGGAGAGCATCTGACTATAGAGATCCTCTGACTGTCGTCCACTTCTTGGAAGTATGGTCGGTCGGTGATAAGTTCACTGGAAGTGAAAGCGGGATAAGTTCTCATATGTAGGTGATCATGTGCAACAAGATCTAGATAGCAGTATGCAGACCTAAAAGTATGCATAGGCATATGGGTAAAAGTACAAAGTTGTGTCACACTTTTTATAAAGGAAATGGTCAACACTGATCTAACTTTTAAACTTGAATCACTAGAAAGTGGCATATAGGTTTTGAATTTTGAAATGATGTAAACTAATAAAATGTGTATTTTTTAGTATATTTTATGTTTGTACTTTTTTGAAAAAATTAAAAAATTATTTGAATATGGTTTTTTAATAAATTAACGCTATAATTTAGTTGCTGATAAAATGCTGAAAAATGGCATTACATGAGACATCAAGCTTTATATAGCAATTTTTTCTTTTTTTCTTTCTTTCAATTTTTTTTTTTGCATATTTATAACTTAAAACTTTAGGGCATGGATACGTGTTATTGCAATTTTAACAAATATACATTTTTAAATAAATATTTAAATGTGTGCGTATTAAAACACAATTGTTTCCACTTGACATCAACTTTTATATTAAATATTTATGTAAAATAGAAAAAAATTATACTATCTTAATCTAGATTCTTTTATCTAGGGCATCATATTTTTTATTTTTTTTAATAAGTTTCAGTATTTTTCTTGACATGGTAATCAACCTAATTTTTTGTGTTGATAACCTACTTTTAAAAATTAAAAATAAAATATAAATATAATTGAACTATTAAAATAAATATATATTTGAAAACTACACTTATGGATCTACAAAAGGGTATTTTTTACATTTTAAAAAAATGTTATTTATATGAGTTGGAGTTTTTGAAACATTAATTTTTTCAAATAATTTCATTTTTTAGTAAATTGGCCTCAAGGTGATGCTACATATGCATTTAACCAACAATTTTAGTTGCAAAAGTTGTGGACATATTTAAATTATCTAGAATGAGTCTTACTAGATAATATGTTTGACCAAAATTGGTTTTTGGTTATAAATACTAAAATTCACTTGTGCTGATAAGTTGGCCAAAAGCGTGACACAACTTTGAACTTTTACCCATATGATTATGTTTCCAAGTTGTGTGATGATCTTTCTCTCCATGTTCACACTAAGGGGGGGTGTTGGGAATTATTGTTCACATGGGTTAGAATAATAATGTGTGCTACAATAAAAGTGAGTTGTTATAGCTCACGTAATTAATATTGTTTGTAATTATGAGTTGTTTTAACAACTCATATATTTAGAAGTTTGTTTATTTGTTAGTCATGAGTTATTATAGGATGTTTCCTATAACATAGGATATAAAAGTCCTATATATATGTAATATCTATTGAATGAAAAGTGAGTGAAGCATGGATTGTTCTAAATAAAATCTTTGTAGATTTTTTCTGTCCATATTTCTAGTATTGACACTAATAAATCCTCATTTATAAACCACCAAATAAGGCCCTTTGATCATATCACTAAAGTGAATTCCTTGTCTGAAATGTTCCCATAGTAGCACATGGCATGTCGCCAACACAAATCCATATCGAAGAGAGTCTCACCATAGTCTCTTTGACAAGAGCAGAAAGGGTTGTTGTAAAATATAGATGAGACTTCCAAATGTCTAAGAGACACATTCATATGTCTTCTCGCTAGCCTAGAGAATGATATGTCTAAGAGACTTGAACATGTCGAGGAGAGAATCTAACATGTCTCATCAAAAAATCATGTAAAATATTCAATACTTAGGAAACAAAAAAACATCTCTCGAACATTGAGCGATTATTATAAAATAAATGATAAGTCACTGGTAAAATAGTGTGGAAAAACTACAATGTCGAGGAGACATCGGTATATTGAGGAGAGAGTTATGAGAGTAGATATTCGACATTCAAGGAATGAAATATCAGTGAGACATAGAGACATCAAATAGACATTGATCAAGGTCTCATCGACATCCTAACAATGACATATTGAGGAGACACAAAAGTATCGAGCAAACATTTTCAAAAGTCTCCCTGACATTCTTGTGTAAATGTAAACACATATTATTGATGAGACTAAGAGACATCGGAGAGATGTGACCACGGGTCGACTCGACATGACAAAGTCACATAGAGATTATTAGAAAGTAATACCGCCGAAGGAAGAGATACAGATATGTCGAGGAGACATAGGCTTGTCGGCAAGAGATATCCGCCAGTCTCATCAACAAAAGGGGACCATAAGGGAAGAGCTTGAAATTTAAATATTGAAGAGACCCTACAACATCGAAGAAAAAAATCTAAATGTCTCCTAGACATTTCTCAAAAGATGGTCAAGGATATATCGGAGAGAGATATAGGCGTTATGGGTATGTGCAGGATCATGATGGGCCAAAAAGTGGCGATCGATGGGTATGTGTAGGGTATGTGGCTAACGACTTTTTTTCACCCAAAATTGATGAAACGAAAAGGGTTTTTAAAGGATATTCTCAACTTTCCACCAATATAAATTATGCTTTACTTTGAATTTAATAAATAATTATTATTCATTATCTATTTGAATTATGACTAAAGTCCTGATTGATAGGCTAATTGAAAAACATCTATAGCTTTCAAACAATATCACATTTTTTGAATCTAAAACATGCATCACATTCTATGCTTCACATACTATAGGATTAAAAATAAATAAAAATTCATGAAGTTTTGACCTAGTTAAGGGGTCAAACATACAAGTTTTTATATTTTTTAAAAGTTGTAATAAAAAAATCCATAATTAATTATTTACTTTGAAAAAATTTACAAAAAATATGCATCACATCGGGACATGAGTCCTCTACTTATATCTAAAATATTATAAAAAATATTATCATTTTATTGTGGTTAGGGTGGTTAGACAAACACCTACTTATTTTTCCTTGAAATTTAAGTACTCTGCATTGAAATTTCAAATTTTCACCAAATGGATTTTTTTTTTAAATAAGCCTAGTAGTTTAGAAACTTCATTCAATTTTCTATAGATTCTATTCTTACATATTTTTGAAATAATATAGATAACTTATTCAAATTTTTACATCAAGTTGCCTAACTCTGATTTTTTTGAATTTTTCACCACTTAAGGGCTTGCTTTTTCCATGATGATCTTGCACATACCCTTATGATTAAAGTTTCTTTGACAAAATATGAAATGACACTCACCAGATCGATTTGACTGATGAATTCATTGAAGAGACAACTGGTATTAATGTGCAAGTTGATAGGAAGGGTGGTGCGAGCACCATTTATGAACCAAAGCTAGCTCGAGCGTGTTGAATTTTGATAAATCTGGCCTCTAAGGAATCAAAATTCACTATGAATTGTGGCTAAGTATCCAAAGGATGGAGTTGGAAAAAGGCGAGCAACTTAGAATTTCTAGCACTCATTCAATTAAGTACATCTTTCCTAAGCTGAAATGTAATTTTTTGAAGATAGCTTGAAGTACAACACAAGTACCTACGTTAAACTGGATAAAACCCTAGAGAAAACAAGAGCAAAGAGGCAAAAAATAGAAAGTAGGCCACTAAACCAAGACTTAATAGACCAGTGTTTTGGGTCTGGGCCAAAAGCAAGAAGAACAACTCAGTTAAACCCACCATGTGAGACCCTAGAGGACAAACACAAGAATTTGGGATCTATGTGTGGATTTCGCACAAGGGTTATGACTTGTTCATTTATCACTATAGGAAGAAGTACAAATACAGGCCAGTTTCAAACCCATGGAACTTGAATCTAGGAAATCTTGTGATGGCCAATATTTTTGTGAACGTAGAACTAATTAAAGCACTGACAAGGAATTATAGTCCAAAAATGAGGACAATTCACTTGCACGATGTGTCATAGTTTATGATTTTAACATGGGACTATATTTGTATGGTTTTCCAATTAGACACCTCCCTGAAGATGAAATTGCAGATCATGAGAGATTTGTTGGAAGAGTACCGCTCTGTGGATACAAGCTATAAGAGGTGGAAGTTGCCTCTGCATAGGCCCAAGGGTCTAGGAAATCAATCTAGGAGGTTTTCTAGTGATGAAAGGCCCCTATTCTCTATGGATTTGCTTGAAGAATATTATCAATACACATACTATTCAGTTGGCCAAGTACTAGTCGATGTCCCTACTAACATGACTATAGCTCCCATGGTTTTGGCTACAAACATTCAAAGCCAGGATCCCAAGCCCTATGAATATGCAGAGTATCTATCTGAGGACATTAATAGCACTCTTAATGCTATTGAGAACAATAGTGAAGCTATCAACTTCAAACACTATTCAATTCTTATGTATATGATACTATATGAAGGACAAGTGATGGAATATGGGGAGAATAATTGAGAATAAAAGATCTAGATGGTGATGGGAATTCTAGACCAGTGCAAATGTGGACATCCGTGTGGGATAGTAGATGTGGGAGATCCCACTACTTGTACTTTGAAGAACATTTTGTCAAACCCTTATACAAATTGCTTGGCCATAAATGTGACTATATAATTTATCCCTAGAAGTACAAAAGTTCCTCTGACCAAAGGAGAAGGGTCCTGATGGGAAAATAAACCACAATTGGGGAGATTGGTATGCATTTGCAAATTGTACTGTTATTAGAGTTTATGGATTTGAGGCAACACCATATTTACTACCTAATACTGTACCAGATAGGGTTGCATACCTGGAGATCAGAATACAATTGTCTTATTCAACCTTCATGCATTTGAAAAGCTATGGAGGGAAAACTTTCATGCCTTCTACTCTGTGTTTTGGTGACTTCACTATTATTGATGATACAGGGTATGACTTGGTTGGTAGTAAGCTAGATTATTATGGCTTGCTAGTGGGAAACAAGAGAGAAAATATTGACCCTGAGCATTTCATCTATGATGCAAAGATATCAAAAAATGAAGGGATATGAGCATGAGTTCCATGTGGATGATGTCATCATAAACTGCAAGGAAAGTCAAGTGATAATGAGAATAAATGTGCATACAATAGAATTGTTATGGCTGAGGCTTTGAGAATGAATAATAACCCATCCTATGTGGAAGCCTTTCATGAAATTCAAGATCCTATGGAAAGAGTTGAGCAACTGGAATTGCATGAAGAAGAAATAATAAAGGATGTACCTCTGGTGGCATTTGAGAAGAAAAGAAGTGTTGAATCTAGGAGAAAAACATAAAATATAATACCACTGGGTCATTTTTCACAACAACCTACTCTAGAGGTGAGCTTCTCAGTTGATATCCAAATCATGGTTGAAGATGATATTGAGCAAGAAGAAGAGGTCACACAAATCAACACTCCTGTCATTCCCTAATATGAAATTCCACTTGAAAGGAGTGTGATTACCTTTGGATCTTCTAATCAGCTATCTGATGATGTAAGACATAGTGCTAGTCAAGAATTCATTGCAAATGATACATTCATACAAACTTATGAATTTAAGGATTTTATCTGAGTATAAGGGAAAGGTGGTAAGGGAAAGGTGGTAAGAAATTGACCCTGAAAAGGAAGCATATGCCTTGAAAGAGCTTCAACATGAAATTGATAGAGAGGTGAAGAACATGATTGCTAAAAGAGGAAGAGAATTATTACAAGAATTTGGGATTACGCTCCTTCCAGGGTGGGATATCAGTTCAACCATTGTGTTTGACAACTTTTTGAAAAGAAAGAACAAAACCTTGCACTTGAAAGATGAAGTTGGTGATAAGATCTATACTAGATCAAGATATAATCTAGATAATACTACTTTACAGATATGGGAACTTTAACCACCAGGAAAAAATCCTTCCCTTGATGGTCATGATCAAATTTTCGGACACCTTTTTGTTCAAAGAGTAGGAGAGACAAATCATGTGGAAACAGCTGACTTGAATGTGTATGTGGCCAAATTCAACAAGGCTCAAATGCAAAAACTGGTAAGGGACAACAAGAGACAAATAGAATAAAATGAAAGGTTAAAATAGGAGTTGATCAGCCATAGAGATAGACTACCTTCTTCCTCAGGGCTCTACTCTCCACTGGTTGAGAATGAAAGAAAGGTGCTAGAAGCAATGTCAAAAACCACCTATTGGAAACACAGACATGAAAAAGTTGAAAAAGAAAAAGAAGAGTTAAAAGGAAAGATCAAGACCGCCATCTTTGAAATGGCATCAGAGATAGTTTGCATGAGGTTTGAAGATATGTATAAGCATATTGAACAGGTCTGGCAATTTCATGAAAAAACACATGCAAGACTATTGGAACATAACAGATTGAATGATAGAATGAAAGAAGTGGAATCTCATATCATAGCAAAGAAGGAATATAATATTATTGTGCTACAAGAGTATCAAGAGCTCATGAAAGTACATAAAGACTTCCATAACATTTTGACATAGGAGTTAAGTGACTTTAGTCAACCACTGTGTATGGCCTTGCCCAACTTCTTTAAGGAAACAAAATTGAAAGATCAAGATACATGGAAGGATGCGATAGCCCACTACTTGCCAATTTTTCTTGATGCAATCAATCATGAAGATGAGGTTCTTAAGAAAACTCATGAACAACTTGGAAGAATTTTCAAACTGGAGTATACAATGAAAGATATTATACATAATGCGGACATTCATGCCAAGAGTGGGTACATTGAGCACTTGTCGAAGGTCAACTTATTCATTGCACATGCCAAGTGAGAGAGGAGTAACAGGGACAGGAGTTTGATGGTTTTGGATAACGCAATGATGGTGCATGAGCCTTGAACAGGTCTTTGGTGATCACGGGTGCTTGTTGGAGATTAACGGACTATAGTGCATCCACCACAAACTGTCAATGTTTTTACCTTTATGCTAATCATATTTTAGTTATGAAGTGATGTAACTTTTTGTGAACAGGCTTGAAACTTGTTGCTTCCCATATAAATAGGGAAACCAGGGCCCGATTTTGAGATCATCATCATCATATCATATTCAATTAGAGTAGGCATTAGTAAGAAGATAGATTGCATAATCTGCCTGTCCATATCATATTCAAAGACTTCTGTTACAAATGCTTCTATTTTGAAGTAATATAATGGAGTAGACTACTTATAATTTGTAATCCATTTTCATTGTTCAATTACTGTGTCAATTTTCATGCTTATCTATTACTCTGTTGTCTCCAAAGTGGTCTTTTCAAGTTATTTAAGTCTGCAATATTTATCAGGACACATTTTTTGTTACTGTGTGGATGCTTTGATTGGTTTCTGGTTGATGTGAATTTTAAAATCCTTTTAGATAAGTTTACTTTAATTGGTTCCTACATAGAATTAAAATACTTTTAAAGAATTTGTTTTGATTGGTTTCCATTAACTTAAGAATTAAAAGTCCTTTCATGATTTCACAGTAACTTGAGGGGATATCATTGGGATTATTAAGTAAGAACACTGTAATAAACAAACTTGCATGTTTGCACAAGGTGCATACATCTCAAGTGCCCAGTAATTCGAGTTAAGTTGAATAATAGGTTTACTTATCTTACAAATTTGTATCCATAATCACCATCCACTCATCCACTCCATTCACCCAATAGGAGTAGGCACTGGTCATACTTAGGATATTAGATACAAAATACAACTCACAAGCTTGAATTTTCAAATACTTTCAATAGGAATTAGCCATCAAATTTCTGCATCTACTCCATCCTCACGTTCCATAGTGAGTAGATTGTTCAATCTAGGAACCACATCGAACTTTGAATCTTCCTTATTGTTTAGGTATACCCACCTAGGTCTGGGGGTGATCCCACAAAGTTGTTTTATAATTTCTGGGAGATTCTATTTTTTGCTGAAATCACATATTTTTAGAAAATATAATGATTTAAGCCTTAAAAAGTTCAATTTAAAGCATTCCAATTGAAGAGCGTTTGATCAAACTACCTTAGATCAAACCGCCTTGGATAGAAACCTGCTAGTTTTAAACCATACCTATAATGGAGTCTCCTTTACACCTATGAAAATGTTGATAAAAAACCACTTTTTATTTACCTTTTGGGGGATCAAATGAATTCATTTAAATTTTATTTTTTGTATGTATTCCTTATTATAAGCTTCCCAAAAAGTATAATTTTAAATAAATATAATTTTATTATTATATTTATTTTTTATTTCTTGTGAATGTAGGTTTTTCATCGAAAATGTAGGTTTTTCATCGAAAATCAAGCTCTTTGTTCTTCACATGTGGAAAAATAGAAGATCATCAAAAAAAAAAATTGAAAAATATGAGTGCACTAAATATTGAAGTCCTTGATTCAACCAAAAAAAAATTGAATTTCGATACATACAAAGTTATGTGTTATATGGTTCGCCTATGTCTCAATTGTAATTGGTTTGACTTTGAAACTTGATTAAGGAAAAAATATTCAATAAAACACTATGAAACCAATTGGAAGCACTAGATATCGTAGTTACAAATCTAATTTCAAGAAAAATAGAATTTTATCCTTCATGGAAAAAAATTTATGTGTTATACGGTGAGCGTCACTCCTTAAAAATGGTGTTTACTAAAAAAAACTAGTTTTCAAAGGAGATGGAAAAAGAAGTGCAGTCTGATTCCAAAATTTTTGAAAAATATATATGTAATCAAGGGAAAATTCTAAATTTGTTAGAGGGGTGAGCACAATAACATCAAAATTTCTATGAAATAACAAAGTATAAAGGAAGTGATGTGAAGACAAAAGGGACAATGTTACCCTAAGTCTCCACCTTCCATGATTGACCTTTGTTACACCTCCTAGCTTGCAGTAAATAAAATGCCCTCAGATTTGTGTGAGCAACTATGACTAAAGACTAAGCCCTATGCAAGTGTTGAAGGATTTGCATAAAATAAAGTGACCCTACAATAAGCTAAGTGACAAATGACTGTAAAAACTATAACCCTAAGTTGACAGCAAGTAGACATGGACCAAGGAGAAAAAGATCAAGAAAGCAAGAGAGGAGCAAATGAGAACAAAATTGCCTTTTATGAAAACTGCAATTTTGAATGTGTGGCCAGGATGAAAAGATGACCAGAACCCTAGAATCAAAGATCAAGATTAAATGTTGCTGTGTGCATTAGGGTTAGGTCAAAATTAGGGCAATGATAAGGATGAAGGGCCAAGATTGAATTATAAGATAATTCAATCAAGGGTCAAAATTAAATGAGAAGTCAAAAGTCAAGAATTAATTTGGAAGATAAGACTGGCACAGACAAAGAGGTTGCTGGAGAAATTAAATAATAAAATTTATTTACTCCAGGTGACCAGTAAATAATTAAATAATAAAGATATTATTTAATTATGGAAGAATGTGACAAAAGAATTATTTTGAATTAAATAATGATTTAATTCAAAATTCAAGAGAATTGACTAAATTAAATAAGTCAAATTTATTTAATTTAATGAGAGAAAAGGCTAATGAATAATTAAATATTAAAATAATTATTTAATTATAGTGGGAAGTGGACAAAATTAAATAAATTAGAATTTAGGGTAAGTGCACCAAGATGGTTCCCAAAAGGGGGCTTAAGTGGCCACTTTTTTTCTTGAAATCAAGAAATACTGACCTTGGACATGAAATTGAG